>JAOPTO010002389.1:239944-839944 GCA_033822845.1 Tetrapedia diversipes | reverse complement strand
ACCCTTCGTCTCTCCTTTTCCTTCCCAACTTTTGTTCCTGTCCCCTCCGATACACGTCGTTAAAACCCGAGAAGACGCACGCAATTTACCCTATTCTCACGCCTCGTTAAATATGCCCCTCTTCTCTTTATCCCCCACTACTATGGAACCTAAAAATTAGACGTAATTTGTTTCATCATTTTCCCGCAATAATTTGTACTTGCTCGTTAATTATAATGGCATTTCTTTTTTTTTCTCCTCTGTAACTCACCCCAACCCCCCTCCCCATCCCCTTACGCGATAAAACATCATTAACTTTGTCTCTTTTACAGTGAACTCTAAAAACCTGAATATGTTCCACACAACGAACAACTCTTTTTCTTGGGGTTTCCATTTTTCACTTGTACGTTCATTCTTCATTTCCTTTCTCTCTTTCTTTCTTTCTTTCTTTCTTTCTACAGCACAGATGCGCATCGAAGATTTAAAAGAACAGGGCAGTGTGGTTCGACAGTCTCGCATGCAAATTTCTCGTTTCCCTTACGCGCCGATCTCTTTTTCCATTCCACGCGACACCCACGTTTTTTTCTTTGGCCTAATTAGATCCCCTCTGTCTATTTCCGGATTCCTTTCCCGCGTTCGAGCGACACGAAAACGAAGAGAGAACGAAAAAGATCGAGACGAAAAGAAGTCGATCGCCTTTGAATGGAGAGCCGCGCACGGCCGCCCCAAGGCGAGTTGCCATCCCGAAAACATCCCCCTAATTTGCTCCCTTACCCTCGTAATATTGCACATTCACCAATAATAAAAGACGCGTAAACCTCGAACGAAAACGAGAGCGAAGAAACGCACGAGAAACATTTCACTGCCCTGCCTACCGACGTTCTCTATCTATATAATAATATAATATAATATAATATAATATAATATAATATATATATATATACGTCGAACTACCCCGTTTTCATCTCTTGCATTCGTCCCCTCCATCTTATAAAACCTGAACAAGAGAATATCATCGTTATCAATATCGTACGAATATAATAATATATGTACAGCTCAAAATATTACTTTTAAAAAGTTAAAAATATAGTTTGTAATTTGCGCGCACGACGGACCTGTACACGTTTCAAGAACCCCATATCTAACTGCTACTTGCACTTTTCTAACACCCCCTTCTCCCCTACCACCCCTTCTACCCGTCGCCATTTCCACTTTTCCCGCACGGAACACGATCCCCCTCTCTTTTTTATCCTGCTCAACACTCGGCCTGTACACGGTAAACCTTAACCTCCCTCCTTCTCCCCATCCACCCCAACCAATCCTCTTCTCCTTCCTCTCCCTTTTTACGTTCCTCGATCACGAACCGATCTTCCATTCGTCGTTTCTTCACGCATCCCTTTTTTCTCCCTTTCCCCGTTTTTCCCGAAATTTGAGCACATAGTTTGTAGACTTTGTAATTGAATTTCAATTAGGCCTAAGATCCTCGATCTACGATTCCCAAGCATCCCGAATACTTTATGCCGAACGCGAGTTTTTCCCTCTGTTTTTCGCGAACGTGTGCGCATATATAAACTGCAACGACAGAAGACGTACACGCAAATTCACCCACGCACTCGCTCTCTCTTTCACTCCCTCTCTTTTTCTCTCTCCCGCTCGCTCTTATCCTCATGCACACCATAGACATATACGCGTAACATATATGTACAACGAACCACATGTTTCGTGATCACTCCTGATACGTTTCTCTAATATTCTTTTTTGTTTTCAATTCACCACCTACTTTCGATCCTCGTACCCATTTTATCGCGTTCCCCCCTTTAAAGCGATTCGAGATCGCCGCCCCGAGACACTTCCCTCCCTCAAAACGATCGAAGAGATCTTGTATCTCTAGCACTGTGACCCATAAAGCAGGATTGGTATTTGTGAATTGACATGATTTCGCGGGACCACGTCCGGGACTCGACCGACGAGCGCGCGTAACGTGCACGCAGTGGCTTCAGCGGCGACGTCTGACTATTCCGACCTATTCTACTTGCCGGCCTCCGCGAGTCGAGCCTCTCTACGCTCTCTGTGATTAGATGCAGACGAACGACTTTTTGCCGCACAATCGCGCATCCTTTCTTGTTTTTCCAATTAAGAACGACGAGGTTAGATGTCCAGTCATGTGACAAAATGTCGTTCATTTGCATAAAGCCTAAACGTAACGCGCGTTTGCCCGTGGCGAACACGTCGCTCGCGGTCGTAGCCCTTCGCGAACAGGTGCCCGCCTCTGAAAGAACATTTTTCAAGAAACAGTCGCGTTCGAGACCTCGTGTTTAAAATCGGCTCGAGCCTCTCGCTTCCGGCAGCGGGGCTGGAGCCCGACGCAATGGAATGTAATTCTCTCGGCTCGCGCGCGCTCAGTTACGGCAAATCCTTGAACCCGGCGGAAATTGTCTCGAACACTATACGCGCGTCTCAGTCGAATTCTCTTCTTTCTTCTTTGGATTAATCGCAGTCTTGACTCGAGGAGAACTACAAAACGACGACTACGGAGCTCGCGACACTCCGCGACGGAAGAGCATGGGGCGAAGCGGGGAGAGCCCTGCTGCTGTTCGATCGTTTCGAAGACGATCGCGTACGAAAAGTGGGCGTGTGGCGGCGCGATTCGAGGCGAGTCAAATTTCGTTTTCTCGTCCGCTCTTGGACGAGCCTGGAGATGGCCTTCGAAGGTTTCAGACCCCTCGTGGAAACTGTCCAATCTGTCGAGTACTCGCAACGACGAGCTCGACCAGCAGAGGACAAACGTTTCGTTGCTCCCTGACGCGTCCGATGGCGCAGCGGCGTGCTTTGGTCCGCGAAGATCGATGTGGATGGCCGATCGCGACGGCGACGAGCGACGTGGAGGAACCGTATGGAGGCGGGAGGACGTCGACGATGAGGATGATTATCAGAACAATGACGATGCAGAAGAGTGTCCGGGACGGGGAGACTGTCAGACGGTTGTTCCGACATTTTCATTGCGGCTGCTGCTGCATCTGGGCCTGCTGCATGCTGCCTAGAACGTTCTTGATCGCCGTGGTCTTGAGCAGCCTCTTCAGCATGCCGCTCGAGCCGCGATGCTGGAGGCTCTTGTGCGTCGTGAGCGAGTTCTTGGTGCGATACCTGCGGTTGCAGAACTCGCACACGTACGAGGTGTCCGAGTGCTCGTGCTTATCCTGGAAATGACGCTTCAGGGAGTAGTAGCATGAGAAGTTGCGACGGCAGTACGGGCATTCCTGAGGCTCGTTTATGCCGCCCGCAGTCGGCGGCGGCATCTGGTACATGGCAGAGGGAGGCGTCGACGGTGCTGGATGCATCCCGTTGCCCGTACCTGAAAACCGTCCGTCTCTCGTCAGAACATTCTACGTTGGAACAATCGTTAGTGAACCGTCGCGCGAGAACAGCTTTAGCCTCGACTCTCCTCTATTATATTTCTGATCGCTTCGTAGTAATCACGTGTAAATAAGCTATTACTTCTAGAAACGTGATTAACACGTTGAATGCCACGGAGGTCACCAGTGAACGCCCAGATTGGTAGAAATCCATGATTTAGACAAATATCAGCAATTTTTTATTATTACCATCCGTAATGCAATGGTATAAACAAATGAATGCAGTATAAAACATCTAAAAATAGTTACACACTGTAACTTATTTATCGTAGATAATATTTCAACAGTAGGTATATGTATCGTATAATAGAAAATTCATCGTGGTGCCACGGGCAAACCCTGTAAAACTGGCGTGTGGCATTCAATGCGTTAATCTGTTGATCGCGTACTTTCGTACACAAAATAGACATTTACGAGTACACCTCGTCCAGGGATCAGTTTTGTGTACGAAGCAGACAATTGATCAGGTTTCTTAGGAAGAAAATGTGACGGAATTCAATGTTACGTCGCTGTTCTCGCGCGACCGCATGAAATACAAGTTAGTCCCATAGGGCATAATCGTCCTCGAACGTCCGAGGGGTAGCAGAGGGGGAAGGTTCTCACTAGTCGATAGGGAAAACGCGCGTTAAATCAACCGGGAGAGCTTCGACGTTAGAACGTCCGTTCGCGACGGTGTATTAGTAATTAGCTGGAACCTCGAACGTTCGATGCAGTTCTCAATTAAGGTTCCTCGTTCCATTCTCGAGACGACCTCGGCTCGGTTTTAATTCAACCCTAGCAGCTGTCTCGGGATCAATTAAGGATTAGCACAGGTTAACTCCTCCCTCTCCCTCTCTCTCTCTCTATCTCTTTCTTTCTCTCGCCCTTTCCGGCAGCGTGGTGCGCTTCGTCGATCGATATATCGGAGTGCATCGGATTGGATTGCAAGCGATCCATGCGATTTTAACTATCGTTAATTGACCGAATTGTAATTAGTCGAGCGAGCTGAGATGAAGAGGACCAAAACCACCATGCCAGACGCGTTGGGTTCCCGATTATCTGCGAGCTGAATTGTGTTTTATTATCCAACTCCGTTCGTTCATCGCCCGAAATGAAGCGATGCAGAAAGATGAAAAAAAAAGAAGAAGGTAGTAGAGTTATATGTTAATTGAACGCTTCAGAAGTGCTATAGTAGTATTCGTGCAATAAAACTGCGTGAAACAAGCCACGATTATTTCTCCCGCTGCATAGACACGCGCGCGAGTTTCCTCTCTAATGAAAATGTTCCTGCATGCAAAGGACTGCAATTTCATGCTCGCGCTCAGCCGCGCTGTTGGTTAGGGGTTAAAAAATCGATGCACGGTAATTACGCCGGATTGAAATTAATTTTGTTAGAGAGAAAGTAAAAAAAAAAAAAAAGAAAAGAGGAGAAAAACGAGACTGCACGGGGATCGAGACGAAGGGATGAAGAAATGACGCGCGCGTGCGACGATATACGGTCGCCATGCAACGGAAGAATGATTCCGCGAAACTTGAAGGCTCCACGAGAGAGCAGAAACGTGGGAAAAAAAGAATAGAAAAGATCCTTCCACGGTTCTGAAGAAAGTGCTCGACGATTCATCGACGATCGATCCACCGCTCGGAAAAGCTGGCATTCCGTGTGTTAGGCATCGAGGCTGCAAAACGAGCATTAAACGATGGTACACACACATCAGCATGCACGCACAAACATCGAACATCGAGAAGCCACGACAGAAATAAAATGCACAACAAAAATTAAGAAAACAAGAAAAAAAAAGATAATGTTTAAAAAAAAAACCCAAACAGAAAGAAGGGTATAAACAGACAAGCGAAAACGATCACGTACAGGTAAACAGGGTGATTGCCACAAAGAAACGTATACAAAAAAAAAGTAAAATAAAAACAGTTAAAGGCGAAAGGAATTTGGTTTGTGAAGGGTGTGGTGTTAGTTAGGAAGAACCTGAAGCGTAATTATATACCCTGGCTGTCGCGCGGTCCATCGGCCAGCGGGGACCGAAAAACTGGACCCGCTCGTAATTAAGTGTAGAAACCCCATTGAACACCAGGATCGGTCAATTCAACGATCTCCTCTGATTGTTCGATCGACAATCGGCACACACGGTTCTTGCGTCCCCGGCGTCGTCGCCGCGGTTGAAGGACGAGCTCTCTCGACTCGCGTCGATCCCGAGTCGCCGACACAGGGGGTATAACGGAGCTGCGAATACCGGAAGAATTCGATCGGCGACCGTACGGTACCGAAGAGAACGAAGGACGACGGGAGAAGAGGAAAGAAAAGCAGTTCTGCGGGAGGAGCAGGACGGGGGAGTGGAATGAGCAACGCTGGGACGAAAGTTTCGAACCGCAAGACGAAGAGGCAGAAGAAGAAGAATAAGTAGTAGTAGTGGCAGCAGTAGTAGTAGTAGTAGTAGTAGTAGTAGTAGTAGAAGAAGAAGAAGAAGAAGAAGAAGAAGAAGAATAAGGGGTCGATCCACGTGGGAGTTCAGACCGGTTTCTCTGGCATGCATTTTCTGCGAGGCGAAGAGGGGGCACAGCACCGGAAAGAGGAAGAGGGAGCAAACTCTGTGCGCGGAGCCGAGGTCGTACGGCGAATCGACGATCGCAGGATGGTGACCTACGCGTAGCGTTCGAACGAACGCGTGAACGGGTTAAACTTGGGATGGTGTAGAGTGAAAATGACAGGAGGGGCAGGTGTAAGTAGAAAAGAAGAGAGTTAACGATCGATTCGGTTAGATAAAACGCGAGAGAACCTTCGCTCTAGGTGTAGACTGTATGAGAGGTACGTGGTCCCTACCTTATCTAAACCTTCAAAAGAACTTAATGTCAATGTCGCCGGGTCTGCTCTTATGATAGGTATATATGTGGGTCATCAGGGAGTTACGCGAGCAGTATACCCGCTCGCAGATGACGCATCTGTACTCCTCCTGTCGCTCGGCGTGCTTGTCGGCAACGTGGCGTTTCAGGGATGCTTTGCTGCATAGCACCTTGCCGCACAGCTGGCAGGTGAACAGCTTCTTCGCTGACTGGGTGTTCAGAGAGTTCAAGGTCAGCCCCGTCATAGAGGTGAGCACTGAAACACAACAATGCACCTCATGCAGCTGCAACCCCCACACTTAAACCCTATTCCGTATCAAAGGGTGAATGCAAGCGATAAACTCTTTCTCTTTGTTCAGACCAGAAAATCGTGTGTCCTCTTTTTCTTTCTACTTTTCGTTTCCATTTCTCTCTCTTTTTTTTACCATCGCGATGCTTCGTCCGCGGCCCAATCGTTCTTTAACGTTATTACTCCTTTCAGTACTTCGTCCCCTCACCTCTGTCTGATTATCAATCTCTCTCTCTCTCTCTCTCTCCCTCCGTCCCTCCCACCCTCCCTCCCTCTCACGCTCACAATTTGCTCGTTCCCGTGCTCGTCCCGAACGACGCGATAACTTCGAGAAACGGATGCATATGAAAAGAGGAGCATGGGCACGAAGGGAACGGTGATCGTCGCGCGCATTAGACGGTGGGCTCCTTTTCTACCCTGTGGATAAGGGTAGGCGTGCAAAGAACCAGCTCGATCGCTACATTGAAAAACACGATAGAATCCGAAAGGAACGCGCACTCCTCCGCCTCGAATCCTTTCTTCGACCAAGTCTTTTCACACGACCCCGTTCATTGTCGCGTCCTTTCAAATTATTCACGGAACGGTCCTTCTAGCCGCGTCGCGTCTTACCCGACGAGGACAGCCAGGATTCAACGTTTCTTTTAGCGTGGGCTTTTTCCTCCTTGAAAACGCGCCTGTACCTTCTTACATGCTCGCGAACGCGCGGAACCTTTCAGCGATCTCTCCCTGTCCACGCGATCGCGAAGGCGATCCTTATCCCCAACGCGACCCTTGCTGCCGCCGCGTTTCATGGAAACGTGCCCCGCCTCCGCGGGCCCCTCTTTTTAAACGTCCCGAGCTTAAACGGAGCAGAAGTTCGAAGGAGAAAACAAAAACCGGCGAGGAGGGGAAATAGAGAAACGAACCGCACATTCGATACGGCGGCGTACTCTCGAGACCGTTTCCGGACAAAAAGAAGAGGAGAACACGGGGGCGGACACACCGTGGAAGCTCTTCTGACGACGCTTCGAAATGCCTTCTCCCGAGGAGGCAGGGGAACGAAGTAAGAACTTTCAATGGCAGTTTTTTCTTCAGGGACGAACCCACCGCGAAACGAAAGCCTTCGACGAGAGGGTTAAGACGTACCTACGCTTTCTCTCGTTCTCTGTCTCCCCTTTCTCTTGCGCGCGTGCACAGGGAAAAACAAGTAGAATGACTCCGTGTCTCTCCGGCCGCCTCTTCCCTCCGCGCGCGGCTCTATGCATTTACGCGTCGTACACGATTCGGATAAGGGGATAGAGATTGAACGAATCAACGAGCGAACGAACGAGCAAGCTATCAACGGGGAAGGGGGTGAGGGGTGAGGGGTCGCGAGAAAGTGTAAAAGAGAAAGGGTGGGACGAAGAAAGACGATCTTACGTATAGCGTGTATCGCGGGCTCTGAAGAACGAAACGAACGAAGGCACGGACACGGAAACGAGTTAAATATAAGTCGATATAAGAAGGCGGTCCCCGCTCGGTTCATTTGTAATGGCCGCGTGTGCTCGTTAATTAAAAAAGATCCGGTCAGACGGTGGAAGAAGAACCTATACGCGCGAAGGCTGCTGACGGTGTATAATACGGTATCTGCCCTTTTTTCCTCCTTCCTTCCCTTTCCTCGCGCCCTTCAGCCATCGAACGCGAATGGAGGCGAGGCCGCAACCCCTTCGTTCAATGCCTTTGGCTGGAAAAAGCTTTTTATCCAATTTCTCGAGCTGCGTCTCGTTAAACTTTCAGGCGAAAGAAATTGTGAACAGCCTCGTCGCTGCTGATGAGGCCGGCCGGAGGATTTCTGATGGAAGAAAGATATATGTATCGTCGTGGCACGTATATACGTGTATGCGACACACACACCGTGTATATACGCGCGCACGACGCGCACGCACACACGTTCACGCGTAGCACATACAAAGAGAGACGCAACGTTCGTACGAGTAACAGAAGGGAGAATGATAATACTAGGGAAGGTTGAATGTGAGATGAACAGAGAACGGGTTGTACAAAAATTGCGTACTCCTTTTGTGTCCGATCCGAACTGTAAGAATTACGATGTACACGTATAGGTATATACGTATATATGCGTGTATATATACATATATCAACGCTTTCCAGTTATTCTTAAACGTAACGTAACGTATGCTTCGTTAGGCGTCACGCGTTCGCGTGAAGCCTGACAAACGTGAGGAGTTTGAAAGAAATTAATAAAAAAAAAAAAAATTGTAAAAAAAATGAACGAGAAGAGAAATAAAGGAGACGACGAGAAGGAAACACTGAGCATTCTGGGTGACACTTAAAGCATGCAATTCGAAGTAAACGTAATAATATATGCGTGAGCCTGGCGAGCGGCGTGGCGGCTTAATCGTTCTCTTTATTATTTATTCATCTTATATTTTTTTTTCGTTATTTTCTTTTTTCCTCTCGTCGCAAACTGCAAACAGCCCCGTCGTCGTCGTTTTCTCTCACGGTAGATCTCGTTCGAGACGTATTTATCGAGAATGCGTGTCGCCTCTCGGTGTGTCCTTTGGCTGCAGTAGCGCCGACCCTGCCGCGGATGAAATATGCAAAAGCGAATCAACTCTCGAATGGTCTAGAATTTCGCAGGAAAACAAAGACACGTGGAGCGTGATGCACGTGATTTTTCCTTCCTCGAGAAACCCAGCTTCGACCCATTCACTCTGCGCTGCTGAAGAAACGTTCTTACTTCGGGCCTCCGCAAACGTAACACACGCGTAAGACAGCACGCACGAGCACGCGCCGTCTTCCTGCGCGGAAATAAGATCGACGAGAGAGCGTGAACGTGTTTCGCGCAACCACGGATCTATCTCCGTCTTATCGGTCTATCTCAATTACGATCTTTGTCCAACGGCGACACGTTGGAATCTCGGGGTCGTGTTTTCCTGTTTAATCTCGGCGTAACTTACCTTTCAGCTGAAAGAAAAATACGTGACACAGTGTGTTTATGTGTGCGTGCTTGTGTGCGTGTGTACGTGTGTGTTCAACGGCATTGCCATTTAAATGGGTTCAGGTTCGGGGCACGAACAACGGGACCGTGCAGGGTGTGAATCGTTGGTTCTATCGTTCGCCGTTTTTCGTTTCTCGAGGATGTGATAGGTGACTAAAAGAAAATGAAGAGAAAAAAAAAAGAGATACGAGCGAATTATTAAACCAAATAGTACATTTCATATTATATAAAAAAAATTGGTGAAAATATATTAAGATGCATTTGACATTGCTTAGAAATAAAAATAATAATAATAATAATAATAATAATAACTATAATTATAATAATATAATAATAATATTAATAATAGTCATCAATAAATATATATTATAACCAGAACACCTTGGCAGATAACAAATAATAAGTAAGCACGGTAACGCTCGACATTTATTTCGCTTAAGAAGAAACGATTTGTACCCGAAACGGAGTCGTTACCGGAAATAATTCAGCCTTTTTTTTTGTTGTTTTCCATGTTCCCCGGATGTTTTTTCGAGATGTTTCGAGCCGATGGCACCGGTTTCCTTTTTTTTTATTTCTCAATACAATTTTACATATCTGACGAATTTCGAATAAGCTCGTTTTTTCTCACTGCTTTGCTGCTTCTATTCTTCACTCTCTTTCCTTGTCTCTCTCTCTCTCTCTTTCTGTTTCTCTCTCTTCCTCTCCCTCGCTTATTCTCTCTCACTTTCTCTCTCTCTCTCTCGCTCTCTCTCTCGCTCTCTCTATAACTCGGGATTACAAAATAATTCTATTCAACGGTATATCGCGATGTCTATATCATTCTCGCACAGGTGATGATATCGTCGATGGTATTTTATGTATGTCTGCTCAGTATATCCGTGGGTGATATCGCTAATTTAACACTATTCGTAGGGTAATTGAACGGAATTACGGCTTACTTGATTATTTAAGAAAGCTATTGTACGAAACTGCTGTTGCTGCTGCTCGCTTTCCTGTCTGTAGTTACTGTATATGTTATAATAGCTGCTTGTAATAAAACAGTGAACAAAAGAAGAACTCAAATAATTAAAGAAAAAAAGTGAAAAAAACATTGTAAGATCCTATCGTCACTATTGCGTAAGTCTACGGATTAATAATTATGGGAAACGAAAAAAAAAAAAAATTAAGAAGCAGAAAAGAACCTAGACGTGTGTGTTGTGTGAGACAGTGTATGTGCGGGCTCGTATGTAACTATTTATGTACGTATATAGATGTGCCTCTTACCCATGACCATAATTAAACAGTAGTAGTGTGTGCCTGTGCGCTAAAAGCCTAACGTGTAAACAAAAGGGAAAAAAATAATATAAAACGGGAAGCGAACGAAGGAAACGTGGAATATGTCGGATAAAAAAAAAGCGAATAATAGAACTGTGTGCGCGTATGCTGTACCAACGGACGAATGTTAAAACACGCGTTGCGCCGATTTTGTTACGTGTGTATATGTGTGCACTGCTCTTTTTTTATTTTTTCATTCATTCATTCTCTCTCTCTCTCTCTCTCTCTCTCTCTCTATCTGTCTCTCTTTCAGTTGATTCGAACTACTGCGGTGCCCTGCCAATCTCGTTCACGCCTTCCTCTCCAACCGTGTTCACTTAGAAATTAGATACTTTTAATTAACATTTGTTTGGTAACATCAGTCAAGAAACGTTTAAGATCAGTCCAATATGTAGAGTCGACTAATTAGAACGATAAAAAAAAAGAAGAAAAAAGAAGAAAAAGGAAAAAGATAAATCAGTCCAATTCAGTCTGACGCCAAATCGCGTCGTGGATGGCAGCGAGTAGACTAATTTACGACGATTGCAATCAGGTACGCGTCTCGAGCTTGTCTCTGGTCTCTTGCATTTCATTTTTTTTTTCTTTTTTTTTTTTTTTTGATATCGGAACATCCGCCCCGTGAAACCCTCAACCCTTTGACTCTTCGCCCTCCTCCGCTGCAGAAGAGGGGATTTTCGTCGACCCGCTGCCAACCGTGACACGTTCAATTCAACAATTCAGTCTTTCGAAGTTCGAAAACAGCTTCGAACGATTTATTTAATTATTTTGCACTGGCCAATCGTAAAATTATTTTAAGGAAGCACCTTCGCCCCTTGTCTTTGCGCGCGTTTCATCGCAAGGCCAACTACAGAGCGCGAATTCCGAGAAAACGGCGTGTATACCTCTCATCTCCGAACGGTTGTCTACGCTTCACAACGAGCCGTCGGTATAAGTATATAATTATAAATTATTTAAAAAACCGCTGCTGCACGGTCTCTTTCTCTACCTTTCTCTCTCTCTCTCTCTCGCTCGCTCTCGCTCTCACTCTCTCGCTCTCTCTTTCTCTCTACCTCTCATCTCGCAATTTCATATAACGCATTAACGTAGAGCGAAATTAAACGAACGATAAACAAAAAAAAAAGAAAAAAAAGAAGAAGATACTCAAATAAATCTCTACTAATATACAATTTGCAGTTAAATATTCATTCAATTTATATTAATTTCATTAATAATTTATTATTCTCATAATATAGCGCCGACCGCGGATCGGAGGGCGAATATATATGTATATTCCGCAATTATATTTGGCCATTTTTACGGTAGTCACAAATCAATTTCTTTGAATAAATCTACTAGTTTAAATATTATTCAATATCAGTTCTTTCTCCAGTCCTGACTACTATAAAATTGTGTTCGTTACTCTCGTAATTTAAAGCTTCGTTCTTCCTCATTCCCTCTGTCCAACCAAACAAAGAAACACCACACTCTCCACCCAGCATCGTTCCTCTTTTTTTCCCCCACTCATTTATTTGCGTAAGAAAAATGCTCGGCGTCGGGCGTACTTTCGAACGCTAAAAGAAAATTTGCTAAAACGATTCCTTTCCCCACTATTCTCCCTCTACCCTTCGTCATGCTATCCCCCACCTCCTTCTTGCCGTTGACTCAGGGCCACCGAAAACGGAAATCGCGAGGAACGCGTCGAAAATACGGGCGACGCGGACCATTTAACGGAATATAACCTAATTTAAATTATCATAGCCTATCTAACGATGTACAAGTGTGTTCTTCGTGTTAACGTGTGACTCAGTGTTCATCGATAAGTATATAATACGTGATACCGTGTGTACGTATGTGTGTGTATGTATGCATGTGTGTGTGTGTGTGTGTGTGGCTGACAAGAGTCTCACCGTTGCACAGTGATGCAAAATGATGATCGGTACGTTGTAAAATATATAGTATGTGTCTATGTGTGCTCTGCGAATTATTTTGCGATCGATCTTCTACAAATATCGACGCACGACGGGACCTAGTCTGTCTATATGTTTATCGTTCGGGGTCCCACGAGTGCTTCCTGACGCGCGACGCGTTCACCGACCACGTACCCATACATATGTATTATATTGTTCGTATTTTTTATCCCTAGAAGAAACGATCAGCCTTCTTTCAGATGTTACCAAGATTTGGCCGAAGATGAGTGACAGGAAAGAAAACAGATGGAACAAATCAACGAAAGAGGAGCATCTGAAGATACTCGCGACCGTCAGGAAGTCCTCGCGAGGCTGCTTATCAAAGTTCTACTAAAATATAGGTATATGCTATGTAGTCGGTTATATGTATATATGGCTATTATCGTTTAGTAATATAAGTAACCTGTCAGTGTTAGTGGACCGTGTTTCCTCCCTTTTCTCGTCCCCTCCCGCCCCACCGAACTTGCCTGAAAACCGAAGGTGTTTAAATTCGCGACGCGATTTCCGCCATTCGAGAAACGTTTCCCGTGAAAAAACGATACCGTCACCGCACCGATAATACCCTCTCCCCCCGTCCCCCTCCTGGACCCTCCCCGTCCTCCACTCCCTCGTCCTCCGTCGTCGAGGTTAACGTAAGAAGCGAATGGAGAAGAAAATTCGAAGGTGAGAGCAAGAAAGTGGCCGACGCAGGCACGTAGGAGCGGGGAGGTGGCGAGAAAAAGAATGAAGTGTATGCAAATGAACGTGCCAAGGCCGCGAGGGTGAAACACGCCTTCCTTTCCTGCTTTTCCCGCTCCCTCTCACCTCTTGAGTATTGTGTCAAAGTCAGACTTTCGAGAACGACGCTAAACATGGCGCGAATTGTCGATGACTACGAATTACGGCGGAATGACGCGCGATTTTTGCGAAACAGGTGCGCACAATTTCGCCGACGTTTTCCAATTCGTCACGCACGAGAAATTCCCGACGGTAGAAATCAGCAGTGTCGAATCTCTCTTTTTTTTTTTTAAACACCAAGCGTTTCCGTTAAAAGCAACGTGATCGATCTCGCTTTCCAACTCGGTGAAGTATCTCTTATAATTCATGAACACCGGTAACGTTTGATATTTTCGCTGCAGACTACTAGCTACAAGAACTTGCTTCTCTGTGTGCGATAATTTATTCCGAATGTCAGAGAAGATACTAAACTGAACGATACGACTAAAAAAAAAAAAAGAAAAAAAAATTGGATGTTAAGAATGGTTAAACGGATGTCGAGAAAAGAGAGCTGTATGTAGCGTTTCGAAGATCGGCGAAATTGTGCACGGTTACCGTGTATAATGGAAGAAGAAACGAACGAAAAGGCGGGAAATGAAACGAAGAAAATAATAATGATGAAACGAGTGGTGTTTGCGGCGACTGAACGATTAACGACGCGGAAACGGAAAGGAAATAAATGTTGGATACTAACGACCGCGTCTACGACGACGACGACGACGACGACGATAATAATAATAATAATAGTAATAGAGATGCAACTATAATCGTTCGTACATAATAATCATAAAAAATAAGAATATTCAATAAGATAAGGTACTTTACGTAAAGCCCGGTATATACCATTTAAATGAATATGTGTCTGTGTGCAAGGTACCCCTCTAAAGCATTTTAATATGGAATGAATATATTAAGATAAAATATATATATATATATTATATTATATTATATTATATCAATGTGTCTTCACCTTTCTCACGGTCCGTCACGGAGCGAGAACGAGGATTCGTCGCGGAAGAAACCGGAAATGGCGTTCCCCCCACCACGGGTATACCCTGACTCTACCTAAATTTTTCGTTACTCTTATTTACTTTTTACAACGGCGTTACCATGCGATCGTTATCGATCCGCGACGGAGGTCTACCCCCCTCCCCCCTTCATTCGCGCATAATTTCACCCCCCAATCCCGCCCCCTCCCCCCTATAAATTGTTCCGTCCCTCTGCAGTGTGCAGCCCACCCTCCCACCCTCCCTCAACATCGAAACAATTAAAAATTCTCGAGTGCTCCGGTTTATCGATTATTTCGTTTACAGTCTTGTCGAAACGTTTCGGACGTTTCCGCCTAAAAGTTAGTTGGACGATGGTGTCTCCGACACCTGGAAGTATTTTTCGTTTTTTTTCCTTTCTCTCTCTCTCTCTCTCTCTCTCCCTTTCTCTTTCTCTTTCACTCTCTCTCTCCTCTCCCCCTTCCACTTTTTGCAAATACGTAAATCTAACTACTGTACGTGTATATAGCCTGCGATTAAGCCGTGTATCGGATACAGGGGTCGTCTAGGCGCGTCTCGAAGGCGAGTGTCATGCGAAAGAACGTTGGCACCGACCGCGATGATCCCAACTTCCCCCGTGAAATCGACCAGGACCACGGGGAACGATAATTCTCGATGATTCGCGATCATTTGACGAGTCTTAACGATATCGTATGGATACGAAATCGTCGCACGAACGTTTTGTCCGATCACCGTCAACGTACGCCCGAAACGCTCTCCTGATCGTCAGGGAACACCCCGAATCAGTCGTTGGATCAGCCCAAATCTCTCTCTCCCTCTGTGACTTTCTCAGGCGATTCGAAAGTTTTATTCGTAGAAAGATCCGGGGTACCGCTCCATTATTGGAGCGCCACTGTCGCCCCCAAAACGAACGTGAAAATTGAAATTGAACGAAGAAAGACTTGTTATTCGTTTCAGGTTTGAAACAGATTCAGGGTCAATTTCGAGGTTGGGTCCAGTGACGAGCAAATAATGCAGAAGTACCGATCCGGAGGATTGACGCGCGGTATTATAAAAGTAGACGAAAATAACTACGCGATTTAGGTACCCTAATTTTCGTTTTGCCCTACTCAGTGGTAATTCCGCGGAATAGAAATCGTAAAAATGTCGTCGGACCGGAACGTACGATGAGGGTGATTCGTGTGCAGATGCGAACGAACGTCCGTCACACGCCGACGACAACGAGCGGGCCTCGACTGCGGACGGGTCACGTCCGGAAGGTCGGTTTCTCCCTACAGACTTCCGCGACTATGTGTGTTACATGTAGCTGTGAAAGGGTCCGGCGTTCTCGATCCTCCCGACAAGAACCTTAAACGAACCCTTTCGTTTAAAGGGGAATCGCCGCCAGTTCGGCGAACCGTGATAATCTCATCTCGTAAATCGTTTAGTCCTAACAATTGATAACACGTTAGTCCGGCTAAATATGGACCGAGGCCAGAAATTCGAGGTTCTATACAACGGTTTGTTGCTCGATTTCTCGTTCGCCGATACAAAATTCTCATTCCGCGCGCGCGCACACGCGTTCTTGTGTGCCTCGACGTCGGAACTCGCTGAAAATATGTATGTATATTAATATTGGACGCGCGTTGTCCCGTTTTCTAAGGTCTGCGCCAACACTTCAAAACACTTGCATGTTAAGAATAATAATCGGCCACGTTCACCATGTTCGTCTGGAAGCACTGATTTTGTTTCTGTTCAAGTCAGTCCGATTTCCGATCCTCGTAACGCCTCCCTCGTTGAAGGGACGCTGCGCGTCGTTCCTCTTGCCCCCGCCAACACGCGCGTTTACCGTTATTCCGATTCTCGTCGTGAACAGCATGCACGCGCGAAGTTCGGCCCGATTTTTGCAACACTCGTGCGTACACACCCCCGCCCCGCTTTCGCGTCACCCGTTTTCTCAACCGATTAAAAACTATCGACGCGAGATCTCGTCACTGCAACTGGTCCCATGTATCGCAAACGTTTCAACAGATTTGATCGCTCAACGAACCAACGAACGAACACGCCGCGCCGCACACGGCGGAACGGCAACCGATCAATAATTAACAATAATAACAACAATTTCATCCGTGCTCGCGCGCACGCGGCTCCGAACGCCGTGAAAAAAGGGACGATAACGAAGGCGATAACAGCGTCGCGTGGTGCGCGATTTTCGAACAGACGGAAAAGGAAAGAAAATGAGAAGAACAACGTGGATCCCCCCTCGAGCGGCCATGCTGTCGACGAGTTTTCATCGTTTTCATCGTTTCCCCCTTCCCGCCCCTTCCCATTCCTCGTCCATTGGCACCGTTTTTCTTTCACCCCGTTCTCTCCTCGCTCTCGCGCTTGTCCCTCTATTACTAAGCTCGTTTTTCTCACAGTGTTCCTCGGCACGATGCGAGCAAACGCGACGATAACCGGCTCTATTTCTGCCTACGATGATAGATGCTCTTGTGATTGTTCAGACTGTTGAGCGTCCTGAACACCTTGTGGCAGAGAGCGCAGACCGCGCTGTTCAGGGGCTGGAAATGCTGCTGCTCTTTGTGCCGTTTGAGGGTGAGCTTCGTGGAAAGGGTTTTACCGCAAACGTCGCAGGTATAGCACACCCCCGGAGGCAGCAGGCTGCCGTGCAACGGGTGCGACAACCTCATCGCGAGAATCGCCGATGGTGGGCCTTTTTTATTTATTTATTTATTTATTTTTAATTGCAAACGAACGTAGGGAGACGACAGTTAACAGTTACCGATTACGGTATGAACGACGTCCGAGTGAAACAGATTCGGAGAAGGCGCGCGTTTATTGCACGTTAAACAAATAGGTGATTAAAGGTTAGATATAATAGACAGAGGTGGCAAGTAAGAAAAGTAGCGTGAGAAAAAGAATTGAATAGAAGAATGTATTTTTGTGTTTGAAGCAGAGAAAGAGAAAAAGAAAGAGAGAGATACAGAGAGAGAATGGCAAAGTAATAGAGAAAGAATGAATAAGTATAAGTAATAACGAAGAATTACGAAAAATTACAGAAAGATACAGAAACAGAGAGTGAAAGAGAGAGAGAGAGAGAGAGAGAGAGAGAGAGAGAGAGAGAAAGAAAGACCAAGCACCAATGTCCGTTATAAATATCGACACCCAATTAAAAAGAAAAGATATTTTTCCGTTACGAACCAATATTTGTGGCGTAGGAGGAGGCACACGGAGAGCCACGTGTGTGGATGGACCCCCAGCGCAAATCCGTGTTCGTGAAGGTAGCGGGTAGGTACACACAGAACAATGACGAACCAGAGCCGAACGTATAGCCGAGCGAGCGGGACCGGGAACAAACAAGAACAAAGATACGACTGCCATTAATATCACTGGACAAGATTAGTGTACGCTGTGATGGTAATCTTCAATTGCGCAGGGCCGGGGGTTCGTTTCTTTTCTTTTCTTTTCTTTTTTTTTTGAGGTGATGAGGGTGGTAAATGTGTGTGAATCGGTTAAATGCGGAATTCTTGTGGTGTTCGTATAAGTCGGTTGTGGTTGGATCGAGGAGAGCAGGTGAAGGAAGTGAAAAAGATTCATTGTGCATGATCGGGCTATACTTATAAGAGGGGTGGTGGTGGTGGTGGTGGTGGTGGCAAATGGGTGGATACATGATCAGGGAGCAGAGATTCGTCGAGGGGCCGCCTATCGCCCGTGGTGGCAGCAATTAGTCTCGGGGCAGGTTCAACCCCCGGCCATCACGAGGACGTGTTTTAATTTGTGCGGCCGCTCGAAGTTCTTTTCTCTGTTTCCTTTCTTTCTTTCTTTATATTTATTTTTTTTTTTTGTCTATATGATCATAACCGATCGCAGAGAGAAAGGTGGCTCGGGGCTCTGGTTTGTCATTGACCATAGGTAACGCGGCGATCCGAGGATCGTCGCCACCGGAAGTCGGGATTCTCTACGAATCTCTCGAGGCACGGTGTTTTTATCGATGCGCGTGCACGTTCCTGCGCGGCCCTGAGCCGTGACTGAGTCGAGGTCTCCCCGCTGCATTCTCCGAATGCGATTTCTTTCTCAACTCGTAACATTCCTTTCCTGCACGTACATTAGCTGTGTACACGCGAAACGGTCGGAGAAGGTTCAATGCGCTCGGACAGAGTGACACCTTAACACATTGTCGGCCAATTAGTTTCATTTCGATACAGGGAAACTTATACTAGCTTTACGTAGTACGACATCAATCCGTGTAGTTTTTCGCTTCGTTAATAATTGCGATCAACAATGTGTTAAAATGCAAAATGGCCGCAGTCGCTGGAGAAGTAACGTCCGTAAAGCGAAAGCACACGCAAACCCTCTGTGAAACAAAAGTGCGAGAGATCCAAGGGGAGATAAGGAACTCGAAGGTACCGCAAGTACCTGCGCAGCCCCAATCATTGATACTATCAAGACGCATCAACGGTACGGACAGAACTTCTCCAGCGATTTCGGCGGTTGCGAAAGCTTTCATCGAAACGTGTTTAACCCTTCCCAGCGCGGACACGGTATATACATCGTAGAACCGTTGCCCGGTTCGTAAGATCGGTGTCAAGGGACAAAACAGAAGTAATCAGACCTTCAAAACAGAAGTTAAAAAAGATACACGTATAGAGAGATAAGTAGAGTTCGCTGATGCTCATAGACCTGCAATCGCGTTAAATCTCGCATTATCCCCCCTTAGACATCGAACACTTTAACAGATTGACGACCATTAGTTTCATTTCGATTCAAAGAAATTTAAGCTCTACGTAGTATGATATCGATCTATGCAACTTTTCTCTTCGTTAATAACTGCAATCAACAATGTGCCAAGACGCAAAATGATCGAACCTACTCTCGTCAGCGAACGGATCGCGGAATGCATGTACCTCGACTAGAAATCGACTGCACGATCGAAACCTTCCCAACTCCGCGGTAACCAATGAGAGGGTTGAAGTACCCTCGAGGACTACGAGAATTCGTAAAACGCGACGACACGCATTGAGTTTTAGTAAACGCAACGAGAGGAACGAGCCGACGGAAACGACGTTCCTCCCTGTCGATCGAGTTAGCTGGGGCGCGCGAAAGCTCGCCGCGAGGACAAGCTTCCTTCCGTTTCGCGGGCGAAGAGGGAGGGAGGAAATAACGGGTGAGACATGGTGCATAGCCGGTGCATAGCCCAGCGCATAACGGCGTATTCACGACGGTCTGACCCTCGGCGCTGTGGAGCGTGAAACGCGTACCCATTGACTCGGGAACGGACACGAGGCACCTCGGGCGGCGCGAATATACGTGTCACGGGGTCTGGGGCTTGCGTAGCACGGTGTATATGGCGTTTGTGTGTATGTGGGTCGGCCGGAAGCGCACGCAGGGGCAACGAGGTGTAACGCGGCGGCCGAACAGGAACGGAAAAGGAAATGCAAAACCGGGGTTGCATAACCCACCCGGCGCGAAGGTTAACACGTTGGAGACCGGCGACATTTTCATAAGCGAGCCCAGCCTCTCGGAAGCCGAATCCCGATCGTCGGTTACTGCTTCTTCTTCTTCTTCTTCTTGTTCTTGTAAATTTCTTAGTCTCTTACCCTCCTTTAATCTCTCGTTTTACGGGCGCACGCGCGATCGGTTTCGCCTCCGAGCGGCTCGAGCCTGCCTTGTGTGTTACCGATCGAAACGGTTCAACGATCTTTTTAACCTGTGTGTAATAATAAAGAGTTTCCTCGAGAAGTTTGGAGTTTGTGGGTTGGAGCTTGATCTGAGTGTCAAGAGAAAATCATTCGGTTTAAACATTCACTTATTATCTTTTTATTGTTTGCCATTTGTACTTTATCAAGCTGGAAATCAACGGTCCGCAATGTGTTAACAAGAGACACGACGTTTACCCGCGTGCACCTTTCTCCGACATACGTGAAAAATAATAATTAATAATAATAATAATATTAATAATAGTATAATAATAATATTAATAATAATAATATAATAATAATAATAATAATAATAATAATAGGGAGCGCTCTCTCTCAGCGTACAAAAAAGAAACATTTTATTTCGTTATAAATAATCATGATAAATCGTAAGAATAATATCAATATAATAATAATAACCATCAACATCATCCGTAATGCAGTAGTAATAAAGATAATCGATCGTCGTTAATTAATTCACCTCGATGACGATCTGATTAAACAATAATAGTAATGGAACGAGAGACGAAACAAGGATACGATAAGCGTGTACGTGCGCGAGTACTATTGTGGACTTGCGCTATCCCCGAAGGCCCGGATAAGAGAACAATAATAATTGAAAACGTGGAAAATAAAGGAACGACGACATTAGAGACAACAAAAGAGAAAAGAAAGTAAAGAGAGGGAGACAGTGTGTGTTACGTATATCGTATTGTAACGTATGTGCGTGTGGTGTACGTATTTATAAACTTCTATGTATACTTATGTAATTACGTTCGTATCGATAAATTCAGATATAAAAGACTTTCTTATTTACAGGAGTACGTACGCACGCACGCGCGCTCTACGGCGTCTATTCTCGGTTGAACAGAATTTATGTATGTACACATTCTACGTACAAGGCGACGGTCTACCTCTCTCTCTCTCTCTCGCCGTCAAGAACATTTCTACACGCTCGAGGAAGTCGATATTCTCTGCGCGCGAGTTTCGACTCCCTTCAAAGGTACAAAAATAATAATAATAAAAAACAAAGAGAAAGAGAGAGGGAGAGAGAAAGAAGAAGAAGAAAAGAGAACGAAAACGAAAACGAAAGCTATCACAATTTTCGCCTCGATAATCGCAACAGTGCTCGCAATAAAGGTAACAAAACTGCACAGGGTAGAACTGCGACGATAACAATAGCCGTGGAGAATGTGTTGCGCGTGTAAAACAGGTAAATACAAAAACAGGGAAAACAATGGAAGCCAACGTGCAGCCGATGAAACGCGTCTCGAACGTAGAATAAATTAGTATTAATGGTAAATTGCAGCGCGAACCGCCGTTGAACCAATCAGCGATCGGCCGAGCCGAAATGCGACCGCTAATTTAGCAATCGACGTTGATTGTCTCGACGAAATTGTTCTCCGGGCCGGATTACGCGGTCGCGCCCCGCGCCGACTGTCGTTTCCCGCCATTTCCGGCGCCAGCTCACGATTTTCCGAAAATCCCGATCAGCGTGTCAACAACAACGGGGTAAGGAACGCAGAAAGCGTCTCCGGTATTTTCATTGCACCATTTCCCGCGGCGAACGGTGTTTAACCCTTTGACTGCTATGGACGAATATATGCGTATGACGAAAGCTACTCGCGTGGATTATGGACGCATATATGCGTTTGTCAATTTTTCCGATCTCCTATTTAGAGCAACACAATTGCTAATAGAGCGCCGTCCACTGTATAGCAGTGAAAGGGTTAAGTAATTTTCCTTCAAGTGTGTGCACCTCGAGGATAACATTACGCGCGTTTTCGATCGTCACACTCGATCTCGTCGCTCCCTCGACACGTATCGTTGACCGGCTAATTTGTGCAGAAATTAACACCGGTTAGTTTCTTGATCGAACATTGTGAGATGTGCACGAGGTTAAATCGTAACAATGTTACCAGTCGTTTTGGAAGATTTAACACCAATTCAAGCGTAATAATAGAAATTTAGAATTGGTTTTTTCTGTACTCGATAACGCTGTAACAAATAGTTTACGGCGGACGTTTTATTTTGTTAATTGTGTAGGTTGATGTGTTCTATTTACGTGGCCGGTCAACAATGTGTTCTCGGTGGCATACACGCCGGGATAGAATCGCTAGAAACGCTGCAACAGAACTGCATCATAACAATAACGCGCCCTTATTACAGGCCAGTGAAAAGATAAACAATTGGCACGACGCGGACATTTATAATTTCACGATTCACCGAAGTTATCCCTTTGACATATAATGACGTCTGGGATACGTCAAGATGTTTTGAAATGTTTCATACTTTACAGAACTGCTAATTTATTATTTTATAATGTTACTTAATTGTTGTCCATTAATATTATATTTCAACCTGATTAGATGTTATATAATTAATGCAAATTTCAAAATAAAATGTTCTATTTCTAAGCTTGCACATAACCGTTCAGTTGAACCAAATTAAATAATATTTTTCGGACGCATTAAATTCTTTTTTATTTGTATGTCAAAGGGTTAACCGATTTTTAACGATCAAAACTTACCGTAACTGGGGAAATCGATCGAACACGCGATTCAAAGATTTCGAACTGGGACGAAAAAGAATATTTTTATAGGAGGAAGTAATAAATACGAGTCTCAACCATTCGGTCGATCTTGTAAACAACTGTACAAACATCTGTACGTTCACTTAACTGTCGGTATACAATGTCTCCGGCGATCGTATCTCAGGCTGTAGGCCACTTTATAAAGAAGACAGGTAAGAATTGCGTGCGAACGGAGCAAAACGAGCAAGGTCGTTCGTTGCTGTGTTCTCGGGGACCAGTTCCTTGTTCTCGAGCCTGGACGGGAAAAAAGGTGGGAGGGGCAGAGAAAGACGGGAACAGGATATGAAAGGAGACGTGAGACCGCGCGTCTAATAATAGTGTATAAATATAACCTCGTCAACGTTCTACAGGTAGAAGAAGCGGAGAGCATTCTGCGATGGTTAACTTATAATAGGTACCATTAACTAAATAGTGTATTTTCATGTTTTGTACTGCGACTTCCCCCCTCGCGTGTAATGCCAACGCGACAACCCCCGAACGACCACCACACTTCGCGAAACTAATTAATACGAAAAGTAACAGGAAACGAAGTTCCGAAAAGTCGAAACGGAAACTTAGCCGAATTCAGGGAACGATAGAATTACCAATGGTTCCGAATGGGTTTCGCTTGACCCGAGCGCCTACCTATTTACACATTCAACGCAACGTATATATCTGTGTGTATATATATCTCTCTCTCTTTGCAACCTTAGTAGAAAAATTAAACTTTCCGCGCGACTCGAGCACCTTGAGGATCATTTCCGCATCCCACATCTTTTTCCAATCTTTTCCACCTTTTCTATTCCGATCCGATATTCGCTCGCTCGAACGGAAGCGCGAAGAAACTATAATATAATAACAGTATCGCCTACTATCACATGATCTTTCTCGCGATCCGAGTTCAAAGATAACACCCGTTTCCCCAGCAAGTAGTTTTGTCCCGTCTGTGGGAGGGGCAAATGCTAGGCAACGATCCGCTAGAGAAAACGTGTATCGTGTGTAAAAACTGACAGCCTATCGTACGCAAGTATCACCGAACGAAAGAAACAGGACGTGTCTATTTATTATTTAAATAACCCAACGATATTTCCGTGAAACTGATATACGAATCCGACCAGTGCGCAAAAGGAGATTCTTTAACGACTTGTCTTCGACGTGTGTGTGTACGTATGTTTCGTGCGTGTGTATGTATGTATGTATGTATGTATGTATGTACGTTAACCATCGAACGTTAACCCTGCCTCTAACAATGTACCATCATCGTGATCATCGTCGCACACGTGAAACACCGGCTGTATTCTCTCGATCCCTATCTCTCCTCAAAGGACGAAGAACCCTAGAACACACCCGGAGAGCAACGAAAGATCCACGCAGAAGGATCTCGCTCGTTCCCCCAATCGATCCGACACGCGCGTCGACACAGTTTTTATCCTAATCGAGGCTGTTGTTGTTGTTGTTGCTGCTGCTGCTGATCCTGGTGTTGATCCTGGTGCTGCTGTTGCTGTTGTTGTTGCTGCTGCTGAGAGTTTACTCTGTCCGAGTGTTCTCTCTGCTCTCTCTCCCGTTCGCGCATCTGTTCCAACTCCTTCCGTTGCTGCTCGTTCTTGCTGTGTTGCCGGTGATAGATGCTCTTGTGGTTCCGCAGGCTGTTCAGGCTCGAGTATACCCGCTTGCAGATGTTACAGATCGGTTCCTTGCTGGGCCTGGTGTGCACGTTCTGTATGTGCCGCCTCAACCGCGTTAGGGAGGTCAGGATTTTGTTGCAAGGCTCGCATCGAAACTCATCGGACGCGCCGCTGCCGGCCAACTGACCTGGCGGCAGAACCAGACACAGGGGTTACTTTTTTTTTGGTTTTTGTCGTTTTTTTTTTTTTGATCGTCAGAGGTCAGAGACGTGTATGTAGGTCGGACACGTTAACGCCGGGAAACGGGAGAACCGCGTTTCCCTCCGCTTTCTAGAGTCCTCTCTCTAGTCACACGTGATCGCGTGTGCCCCGCGATCCTCTCATCATGTTCTCACTCTTACACCACCATCTACCACCTTTCTTTCCGTGCCGAGAGAGAGAGAGAGACAGAGAGAGAGAGAGAATTCGTGCGCCCTTCTCGGATTAGTCGCGCACGTTTTGCACCGTCACCCGACCAAGCCGTGCTCAAACTGTCTTTTATATATATTTTTTTTTTTTTTTTTTTTTTTTTTTTACTTTTTGCGTTACTTTGGAACCACGTAATTATGCTTGCAGGTGCTACCACACGCACAGCATCTTCCGTCGTACGCTCGTTTTACTTTTCATCTTTTACTTTTTTGACTTTTGTTACGCACAATAACAGCGGTACGGCGTCCGTGCTTTCCGAGGAAAAGTACCTTCTGCGAGCCTTACCATCGTCATCGTTCCCAACTTCGTCCCCTTTCTGTATTTTCGAAGCAAACTCCTCGAAGCAGCCGCGTCTCCGCCTCGTTTCTAAAACTTTACGTAACTAGAAGACCATTCGGAAAGGTTCCGTTCAAAGATATCAAAAGGTTACTTCACCCTTGGGTGGAACTGTAAAGATTATTGGAACGAGATCGCTCGATCGCAAATAATGTTACTTGCGTCACGACACGATGACAATGGCGCCACGACGAGGTCGCAGAAGGCTCTTATCCGGACCGGAAGGCAACGCGTGTGCCGTACCACCCTTTTATTATTTATTTACTTTTTTTTTCATGATTCATCGTTCTGCTCTTTTAACTTTTGTTTTACTTAGCGCATTACGATAGTAGAGTGCAAGCAATTCCAAGATTCCAGTGAACGATCGTGAGCGATGACGTTAGTGTTTTCAGAGCACCAGAGATGTATCCATGTCGATGCGTATTATTTACAGCAAGACAGAGCAGAGTAGATTCTTGTAGGTAATAACGTTTTGTGGATATATATATATATACAAGAGTGTGATAATTGGTCTAACGTAAATGATGCGATGAAGCGAACAGTTGTGGTTGGTTGGTCATTTTGTTTCGAGAGTAACGTAACGTATGATTTGCGAGCAAGAGAACGCCTAATCAGGGATCGAGCCTCCTCTTTGGACCACGTTAAAGGCCCCTCCCCCGGGGGGGTTAGTGTGTCATTTGTCAGTGAAAACAACAGTATTTCGTTCCATCGAATCCTCGTTTATTTCCTTAATTCATTATATAACGACATTCACGCTAACACTAGCAACAGTTACGTGTCTCACGGTTCGCCTTAGCGTTAAAACTACCATTCCGCGAGCGATCGACGAAGCGTACAGAAAATGTAAACGGCCCGAGCATGAGAAATGCGCAGAGACGCGAGGGGGGGGGGCGGTTCGAGACGATACGAGAGAAACGATACCAAAAGAACGAGAAAAAGAAAAAGAGAAAGAAAGAACGAGTTTTCGAACCGTATCGGAACCGAAAAATTGTTTTCTCCTGGCCCACAGATATATGGGTTATAGTCCAATCGGCCGATAAATAGATTCGTCCTTGGTAAGTGCGTTTCGCGCGATACCACCTCCCGTTACGCTCGAAAATAACTCTGCCGGCCGAAAATTCGAATCGACCTGCTCCGGTGCGTTCGAATTTTTCGACTCCATATCGAAAGGCCCGCAGCCGTTCCATCGACAGGTATACAACACAGCACCATCGGCGGTGCCCCGGCTGATCGACGGCAGAAAGCTACAAAGCTGACGTTATCGTCGGCAGCGCGGGGTGAACTACCCCTGGCCGGCGCCCCGGGGGTAGATGAGGAAGAGAACAGTCGTACCGAAGGAGAGTGGTATCGATTTTGCCGCGGAAAGGCATTCGCTCGGGCTATGAACTTGGCATGGAACTAGTCCAGATGGCGGAACATATTTCCGGGGGAGAAGGGGTCGCGTATTCTCGCGTGAACGTCGACCCGACCTCATCGACTGACGCGGAAACAGAGCGCGTGTTCGTACGATCCTCCGATAGGTGAACGCGTAAGCTTACAGCTCTCTTTGGCCTGCAACGGAGGTAACTACTCGTCGTCGCGATGCGAAAGACTAGGATTATAATATAATATACTATCGCTGTAACGCAACCCGTAGCCCGCGGATGCGAACGAAACGAAATAATACTTTCAACGGTAAACGAGCTGGTAGATGCTTCTTCAACGACTAGCTAGGATCGACACACGATGTATGTACAGAATTAGCTTAGAAACGAAATGGGTTATGCCTCTTTGCTTTCTCATGCCGGGAAACGACGACTAATCACACGCCAAAGAAACTGGGTATGCTCTCCCGTCGTGCGTTGCTCGCCTCCCATATTCTTCGAGCGTAGATGTGGCTTCTCCTCGGGGCAAGACAAGGCGGAACCTCGACGCGATCTCGGTCGCTGGACCACGGTGTGACCGGTCAATACGTGACCTCGCACTGCTCTTCGTGCTCCTTCCGCTCTTTCCTCGCGTGGTACTGGCTCTTGTGGCTGACCAGGCTGTTCCTGGACTTGTAACTTCTGCCGCATTGGTCGCAGGACAGTGACTGCGGCACGTAGAAGTGCGTGTCCGCCAGGTGCCTCTGGAGGGACCAGGCTCGGGAGAAGGTCTTCTGGCAGAAGCTACAGTAGGTGCCGCTGATCGTGCGGCTCGAGTACTTGAGCTCTTGCTCGACGTGCATCCTGGAGACCTCGCGGTGCTTCGACGCCGGCTGCAGGTTACCGTTCTGCATCAGCCAGCGTAGATCGGCGATGGGAACTGTGGTCTCGTTCAACATCGTTCTCGAGTGATGCTGATGATGTCTCCCGTTGCCGTTACCGTTCTGATGCCGCGTCTGCTGACCGTTAGCACCGCTGGCCGAGCCCCGATCGCCGTGCAGATCGATCTGCTCGCCCAGCAAACACGACTCGAGCTCGTCTATCTTGGGCGACAGAGGTTCCGACTTGAGCACGATCTGCATCTGATCGTTAATGTCGTCTAAGAGATCGATAATAGGCAGCTCCTGCTGCTGGTGCCCCTGCACCGTCTCGCACTGACTAGTCCCTGTATTTTGGCTCGATTGGCCGGTTTGCCGTTGACCGTCTCCGTTGGTAGCGGACTGCCAACCCCCGTCCTCCTCGGCGACCTCCCGGTCTGCAACCAAAGAGGAGGGGGCTGAGTCCACCGGGATGTCAACCGGGAGATGTTTCGCGCGGATCAATTACCAGGTGATTCACGGACGCGACAATCTAGTCTGGTTCCGGGTTGGAGAGGAACCGGTCGCGGTCACGGCAGAAGGGTGACACGCTCGCGCGGCAGACAAAGGAAGAGAGGAGAAATCGAGAGAAACGCGGCTCGTTTTCCGGCTAAACGGATGCGGATGTTGTTAATCGTCCGCCGGTTAAAAGGAGGCATTAGCAGCGGAGGAGAATCGCGGCAACAGACGAAGTCGAAGAGAACGGGAGGGATGAAAGGAGCGAACAGAAGGAGAGAGGGAGAGAATCGCTGGAGTACAGGGGGAGCGAGAACGGCGTCAGGGACGAAGGGTAGGAAAGGGAGGGTTGAAAGGTGGGCTAGGGGAGCTCAGGAAGGTAGGTAGGGCGAGAGTGTACATTCATCGTCTCATAAAAGCCAGTATAACGTCCGCGAGGATGAGATGTCGATACAACGAGAGAGCAGCAGTAGTAGTAACAGCGGTAAGAGCAAGAGCAAGAGCAGGAACATAACGGCGATGCTTCTTCTTTGCGGGATTTTACCCAGCCGGTTACCCTAGCAACGGAACCCCCCCACGAACGACGCTCCTTCCCCCGTTTTTCCGTGGTGCCGGGAAGGGGATATATACCTAGGATGCGTATTATTCTTAATAACCCCCGTATGCCGTTGCGCTGTATTATGACTGATGTTGACTCTAAGCGCGGAGAGCCACGGCGATCGATAGCTCGCTACCACCGCGGCTACGAAACCGAGAGAGTAAGAGAGAGCGAGTGCGAGAGAGAGAGAGAGAGAGAACCAGAGAGAGAGAATGCTACAACTAAGGGTGGGCCAAGGGGTTGTAAGAGTAAAGAGCGAGAGAGAGAAAGAGAACGAGAGAGCAAGGTGGAGGAGGATAGGGCTGCGGGATCGGCGGGGAGAGAAAAATCTAAGTAGCTCCCGGATTGGTTACGCGAGTCTTACGAACTTTTGAAAGAGTTACGTGGACAGTGGTGGGGACGAAGACGGGGGCTGCGAGGTAAGGAGGACGCCAGGAAGAACCACCACCCTTCCACCCTTCGACCCTCGTGGGTCCTCTTTCCATCCGATGCGGTTGCGCGTTTCGCGGAATCACTGCGATCAAACGATAAGTCTCCTCGGATATTGGATCACGTATTTAGTCACGGAGAATCAAAGGGCTTCCGGTTGAACGAAAGAGACGAGGGCCCCGCTATTGCCGGCGAAACATTCACGGAAAATTTCAGCTTCCCGATCGGATGAAATTAGGCAATGGCACCCGAATTAACGGTACACTTTGCTATTGTCTATTTACACGCCCGAATAAGAACACGCCGCTGCAACTGACACGCGTTTCGATGTGTATAAATGTACGCCGAACATGTCGTTCGCAGCGACGTATCTTTATCCTCGAGAATTTGAAACACGCTCGTGCAGCTTTTGTTAGCGGATAATCCAAGAAAGGAAACCTATAAACGAGGGTACCTATAAATTAGGGTGCACCTTCCCATGGAAGGTACCTTCCATTCTCGCAGCACGTCCACGGCTACTTTTAGGTATGCAACACGCAAGAGTTTAAGCGTCTCGTCGACCGGGCCATAGTGCCCGTTTCTAACCTACATTTCTGAAACCAGCTACTACTAACTCGTCGAAACATATGGGACGTGAACGGTGTTCAACCGTCAAGCGCAGAGGCGACTCTTTTCGTCAACGCGTCGAATTGCACGGAATGCTAATCGAACTCGGCACATACCGATAAGAGCACGGGTGGAGGGGAAGAGGTGGGAGGACACGAACGCAGCAGACCAATTTCTTTGGCAGAGTCCGTGCTCTAGCGCACACTACTGGAGACTAGCGGCGGGCCTCGAAACTAAACTGCCTCAATGAATTAAGCACCGCGACCAAGTAGACCTTCACCTTGCCTCGACACCGTGGCATTACGGCTCTCCTGGTGAGAGATCGCGATTCGTCGTGGCGCTTCTGTAAACGAGACCCGCAGAATTTTCTATTTCCCCCCTGTACTGAAAACGTTCAAATGAAAATTCGCGACGACTCGCCCCGCCTCGCTCGATCGCGACCGGTTCTTCCTCGTCTCTCCTCTCTCTCTTACGTAACCCGGTCGAATCGACGAAAGAAAAGTCGATCCCGTACCGATCGTGAGAATATCGCACGGGTTAGAGATGCATCCGAAGAGACCGTGCGGCAGAGAGAGGGAGAGAAAGAGAAAAATAGAGAGAGAAAGAGAGAGAGAAAGAGAACTTTGTTCGCTGGAAACAAACGCGTATCAGCAAGTTTTGGAAAGCGCCACGAGAGAGAGAGAGAGAGGAAAAAAAGAAAGATCGAGCCATGACAGCAAATGATATAGAGCGAAAGTGTAAACGCCCCTCTCTCTCTCGCTCTCTCCTGCCCCTCCCTGACCCGTTCCTAGCCCCCCTCGGCCCTCTCGCGCTGTCTCGTTTGCCACCGTGCATCCGTCTCTGTCACACCCGCGCCCGCTGTTGCGCAGTTTTCGAGGTCACCTCAAGTTCATCATCGATAATAGCACAAGGCGAAAACAAGCAGCTAGACCTGGGCGTCCCCGATAAGTACATACTACAGATAAAAAATTCCGTCGGATTTGGTTCAGAGCGAACTTTCGTTTGGCCTTGGGAGGCGCCGCATACGCGGGGCCGAAAGTAAATCGCCAACGCGGATCCGCTGGCTACCGAAACGAAACGAACGAACGAATCGGTGAGAGGGACTGAGATGGACCAAGAGGATGGAGGAAGAGGGAGAAAGAGAGAGAATGGGCGAGATGAGTAAGTATCGAGTAAATAGACGTATACAAGAAGGACTCGCGAACGTCACGTAAGCAAGAGGCAGAGAGACTTTTGCACACCATCGGAATCGACAACGTCGACAGATGGCAGCATGAATTCCGCGCTTCGCAAACAGGCCATTAGCAATCGTTACGTAACCCGAAATTTCTTTCCTCCACTGTACACGTACACTAGCTTCTCTGGAGCGTCTTGCCTTATTCCCCTACTCTATCTCTCTTTTTCTCCATTCTTCTCCCTGCACCCCTCTCCAGGCCGGCTGAGCGACGTACAAAAGCTGGATAAAATGTGTGTTTGAAATACGGTGACTCACGGAATTGATCAAATGTCACATTCTTTTTCGTCAACTCCAACTGCTAACTTGCTATTTCGCTATTTCACCGGTAAACATTCTCTTGATATTTCGTGTTAGACTTACACCGAGGATCGCATTCTTAACCGCAGAGCGAAGCACAATTTTTATACTATTCGAATATATCTTTTTTCATCCAATCGCGTCCACTTTAAAATGTATTCGCCAATGTTGCTTTAAAATTTTCATTTTTCAACCGATGGAATTATTTTTATATCGTCTGCGGGTTTTTTCGGAGGGGGATTTTGTATTTCTTTGTTGGAATATCTACATATTTGTATTCAAAATGATTAAAAGTATGCTACAAAATTCTTACGCATACGCTAAATAACGTTCAGTATAAATAACGTGGAAACGGCAGCGGCTTTGGTTGCGCGTAATCGTCGATCAATTAGCACGACCCGAGCGGTTAAACGAAGGATCGATCGTTCGGAAAAATGGACGAAGGAAATTCCTCTAATAACTCGGAGAGTCCTGTTGCAGGACGCGCGCGAGGTCCACCCGCGAACAATTCGTTCGACCAGCCGTGAACGAGGCAAAAGAAGAACGAAGAAAAAGAAAGGACTGGGGAAAAACGAGTAGGAGAAGAAGAATACGTCGAAACGGCGAGAGCGCGCGCGCGCGCCCGGCACCGGGAACGTCCCGTGAAATAAATATTTGCCCGATGCGCTGCAACGCGCCCTCTGATACAAAGAGACAGAGAAAGAGGATAAAGTGCTCGACTCTGGAGCCTCGGCACCCGCCTATTTTTATGCGGCCGGGTTTTACAACAGGTTACACCGCGGATGCAGGCGTTCGCGGAAAAGAGCAGAAAACGAGAGGAAATAAAGGAAGAAAAAAGGGACGGGATGGGCGAGCGGGGGCGGAAGCGAGGGCGAAGGAGAAGAAGGGAGGAAAATACGAGAAAAGGGAAAACAAGAGAACAGCGTGTCGGGAATCCCTGCTTGGTGCTTGGTACACTAGCACCGCAAACGTATCGGGTTTTTAAACAATTTTAGTGGCGGAGCGGGAAACGGGCTAAGAATATCTAGGCCCGGGGAAAGAATTTCTCCTCTCTTTGCGATAATGACATCGAAACGCGGGTAGAGAAACGCGGGCATAGACGCGAGGAACGCGCGCCCAGGGACAGTGGAGGGAGCAGAATGAATAGATTTAAAATTAGACCGCGATAAACGCATCTTTCTCTCCGAGTGTCGGCTCTATGCAAAACTTCTTTCTCTTGAGCTCGACGCCGCGGTGCTCGATAAACGCGATCTCAAGGCTGCTCTTGGAAGCGCCCTCCCCTACCCGTCGAATAATGGTGTGACGATCGTGCCACCATCATCATCGAACGAATCTCTCAAAAGAGGTGACAAGCATAACCTCTCGCGTCGATCTCGTCCGTACGCAATCGTTTCGATTCCTTCATTTCGGGTGTGAGCAACCAAAGAGTGAGAAAATGCAAAAATAAGAAGAAGAGCAGGAAAAGGAAAACAATACCGAGTGCGAAAGGTTAACGCGATCGATCGTATAATTTCCATTGTTTCGCGCTGGTTTCCTCCCGCCGATCTACGAAACCGTGCATTCCTAAGTAACCTAGAATGGATGCTCGGTTATAAACGCCGGTCGAACAGTTTCGGTGGCAAGGCAAGTTCGAGGTTGCTCTCGTCCGCGAAATTTTTCGACGATCCCTCCTCTTCCTCCTTCTCCTCCTCCTCCTCCTGACGCCAGAGCGGACGCGAATCCGCCTAGAAACCACGCCGCTGACTTGCCATATGCTCGCAGCCGGCTCGCTCCTCTTCGCTGGCCAGAATAAAAAGATGCTTTAACCGTGGCCCGAGCAACGAGAGCAGCGAAGAAAGAACAAAGAAGCTTCGCGACTGCGAGCCGTCTAAGGCCTGGATCGCGCGCGACAAGTGGTCGTACGTTGTACTTTCTATCTGGCACGATTGTTTTTTACGTAACCGCAAGCCGTTACGAATTAAAGACGATTAAAGAACGGGCCGAGCCAAGCGCTATTTACTGACGCGAATCAAATTTCACTTTATCAACAACGGCCGTGGCGCGCGATAACGAGCTTTCTAAACTGATCTACGAAACTTCTAGACCTCGCCCCGCCGCCCCTCTCGCCCGCTTCCTCTCGACCCGCACAGACCCGAGATACTAATCGCCACTATATCACTATTATCGTGGAGAGATCGTCGATACTCTGGACGATGCGACCGACCGTTGATCTGTATCCCGTAGTTTGGGAGACACGATCGATTGTCAGAAAATCTAACTGCGACGTTACACTGTGATTTCCGTGTAATCGATTCTAACGTCTAAAACAGACTTTGCTCGGCCGCTATTGCGATTAACGCTGGAAAGACCCAACGAGATCAAAACGATCTACGAATAAATTGGCGGGGAGGTTATTACTTTCAGTTGGGGGATAGCAGATTTTGACATTTGAAGCACTGCAGAAGGTACTGTTATATCCAGCTCCAAATTTATTTCCGATCATCTTGATTGGAATATAATCGCCTTTGACGTTCTTGCGAAGGAAGTGTTACTTTCTTCGTTAACTCGAGTAATTTTTCATCGAAGCATATTTAGCGCACTCCGGAGGGGAAATTTCATTGCTTTCTTTTATTGAATACACTTACAATTGCCTATCGAAATCGTTCCTACTTGAAGTATTATTAGATAAAACCGTCGCTCGTCTATGGAAATTTTCGCATCACCCAGATACGACAATGACGTGGCACTACTCGAACTGTTAAAAACGTTGAACGAGAGAGTGTTACACGTTGCGTCTATGATCTCCGACGATCGCCAAAATTAAGAACCCAGCAAATTTTTGCTCAAGATATGGAAAACAGATGCGCTCGAACGCTGTGTGGCTCTCCTAGCGTTAGCCAACCAAACCAAAAAAAAAGAAAAAAACAAAAACGACGGTAGGTGGAAAGTTTCGCGGGACCGACGACCCTGCAACTATCTCTCCTCGGCGATTGAAACCTTGCCAAAGTCACGTCGTTGCAATTCTCGTCGGGTGGATCCGAAACGAGGAGAGATCAACGAAAATCAAGCAAAACAACAAACAACAACGAAAATAATAAAAATGTCTGCGTGGCGAGGCGAGGTGAGGCGAGGCGAGCGTGCGAGAACGCGATAGATAGTCGTCACCGTACGACGGCAACAAGCCTTAGCCAGAGATAAAATTGCGAAAAACAAACGGGCATTCGGCGCGCACTCGACAAATGGCAAATGACCGATTAGAGAGGTGTGCCCGTCCCCTGGGTACAGAATTTTAGGCGGGCAAATTTTCGCGGCCGAAGCGCGATGCGCGGCTGCTATCGTTTTTAACGGCTCCGTCCAAACAACCCGTCTATTTTTGCGTCGAAACGCCGCAACGTCCTCTGCTCGGAGTTCGCTGCGTTTTGTTTTCTCGAACTGAGATGTACAGAGAGACAGACAGACAGACAGACAGAGAAAGAGAGAGAGAGAGAGAGAGAAGGAGAGAGGAGGAGAGACGATTTTTCGAAAAGAAAACGGAGAAAATACACAGCGGGCTAGACTGTCTGCGGGTCGAACACGCAGCCTCTCTCGAACCAGCCACGTATAATTTAATGTGTCTAATGATTCGCAGTCCGCCGCAAGAACGTGAGTGGCGTACCAAGGTCGTCGTATTTTTAGTTAGGCCAATGTTTAGTTGGCCACGTTCGTCTGAGATAGAGGGACCTTGAATTTTGCGGATAACATCTGCGCGGCCTTATCGACGGCCCCTGATAACTTTTTCAGTACTAACCTAGTATAAGCCAGCCGTTCAAATATTAATCGAGAACGCGACGGAGCCGCACCTGAATTTGCTTAACGACGCACTGCTGTCGGCCACGCGGTGTTCATTGAACACCCTTTCTTCCCTTTCCCTTGATCGTATTTTTTTTTTACCTGAACGAATTGTTTCCCCGCTTTCTTTCTAATTCGATTTATTGTACACTCGAAAATGTTTGCGATAAGCGCGACACCGCAAACGTTTCGCGAGCAATTTGTGCTGTATCTCTACGATAATTGTTAGCTTGTTTTTTTTATGGTAATAAAACGATAAAAAGGAGAGCAGAGAAAACTACGCGATAAAAACGACTGCTCTCGCCGTAAACTAATGCAGAGCAATAATCCCTGTAGAATGGTAAATCCTTGAGCAAAAGTGAGAACGCTGAGAGAACGTTCCCCATTATACTATTAGGCGAACTCGACGGTTCACCACCGCCCCCGAGAGCTCGCCCGCGTTCTATGACCCCCCCGATATGCTCGCTGCATAGAAACGCGACACGAGCTATAGAGAGAGAGAGAGAGAGATAAAAAATTCGTCGTTCGAGCAAGCAAGGAGAGAAAAAAAATGATACGGCCAGTAAGTCGAGAGATATACCGTAATAACGTTACCATATGGTGGACGCACGTATGGGTCAAATGTCGGTCGAATAACATAAAAGAGTGTGACAAAACTTGACCGACCTATCACATCCTCTTTCGTAATTGGAAACGGGCAGGCTGCAAAGTGTCTCGTAACGAAGCGTTTCGCGATTAAAAATTACGTACAATTACGGTGGGTTAATTGTGTGCTCTCGAAGAGATTGGTATTTGCGCATAATAACAGTACGGTGTGATTGTCTGTAAAATATACACCTAAGTACGTGTAATCAAAGAAACGTGTACAATAAAGTATGTAGTATGCGGATTGATATGTTTAGTACACGGTAAACGTGCGCGTACATATGTATATGCAAGAAGGATATAGAAACACACGCATGTACATACGTGTGGCGTACGGGGTATTGATATTATTACTGGTAAATATAAAAATTATAAGCAATGTCATAATGCTGTCGTATCGGCGGGTATCGCGGTAGCGGCGTGTATATATATTCCGTTACCAAACGTTAATGGGACGACAACACTGATACAAAAAAACTTAACGATGAATTGGACAATACGAGCACGGCACGTATATAAAAGTATTGCGTGAACGATCAATCGTCGATGAACACGACGCTTGACGCGGCTCACGAAACTCAAAAGCGTTGCAAACGTAAATCGGTAATAATGTGCGTACTTCGGCGAGCATTCTCCTTGAGAACGTGCATCGCGGGTACTATCATTATTATTATACATTTTTGGGTGTACACAAAGAGAACAGTCTGTCGCTGCATCGTTACATTGTCAACTTCTTCTGTGTTTTCTACCGTGTTCTTACTCTTTTTCTCGTTTTCATCTTATGGGGAGGGGGTGTGTGTCTCTTTTTTTTCGTTCTGATTCTCGTCAGTTTTTTTTGTTCTCGTTAAATAACACAATGATCGAGATTGCGGTGGGTACTTTGTACAGTGATGCCAAACAGTGATGGTTCATTTCATCGCTTTGTGCCAATTAGAATGATCGCAGCGAATTCGACGGCCCGAAGGAACGAATGTATCTGCTGTTTCGCGCGCGATTCACCCCCTACGCGATCCGCCACATCGGGAATCGACGAGGTGTGTCGATCGTTCGTTCGCGAATTCCACGACGTGTTTTCTGTTTTCTTTTTTTTTCGTCGTCTCGGTCCCGAGGTACAAAGAGCAAACGTCGTAAACAATTTGAACAGATTTGCCGTCGCGTATACAGCGTTTTGAGAGATACGATAAATGGTGGCCGCGATCGAAACCGGTCCGGTATCGATCGCCGCTTATCCGCGACTCGCAGAAGCATCAGGAAGAAGGCCGAAGAGTACACGGCGGGACAGTTCAGCAGATAAATCCTTTCCAGCTGGGGCCGCGAATTCGTTGATAACCGCGGAAACGTTACGTGACATCATGAGATGCAAATGCAAGGCGATTCGGTAAATGTTACCATTTTTTAAGGAATGATGTGATATCAATGATTTTTGTAACGCATGCCAATTAGAAGAAGTTTTAATCGTCCAAGCAGACAGTAGTGCTTTTTCACCGCAACCAAATAAAAAAAAATTATATGTTTATATGTATAAAAAAATATATATATATATGTATGTATGTATATTCATTCTTTTATAATTCGTGATTTTGTTAGTGTTTGATATAACTGCACAAGTCTTTTAGTTACTTTTTATTAGAGCGAACCGCTACACCGCAGACAATTGCGGCCACGATGTATCGACTGTCGATGGAAAAATAATGGAACAGCATAGAAGTGCCCTTTGAAAAATCAAAAGAAATCAAAGGTTCGAGCCAACCCCAACGACAGACAAATTGTACGCGATTGATTCGAGCGCGGACGCGCACACAAACATAGAGAACGATCGTATGACATCGGATGAAAGAGAAACCGTAACAACGTTTGGGGTTGCGGTCGTTTCGATTGTCCTCTCTTTCGAGGGCTCGATCCACTGATTCTGATGATTTTTGCGGGCCAGAGCTAAATAGTAAACATTCTTACCTTGCGAAGTTCCTGCCAAGTCCGGTGGTTGCAGCCCGTGGCTCAATCCTGGAAATTTCACTATCGTCACACGTAGCAACGAACGTTCTTTTGGACGTTCGATCGAACGACGGCCTGTACGCAACATCGCAATTGCAGGAGACGATTTCAAAAAAACAAACTTCTGTGATCGTCTTTGATTAACACGTTGACCGCCAGAGCAATCCTAATTTTAATGCTATTCATGTTGAAAATTTTGTTTTAGTTAACTTTCACTATTCTTCTGGTAGTTAACAATTGACTGGATTTCGGGCTACAAACATACCCAAATCTATTTCCCTCCAATTCTGCAATTTCAAATTCTGTTTGACGTATTCACCAATCCCTTAATATATGTAGATCAGAAATAGATATACAGGAAATATCCGTAAATTTCAACATTACCAATTATCGATGATCTATCACGGCGTCCAACGTGTTAAAGAAAGGGTAGAAGTAGAAACGGAAGAAACAAAAAGAAACAATCCGATGTTTCACCTGTGGAACTTTGTTTGCAAATTGAAACAGCAAAAAGCAAACGAAAACCAGATGAAAAGAGAAAACCGTATACGGACGAGATAGAGATGACTACGACGTCGAACAAAATTGGTCAATGCGTACAGGCCTAAGGGGGACCCGATTCGTCTACGTACCTGACAACGGTGTATGCTCCGTGGCTAACGCCGCCATACTGAAATTAAAGCTCCCAGGCGTGGGCGAGAAGATTTTCGTCTCGGACAAAAAATTCGGCGTGGACGTGTGCTCGGATTCGGCCTCATGCTCGTTACTGCTCGCCGACGCCGGTGGCCGATCCGACGCCGCTGCTCCGGAGTCCGACGAGTCCTCGTTGTTGCCCCCGTTCCCACTGTTACCACCTGTCAGCTCCAACGGCTCGCACTTGATGTTGTCCTCCAGGGGGCACTTCTCCTCGTGGACGCCGTTCCCCTCGACCTTGCCCGACAGATGGTTGTTCTTCACCATGGAGAAGTCCGTGGGCGTCGCGTCGTTGTTGTTGAGCGGTGGCGAGGGCACCCTGGGCTTCTTCACCGATTCATCGTGCGGATCGGGCGTTCGTCTCTCGTTCCTGCGTATCTGCGCTCTGCGCAACAATTGCTGCACGGTGGTCGGCGTCGGGGTCACTGGCGTGGGCGGGGAACCACCCCTGGGGAAGGTCTCTTCCGTTTTTTCGTGGAAAGGAAGATGATTACCACCGGCAGCCAGCGCGCGCACATGGGACAGCTGGAATTGAAACAAAAAAAGTGGAAAGGGAAAAAAAACCAGAAGCGAAAACGGGAGAGAAGCTAGTAGAGCAGCCTCGGGTAAGTAAAACGCGGCGAAAATGACGGCGGCGGTGGTGGTGGTGATGGTGATGGCGGTGGCGGTGGTGGTAATGGTGGTTCGATAAAAGGATGGAAAAAGAGGAAAATACTGGTTGCTTCGTGTATCTCGTTCACCAATACATACAGGCACGCCCTCGAGGCTACGATTACGATTGCTCGCTTTCCATTTGTAACGCGGCCGGTTATCTTTGTTTGCTTGACCTATGACAATTATGGATTGGAATCAAGATGGATACAACATTGTGCAGCGAGATAAGGTGCTCTTTAGTTAAAAGTCACGTCTCTATCAGAGATAACATGCAAAGCATAATCAATTCCCGAGGTGTATACACCAGACCTCGATGTGCATCGTCGTACGGCTGACGATGCCCTTCGATGTATGCACGTTACACAGGGGGCGGAGGAGAGGCTGAGGGGGCACGATAGGCAAGGGGGAGGAGGAAGAAGCGAGAGATGAGGCGGAGGAATGCTTACCTCGTCCCTGTCTGTTTGGTCTGCCTGTTGCGTAAGCCCCGATACCCTGAGGACCTCGGCAGTCTTCAAAAAACTGCTCAGGGAACGCTGATGCACGTTCACCTCCCCGTGATAGATGAACTCCACCAATGCGTGCAAGTCGCTGAACGCTACGTCCTGAAGTACTATCACCGGGTGTTTGCACGGTGTGCTCTGCAAAAGGGGAACAAAAGGAGGAGAAGAGGAGACATTTTTCTCGCATTAGTTAAACATTGACGTTGCACTCGATACATCGTCGGAAATCGGGGGAGGAGATGGAGAGAGGATCGCCGTGCATCGTTACAACGATGATCGCGCAACGGCGAAGAAGGGATGACCGTGTCGGAGGGACGAAAAGGGTTGTTGCTGGCTGGAGAGCAAAAAAGGAAACCAGGATAGGCAGAGGGGTAGGGGGCGGCGGAAACGGAAGTGGCGCTGCTGTCTTACCTTGAGCAATTCTCTAAAGTAGGGACTGCAAGCGGAAAGTACGACGCGGTGCGCTTTGAGGCTTTTGCCATCGCAGGCCAGTGTGACGTCCACAAAATCCTCATCGTCCCTCAAGTTCTCAAACGCCGACGTTATACTGCTTTGGTAATTGTTCCATCGCAGGCAAAAGTGTTGCGTATCTACCATCGTTATATCTATTCACCTATAATCAGAAATACAATTGTGCGCTATTTAAGCGTGGCCGAGAAAGCGCTCCCCCACTTATCTTATCGCTTAATAAAAATTGTTACGCCTGTCGCCTGTGGCTCGGGGCCATCGCGAGTATCGAGGAGCGTTTTAACCAGCGTTTAGAGGAGAGAGAGACTACAACAACCGGGTGGATCGGTTTTCGTGTGCAGAAACGTCTCGCCACCCTTTTCCTCGACGAACGTCAGAGCGCACACCGGTGTGTCGCTAGGAGACGAAAGACGGGGAACGCGATGAAATTTTCTAGTTGCACGATAAACCGCGAGATAAGCTTGAACAACCGATAATTTTCGATAACCAAAGTGTTTCGAAATAAAAAACACGGTTGCAACACGCTGCGTGCAGCGCGCGAACCCCAGCCATCGTCGTTCGACCTCTTCCCCATCGTCGACGGATTGATACGAGAGAGGGAAGAGGAGAAAGAAACGAAGAGACAGGATTTTTGAGGAGAATTCGTCTAGTTGTCGGGAGGACAGGCAAAGATTACATAATGTTTCCGAATCGACTGATATTTAACCAGCGCCTGTTTACCGTAGGTGTGGCATTAGAGCAGATGTTAATTTCCTTCCCACTCTCGCCGAGCCACGGAAAACTTATATAACCCGCGAATTAATAATACGCAGATTCGCTTTAATAGGGATGCGAGGTGGACCAGAAAGAGAGAGAGAGAGAGAGAAAAAGAGAGAGAAAGAGAAAGGTATCGTGCACCGAACACATGTTATTAATTCCGACGGAATAAAAATACGGGAGAGACCGGTAAACGTTCCCCGCTGCTTAGTGTATGTGTCTGCGCGCGCGTGCGGTGCAAAACGACACCTAGGAGTTTGCGGTATTTTTACGTGGCATCGGGAACGACGGGGCAGAGAGCGCGTGGCCGCGTTCGAAAAACCGAGAAACCATTTTTGCGAACGAACATGTGTGCACGTATGCACATCATCGACGCGTCGTGGGCGAGAGAATCGTGCGAACGGAGCGAAAGAAAAGGGGTTGCGTCGGGCGATAGGGGGACGGGCGGGGGGAAGGGGAGGACAGAAAACGTAACGCGTATCGAGGGGCATGGAAACGATGCCGGGGAACGGAGGAGGCGGAGGCGAAGAATAAGAATTAAAATGAAAAGAGTGCATGGCGTAAAAATAGAAGCGAAGGAGGATTACGGCTACTTTTTATTTGCACCATACAAGAAAATTAGGTCGCCAGGCTGGAGCGAAGCCAGAGAACATACGATTAAATAATTCTCTCCGCCACTTATAAAAGCGCAAGCATTAAATGTATGCTGATAGTGTTATCTTAGCGAAACGATAAAAAAAAAAGGAACGAGAAAGCAGAGAGAAGGAGAGATCTTAAAACAAATTTACAATGCTCGCAGCTCGAGGAATCGCGAGTTCGCGTACGTGTGTGTGTGAGTGTGCGCCCGCGCGCGCGGTTATATGTCATGTCAAAACGAGTCGATACAGAAATATGGAATTAATGATCAGTTCGCGACCATTCTTTTTTTTTCGTGTTCCTACAACGAGTTTGCTACGAGATAAGAAGGAGCACCACGGATATACTATTTTATAACGTTTCCGTTGATAATCGTATCGCTGATTCAAATGGTATTTTTACACGCCTGCCGACTTCTCGTCTCTTCGAAGAAATAGTAATTAAAGTATACACACGCACACACAGGCAGACACACGCGCGAACACGCACGCACATGTATACGCACTCGCGGCCGCGGTCAAGAGAAACCAAACGCCGATGCTGGACGGGTGTAAATAATATTATGCCGCAACATTTTGGATATTGTCCGGACGATTATCAGCACGCCGGAGGGAAAAGAATAAATGTGGCACGTTCTCGTCTCCTTTCTCTTCCTTTTTTTCTTTCCGTTTCGTAGATACACTTTTATCATAAGCCGTGCGGTGCGCGCGATTCGGAAACTGTTTTCAGACTTTTTACAGTTTGGTATCGCGCGTGGCTAAATTTATGTGTGACGAATTCGAGATAAGTTTCGCAGTCCCGTGAAAAATCCTGGCCAACGTTTAGATAATAGAGACCGGGCTGGAATCCAGAACCGATCCAGAGCCGAGGACAACGAAGAGAGAGAATCTACTTTTATTTACCGCAACGAGCTGCTAAATATATTTTTCCCGCAAAAGTGTGCACGCGTGCGTTCGTGCGCGGCGCGTATGTATGCGCGAGTGTGGCTATGCCGAGAGGCTGCCCCGAAAGAAAAAAAAAATAAACACGCACACAGTGCAAACGCGATGTTCGCTGCTCGTTTTCACCGATCGCCGGGCAACGCGTCTCGTTGCCGATCGTCGCGTGAAAACCGATTTTCGTTCACGCACACACCCCTAACCGCTTTTCAAAAAGTTCACGCGGCACCGCACGCACAGCAAATGAAACAGAAGCGATTGGACGACGAAAAGAGAAGATGAGAGACAGTGAGATAGATAGATAGAGAGAGAGAAAGAGAGAGAGAGAAAGAAAGAAAGAGAGGGATATCGGTCACGTCATACGATACCTTTTCCTCAGCGATCGCGGCTAAACGGCTGTGTTACGGTATTTTTTTTTGCGTATCTCTAAGGCACATTCACCACACTATCCAGAAAGTAATCACAGTTCGAAGAAAGTGGTTGCGTTATCGCGAAAGCACACCTATCACTCGTCATGCCGCGTAAGCTAATGACCGAAACAATGAACCGAATTGAAACAGCTCTGCGTTTTATCTGCACAACGCCACCTCGTAAAAAAGTGCGCACTTCACAAGTTCGCGAAAAAGTCCCCTACACACGGCCACTAGTGCTGCTTCGTCGTGGCGGAAAGTCATTCTCGACGGACACCGATCCGAGGAGAATCGACGCCGGTTCCTGGACACGGTCGCGTGTTTTATTACCGGCCGCCGTATCTCTCCTCTCTTTCGATCCTTCTGCCACGGGGCGACGATCGCGGAAAATTTATCTGCGATTCGATTACCGATCGATCAATTTCGAGGGACGAGAACACGCGCTCGTTAGGGAATGCGGTCGCGTTCACGAGACGGTCGCGCGTCGAATGATCGAAGGCGCAATTTCGCCGGCAGCAGAGAATGCCGGAAGGAAGGAAGGAAGGAAGGAAGGAAGAAAGGAAAGACGGAAGGAAGAGGAGGAGAAAGCGAGCGAGCGAGCGAGCGGGCGGCGTAGACGCGTGCGGTTTTCCGCGCGTGCCGCGACGAGAGGCACAGACACCGGACGACGGAGGGAGAACGGAAAAAAATGAGGAATAGCCAGAGGTGATAAGCGTGCGTTTGACCGTCGTTTCCCGCTTTCCGTGGGCACACGGGCTCGTGATTCGTCGCCGCTGATCGAGGGAGAATCGCCAAGGATCACATGTCGCGCGCCGCTACGAGAGCAACGGACGAGGCAAAACGAGCGAGCAAACGTATGTGTACGAAACAACGTCGAAGGAGTCCGAGGAAGAGAAAGAGACGCGAGACACAGAGATTCGAGAGCACAAAGAGACGGGGAATATCCGCGCGAGCCGTTTCGAAAACCGGGAGGGAACGCCACGATCCTGAGCAACAGCAACAGCAACAACAGCAACAACAACGGCGGCAGCAGCAGCAGCAGCAGCACCAGTCCACCGGTGGCCTCTTTCTCCGTCACATACCGTGCGAACTAACCCCCGAAACGTCACGTCACGACTGTGCAGCTGTGTGCCTTCGTCGACGCGGGCGTACGTCGCGGCGCGGCGGCAGCGAGGCCGCACGAAAACGTACGAAAAGCCGGCGATCGCCGGTACGACGAGCGAGAGAACGACCGACAGGAGCGAGAAAGAGGTATCGTCGTTCTCTCTGACAGAGAAAGACATTCACAGAGGGACACGTACACGGTTACAGGGAGAGACACTTGCAAAGAGACAGACAGACGGACGGATGGACAGTGGTATGGGAAGACGGAGAAAGAAAGATAGATAGAGCGAGAGAGAGTGAGTAAGAGTGAGAGAGCGAGAGGGGGGAAGGGCGAGAAGAAGCGGAGGAAAAAAGAGAGCGGGAGGACGAGCCGAGGAAAGAGACGACGAGAGCAGATTTCGTCGAGAATCGTGGAGGACGCGAGAAGAACGCGTCTCGAATTTTTGCCAACCGTTCCTTCTCTCTCCAGCGTTTTTCGCTACGTACGCGCGCGTACGGAGTATCGAATTTTCTTTGTAACCGCGGAGGGACCGGAAGTGCGCGCGGTCGCGGTCGTGGAAAGGTAACAAGGTTTACCTTGCGGCACCTGTCGTGTGTCAGACACGTCGCTCACGTGCGTGTTCCACCGTTCCTTCTGCCCTCCTCTCCTCGTTTTGCCCGCGATTCAGAAGCGCATCCCTTCGAGCGCAGGGGCTGCGCCGGCTCTTTTTTTCACGCGTTCTCTCCCTCGCAGGCTGCCGCGTCGGGGAAAGCGGTCGAAGCGAACGGGCACACGGCGCGTTCCCTCGGTGTGCGATCGCGTGCTCTCTGCTTCGCAACAATACGATGACACGATGACCGTTTAACCGGTACACAAACGCACAGTGCGGCGTTACCTAAAAAAGAAGGCGCAAGACACCGACCGCGCTTCTTTATTCTATTCTTCTCTCGAAGCGTGCTCCTCCGCGTCTCGCTCGCGTACGCGCACCGCGCCACGCACTCGCGCTTCGCGTTCGATCTGTGCAAAGACGAGAGAAAGAGAGGAGAGAGGAGAGAGAAGAGGGTTGCCGCGAGAGGATAGAGGCCTTCAGGCAGCAGCGAGACACGAGGGGAGAAGTCCGAGACCTCTGTGGCTGGCGATACAACACGCCCAACGCACCAGTGGCACACACTAGGCGCGTCTCGACGTCGTCGCGGAAAGAAAGAAATAAGGAGAGATAGATAGAGTGAGAAAGATAGAAAGAAAAAAAAGAAAAGAAACCGGGAGTCGGAGCGAGAAAGAAAGGGAAAAAAAAGAACCAGAGAAACTTCGCGTCCGTTTAATCCGTCATATCTTCCTCTCCGGCCGTTCCTTAGTTAGCGCAGATAGTCAGAGTCCGTTCCCGCGAAATACGAAAACACCGGCAACGCAATCGTCGCAGAGGCGGCTATCTCGCGGCGACGAGCGCGGGAGTTTCAAAACCGGTCTCCTCGCACGCACGACCCACCTAGCCACGTGTTTCTCTCTGTTCGGGATGCAAGCAGCCACCGTGACGCAAATTGCCGCGCGCTTCACTCCGGAATGCGAAGCCTCTCTCGCCGCTACGTTCCACCGAGACACCACCACCACCGCCGCCGTCACCGCCACCAGCAGCCAGTATCAACCACCACCACCACCACCACTACCTCCACCACCACCACTACTACCACCGCCGCCACCACCAGCACTGCTGCTGCTACTGCTGATGCTGCTGATGCTGCTACCACCACCGAAGCGTGCGTAAATGCGTATCGCTCGCGTGGACTCGCGAATGATCGCGTAGCGGAGGAGGCAGCACACCAACCGTTGACACGTCGTGGAACAAAGTCACTGTCACGGCGGCGCAACACGTTCCGCGAGCGGGTTCCAAGGTGGGAGGTAGAGCCCTCGTGCGTATGTGCGGGGGTGGAGTGTCGACGAGGAAAGAGAAAGAGGCAGGCAGAAAGGGAAAAAAGGTAAGGTGCGTAACGTAACGTAACTGTAACGTGTCGTGTTGTGCCGTGTCGTGTCACGGCGACACCACGAGCCGAGAAGCAGCGAGAGTACGGGCGCTGCAGCTCCCGAGCCTGGTTAGGACTAGCACACGCGGGGGGGGACGGCGCCCGCCGGCCGCCGTTATTCTTTATCGGAGCATGAGACATCTGTCGTAATAAGTGCGGACTAAAAAATAGTGCGTACGCAGAGAGAGAGAGAGGGAGAGAAAGAGAGCGAGAGAGAGGCGGCGGGGGAGAGGGAGAGGAGAGAGAGGAAGGAAGAAAAGAGAGGCCGTGGCCGCGATGGTGGGGAGCTTTATGCCTGTGGCCGCATCGGCCGTGCCTCCCCTTTTACCCCGCTTCACCCTTGCCCAACCCGCCTCTTTTCTCTTCTCTTCTTCTCTCGCCTCTTTCTCCTTCTCTCTCTTTCTCTCTCTCTTTCCCGCTCTCTTTTTCGCAACCCTCCCGCTCCTTTCTCGCCCTATCGTTCTCTCTCTTTCACACACACACACACACTTGCACACACATATACTCTCTCTCTCTTTCTCTGGTACCCTACGCGGTCTCCGTTGTACAGGCTCACCCTACTTCTCCCGTTAGCCCACGAGACGAAAATGCGCAAAGCTAACGACTTCCAATTAAAAGCGCTGGAGCTGGAATTTTAAAGGCGCCACCGCCACTGCTGCCTACTCTTTCGCGCGCCTCGCGTACCTCGGATTATCGCGGATAGACAGAGACTATCCGGTTCCGTTCGCGGATGCAGCTCCTTCGAAAGACTCGGACAGACCGAAATTCATGCGACCACCGATAAGATACATACTTCGGACGCAGCCTGGACTTTCCCGCCTTCTCCGTCGGCCCCGCTTCCTTTTCGCTTATTGCTCCTCCGTTCGACTTCGATTATTATCGCAGCATTGGCTACTGCACACGTTCGAACGCACGAACGCCACGCTGCGCTCCCTTCGTTTCTCTCTCGCAGCCCTCCACGCCGGCAACCGTACGGTGCGTTTGAACGAGAAACAACGATGTTCTCTGTCGACTAGAGAGCCTAGCCATCCATCTATTCGGCAGCCGGCCTGTCTCGCGATCCCTCCTGCCATCCTGCTCCTGCTAAGCTCGCGCCCGCAGCTACTATCCCCTCCGCCGGTGCTATAGGCGACCCCACTCGATTCGCCCCTCAAAAAATCATTACGCCCTTCCGCGGGCTGCGCATGAACGCGGTTTTAATTCGCTACTAGAAAAGTAAAATGTAAACGCCGCTGGATGAGAGGGACGAGGGGGGGCGGCAGGGTGGGTCGAGCGGGAGAGAGAGTCGGTGCGGGCTTAGGAAGGGTGAGGGGCCGCGGCGGGAAGCGAGGAAAAGGGCGGAGGGGCCGTGGAGAGAAAGACGGAGAGAAAAAGAGAGAGGAGGGCGGCAAACCGAGGGAAAAAGCAAGCAACCGAGAGAAAGCGGGAAAGAAAAAGGGGGAGAGACGGTGATAGAGTGTCAGAGAGGGAGAGAGAGAGAGAAAGAGACGCGAAGTTTCGCGGACGCAGTCGAGGACGAGGTGAACGAGGACGAGGAACGCGACGACTGTGAGAGCGCGACGTAGGACAGATCCTTTTTCCACCGACGCGCGACGGAAAGAGGAGGACCGAGGGAGAGAAAGAGACGGAGGGAGGACGACAAGGAGGAGACGGAGGGGGCCAGGGCGAGAGGAGGATACGCTCCCCTACTTCTCTAGGGGTTCCATTGTAATATTTATTGATTGGATTCCTAGGAGCCAAAGCTGAGGGCTGTGGCACCTATACTTCGACTAGATTGCCTAGAAATGTTTCCGAAGGCACAAGCCCACGCTCTCTCTTCACCCGATCCTCCGTGTTTCCTTCCTCCGAATCGGCCGACCCGGGGAACGTTCCACTGACCTTGGTCAAATAATTCTCGGTAAATAGCCGTGAGCGGGACGCGGCTGCTGCCATCGGTCGTGAAATTCGAATTCCATTCTCGTGAAAAGGATTCCCCGCGTTCGTTATTGATCGTCGATCACCCCCCCCCCCACCCTCGTTCCGCTGGCCGCTGAATAAAAAAAAAACCACGCACCGTCACGTAGACGCTAATCCTTTCACGCCAAAATTGATTCGGTGGTAAAACGTGTCCAAATAACACGCGCTTATCCGGTCACGCGCAATTGTGCTAACAAAAAAAAAAAAGAGAACAGGGAAAATAAAGGCGAAATAGGATGAAACTGATGGGTTTAGACGATGAATCACAAGATGAGCGTGATTCGAGAGGACCTAGCGTCTATCTGCGGTCGTAGGTATTTCCGCTGCGCAAGAAGCGTGACCGTATCTGGTCGTGCTTATTTATTTTTCTTTAAAGATCCAATTGACAGAGAGGTCGGACCAATACACGGCCGAATAACGACGAGTGACAGAGTTTTAGAGAGAAGCAGCCACCGTAAACTGCGTCGTTGCTATTTTCATTCAACGACGCGCCATTGAAACAGAAACGTTGCGTCGTCTTTTTCATCCCCTCCACGATCTATCGGCGGACGATACATTGAACGTCGTTTCCTATGGAACAACGCCACACCGGGAGTCTATGAGTCAGTTGCCCTTGAACATGGATATTCAGGATGCCGCGGCGCACCATTCCCCTCCACGTACATACTCACGTGAACAATGCTCTTTCAATTTGTTACTTATGATCGATACCGTAGGATTGCAACCGAGCTAAATCCTGCGTAACGATTTATTCATAACGATTTTTCTTTACGAAAAATGCGCACGCTCTATATTCGAAAGTATGTCACCTTATGAACGATTCAGTAAATCCAGAAGATGGCCGAAAGATCGTTAAAATAAGATTATTATACAATTTGAACACTTTGTATCTGTTTACGGTGTCTTCGACCTGTTTCCTCAAAGCGATGCCTTAAAATTTGCAAAATCGAGACTACGATTAAGGATTGACGGACACAGACGATCGTCTGTGCAGAAAATCCGATAAATAACGGTGACGCACGAGTTCAGAGATCGTTTGAGCGTTAACGAAACGGCTGATGCCGTTTGCCGGGAAAAGGAGCAGTCGTCGTCGATGTCGTCGCGTTAAACGCTGAATTGCGGTGAATACGGCCCGAGGATAATGCATAACAACGAGGCGCGTGACGTCTGCGTATGTAGCTTGGTCGAAAATGCGTGCAGAGAAAATGCAGATGTTTCGATCGGTCCTTTCGTGGTAGCCACACACTCTGCACGCGGTTTCGCGCGGTTCCACCTGCGTTAGAGATTCGATCGCGAGATCCTCTCTTTTATCGCGCGAACCTCTCTTTGTCTCCCGAACGAGCGAGCGCAATCTTGCAGGTGCGCAAACTCGGAAACGATTTCTGAAGAAGACGAAAGAACACGAAGAAATAAAGGAAGAAGAGAAAAAAATTTGTTTCCCACGAGAAGATCGATCGAGCGTCCGCATTATTTATACCGGTGTCCTCAGCTAGTTAGACGCGTTTAAATATGTAGGCGAGGCAATATTTTCAGCGCGATCCGTCCTTTCGGACACGCAGCCCGATAAATTGGGTCGAAAGTCTGAGAGAGCGCGGGGGGAGCGTCGTTAGGTTGAGAGACGAACCAGCAGGGGATAGTTTAACTCCGATCGGTTTTTCGCGAATCCAGAGCGGAGAGAACCGGTACATATATCACCTGGTGATGTGTGCCGCTGTGCCCGGAGTTCAAGGCTACCTATCGCGGAACACTGGACCAAGACATTCCTACCCTGTAACCGCCCCTACCGTCCCACCTCCTTTTAACCTTCCCTACCAGTTCACTCACACGCGTTACCACCTCCCTCCACCGGCAACCTACGTCATGCGTCTGCTCCTCCATCGACTACCACCCCTCTCTACTCTCTGTCAGTGCTCCCTCTCTCCGTTTAAGTAACGAGGTCTACGAAATCATGATACGCCGTCTTCTCGCGCGTGGTGGGCACCGTTCGATAGGAAAAAAATAAAAGGTATTCGATAGAACCGACCAAGGAGACTATTCCTTTCCTTTATCCGTCCTCTTTTGCACCCGTCAAACGGATCGTTGAGCAGAACCTAATCGTTTGTACCAACGAGGAAACGCTGCGCGTTTAAATGTTTACGATCGACTCAGAAACATTGCTCAGACTTTTTTCCAATATCCTGCCTTACCCCACCACCCCGCCCCTCTGTCTATCCTTCGAGGGGAAGAGTTCATCCGGAGACCGTTCCGCGTTTTCCGCCATTTAAACGGATCGCTTTGTCGCGACCGATCCTGACGGTCGGTCGAGGCCGGCGGAGATTTCGATATTCCGCGATTAACCCAAGCGCTGTTAGACCAATTAATGAAAAAAGAGAGCGGTGCGGGGCGAAAAACGGCGCGGAAAAAAAGGAAGGATCGTTTGTTCGTGCTCGCCGGTGCCTGGTACCAACGAGGAAGCCTCAAAAGCGCCCTTTTCGGCAGTTTTGAGCCCCGGCTAGCTCGTTAACCCGGCGCGCACCTGCCAGTTAACGCGCGCTCGCCAACAACCGCCGCATGAATTCGTCCCAATAGACAGAAACTGCAGCGATAAAGAATATCATCCTCTTTAGGCACGACCGTACATGCGTCCTAAATGCACTCTACACACGCGAGGCTTTCGTGGGGGGTGAGGTGAGGCGAGGCGAGGGGAGGCAGGCGGCGGAGCAGGCAAGCAAGCAAGCAGCAGGGCAAGAATATGCGGGGTCTGAGCCTGTCTTTCTCTCTGTGGCCGTGTGCACATCGTACGTGCCCTCTCCAACTTTTTCCTTTCTCTCTAACCCCATCCCCCCTCTCGCTCTTCTGTCCCTCCCTCCTCCTATCACCGTCCCCCTCCGCCCTCGCCTTCCCCCCGATTCCCACCACCCGTCGGTCCCCTCATCCCTCGTCTCTCGCCCAGTGTGTTTCGTTCAAACCGGTACCCTTTCCCTCCCTCCTACTGCATTCGCAAACATTTGGTGGCCGTTGACCTCGAACGGGCTAATCCGCCGGCAGCCAAACAACCAATTATTTCTTTTCATCGGTATACAGTCGCGCTGCTCCGGCCCGATACACACCGTGAAACGTGGGAACGTGTGTCGGGGTGGAAGAGAGAAGCCGGCGATCGCATCGCCGACACGCGTCAGGTGAGAATTGTTCGGTCAATTTCCTGCGATACCGCCTACCAGCTCGAGCGAAGACTCTTCTGCCGTGTATAGCGAGCAGGCCGGGTGTCGAAAACTTAGAAGTGTCCAGAGAAGACCAACGACGCGCAGCCTTCGCCTTGTTGCGCTCTCGTACTCTGTTCAGGCGAGAGCACACCGAGAAGAACGATAAAAATAACGGCCTGATATCACACCTACGGATTGACTCAGCCGATTGATAGTTTGCTTTGCAGCGCGAGTCATCGGGACGTAGGTTCGTAGAAACGATGCATGCTCGGCGCAGCTTTACAGAAGGTGTTAACAGCGATTAGAAGGGGAGAAAGCGTGGAGAAGAGGCGGTAAGAATCGTTGAGAATCGAGAGAGAATCGAGAGAGAATCGAGAGGATACGCGGGAGAGCGCGAACGAAAGGGCGACGCGTTTCCCTGTCTGCCTAGTAATAGACGCGCACTACTTGCACCGCGGCCTAGTGCGTGTCTATTCCGATACCGTCCTATTCTACTGCAACTACGCGGTTAACTATCGCTGCACTTGTTCTACTGCAGTCGATGCCTGGCGCGTCGTTACCTTCACCGTCACGTACTACTACTACTTCTAACGGTACCAGTTCGACTGGAGGGTACTTATAAGACGTCACACACTATCTCGTTGAAACGATCGTGTATTTTTACTACTTCGATGAATTCTCTAGCACCAGGTTGTTTGCTTTTTGGAAATCCCGCGTCTCGTCGCGATTCGAGTGGCTATGTGGCGCTGGGTGACGCGTGAGTTTTAGCCAGAACGTTATCACAGATGAATAACGATTTGAAAGAAAAATATGGAACCTCGTTTTTGTAACGCAGCAAGCACTGCTTCACGAATATTCTCCCTATTCCCTCTGTAATTTAACGTATACAGAAAGCTAGAAGAACTTTATAAATATTTGCTTTCCCTAAAACATTACAGCTCTAAATTTTTCTTCAATAGCGTATATTTTAAATTATCAAGAATTATCTTTACGACCCGTAAATACGCGAAATCTGCCCGATACTGGTTGTTTAAAACAGTGACATCGAAAACAGGCGTTTCGCGGATAGAACCGAATTAACTTCCCATTGTCCCCTTTTTCCTCGAATTCAAGGATCCGGTGATCAATCGGCAGACAACTTGCGACGAACCCAAGACGTCTCAATTTTCCAGCTTGTCCGGAGAGCGCCGTTCGCTGTGTCGACCCACTTTTCCATTCGGCGCTCGTGCGATTAATCGAGACGCGGTGATCCGCCGAATATTTTTGTCGGTCGCTTAAAAATACTGTAAACGGGTCACCGGTTGTATTTTTAATTGCGCCCCAGACGCCCATGTAGACGGATGCATCTCTCGATCAGCCGTTGTCGAATGAGCGCGCGCGTTCAACGGAGCCCGAGACAACAGGGGCCCATTCAATTTCGGGTGTTCGCAAAAACGCGCGATCGGTTTCCACGGAATCCCGGAAGCGTTGTCAAGCTTCGAGAGCGCGAGTCGGGAAGAGGCTGGCCAAAGGGGAACCCGGTCGAGGCGAAAGAGTTCTTGCACCTTCCGCGGGACCGTTATTCTTCGAGGCGTCGCCCATTGAAGCTGGGGCCAAGAGAAAGGGGCAAGGAACGCGAAGAACCTTTTTTCTCTGCGACCGATCTGTAAATGGCACCGGGGACCGGGCGAAACGCGGCAGACGGGGCGAATAGATGGGCCAGGCCACGAGCGAGGCCAACCCACGAGCGTCACACATTTTTTCATCGAGACGGGTGGTATGGGTGCATGTGCTGTTCCTCGAGTACACTACCGGACAAAAGTTTCGCTAAGCATTGTGCGTGCGACATCGAGGGAACGCGAAACTTTTAAGAAGAGGAGTAATTTGAAATCGCGTCGCATCTGTTGGCGATGCACAAATTTTTGGGTGGTCGCCGGAAATACTTAGACCGTAACTTTGGCTAGTGAGCGATTTATGACTGGGCATTTGGTGTGTTTCGGGTTAGAAAGTACGTTAGAAAGTATGAATGGAACCCCAGGGCGCCACTTGACCGCTAGTGTCCCGAAGACACGTAGCCATGTGGCGTCCAGGGATGTATTGTTTATGGTAGGCGTGGGAAAGCCTAGGCATAGCGAGGGACCCGACGCTGCGTCGCCTAGAAGATAGGACCTTTGTCCTGAAGGATCTGGCCACGGAGTGGGGAAGGCTATGTAGCCTTCTGGAAAGAGGAATGTGGTTAAACCCCCACGGCACTTACCCCAGAACCTCGAATAAGAAAAGGCGTTTTTAACAGACTTTAACACATAGTAATGAGTTTATCGAGACGGAATAAATTCTAATGGAAGACTATGTAGGCTGTTGAGAACTGAAGAACGAAGGAAAAGGAAAGGGAAGGCGTTGTTTCCTGCGGGGCCTGCTAGTGGACTCATTGGCCAGGCTTACCTAGCAGGCCCACGATTTAGACACAGGGATAGAAAAGGATATTTTGGAACTTGTATTTTTACGAACCGTGTCGAACTCGTGTACTTGCGAGAAAGATAGTTGGTTGATCCCCAACAACTACTTTAACCCTTTTGCCCTCGTGAGGCGACTGTTAGGCGCCAAATGATAGTTCCACAAATTTACAAACTTTAATTAATTTGTTTGTTAATCAGACTCGGAGGTTAAATAGTCATATATGTAAATTTTAGTATATGACTTAACTAAACTGAATGAAGTTCAATATAAGAAATACTTTGCACTTGAAAATCTTTCAAGTAACCTCTCAAGAGCAACGGGTTAATTCGCGATGCAAATAAACAATCTGTTTTCCTTGTATCTAAAATAAATTCTGCTTGATCAATGTAACCGTAGGTTTCGAGGAGAAGTTGAAAAAGTGACCCGGTTAACTTCGATTCGATCCGAAAATTAGTCGATTCAACGTGTACAAAGCGATTCCAAACTCTGTCTGACTGGCCGCGTATATGCATATACGTGTAACACTCGACGAAACAAAGAAGCAACGAAAGAACCGCTCGCATAAATACCCGCTGGTGTCCCTCCCTCCTTCACCCGCTCCCTTTCTCCTTTTCTGTCCGTTTCGTGGGAATACTCACTCCGGTCGGTGTTAACTTCGACTGGTCGCCGGGCATTTGATTCGTCATGATCAGCTGTGGCTGCGGAATTTTAAGGTGCCGCGCGAACACACACAGGCCGTGGGCCCCATTGTTCCCCTCTAATTCGGCGGCGATCAGTTACAATACGCGATGGATACTGTTACCTTAATTATATGCGCGCGCTGCTAATTAATCGGGATTCCATGCGACATCCGGCCGCCTTTACGCGGAAAGAATTTCAACCAGCCGAACGTGGAGAGAACTTAAGCGTCAACCTTGACGCGTGCGTTTCGATTTTTATCGAACTTTTTCATCTCTCCTTTTATCGCGCTCGGAAATGTGAGTCGTTCAAATCGTCACGTTGGCGTTGCAACGAGAATTCTCTGCTCAAAGTCGATGGACTTGACCGCGAGTTTGGAAATCCAAATTCATTTATTTTCCCCTATTTCTTTTCCTTTTTCCCCCCTCTTTTTTCACCCGTTGTCCGAAACGTTAGCTCGCCTCGGCGAGAGAAATTGACGCGCGCCTGCTGCGTTTTCTCTTTGTCTCTTTTTCCGGCCGTGGCCTCCCTAAATGTTGCTCGCTCGTTTCGACCAGCGTAAAGTTCGTTTCTGTCGGATGAACGGGCCGCGCACATTCGAGTGCACGTATATTCGCGAACGTCTCGCCAGTGCCTCTCATAATGGCCAGTGTTTCTCTCTCTCTGTGCGTAACGTACGCTCGCTAAGAGACTGGGGCCCAGGGGGCCTCCGCGATGAATTTCAATGAGCCGGCCACGCGAAATGCATATTCGCCTAGCGCGGCCAGAACCTGGCCGCGATAAGATACCGCGCCTCGATTCTTTTAGGCGCGCACAGAGTAATCGGTTATTTTTAATCGGCCCGGTAGAAACTGTTTTTCGTAGATAAAGAGCAGTCAGGGAGAGAGAGTCGTCGCCTAATTGAGAGAGAGCTCGAAAGGAGGCGAGAATTGTAAATTGGCCGGCGGGATCCGTGGGGCGTTTTCAACGAATAATCGTGTACAATTGCCGAGGCGGAGGATCGTAAATCGCGAGGCAAAGGCCGGGCGCGTTAAATCCTCCGGCGAGGTTATTCTAGCATCCGGTTCGCCTAAATAACGTATTCAAGCCGGGGTCTAATTTCGCAGATAACACACGACCGTCGCGTAATCTAGTTACTAGGCGTCTAATCTAATCGGTCGATTCGGATTATGTGTGCATGCATACCTGCGCGTAGACGCTGTGTGCGAGCGAGCGAGCAAGTGAAAGAGAGAGAGAGAGAGAAAAAGAGAGAGAGAGAACGTGTGCGAATACTATCGAGGCGAAAAATTCAACTAGTCGATGCTGCTTCGAGCGGAGACCGTGACTCGTCGAACGGTTCACGACGACGACTCCGCTTGCCACCGCTCATTAAATTTAATTAGACCCTCCTTTATTTTTAAAAACGTCTCTCAACTGGGTCGATCTTGTAGGAGCGCGTTGTGTTTTCGACGGTGTACGACACACAACGACGTTCGAATGCGATGATTCGTGGTTGCGCCGCGTATTCACCGGAAGGCGCGGTTGTATCTGGATCATTTTCCCCGGTAACCTCACCTTCTATGCCTTATGCGTTACGACAATTGCGCGAAACAATGAAACTGTGTTACTAGAGACGTGTTGCGATCGTGGAGTTAGTATTGCCAATAATTTGTGTAACTACAGCTACTTATGCTTATATTTTTATCTTCAATGTGGTCATATATAACTCTTGTTATTTCTTTGAGGCACACTATATTAAAGAAAATAAAGATCTAAATTGCACACATTTTTTTTTAACACTTAGCCAACCGAATGGAGAGATCTCCACTATCATCTAATTTAACCCTTAGTTTTAACCCACCTAACCCCAAACAGTTAAACTAATAAATGAATAAATAAGTATTAATCCATAATTGTATCGATACTGAATTTACGTGGTTATATTACAATTATTTTCTTCTTCTTTCGTTAATATTATATTTAAAGGGCTTGACCCATTCAAATAAATAAATAAATTGCATTGCGTTAGAGTCGTGTCGTTTACCGTTATCCTCGTCCCCCCCCTCTTCCACCCCTTCCCGTGGTGCCAATTAAACGCTTATTTTCGTGGCTACGAAAAGCGAATCCTTATCTCGCCGCGCATTGTTTCGTCCCTGTTATCACGGCGGGAAATCTCGACGCGTAATAATCGCTGTCTCAGCCCGGTAATTCGCCGATCAGGTATAAAACTACGTAGCCGCCCGCGGACTCCCTTCGACTTCCGGTCTCGTGGATAACTGTCGCGGAGGATCGTCGCTGCTGCGATCGATTCCGGATCGCCTAACCGCATCGATATGATTGCGGCCGAGTGGGGTCGTCGGGTACGAACGAGGCGGGACGAAACGAAACGGATTTGTTGCGGCAACGACGACGACGACGACGAAACAGCAATGCTCTGAGTCATAAAAACTATTCGCACGACGTTGCATTTACTTTACCATTTACACACCGAATGTATGTAAGCAGCTTCAAGTGTATTAAATTAAACTTGTTATTACGCAATGGTGCTTGTGTCTGAAAAAGAATATAACGCTTGGAAATTTTGCTAGTTTTAACGTTTTGCTGTTTTTATTTCTGGTTGGCTGAAAGTTAATGTTTCTAAGTGTTAATTCGTTCCAGCGTAGAATGAGTTTCTAAATTATGAGAGATTTTTGCAAAATTCACTGGTGTTTATGTCTGGAAAAGAATATAATGCTCGGAAATTTTGCTAGCTGGAACGTTTTACTGTTTTTATTTCAGGTTAGCTAAAAATTAATGTCCTTTAGTATTAATTCGTTACGACGCGAGACAAGGTTTTAAACTACAAGAGATTTTTACAAGATGTACTGGTTACAAAGCAACGTGTAATTCGAAGGTTGGCACGAAGAATGGTGCACACGGAGCTTAGTATACCGCGGGAACTCGACCAGAGAAAACGGGAGGAGCAAAGAAGAGAAAGGGAGGAATAACGGGTGCGAGGAGAAGCGGTGCCCTCCGCCGTTCAAGGAGAACGAACCGTTATCGAAGGATATACCCCTTTCCACGTGCAGGTGTCCGCTGAGAAAATCGAGAACGGGTTAAACGCCACGGCGAATCGGGGAATCTCGACGACGTTATAGCTTAACGTGCCTGCAGCCACTCTTCCTCGTTGCTCGAACCCCTAACTCTTCGTAGAATTCGCGAATGGACGCATTCACGAGCAGCGTCTGCGTCTTTGGTAACAGAATGCACGAAGTCGTGTATATAATTGGTAATTAATACCGCTGTTTAGATTCTCCCTGTGTTTATAGTCTTTGCCTAATTATCGGTCTACGCTGCCTTGTGTACTTTTCCGCTCACATCCTTTCCGTATCCATCCAGCGAAATAAATGAACAAGCGGTTGCGTAGCTTCAACTCGTTCATGTTTTAACACTAGATTTACAGACACTTCTTGTATATCTATTTCTATAGACACTCATGAATTTTACGGGTATCCAAAGAAATAGGTATACATCGCACAGAATTGCAAAACTGAGAGGGAAATAGATTTGGGTACATTTGTATCGCTTCATCGATAAAGGTCAGCAAAAATTGTTAATCGTAATAGGAATTATTCTTTCAAATTTTGTTCATGAATTTCGAAACCCGTCAAATCGAGAAGTCTTGTAAACCTAATGTTAAGCATCGTTCTGTCTCTCTTATGAAAATTCAGAATCGATCGTTCGAAATTATCGAATTGCCTAACAAGCTTCCGTCGAAAGATTTAAAAATCGTGACACCCCTCAGGAGAACGTAATTTTTAAGTTACCGGAAAAATGGTGAAACCTCGTGAAAGAAAAACATGGCATACATATGATTCTATGAAAAGGCGATAAAATTTCACAGAAACGTAAGGTTTCCTCGCTTAACGAAAAGCCGAAGAGGAAACTCCTCAGGCGACCAATGCAACGGATACACCGCGAACAAGAAACTCGATCGGCTATACCGATTTCAAGCGAGCAACGCTATCCTGCCTCGAGCCGAGAACGAGGCCAATTGCAAATTGCGGGTGTAAGTAGAAATAACGCTCGACGTTTTGCAACACGACGGATTGCTTGTTCCCTGATGTGTTATCGTTTCGCGAACCCGACGTGGAGGGGAAGAGGGTGGTGGATCATACTCGAGCTTGGTAAAAGTGTGTCGTTAGATCGGCGAAAATAAACTCGTCGAAGCGGGAAACAGCGTTTCGAAACGGCTCGCGAAGTGGTTCACGGTAAACGAACCGTTTTGCCGACTCATCGAACGGCAGCGGCCCGTTTCGATGGCGGATTGCTTAAAAATGGCACCGCGAAAAGTGTACGCGCGCGGCTGCTTCGAAAAATGCTCGACGCCTGTGTGACCCGCCTCGGAACCGATTCGTTGAAGAAGGCGGCTGCTTCTTGCCGGGTGGAACAGCGAGAGGAGAGCCAGCAACGAAAACGTGGGTCCTTCTCTCGTGTTTTGCGTCGCACGAGTTTTGCACGCATTTACACGGCCCCGCGTGCGCGTGTACGTGCATACGCGCGCAGGCAGGCCCAGTGCATGTAAGAGTATGTACGTATGCAAAGGCAGGAGAGAGCACCTGGGCATCTATGCGTCATTGTGGACGATAAAAAAAGCCGTAAGGCTGGCGCATAACGCAAGCAGAACGTCGACAAAACAGCGTCGCGCGAGAAGAGACTAGTAGAGCTGGTTTGTCTTTTCCCTCTTTTCTCTACGGACGCAGGCTACAATAGCGATCGCGACCAGGCGTTCTTTTCTCCGCAGTTTCCCGCTCTTCTTCGCCGATCGCTAATCCCCCCTCTTTCTCTCTCTCTCTCTTTCTCCGTTCGAAAGAGGAAATAATATCGTTCTGAAAGTATTTCGGGACCCTAACCGAGCGTAAACACCAGAGACCCGGAACGCGGCGTATCTCCGTGTTGCACTTGATTTCGCGAAAATATTTTGAAGAACCGAGGTCCGTGATGCGGAGACGGAAAGAAGGAAGGAAAGGAGGAAAGGAGGAGTGAAAAACGAGGAGAAGTTGGAAAGGGGAAGAGAGAAGACGAAAGCAGGCGCGTGCAAATCGGCCAGCTATCTGTTGGGATCTAAAAGGAACGGAATACGAAAAAAAGCCGACGGGTATCCTTCTAGCGAGGACAAATTCGATGAGTTCGTAGGCGAGCGTCGAAGCCTTCAAGGCCCCTGGATCACGGGTCCAAACTCACGTTCAAGGATCGGCTTTGTACAGAGGAATTTTTATTGGCACGACGCGCGCTGTGCCGAGCGCGTTGCCGACTGACGCGTGCATAATATACGCGCGCGCAAGCGGCTCGGTGAATTTTTTTTCGGAAGGATCGTCATCGAGATACAAAGATAAAGATAAAGACAGAGAGAGAGAGAGAGAGAGAGAGAGAGTAGAACGCAGATATATCGCGTGCGCTTTTTATTTTTTACTACACGTTTCTTTCTCTCTCTTTTTATCTCCTTGATTTATCCCTCCCTTTCTGTCTATCTATCTATCTTCTGCCGCTGCATCCCTCTCCGGTTTCTCCGTGCTCTCGTCACCCTCGCTTTCCCGTCTTCTTTCCCCGCTCCGTTCCGTTCGGTATCGCGAGATCTATTTATACCTAGTCGGTCGGTGTTTTCAACTTGCAGCGGCATCGTGTAACAAACGCGCGTCGCTCGTAAAAATAGGGGATCTGCACGATACGTTGCACGTCCCTGCTGCGGGGAGGGAGAGGAAGAGAGAGAGAGAAAGACAGAACGAGAGAGGAGAAAGCAAGAGGGAACGGGAACGAGCGGGAGAATTCGCGAAGCGTCCGGGAGAGTCGTGCGTAGGGTCGAAACGACATCGTGAGAGCGCACCTCCGCAACAGGCTCTCCTCTCTTTCGTCGGCTGCTGCGAAATCGAGGAGAACCGGAAAAGGTGATGGCAAGAACAAGGGCAACGGGAAGAGCAAGAATAAGGACAACACGATTTGTAACACAATAAGAAAGATAATTCGCTAGCATTTATAGTCGAAGGGTAAAATCTATGGTTTCTTTTTTAAACTTTAACCGCGTATGCTTCAACCCTTTCAACGTCGGCTCAGCCATATGACCACCGATGTTTACAGACTCGTAGCTAAAGAGTTAAGAGAAAGTTGTACTGATTAGATATCAGTATTTACAGGAATCAAACCGTAAATATTTTGAGCAACTGTGTAAGATACTTATTTATAGCCGAAGGGTAAAATCTATGGTTTCTTTTCCCCAACCCTTTCAGCGTCGCATCAGCTCTATAACCGCAGATGTTTACAGATTCGTAGTTAAAGGGTTAAGAGAAAACTGTACCGATTAGACACGAGTATTTACAGGAGCCAATCCCACAGATATTTTGAGTAATTGTGTAAAGTACTTATGCGAATCTTACGAGGTTTCGTTTCGCTCCGAGCAAGAAGGAAACCACGAGGCTTGACGCGTCAAAAAATGGAAGTAGGTTTTGTGCGGCGGTATCGTCGCTAGATCGGGCTGACCTTGGGCAAAAGCAGCCGATTTCCTGGTACGGCTATTTCCGTCTCGTTTTCCCTAATCCATCGGCACAAAAACAAGCGTCCGGTGGCTCGCAATAAAAGCGAATCATCGTCGCGATCGCCGCGACGAAACTCGGTTTAATTGAATCTCGTCAGCGGGTTGCCGTTTTGCTCTCCGCTCGCGCGCAGCACACCGGCGTAACAAAGACAGAGAGAGAGAAAGAGTGAGAAAGAGAGGAAAAGGGAGATCGTCGTTTTACGAGACGCGGAATTTTTCGTGAATGAACGCCGCTGGAAAAAAAGGAGGAAGGAAAAACGAGCGCGCGGGTTCAGCGGGAAAGAGAGCACCACCGGTCGGGACGGGGTGCAACGGAGAGAAAAAGGAAAAAAGGGAGAGCCAGAGAGAGGGAGAGCCGGTACGAGCGCAGGAGCGACTAGGAAAAGCGGGCAAAAAACAGCGGAGAAAACGAGAGTGAACGAGGAGCGGAGAGTGCAGGGTCGGGGGATTAACGTGTACGTACACACGGCACTCGTGACACGCGGCGGGCCGGAGCGGCGCGCGCGACAAAAGGATCGAGCGCTCTCTCGCAGACGGCTTACGTCATTTCCCAGGCAACCTCTAACGTCTGGCATTATGGTCGTCTAGCGGTCGTCTAGCCGCCGCACGGCAATCCCACCGTCCCACGGACAAACACGTTACTAACTAGCGCCGCTACAAACGCGCGCGGCCCGCCTTTCCTTTCACGGTCGCGCGCGGCTGCTCTTTACACGCGCGGCGGTCGCTCGGTCCCTCCACACGTATAGTGGTACACGTTACCGTATCGTGAGTACTCGCTTACGTACGTACGTACGTACTCTACCGCGACGGGTTAACTAGCAGCGCGTAGACACGCGAAACTTGTCCGTGAACACCGATGAAATCGTCGTGCTCGCGATACTACCCGCCCCTGCGTAACTACGTATTCATGAGCGTGTATGGTCTCCGCCGTGTGCGTGCAGCGTACACGCGCTGCAAGCGAACGCACGCGTGTGCGGAGGCATATGCAACGGGCTGCCGAGACGAACGGACACGCGATACGTGGTAGGCAAAAGCGTGGTGTGGGCAATGCATCGGTGTGTACGCGCAATGTATGTATGCATACGACGTCGCGACTCGCGCGAGCGAGCACTATTCGCAAGCGCACACTCGCACGTTCACACGTTTCTCTCGCTCTCATGGACGGACGATCTGTCGTTTCCTCTCTGCCACGCATACGCATGCATACACATGCAGACAGCCACGCACGCACGCGCGCACACACACACACACACATACATGCTATATCTCTTTTTCTCTCGCAGAGTCGGTCGGTGTGGCTTTGTCAGGCACACACTTTCGGTCTCTCTGACTCGCTCTCTCGCGCGTACTCTCTATCGGACGCGCGTCTCTCACTTTCGGAGCCGACAAGCGGCCGAAGGCCACCACTCTCAGCTGTGGACGTACCTTGATCGTCGAGCGCGAAGTAAAGTGTGGGGCTCCTTTGCCTGGTGTCCTTGTCGTCGGTGCTAAACCCACCGTTTGACTGTCGGATGCGACGAGCAAGCCTTCTTTTGCTGTCCTCCGCCGGCAATGTGTCCTCTCTCTGTGTGTGTCGATTTCTGCCTGTCCTGCCTCCACTCTCTTTCTCGATCTCTTCCTCGCGCTCTTTCTCTTGCTCTCGCGCGCGTCGCCCGAGACGTGATCCACGGAGAGAGACCCGGGAAGTCTGAATTCTGCCCGAGATCCTGCTCTCTAAGCCACGCAATCGTTGCTCGCGGTCTCGTGCGTTCCGGAGGATATCGAGGACACTACTCGCAGGTCCATCCTCGTGAAAAAAACGGCGCACACGACCGACACGACACACGAGGCTGGACGTTGTGCAGCTCCGAATCGCCCTCCGAATGTCGTCAACAACGTGGAGCTTGATGATAAACACGAACGAACGAACAAACGAACACAACTCGACTGGGTGTCGCTTGCCTGCTTTTTTCCTCTCGATTCGTCACAGGGCACCGTCTCGACCGATCGTCCTTTCTGTTTACTCGCAGGAAAACCGCGCCGTGAACGACGCAAGGAGAAAAAGATACGGTTACACTTCTTTCTAGCCAAGCAGCGTGGACGACGTTTCCTCGACTCTGATCGCTTTTCACTTAATCCGTCCTCTGGTCTTCTTCGCGTGAGACGTGTCTATCTGGTGCAACGTATGCGATACGTTTCGCTCGGTAGACCTCGATACACGCGGATGTCACTCGCGCCTCGAAGGACGAAGGGGAGGACGAAGGAGACCCACGTTCGTGAAGGGCTTGCGAACGTTGCAGCCTGCCCGTGTAACGTAACAACACCCTGTGCGGTAGTGTGTCACGAAGAACGATGATCTATCGGCGATCTATCGATCTATCTTCCTCTGGCTCTTCTCTCTGCCCCTTGTGCGCAACTGTGAATCACCGTGGTAAATAGATGCTCGTCGGTCCGACTGCCATTCGATGGCTTGAAACGAACGACACCCGAGAAAAATTCACTGTTCCCTCTCCTCGTGCGATTTCTGCGTTGCCTCCGTGTTGTCGTCGGTGTCGGTTTCGAGGAAAACGCGCGAACAAAAAGGTAACGGAAAAGGAAAAATAAAAGAAGAAAAAAAGAACGAGAACGATCAGCGTACACGCACTCCCGTGTTTGGTCTTGCAAAGACGACGACGAAGTAGCAGCGGGCACGAGAACGCGCAGAACGTGTGCACCAATATCGGATCGTGATCGCTGCGGCCGAGGATCGACGAAAGTTTAAGGAAAACGATCTAGAACGTAGGTGTATATCGACGAATTAGCGGTAGTAGGATCTCCGTGATGGTTGTTGGCCAGTTTCAAAGAAGGATCCCGCGATGGTAAAGTATCCGGTATTATCTTGCGGGACGACACCATCGAGCGAAGGACCAGCTCCCTGCCGCTTCTTTGGGACACACCGGGGGACTACCTAGTCGTAGAGTGATTGGGAACGCGACTGGCCAAAGCACTTGATTCGCGCGCGGTTCGGTTTGCCCGTTGCTGCGCCTCTCCCGTGCAGTTTTTTCGGCGGTCCCGTGGTATGCGTGCATGCGCGTGCATGTATGCGTGCGCCCGCGCGCCCCTGTGTGTGCCGTGTCCCTCGGACTTTTTCTCTCTCTCTCCTTCCTCCTCGTTCTTCCTGTCCCTCGCTCGCTCTCCTCACGCTCTGTGTTACACACAACCGTGTGTTTCTCTCCCCGCACGCGCGCGCGCGGGTACCCGGCTTAACTCGCGCGCCTCTGTGTTTGCCCTCGTCCACACGTATGAATTTCCGTAGGTGTGCACGATTGGTTCCTCTCTCTCCACAATCGCAGCACTCAGTGTCCGTGTACGCGCGTCCTTTATCCGCGTGTGTCCGCACACGCCGTCAGATAAGCGTGTAAATGCGTACGTAGTTCGACGTCGTCGTTACCGTCGTCCTCCTCGTCGTCGTCGTCGTCGTCGTCGTCGTCGTCGTAGACTTGGTCGTGTAGTTGGTCACTGTTGTGCGGTGTCGTGGTGTCTCTACACGTCCGTCCCGATCCGCTCTCGTTGCTGCGTGCGTACGCGCCCTGGGTAGGCGAGGGTATAGTTACCGAAATGTTAACCTCGTGGAACCACTTTTTATTGAGTGTCGCAAAATTCATAGGAACCTCGCGGAAAGAGAAGAGGGGGGCCAGTGGCCCTCGTTATCTTTCTCTCTTCCACGGTCCGTCCCTTTCTTTCTCTCTGCTCTCTCCACGCTGGCGGGGTTAACGCGTGAGAGGGGCGACAGCCCCCACCTATGCTCGCGCTGTTGCCCCTCGTCACCCCTCCGACTACACTCGACTACCCTCCCCCTCCTCCTCCACAGCCACCTCCTCCACCTCCTCCGTCACCACCACCTCCTCCTTCTCCTCCTCCTCTCTTCCTCCTCCTCCTCCACCTCCTCCTCCTGCGCCTCTTCCTCCTGCTACGAGCAGAGCCTGGTCCTCGCCAATTCTTTGGCCCCACCACTTCCTCGCTAGTGGTCCCCCAACCCTCGCTTTTGTCCCTCTCCCTCTCGCCCTTCGCGCACAACTCCTCTTCCATGCAACTCTTCGTTCGTTCGTTCGTTCCCCTCGCCCGTCTCTCGAGTCTCGACCGTTCGCCTGCCCTCCTCCGACTCTCTCGCTCGCTCCCTCCTTCTGTCTCCCTTTCTCGCAGGCGCACGCGTTCTTTCTCTCTCTATCCGTCTGTTCGACTCTCTGCGTTTCTCTCTCCATCGTCACCCCACACCCCGAACCTCGACCCCTGGCCCACGTCTCTTTATCCGTGCCCGTTTCTCCGTCTTCTTCTCATAGCCGCCTTTCGCGCGCTCTTCTCGCTCTACTCGCCACTGCCTGTGCACCCTTCCTAACCCTCTCTCTGTTCCGTTCCTCTTCCTCATCCTGCTTCACTCCCCTCTTGCCCTACTGCTCCCTGCACACCCTTCGCGCTACTTGCTTCTCCGTCTGGCCCACCTCTCCGTCTCTTTTTCGCCTTCCCGCTCGCGCCAGGCGGTCTCTCTCCCTCTCCAGCTCGATCCCTCCACGTTGCTCTCTCTCTGTCTCTCTCTCCTTCTCTCGCTCGCACCCTTCCTTTCCCCTCTTTCTCCACCTCAAACCCTATCGCGGCATTTAGCCATGCATAGCCGAACTTATGTACAGTTAGCTGCGCATCAAATAGTCGTGGCAATTTTTCTGTCCACGATCACGAGCCGCGGTTTCTCTGGTTATGATCGAACCCCGATTTCTCTTTCTCGCTGATCGATCTCGAGGTGCAGCTCTCTCAAGGAGAGGCCCTTCTCGCCCTTTACTTCCGCCGAAGAACGTATATTTCCTCGAGCGACGACCCGCTCGAGGATCGTTCCTCGCGCTTCCGATTGTCGCTCCCCGCTTTGTCGCCTCGCAACATCGTCCTTGACGATACGATCGTTTTCACAGATGCGTTCCCCGATCGCGTTAGGTTTGTCTTTCGTGGTAAGAACCTCTTAGCCTTGCAACTCCGAGACATCTGTGTCAATAAACTGTGCAAGTTGTTCACCTTGCCCTGGTCCCCGCAACACGCTTATGAATTAGAGGCGATAGCACCGAAGCGAAGCTTGTAAATCGGCGTGTCCTTGGTAGCGCAGCTCGATCGATGCTCGCGATGTACATAATTGCTGCTGCGTTCGCGGGAACTAGCGCGAAATATTTTATTGCAGCGGGGGAAGACGCATGGATGCGCTCAAGTTTAGGCGGGTGCCGGTTATCTGTCCGAGGATGCGCGCCGCGACATCCAGCGTTTCCAAGAAAGCATGTGCTAAACCCGATCAGCGTCGACCTCGATTACAAGCTCGTTCGCGGATGCAGCGAGGTCAACCAAGATAGCTGCTTGTTAAATACTAATGCAACTGCGATCAAGCCGTCTGCGGTTCATTTCGACTATGTGTAGGGACCAAATTTTTTGTCGAAAATCCATTTAGACTGAGAGCAGCCATGAAACTGTTTCCATCCGATAGATATTGTTTCACGGAAGTCGACATAACCTATCGTTCGGATGTTTCACGTTTCCAGTCAAACCCTGTTCTATATTCGAGCAAACCGATTCAAATTAGGAACCTTGGGTACCAGGTCGCTTATCTGAATCAGGATCTGATCAACTTCCAGACATAATTGGAAACTATTACCTTCAAGCTATAATTGCGCTCGAGCACCTTTTGATATTCCATTTTCAAAAGCGAAATTTCGAGTAACTTAAGGATACTTTTAAGACACCTCTATCCAACCTAAATCGAAGACCCTAGTTTAAACACTTCACACATTTCCGTGATCTAATTCTGAAATATTCTGTCTGAACATTACCCCTTTACTTGTGGCCGTTTCCAGCGCGGCGACAAAATCCACGTGAATTCGAATGAAGACGTTCCCCTAATGCCGTGGCCTCTCTTTGTCCCCTCGAGCCCCGTTGACAGGATCGCCGGCAGGTGTTCCACGCGAGACCACGACTATCTCGAATTTCGTTTATGGGTCGATCCGCCTCCGAAGCCGCCAAGTCCCGGGGCCAATTAATATCTTGCGGGTCATTAGCGGACTCCCGTTCAGTCCGCCCTTAATTGACCATCTCCTTCGATCCAACCGTGCATCGCCGCGAGCACGTACTCGCGAATCTAATTGGCGGGTAAGACGCGTTCCCTCGAACCCGGGGTCGGATGTTACACCCGTCCCCGAAAACCGCCTCCTTTTCTCGTTGCATCGTTAACAATGGATAGGCCTGTGTGCTGATTCGAGGTCGCGACACCCGCCTTTTCCTTAAAAGGTACTTCCTGTCTAGAGGGCCAAAAGGGTGAGTTGTTGATGTCGTTACTATTTTTATTATTATTAGCGTTATTGCTGTTGTCAATAATTTTGCAATACATTGTTCATAAAATGTGCACGACACTTGGAATTTAAGGGTTGAAAGTGTTTTGGTAAGATAAATATTAGCTTGTAGCTTTTTGAAATATTGCTGCGTATTGCTAAACAACACTCTTTGGCGCAAATTTTTCACACACATTTGAGGTCCAAATCAAGACGAATAAAAGATTCTGATTTTCTTCGACCCCCCAGCACAGAGTCACCCTCTTGAACGCGGTTACGTTTATTGCGTTATATTGGCGGGGAGGAAGAAACGAAGGAATGCAACGGCGGTGTCGGTGCGTTCGCGTACAGCGGCCTGAAAAAGAAACGGCTCGTCGTCGATAAAAAGTTACCTCTGCATCGGGTAGATATGTATGCCATTTCTAAAAATACCATTTCTGAAATAGCGTTTTCGGCCGCGCGTGCACGTACACGTCCGCAGAAATCGCGCGTGCATCGTCGCTGCTATGTATGTAGTCCGTGGCCTCGTGCCGCGGCGACGATCGCCTAATCTAAAGCGCAACATAACAAAATACGCGCGTATCGTGGAAAGGTAAAAGCAAAAGAGGAAACTGCTACGATCAGGTTCAAGTCTCTTCCGTTGGGTGTGTCCAATGGCACCCTTCAACCTCGTAGACCCAAGAAAAAAACTCCTTACAACAGACTCACAAACTTAGTCTATAGTTTAAATAGAAATTGCGGATATGAAATAATGCCCTCACGAGTGTTAATGATGGGCAGGAAAAGGTACAAGGGAGAAATAAACAAATACGGCCATCTCTGTATGAATTCCACTGAGTGGCTAGACATTATCGTAGCTTTTCCGTCCTCGCGTTCATTGGTTCGGGTGTGTCAATCCGAAATCTACCTGCCCCGACCATCATACCGTAAACGAGGAGGCGCAAACCATGCTTATACTCCTACTTCAAATCCAACACTGATCAAGATCGAAGCGGTCGGACACGATGACTTCTAATCCCTCAGCGAACACTCTCTCGCGTTCCGACTTATCGACTTTCGACCACGACACGAATCTTCGCAGCCATCGACTTTCCTGCGGTCTCGAGAAGTAAATCGAGCCGGATCCCTCTGGCTGACGACGAGGCTCTCGAAGCGGCTGCTGCCGAGTCTCGTATTACCTGTGACCGAAATTCGCCGGCCGAAAAAGAGTGACAACATCGGCCGGGAATTCCAGAATTCAATTTGCACGATTTCCACCTGAGACCTCTGAGAATTGCTCTCGGTTCCGACCGTCGTGGATTAATCCGTCCCTCTAGAAAGTCGCCTATTATCGCCGCGATGCAGAATCGAACCTATCGCTTTCCTGTGTACCCAGATATTTATAGTGTGACTAACGCGAGCTCAAGAGATAAGATTATAATTTCACGCTGCTCGAGATCTCCCGTTGCCTAATGCTACTTTCTACAGCGCAGTTAGAATTATATCTCTGAATTTTCCTTATTACCTCCAAGAACCACGCCGTCGCGGTTATCGATGAATAATTATTATTCCCGGAAAACCTGTATTACGCTTAACCCTTTGCACTCGATAGGTGACTCGGTCAGTCATCTAATTCAAAAATTTTCTAACATTCATTTGTATTAAACGTCATTTAGTTTAGTTAAGTAATATACTAAAGTTTACATATATTACTGTTTAACCTCTGAGTCTGACTATTAAAGAACCTAACTAAAGTCTGAAAATTTGCAAAACTATCATTTGGTGACTAGCAGTCGCCTCTAGACCGCAAGGGGTTAAGACCTGTACCGTATTCCCGATTCTTGTTACGCAACCGATAATCGAATCGTCAACACGGGTACGTCAACCCAATGACGCTTGGATCGAGAGGGAATATCTCCAGAAATCGTCGATCTTCGCGAGAACGATCTCTGCAGGGATCCTTGACCTGACTCACCCGCTCGGGCCTGGCCGAAGCGATCGCGTTCCTCTCGGCGCGTTTCGGCGAGCGCATAAGCTACCGTTGTGTTCAGACGTGAATGAATTATAAATTATAACGCTGACCGCCCCGGTATCGCGGCGGGTATCCTCCACAAATAAATCTCGCGGCAGAAACCGTACGACGGAATAGAAGATCGCAACGGGACGGAGAGGATTCTCGCGGAACCGAGGCGCAGAGCATCCGGGCCTGGAAACTGGTTCCTGTTGGTTAGACCTCGCCCCGATCGGCTCCCTACTTTCTCGTCTTTTCGCTTTTCTCCTCGTCGACGATTCCGCATCTTCCTCCGAGGAAACAAAAGGGAGCGCGCGGGATCGGTTGTGAGGACGGAACGAAGACAGTGGAGGAGGAACGAGTTAATCCACCTGGGTCGACTGAAGGAAAGAAGCAGCAGCGACTGCAGCGGCTGTCGAATTTGTCTATTTTCTCCTAGCAATCGCGCCTGTCTTTGGCTGTCGAAAGGCGGAGAGTCCGGGGTCCCTTGCTCGAACTGTTGTTGCATCCCTGCGAGTCTTTCCCATTGGGTGTGTCCAATGGCACGCTTCAACTTCGTAGACTCAAGAAAAACTTTCCCTACAGTCGATACGCATGGAGTCAAGCTTGGTCTGCTATAACCCAAAATTCAAATGACGCTGAAAGGCTGACGAAAGGATTTTACACGATTGCTTTCCTTCGCGGCAGTTGATCGCCCCCCGATACTGTTGAAATAGGCTAAATTTGAAACAACATAGCGAGCACAGACACAGTAGATGTTGTTACATGCTAGGCGGTGCATTCTTCGACGACCTTGGATAGGGAGAGAACCTAGCCCGACGAGTGCATCCGCTGTAGCTCGCGGTTCCTTCGGGCAAGCGCGCACACGGTTGTTTGCACGGGCCTCGCTAGCAGATTGGGCAGAATGGCTTCCTGCGAGTTTGCTAGTCGACAGAGAGGGCCATGAACCCCGAACAGGTTGCCCCCTTGGACGTTCACCTCCTGTGCCGCCTCGACACCCGTCCCCCTGGCCCTTGTTCTTGCTCTATCTCGCTCCGAAGGGTCCGTTCGCCTCGGACCCCCTCCCCTCGCTTTCCCTCCCTTCTCGCCCATGTCTCCATCTCCCTCTCTCTCTCTCTCTACTCCTCGTTCTACCACCATTTTTCAGGCCAGCTTCAAAAGCTAGCCACCCTGGCCCCAGGGACCCGCGTTTCCCCTCTCCGATGCCCGTTTCTTCGTCCCCCTGCCCAGCGTCGGTTCGTCCCTCGCTCCTCGAACTTGCTGAAAACCTCTCGCCTGGGCTCGCCTCATACCCGGGAATCTACGCTATATTCGCGCCGCTCTGCCGGTGTTAGATAATCTTTCGTGTTAAAAATCTTGCTGGCCCCCGGGGCCCTGGCGAAAAATTCCTCTCGCACAATAGCGTCCATCGGGGTTCCCTGTTTAGAACTGCGGTTCGATCACGATTCTTGGATTCAACTTGGATTTCTTCTACTATTCGTTACTATTATTTGTTATTACCAATTTTACTTGGTACTGAAAAACTTATCGTAGTTACTCTACTTCGTTGTTACTCACCTTCATCTATTACTGACACTTATTTGTTGCGAATCGTCAGTAATTTTTCTATTCTCCGAAAGCAGCAGCAGAAAACTCGTATTAACAGCCATAGGTATGCGCAGTTTTCCCCTCGCGAACACTGCGGTAATGACTGCAATCGGCGAAACGACCGGGCGAATCGAAAAGCAACGGGAAACGCGACGTTTTTCGCGTTTTTCACGCGACGCCCAGCGGAATCGTCGCGCCGACGGAATATTTTCGAAATTCCTCGGACCTGCAGCCGCGTGCCATCGCGTGGAATTTTCGCAACCAGCCCCGATTACGACACCTTGTTGCTCGCGGTAAAATTGCGAACGTGTTTCTCGCGGGGTATGCGTTTGATTCGAGGGAACGAGAATAGGGCACACATCGCGGCGGGTACGTTTCGCGGAAACGACGACGGTTCCCAAAACGAACGAGTGGAAATCGAAGTCGATCCGATTGTACGCACATCGTGAAACGGTTAACACCTGTTATGGGGCGATTCGCGGTCTCGAATGCACGGTTGCTCGTGTTTCCTGTCTAACGTTACCGCGATCGATCGCACGCGACCGTCGTTCATCCATGAACGCACGACGACGCACCGGTTGATCTACTTCGTTTATCCGATCTAACGGCGACACGGTGTGCCGTTTTATCGAGCGTGTTGCTAAGCTCAAAGAAATCTGAAATTCATTGATACCTCGTCGCGTTCACTTCATTCAGCCCACGACGTAGCCTATGAATTATCGTGCGAGACAACTTTGTGCTTGACAGTCAAATTAAACTAAATTCGTTTCCTTTTTCTATATGTACAATTCAAATTTATTCCAATATTTATTCCAATTTATTTTATTCCAATTCCATAACATATATACGCGTGTTAGCGGAGAATCTTTCGAAGCATCTGCGAGACGAGCCGACTCATAGAATGCCATGCGTTAAGTCTTTTCTAGATTATCGTCAACGAAGGGAAATTTGAATAAAGGCGGCAAAGTTCAGCCAAGAGTGGTAACGAGGAAACGATTGATGTTATAATAAAAAGAACAGAAATAAATGTAACGTTGAAGGGGTTAGACATGGTGTTTTATCACTCTATTTTATCTTTAATTTTAATACCCGTAACTCGAACAAAGAGGCTAAGAAAAAAGTGGACTAGGTTTAGTTTGGTTGTCAGGTGCGCCATTGTTACCTTATCCAAACTCCAGTCACACGAGCCGCGACGTCTCGACCTCGAATCGGAATCCATAGGTGACAGACCAGGAAGAGTTTGGGAACCGCTGTACTAGAATGCAGCGACTCGTCTAAATATGCGCATAGAGAACTGTTAGGCAATCGCGCGAGCCTTTCCTAGAGCTTCAATTACGCTGACCGTTCGCGATTCTTTGGCCGGCTCCTCGGCCTGGGGACGTTACAAAGGAAACGCCATACCGGCACGAGGTCGACGCGATGCATAACTTATTATTATTTGCCCGCGATCGCGATGCACCGTAAGCGCGCGGTCGAAGAGAATGGGAAACGTTCAATGAAGAAATAGGCGTTCCGGGAACTGGAACTGGACCTCTTGTCGCCGTTTTAAAAGGTTTATTACCAGCTCATCAGATTTGGCAATCGAGTTCGGCCGAACGATGCATCACTGTCACTGTCACTGTCACTTCGCCTCAATCCGCTCGTTTCCTTGCGCCCGGCCCGCTCGTTACCGTCCCCGTCCATGCTCTCCCGGGTTGTTTCGTCCGCCAACTTCTTGCTTCCTGACCCTTGGCCATTCAGCGAAGTCGCCGGTCGTTGAACCTTCAGCTTCGGTATATGGGACGAGCCCTTCCCGCCGCGGAGAGAACGCATCTCTCGTGTGTATCGATATTAAAAATAAATCCTTTGTCCCCCTTTCTCCTCGCCTCTTCTCGTTCTCCGGTGTGTACAGTAGCGGACGAAAGTTTAAGACGATAGGACAATGTAAAGCATAACTTTACGGTATTCGCAAATATTGCTTATCTATTCATTTTTATCGTCATTATTGTAGAACAGTAACAATTGATTGAATAGCATAGAATACGAATTTTATTTATACCGCTATTTCTTATTAATTAATTTTTTTTCTTCTTTAGTCCGTTACTGTATCTTTCAGTGAGGATTAAGGAGCTTGGTTAAACTTGCAAGTATGTATGAAAGTATTTTTAAATGTGGAATTCAATTACAATTTGAGGACGTTACTTTATTTTCTGTTGCGCATTACAGGAATCTTTGTTAATTAATTTTTGTTCTAATTCACGCATACGAAATATTCGCGTCACAATGTTAAGAATGTGGAATCACTTCGAAACTATTAGAAATTGATTTTCGAGCACCTTAGGAATTGTAATATACATTGAAGTGTGCTTGGAAATTAAAGTGGATCATTGATCGAGTAATAACTGCGATCGTATTCTTTACGGTATTTCTAGCTTCGTTCGCGTCTTAAATATCGCTTAGGCGATTAAACTATCCGCGTGGGTAGGACACAGGTAACGTCGAGAACCGGGATTGGATTTCCAGTAGATTATGATTGTTACGTCTCGGTATACACGCCTGCTTCCTCTGGCACAGACATACCTTTTCTACTCACGAATCGCGTTCCTACGTTTACGCGTTCTGGATCTTCCGATTTTGTCGTCTGGAAACTTAAACGATTCCAAGAATCGCTTCTTTAAATTTCCTGGCAAATTTTACGAGATAAATAGTTTTATTTTAAGTTTTATTTCAAAGCAGTTTTAACTTCAAATCGATGCAACCAAAGAAGTAAGGATTTCGAAAATTGTATCAGATCATACGGATGATTTGCCGTTGCCATCAGTGCTGCGAAATGGCCATTTTGCCATTTATCGCGGGGAAGAATAACCGTGAATAGAAATGAAAAAGAAACGGCAGACTATAAACACTGGTCTTACGACGATTTCAAGAACTGTCTTTTGTCCCGTCGAATACATGGATCTTGTTGCCGAGCTGCAAAACGATGACACACGGTATAAAAGAGCCTGTCAAAAAAGTAACACACTCTTGACTCTAGAAAGCAGGAAGCGCTGCTGGCGTAGCTGCAATTTCGCAGATAAAGGGAGAAAAAACGAGGATACACCGGGGCCCCCTAATTCACGATGCGGCTCCCAATTACATGCGTGTGCATTCTAACGCATAATGAAGAACCGGAAGCGCCTTCCCCCTTTGGTTCGTGATTCGAGCGAATTTTTATACAGGTCCCGTCGCTGCGCTGTACACGTTCGGGCTAATAAATGAAATTTCACGGGCGTAACGAGCGCCGGACGTCCGATCAGCGTAAGCGGCCGTTAATAATAGCAATGATTGCGAACGGGATAGGACACCATCGTGACCTAAGTACACCGTTACTCGTCGTTGCATCGTTCGATTCGATTGCGAGACGATGGTAAATTTGATGATCTCGTATCTTACAAAGACTTTCACACACTAAATACTTATTACTGTGGTGAAAATCTTAAATTATCTATAGAAACTAGCATACATATTTCTTAACTCCAGCAATTTCAATTTCTTCGTTGCTTAACACTAGGTTTACTTCATGAGCAAAATTTACAAGAACAGTTACTATCATTCCTAACAATTTTTAGCAAAGGAGCGATACAAATATACCCAAATTTATTTCCTTCTCAGTTCTGCGATTTAAAATTCTGTTTGACCTTATACCTTATTCCTTAGTATATGAATATTGAAAATAGATATAGAAGAAATATCCGTAAATCTGGTGTTAATTCAGTTGCAAGCAATTTCTTTGTTGCTTAACTCAATTAAATCGCGAAGTAAGGATCGATGCTTCGAACAACCACGACGATAGCTTTCTGCAGTAAACCAACTAACCGACTCGAACCGGGTAGCGCTAATTAATTTTCGAATAAAGTTCGCAGGCCACCGCTATAATTAGGGAGTCGCGATGGACCGAAAGAGGCGAGACAACCCGACCGGATGCCGACTCGATCGAGTAGCCCGATTTCGGCTGGCCTACCCTGGCTGGCCAGGTGTCGGCTGCGCCCGCACGGACTTTGTTCGCGAAGGTGCAAAAAGTCCTGTATACCGCCGCCTCCCGTGCACCTTGAGCCGTGCCCGTGCATGTTTCTGCAAGTGAACCGCGTATCACGCGTATCGCGCGTGATTGGTTGCGAAGCGACGCAGCCGGCGACATTAAGCACGACCTCGTGCACTACAAAGCGGGTAGTGGAGCAACGCGCAATCAGGGGAACGTTCATCGGGACACAGGCACGAACGCTGTTGCTTCGACCACGAGCGAAGGCCCTGGTGACGCAAGAGGGCACGGTTACGAAATCGTTGGGACCGGGTGGGACGGGGGCCCATAGAGGCGCGATTTTTAGACTTGTTTGCAGATTTCGCGACACCGTTGCATAAATTACAATGCATAACCGTGCTGATCGCCGTAAATTCGCGACGGACGCCCGCCCCTAACCCCGCTCGTTACCATGGGACGGCACCGCGCTTAAACAGGAACAGGTTCTTTGAATTTATCGGAAGATTCATTGATATCTGGACTTTCACCTGGGCTTCGCCTAACCCCTTCCGCCTTACGATGTTTTTCGCAACTTTTTGCGATCGTGTACGCAAATGTTAAACTGTTCACGATGGTAAACGTTATGGTGAACGCGAAACATGTATTATTAGGTGATCCTCGATCGTTTGCCACGAGAACGTCGACCGATTTCCCGCGAATAAAGTTACGCAGAGTGTCAGAGCCGGCGCAACGGGATATTTACGTGAAATTGATATCGAATCGTCGGCCGCTTTCCTTGTCGCCGAGCATTTGCATCGTCGAGTGCCTTGAACGGCACCACGAGAAATACGTGAATCGTGTTCCTGCGTTCTGCCTGCGTTTCTGGTTCTACCGGCCAGTGAGACGGAGAAACAGAAAGTGGGATAGAGAGAAAAAAAGGGGGGTAGGAACGGCACAGGAATGAAAAAATGGAAAAACGCGATGGCAAAACGAGCATCGCGTCACAGCATAAGTTAGCCCGCCAAATCGTGTACACAGCTTGTTAAATTCACGGACGATGAAAATCTGCCTTTCTATATCGCGTATAAAAATCGATGTTCACGGTTAAACGTTTTAAATTTGTTTCACGCCCGACGCTTTTTAATCCGGCCGAGTTTTTCGCGGTCGTGTTTTTATTTTCACGCCACAGCCGGATCATCTTCCTTTTTTTTCTCCCTCTCGTTTTTCAGCCTTTTTTCCCCGCGATCCACCGCTATTTTCTCTCGCTCTCACTCTTTCCCACTCTTTCTCTTTCCCTCTTTCCGTCACTCTCTCACCTTCTCTTCCTCTTTCCCTCTCTCTCTCCCACTCCCTCTTCCGCTTTTGTTTCGCTTTTTGTTTCATCCCGCCGCCGGTTCCACCGATCAGCGGTGAAATCGGACGAAAAAACATTTTCCGCGACGACGACTCTATTCGAAAGTCGATTTCGATCGATCTGACGAGCGGTGGACCGCGATTATGTGATCGGACAGTGCGTGGGAACACCCCTCTTCCCGGACGTAAGCGACTGCATAATGGGACGATCATTATGCGCGCAGCCTTGCGAATTTTCGTCAGCAACGTTTGCCCGACGTGGCCTACCCGCAAACAAACCGACGGATACATTTCGGCTTAATAATACGATGCGGTAGATGTAAGATAGTTATAATTAGGTGTGTACTCGGTCTAGCTGCGCGCGGGCTTACCCATGTGAACTTCCTTTTCGCTGTTTTCGGGCCGTGCCCGAAACGCGAAGCCGTTGTCGGGACGCGCCGACTATTCCTCGCTCTGTTGAGCATCCCTTGCGACCGGCACCAACCACTGGAAACCTTCTTCCGCGTGTGCCTTGCGGAGTTAGATGGTCGGTTCGCTGAAAAAGATGCACGGATCTCTTGAAATACATATCAGACTATACTTTCGTTCTCTTGGGTAATTGACAATAAAAGGAGTGAACGCTTATGTATGGCTGTGTTATCAAGAAACGACACTTAAAATTATTCTCCGGGTGTCAATTCCCTTTTTCAATCCTTCTTTTAATAGTCATTTTTCTTAAGATTTAACACAATTTTCACGCGTCCTTTCCCTAGCTCAATGTCACGGTGACGTTCGCGAGGCCGTTTAACTCGCGTCGCGATTCCGACGGCACCACGAAACGGTCATTTCTGATCTTTCAATTCGCGAACGCACAGCCTTCGAGTCGCTGACTTTCCGTAAAAATATTCCCGCAGTAGTGTAATATCCTGCAGGACGCCGACTGTAGACTGGTCACGGGATAAAAGTAGTTTGTAGGTTATCGTATACAATAAAGGACGAAAGCTTTTATTTCACAATCGGAGAATATTTGGTGTAGACCAAAGTGGTCAGTAAGGGATGAGGTGTTACTGACAAGGTTCCGAGATGACTGGTGAGGGTGAAATCATCGGTTATCGGGGAAAGGATTTTGGGATGTTTACCGGAGGATGAGTAGGTAGTCTTAACTTAAAATAATACTATGCGTTGGCATACAACACTCAGCTTCCCAGCTGGCGAATAAAATATAAAGGCGGCTGGTCCCGCGCGGGAAATCCGAACGACTGAGCGGCAAGTCATGGATGCATAGAATTTTTCAATAGACACACGCGCTGGGCGAAAGAAACTTCTATGCATCCGCGAGTAACCGTCCCGGGCCGGAAGGGATCCCGGAATTTCCCCTGTGTCGCGTGGCGGTCGACCTTCCTGCCGCGTTTCCTGGCTTACGACACCGGCCGAGTGCCGCCTTCGGCCAACCCTCTCCTCGGACAACGCCGCGGCAATTAATTAACAAGGATCGTGCGCGTAAAGGCGATTAACGTTCTCGATCCTCCCCCGAACCTTTATGGCTGACACCAGCCGCGTTTACGACAGGCGTGACAGAAGTCAAAGTGATCTGTACCCTCCATAATGGCTGTCGTTGGATCTTTCTGAGTTGACTTCAACAGCAGAATTAGTTCTGAATAATTTCTTTATTTATTTAACACTAGATTTACGGACATTTCTTGGATATTTATTAATTTGAAACTGCAGAACTGAGAGGGAAATAGATTTGGGTATATTTGTATCGCTCCATCGATGAAGCTCAGCAAAAATTGTTAATTATAATAGAAATTATTTTTGCAAATTTTGCTCATGAAATACACCTAGTGTTAAGGAAGCATAAGATCAAGTAAATTATGACTGCTTCAAGATTTAATTAATTTGCGATGGCCTCCCAGGCCATTTCCGGGTGTACAGGTAGAGGGGACGAAGGGAAAGTCGAAAATTGAAACCTCTTATGTCACCGGAGGAATTGAGAATGGTATGTAGGTAATTACCTGCAAATTATTCTTCGAGTCACCCTCTCTAGAAATGTTCCATCTAAGATCGGTACTGTGAAGCGTTCGGGGTTTGCTTTAGGTTAGACTCTAGTTTATCGTCTTTCCAGCTCCGCTCGAGTTTCCGTTTCCCACAGAGCCCACCTAAAAATACCCGGGAAGGAAACCGGACGGAGTGCCACGGTTTTCTCGACGGGAACGCGATTTCACCCGGAACCCGGGGCGCCGTATTCCGGTATCGCGATTAAATTCTCAGCGCGATACACGCGCGTCTGCGCACGCTCGCCAGAAAGACAGAGAGGGCGAGATCGCGTTCGCGCGCGCGGGGGAACGCACCGGTCAAGGTAAACAGGGGCGTTTTATTATTTGCGCGGCTACTTTGTTTGCGAAAATTACGTATTCGCGCGACGATCATTGTAGCACGGTTACGTAGTCCCCGGAGGGGGCTGGGTGGGTGGATTGGGTGGCGGACGCTGCCTAGAGGGGGCGAGAGAAGGCGGGGTTATGGGGCAAGAGATGAGCGCGAGCCGTTGGTGGGCACGGGGACACAGGGTGGTGGTCTCGCGCGCGAGATCTCTGTTATTTTAACGTTTTTGCGAGGTCGAACGGACAGGCACCGTGCTAACCGATTCGTTTGCCGGGCAACGTTATAGTTTTGTTCGAGTGGGCGGATGGGGCGGGGGCAGATCGAAGTGTTATTAATGCCGGTACGCGCGGCGGGAGGCAAACAAAAATAATTAATATTTATCATTCACGATTTCCGCGTGCACGTCCAATCGGAACGCAATATTCCCTGGAGCGGACGCGCTAATGCAAACGCGCCGCGGTACCATCGAAAATTTCGTTCCGTAGACCATCCGCGCTAATTCGATAATGCTGATCACGCTCGACGGCGGATGGCTCGCACATTTATTTCGACGCTCGCGCGCGCGCGCCCCTCTTTTTTGATAAAATTGCAAAAATATAATGCGCCCGGCTCGTCGATAACGCGCCACCCGCCGAAACGAGATACAGATCCGAACACCCTCCCCCTTCAACCCCCGTGCGCCCGCCCTCCTTGCCACCCTCCACGCCCCGCTTCGCTGATCCTATAATCACCTGCCGGTTTAAGCGATTGGCTTTTTGAAAAATTAAAACAAAAAAAAAGCTCCGTCGCTCTTTTCCTCTCTATTTTTCGACCGGACCGGGTCGGTGTGTTTCGCTGCCCCCACACGCTTGCGATGTCGCGGCCCGTTACGATAATCGCGCAACGATATTTTCCCTTCCACGAAATCGCTCGAGAGCCCTTTCCTCGTTTTTCTTCTCCTTTTTCTTCCACCCCACATCCACGAACGGAGGATGATCGCGAACGTTACTCGTAGATACGGATCACCCGAAACCACGAGCGACCGTTTTATTCCCGAAGCCTATGGGAGAGCGTGAGCCGACAGGATGTAACGAAACAATCGTCTGCAGGAAGAATGGAAAAAATTTTCAGCGAGTTCACCAGCCGTGACCGGGCCCAGCCAAAATTCACGGCTCTCGAACCGATCCTCTCTGCGTTTCATCGCGAAGCTTTCTCCTTCCTCCTCCTACTTGCCTCGACTCGACTCGCTGCATAGGGTGTGAGTAGTTCGACGGTGTTCTTCTTGCGAAAGAAAATTTGTTCGTTCCATCGTGAGCGAAAATACAGTTATTTGGTTAATCAGGGTCGGCTGCGTTTTCTACAAGATCCATTGGCTTTGGGATCTGATAATTGATAGTGCATTAAATTGCACATCCTCCTTAGTGAAGCTAACGGAGCGTTGCTGTACCTTCAGAGTACCCAACCTTAACCCTTTGGCTACTGTGAGCGCCTATAGGCGTTTAGAAATTTTACGTTTGTGACACTAAGAGTGGCTACAGACGCTTAACACAGTTTGGCTTTCTGACACCCAAAAGCTCGTCATTCTCAGCGCACATCGTAACTCAATTCCTGCCGTATGATACGACCGATGTGTATCAAACTCCGGTCACACCGCAATTATGTATTCCCGTGTGAAAACATCTTTCTAACATCGTGAACGAACAAAATCGACCGACGTCAACGAATGAGAATATCTCAAGATGAAATTCGCCCGCTGACCGGGGGCGAAACTTTCGAAAGGCTATGCGAACTCGCGTTTTCTTGTAACGCAAGTGTCCTATTTTTAACAGGCCTCTGTGTAAACTTCGATTCGAAGCAGAGCGGGTGGCGGCCTCGCGAAGTTTTCTGCTGCAACGGACCGCGGCTCTATTAATACGCTAGCGCGAGTGCAAGTAGCATCTCCACCGGTCGCCGTGGCAAATTTTTTTCCTCTTTTTCCTCCCCTTTTCCTCCATCGAACACCGAGAACCCGTTAAATTCGGCGTGGTTTACAGCGGAGCGTTTTCCCGGCCGGGTCGCCGCTATTTCTTTCTCAAATCAAACATTCTGGAAATAAAGTTTGGCCGTTCCGCGGGACCCGAGCCTGGCGTACACGCAACGCGACTCGACTCGAATCGGCGCGCGTGTACAACCATGCGAACACGCGAACTCTCCTCGCATATACATGGCTTGTGCACACGTATATGTACACGTAGCCACGGTTGCAGAGCGCGTGCACGCACACGCCTACACGCGCGCGCGGTATAGTCACGCACGCTGCAGGGAGTTCGGCCCTAGAGAGATTAAGGCCGTTGCACCGGAACCCTCGAAACACTCGACTTGCACGACCGCGCTACCTACTGGCTACTGGTTATCGGCCCGGCCATGTTCGACCATTCGATGTCTTCTGCGGTGAAACTTCGTTTATCCGAATTGACATCATCGTGATAATCTATCGAAACTCCGAATTTAAAACTACACGATGCAATATTTACAGGAACTGTTATGCAAAAATGCCTTGGTCAAGGTATTTGATCAATTGTTGGATCAATCTGCGATTTATAAAGAAACAGGAATAGCTTTGATAGAGAGCTATGGCAATTTAGAAATTAAGAAAACGTTAAAATACAGAACAAAAGAGCTCAAGGGCCCGGACAGGGTAGTAGGAATTTTGATCACTGCGTTTGCCAGTCTCATGACAAAGTTCGTGAAGTTCGGCTAGAGTTGCACCTTCGTCGTGTCATGCGATAAAGAATTAAAGTATTTTAAATAAGAGTTTATTTTATTCAGTAATTTTAAGCTCTATTTCCAATAAGCTCGAGAAAAAACGGTAAATTTTCGTGCTGTTTGGACATCCAAAAAAGTCAAGTAGACAATAAAAGATAAAGAGATTTTCGACGTTTATGCAACAGCAAATCGGCCAATTGTCACGTGAGACATCTGCAGCGGCAGTCAATTGGGTCAACAAGGGCAAGCAAAGGAAAGCGACCTAACCTCAAACGCAATGCGCGGCCATTGAGCGGTTGCAGCTAGCAGTGGCCAACATCTCTTCGCCTATCCTCTCGGACACGCGCGTAGGAAGCCTGGCATTTTTCGCTCGGCCAACCTATATCGCCGCTTCTAAACGGCTAAGTCAAGCGAAGCGAGGCGAACACCGAAGGACGAGGGCAATGCACCAGAGTCGATGCACGCAGGGCGGGTCTTTCGCGGGCAGGTGGTCCCCGGCTCAAAGAACTTTTGTCGGGGCGTTGATCCTCCCGAGCACGGGCCAAAAAGCAGCGAATCCTCTTCGACGAGGACACCTCTAACGCGAGTACCATTTCCTTCTCGCGTCGGTGACGTTCTCGCCCAGGGCGGAAGAAAGAACGTCCTGTTTCAGGATGTTTGCACCGTGTTGCGTAGGAACGCGTGGCTGTCGAGCCTTGGCTCGCAAAAATCAGGCGATTTTCGCGTGAAATTCGAAAGCGTGTAGCAGCGATCAGGCCCCCGGAAGGCTTGCCGGCTCCCCGAGGGGGCGTTTTATATCGAACGAAAGTTGCAGTGCCACGGGAAGGGGGGCTGAGAGGAGGCATCTCGCTGCGATGTCTTGTGTAACGATGTTACGCCTCCTCCTCTCGAAGCACCATATAGAACAAGCTATACTGTCTTCCGTCCTCCAGCAGATGGAAGGTGTCTTTTACAGCTACGTGATTGCGAATCGTTCGCGTTGAGATCTAAACGTTTATGAGCTAGAGATAAATACCGTTGATACAGCAAGGTAACTTATCTGGTGCCCAGTGTAAGCAAAACGATTAACCCATCGAGCATATGGTGGTCGATGTTTGCAACATCCTCGAGAACCCGTTGCTTTCTCTTCCGAAATCTCCTCTGTCATTTTGAATGTTCAAAGGGTTCGCTTACGCAATTCTTTTCTAGCTAGAGAAGCTCTGATTCGAACAGAGATCTATCCCGTCTCGACCCTACTGTCAGCACCAGCGATCGTCCCTCGCGTGTCTATTCTCCACCCAATCCTAATGTCTGCGTGCGGCTAGCCCGTGAGCTCGTCGTCGGGTCATTTAAATTCCGTGGTCTCGCAGAGGCTGCGGCGGCGTTGATCCGCGGGAAGAATGCGAAGTCGTTTAAAAAGCTCTCCCCGTTTCCGTCGGTTCTCAGGAGGAACGCATCGAGGACGGGCTCGCTGCCTGTTCTCGAAGCCGAGGAAGGCGAAGAGAGGCAACAAGGGCTTCGTGCTAGCCGTAGTACACGAGGGCATCGTATTGCATGCACGACTCGCTGCTAGTAAGCCGAGACGATTGCACGGGAAAGGAAGAAAAAGAAGAAGAGAGCGAGAGGGAAAGAGGGAGGGAGACGAAGTTGGACAGAGAGAGGAGAACGGATGGAAGCGGAACACAGCGTGGCGCGTTGGCCTGGAGCGGCTTGCCAGGCTGCGGAGGGGCCGGGGGGCGGGCAACGCTGCCGAAAACCGACTAGCGATTGCATTAAATAGAAGAAGCACGATGATTCTCCGGCTGCTACTCGAGGAACGTCTGAACTCCTCGCGCGGACGAGTAGAGAGCGCGCGGGGCCAGAGAGTAACGAAGAAGCATGGCCGCTGAAAGGGGCGAGAGGGGTCGTCGAGAGGATGAAAACGGAGGCGGAGGAGGAGGAGGAGGGGGAGGAGGCCAACCAAAACGGCCGGCCGAGGGGAGAGAGGAGCCTCTAGAAATTAGGTTGTTGCACCGGGCCACGGGGTGGGAGAAGCCCAAGGCCCTTGTTACCTTCCCCTACGTGAATTTAGGCCGTTGCACTTTTCGGCCCGGTATGGTGGGGGGCCCAAATAGGAGGAATGCGTTTGGTGGGGCACACAGAGCGAGGCGCGCAACGACGAACCACGGAGGGATAGCGCATTTAGGTGCAGCCTCGATTCGGGAGAGGGGACTCTAGCAAAGAGACAGGGCCGCATCTGGCTTGCAATTTTTTCTCGCGTCGATTTCTTGCGGACCCTTGGTCTCCTTTCGTCGGCCGGCCTGCCGGTTTTCCGCCGAAATTCTTCGTATGCGCTTTTAAAATTAAGCGAAAGTTGCCCGCTGCGAACGCACGGTTGCTAAGAATTGTAAGAAAAAAAAATGGCCAGAAGTTGGTTCTCGGTTCCTTAATTTGCACAAGAGGTCTAGGAGGATGTGGGAACAAAGCGTCTAAACAGAGCGTTATCTCGTTTTGAACGATTTGTATACTTGAAGTGCTTCTAAATAGGTCCGTGACCCGTTTGAATGGCTCAAATAACGAGGCGTCTGGAAATTTTCATTCAACGAGTGGCCAAGGCGTGGCGGCCTCGCCTCGATTTCTTGCAGCCAAAGCAAGTCTGCTGTGTTTGATTAGGACTCGTCACTTCGTAGGCACGCAGAAAGAATGAACGCAGTTGCGAATGCCATACGAGAGGAGCCTGAAACGTCCTAACAGATCCGATTATATTATCGTGGAGAATTTATTACCGACCAAAGTGCCAAAAGATACTTCAGCGCCGACGTGGCGAATCGGGCGTTATCTATCGCGCGATGCCCGATGTCAGTCCAAACAGATAGTGCAGTGTGTATTTTAACGTATAAACAAATGATTTCGCGTAATATCTGCAAGGATAAATTCAACGAACCTACTATGACCGTCGTGTAGTTGAACTTGAAAACTCGAAACTTTCCATCTAACCAACGAAACAAATTTTATGGCTTTTAATGGATTAAAACATTTCCTCTATCGCTTTAACCCCCTTATCATTGTTCCAACATCCTTAGAACAAAAAATCCTGGTGGCACAAAATGCAGAGACAGGAGAAACGTTTAAAAAATCGAGATGAATCTACCCGGCGTGGAAAAAGTGGATGTTCGAAACGGCGGTAGCAGAAGCGGCGAACAGGGCCCGGGCCCAGAGAAACGTAGCCCGGGGAACAACTTGCATTTAGGCCGTTGCACCTAAGGTGGGGTTTGCCCACGCCGGTCCTCCGATACCAGTGATCGTGCAAGTCGGTATAAGTTATATACCTACATGCCTATTCGTGAAGAAAGCGGGCAAGTGGACCTAGCAACTAGAGGGGAGTGCTCGGTGAAGGCATGGGGAACTGCATTACGGGGGATGGGGGGAGGCCAGCGGGGAGAAAGAGAGGGCCCAGCAACGGCAGCGGCAGCAGCAGCAGCAGCAGCAGCAGCAGTGCAAAAGTTAAAGCGGTAGAGAAGAAGGTGATCGCGATGCCGATCGTTGGTGGTAGTGGTTGAGCTACGGGGCCCGTGATGGTGTAGAAGTCCGAAGCCGTTGCACTTGGGGCCCCTCCGTCTCGGTCCCTCGCATCGGCGCGGGCGGTTAGAGGAACGAGGAACGGGGCACCGATGCATTTTGGGACTATTTGGCAGTGAGAGAGACCGACTGCACACGGTGTGTACGCTCCGTTGCAAGCAAGGGGGCCACGGGAGGGGCCAGGGGTTGGTTCGGGGTAGGGGTAGCGATGGCCGTTCAATTCTCTGCACCTCTCCTCCTGCGAGCTTACAAGCGACTTGTCTCGTGAGAAGACTCGTGTCGCTTCGGATGTTGGATGAATGTTAAAATGCCTGGGACACGTGGAAATCTTGGGGCCCTGGCTGGCTTGGGTTAACAGCCTTCGATATCTCGTGAATAAACTTGAATTAAAGTTGCAGTCGCTGACTTGAGATATTCCTCTCCGTGCGAAGGCCTTGTAGGAAGTTGCATCTGGTGACGCAATTCGTTTACCCTTTCTTGGACGCGTCGGGGCCCGATGCCTGTGCGCAGATCGAAGGGCGATCGAGAGTCAAATTTTGCAATAGCTTTCGATGCAACAGGAAAGAGGATGGGTCGCGTCGGGCCCATTGCTAGGTAAGGGACCGATCGGCGGAGGGGGAGGAGGCCCCGAGTGCACGGGGCCGTGGCAGCCAGAGGAAGATGCCTAGCAGCGCTCTGGTGGGGAGAAATTTTGGTGGGCGGGGGCGCGAGCCCAAGGGGAAAGCCTAGCATGCATTTTAGGTGCACGCTCGGGCCCGGCCGTCGAGGAGTGGGCCCAACGAAACGAAAGAAAGGAGCCTGCGCCGGTGGTGGGGGGTACGTAGGGTTCACGGGAGGTTTTCGACTTCTTTGGCCGCAAGAACGCCAACTAGTTTCCTCAGTGGTTCGCAAATTTTCGTCCTGGCTCGTTTTGCAATGGTGCCCCGAGTCTTTGCCACAGAAACTTTCTCCCGTTTCGTTCCATTTAAGAATTGTTTCGAATAAATTCAACGAGTTTAAAACGAATCGGAGATACTCTCGTAGAGAAAATCTCAAGACTTTGCGTAAGAGGAATTTGAAAATTCTATAAATTTTATGCAAGATCGATGTCTAGCTACTTCTATGGTTATTGCATTGTTGCTATTTTTTCTTTATCGCTTGGCTATCTTTCTCTCGCACCGTAAAGACTGTATGATTCTTATTTTCCCCAAACACACGTCGAAGGCTGCTAACCGCCAAAGAAGCTCGGTCTAGCTGGTGAAACGGAGTTCTGTTAAACACGATAGGATCGAGAGCGTTGCCGGACAAGGTGTTTCGATGTTCACGACACTCGATATCCACAACCCCTGCTCCGTAGCTGTACACACGCATGATAAACAGGCGACGGTTACGCGATTTTCGTGAAGCTATCGGCGCAGCTGTCGCGTCACGCTTTGAGAACACGTCGCGAGGAGGAAGGAGAGGAAACGAACACGGAGTAGAAGAAGAAGAAGAGAAAGCACCATGGATACGTCATAGGCGTGCCAATTTTATGTAACCCATAAAATTCGGGAACAACGTGCTTTCGTTTCACCAGGCATTCTTCTCCTCTCTCTCTCTCCCGAGATTGGATCTCGGCCGTAGATTTCGATCTGTCCTCGTTATCTCCCTGCGATCGACGATCTCCGCCGTCCAAAGTGCCGGGCCGCCATGTTGGCCGGCGAAAAAAAATGGCGAATTTCGCTCGCTCCGTGTCGCGTCTACATAATATATGTAACTATTTGCAAGTTGGAGCGAAACGCGTTTAGACGTGAATTTAAAACAGGGTTGTACCGGTGAATATCAAGCAAAGTCCTGGCGCGTCGCACCGAGAATCATGCGCATCGAATATTTCCGTTTCTGACAAAGGATTTATTGCCTCTCGCCGGCAAGGATGAGGTCCGGACGATGAAAGCCACGTTCGCCTGGCGTCGAAGATCCGGCGTGCCGGGCCGATGGTGCATTAATTGCCGCGCACAGCTCGGCTAAGAACGAGCGTGTGCCATCGGAGAGAAAGCCGCTACACGCGAGCCGGACGTTATCCGAGATTTGACCGCGGATATAATGCCCGATAAGCGGCCGTCGCGAGCAAATGAGTTGCTCGAGCAAGCCGCACTCCGAATAACCGACGAACGCTGCCGCGTGTGAAGTTATTCGATGGAATGAATAGGCGAAGCTAGACACTTCGAGTAGGGTAAAACTAGGGTAAAACGATACGTGTCCCGGTTGATAAAATGCCTGACTATTACACGCGCTGGCACAACAATACGCTGTTGTGTGTTACGTACAGTAGTAGACAAAAGTTTAAGACCAAAGGATCAAAGGAAATAAATTAATTAATCAATAAGAAATAGCGGTATAAATAAAATTTGAATTCTATGCTAATCAATAAATAGTGTTCTACTATAATGACAATAAAAATGAATAGATTAAACAATATTTGCGAACCATAAAATTATTCAGTTTTACATTGTCCTGTCGTCTTAAACTTTTGTCCGCTGCTGTATACGGAGCAGTACGTCTCGATCTCTGCATGGTTCCACTTAAGATTTGTAGTGGCGCGTACAACATTTTTTGATCCACATACATAGGGGTCCGCGTTTTACCCCACTTTCGTTTTATATCCTCGCTTGTACACGCATCGCCCAGATTCACCCTATAACAGTGATCGTTTACGTGCGAAGCACACTTCGAGGAGGTCCGACAGAAGTACAGACTAGCACGGATCCAGCTTTGACGCGTAAGAGGAGAGCCGTTTTCGATGAGCGTACCGAACGATACACGCGCGCATTTGCGCTTGCCACTTGGCACCCCTTGGCAGGCGCTAGGAAAAGTGCTCTGTTTCGAGGGTGCACGAGAAGCGCACCCTTAACTCCGCCGAATCCTTTCCGAGTTCCGACGACAGCGCGGAAGGATCGATCCCGGAGCGGACGAAATCGAGTTGCTCGATAAATATCCACCACGGAGCGACGGTCAAACTTTCCCTCCCCCTGTCGCTTTTTCCTTTTGTCTGCCCCATCGAAGGGCGGGTTTCTCATTTCCTCTGCCCGGTATCCCCGGCGTTCGCGCTGCTCTTACTCCACGCTTCTCTCCTCGCTTCGATCGACCAACTCGTTCGATTGTAAGTACGTCGCTACTCGAGCCTGTTGTATCGTCGGGGAACCTATCCCAGCCTCAGACCCACCCCGTTCGCCCCGGCTTTGCTCGGGGAACCGATACTGACGTAGGTGTCTCGTTTGCCGCTCGAGCCACAAGTGGTGCACCTTGTTGCTCGCAATCGGAATAATAGCGGCTCGCCTTCCTCTCTCGCTGCCAGCGGGACATCACAGACTGTTGTCTACCCTAGTCTAGATGTTTCCAGGATGGTAAACGCGGTAACGCGATCAGAAATAACAAAATTTTGGGAACTTCTTTCGATAGAAAGAGTCTTCGCTTCGTTCAGAAAGGAATGGCTTCGACCATTCTTTCCCAAGTGCAAATGTTCAGGGACAACTGATTCGTGTATAAATAGCTTGCAATTGATTATGTTTCCTAGTGATGGAGACGCAATTTCTGCAAGCAGTAGCACGTTCAATGCTGAGAAACGGAACTCTATTGTGGGTTAAGGTAAAACCAGTCTCGCGAAATGGTTTGTACAGTCGTTTCAGACTTGAAGTCCAAGCGTTGGCGTAAATTTCCGTGAATAGCAATATGCTCGAAGGCGGGCTAGAAACGTTGTTGTGGGAAAGCCTGTAGAGTCTTCCTAGACTCTAACGCAGGTACTCGCGTAAAGTTCGTTTCCTTCGTCTCGCTCCTGTTTCCCATCGTGCCTGGTATTCGTCTTCTTCTCTCTGTTCCCTGTGTCCCCTCGCAGCCGCTCCCTAGCCCAGGAACGCGAGTACAGACTCCTTCGTAAGGAGGCCATATTTCATAAGACTTGCTGCTTTCCTCCGGCTGCTTTCCTTTCCTCCTCCTTCTTCACCGCCTTCTCCTCCTCCTCCTCCTCCTCCGCCAACCTCTCCTCCTCCGCTTCCTCCTCCTCTTACTGCCGCCGCGGCTGCTGCCGCTGCTGTTCCAGCTCCTCCGGTTCTTCTTTCGCTTTCCTTTTTCCTCTCTCGATGGTCGAACGGTCGAGCCAGCGGAGCCCCGTGCCGCTGTCAGAGTTTCTAGCAACGCTTGCGCGACCCATTCCCATCTCGTTTTCCCCATCCAATCCCATGGCCCCTGCCAAGCTCGGTACTGCCAGCCGCCGATGTAATGTTTCTTTTATTGATTTTGCGGCGACCCGCGGAAATTATACGGCCCATGGATGTATGCACGTCCTGGCTCGCCTCGTCTCTTCTCGTCTCGGCTCGGCTCGGCTCCGTTCGCGCGCCGGGATGCTTGGTCGAGCGACTACCGCCACGGCGAGCGTGTACTTCATCGACTCCGACAACGACAACGACAACCTCGCCCTCCGAACGATTCTTTCGCTACGCCCCTTCGCGTGTTTCCAGTTTCACGGAGCGGGCGTCACGGAAGTCCGCGCTTTCTCCTCGTTTCCACCGAGGATCCGCGCGTGGTTCGATCTTTGACGCGCGTCGAGCTCGAATCGACTGTCCCAGCAGGATGTTTTCGATCGGGAAGGGAAGAGAGAAGGAGACGACTTCCGTTGGGCGACGTCGCGCGTCGACGTCGATAGGTCAAGGACGCTCTCGCCGTTCTCGAGGTCAGGTCGACAAATCACCCTTTCCGGGCCGAACGTCCGTGGAAAAAAAAGGAGTGAACGGGAGCAGCGATGGGGGGGGGGGAGGGTATCCGACACCCTTCGAGTTTCTCTCGCCGACACCCGGGCGGTCCTCTCGCTCCCCTTTGACCCCCTCACCGAAAAAGAAGAATACAAATCGCGCGACCAATCCCTACCCGAACCCTCCGACGTTCGCCTCGTCGGCCACGAAATTACGTGACTCGCCTTCAACGCCCGGATAAACGACCCGGGACGTATGCCGGGAACGAGCGGGACCACTACCGCCGGGACCACCCCCGTTTAACCCTGTCGCGACGATTTTCAAACGAGCGTTCCGCGGGGTAGCTGGAAAAGTTCGATGGACCAGACTTGATTTCGCTTTAATTAATTGAAACATATTTATTGAACCGATCACTTACACGAATTGGCGGCAGCAACAATTAATGATTTTCGGTCCGCGTCCCGTTGCCTCTCGAATCAACGACCGCCCGTTAAAATTGATAAAATGCGTCTGGTTGAACGGCTGCCCGCCCGTACCCCACGCTCCCCTCCCTCGCTCACTGTGTGCCATATTGTCGACCGGAAACGATTTTATCGTTTCGCGCGAGAGCCCGGGCTACGAAAAAATGCCAGCTCGGTATCTCCGATATCGAACCGTGCACGGATAACGTACTCTCCGCCCGGCATAGAGAATTGGGTAGATTAAGAGCCGGCCCGGCGACTAATTGCCTGATAACGGCGCGCAAACGCCGCGATCATCGTTGACCCTCGTGTTTAGAGGCGGCCGATCAATCATTCCGACTATTTTACGACGCGTTTGGCTTGTGCCTGAGGGTCGTTGCAGGAAGCGGTGTTTAAAATCGAGCGCGGCAGCGTTTCTCTTTCACCTTCTTCCGCTTTCACCGTGTCGCCGCGAGTCGCGTGTGCGTGGTATGCACGCGGTCTGACCGATTTCCATACCCGTTTCCGATCCCGGTTTAACGAGAAGAATGGCAGTGGCAAAAAAGGTGACACGAGACACGTACATTGAATATTTCACGGGAAAGAGGTGAAAAAGCAGCGACGCAAAAAAGGATCCAATCGGATAAACGGAAGGGTGACTCGCGCGAGGCAAGAGAAAATGTTGGGAGATGACGGGTAATGGTTCGACGAGATCGAGTAGAACTTCGCTGGAAATTTTGCGAAATTCCGCTCGCGAGATTTCCGTTGGTCGACGGGTGTTAACGGAGAAAAAGTTGGCTAAACAGACGGCTGGATGGCGATAGCAGAGAAAGGGGGTGGAAAGGTGAGAGAGGTTGGCCGACCACGTGTGTCGGTGCGTGATGCCACCGGCGTCGGTACTCCGGAGCGTACGTGACTCTCGTTTTCGCCGGGTGCCGTATAGAAAGCGAAAACGGGCTTCTACCTACATTTCGCCCATTCACGCAGAGAGAGAGCCCGAGAACGTGGCACCGGAGGGTGGTCGAGGGGCGCGGGCAGGCAACGGACGGCGAGGGGTAGCAACGGCGAAAAAAAAAACGAAAGCGAGGGAAAAAGAGAGGCAGAGAGAGAGAGAAGGAGAGGAAACGAGAAAGAGAGACAAGGAGAGAGAAGAAAGAAAAATAAAACGACGACGACGACGACGATGGAGGAAGGAAAAAGCGTAGAAAAAGGGAAAAAGCAGGACGCTGGCAGGCGGAGCGGTGCCACTATCGGCAGCGACGCGGCGAAAAAGGGTATTTTGCGGAGAGACACCGGGAGTACGGTGAACCGTGCACACTAATAGGCAGTCGCGCGTGTACGGATACACGCGAGACGAGCTCGTGCGTAGGCCGCGTTTGCAAACGGATACGCGTCCGCTCGAGGGTGGTCGGCGAGGAGGGGAATCGCGAAAAAGGGTGTAGGTTCGTCGCGGATGGGTTGTAGGGCAAGGGACACGGTGGGGTGGAACACGCGGCGGTCGTGGAAGGAAGACGGAGAGGGAAGGAGAGTTACGAGAACGAGGGGAAGGACAGAGTTGAACGAGGCGAGAGAGAGAAAGAGCGAGAGCGATGACGAGAGAGGCGAAGGGAGGCGGGTGTAGAGCGGAGAAGAGCGGAAAGAGAGCGGGCAGAAAGAGAAAGAGAAAGAGAGCGGGGCGGGCAGAGAAAGAGGGTGGAAAAGAGAGGAAGAGAGAAGTTGAACGCGGGGTAAAAAGGGTGGCTAGGGGGCTGGAACGAGCGGGAGCGGGATGGGTTCGTTGCCAGGGATGAAGTACGTAGGTATTGATCTATTTAAAGCCTAGAGTTCCAAACGAGGTCCTTATTAAAAAGCGGAATGAAACAAGGGGCGCTTCGCCCCCCGCCGCCTCCGCAACCCTCACCGCGTCCTCGTCCCTCTTGCACGGCACGCCTTTCGGTTTCTTCCTTCTACTTTCTTCACCAACGTTCTCCTCGACGCTGTAGGGTCGGCCTACCTTCGCGAGGGAGAAAAGTTGCGTAGCGGGCGGGTGGTGGCAGACATTCGGCAGCCCTTTGGACCTCTCTCTAGTGCCCACCCTTCGAGTCGAGGACGGCTGTGGACCTTCGCGGCTCTCGTCGTTATACGCAAAATCTTTCTTTCGCTCGTTTTTTTTTTCACCAGGAAAATAGGCCGATGGTTAATGAAACAACCACCCTCCTTCGTATTTTTTTTTAACCGAAAATCACCCCTGGAACAGTTCCCTCTAAAGGGAACGCGTTCGACCCCTGACTGTGAACGAGACGAACTTACAATTTTAGGAACGAGTAACCCGAACGGCTACCCAAATAAATTAACGGGACGGAGAATGTTGAAGATAGACACGATTTCAGCGATCCTCGGAAGATCGCGGATCGCCACGAAGAGGGGTGGATCGCGAGAGTCACCTTTCGGGGCACCGGCGTGGCGTCGAGAAGAGGCGAGTTTCGGGTGTCCTTGAACCAAACCAACATAACCGAGGCCCGGCGCACAGGGTGGAGCGCGTTAGGCCCCGGCAACTCTCGGTCGGATATAAAATTCAGGAGTTTAAAGCATTTTAGTATCGATCCCCTCGTTTTTAGTACTAGACGCGAAACTCCCTCATCGGCGGTCGGCTGGTGGGGATGTACCTGGACCGCGATGGTGGGAGATTCAACATCCCTCTGGCAGCCAGCCCCTGTCGCGGGTTGGCTTGCCAGAGAGAGCGATGCGTAGTTACACTGGCTGTATAAGTGTGTAAATGCATAATAAAACTCGCGTGCTGAGCATCAGAGGGACGTAATTCCTGCACCCCTGATTTTACTAAAGCGGCAAAAAACATGCATTTCCATTTGACGCGTTCCACCCCGGCTGCCTATCGCGCTAGTTCTGTACGCCCACCGACCCCCCACCCGCCCCCCTGTTCGCTTCCTCGCGGCCCCACCCCTCGCCCCCTTTCGGAGCCCTCCGGGCGTTCGCGTAATTCGATGAATTTCGTTTATAAATTAACATGACCATTTATAATAATTAGTCGCATTACCGTAGAAAGTATATACCTATCGTTATTTTGCCGTAGCAACGAATGCATTTCATAATTATCTCGACAGTTAAACAAACACGGAGGAGAGGTCTTTCTGTTTCTATGATAATTGCATTCCCTCCCCCGTCACCACCGCCGCCGCCGCCGCCGCTGCCGCCGATCACCTCCGGCAGCTCGGTCGCCGGGCTTGTCGTAAATATTCGATTTATAAATTAAACGGAGGAAAACGACTATCAATTTCGTTCGCCCGGTATCGACGCAATATTTACGCTATAAACGGCACGAGCCGATACCAGCCTCCACTTCGAGCGTCTGAAATATCCGGTTAATCCTTAGGTCTGTCCTGTGAATCGGCTGAATCGAAACCGTTTTGCAAAGCGGTCACTGAAGGATCTCCTCTGAAAATGGGGAACCTACGGGAGGCAACGTATGTAATTCCGTGGACAAGTATTTCGCGTAAATTTGACGAACGAACGAGAAAGCTACAACTTTCCGCGGTTTTAAATGGCGTCGATGTGCGTCCGGTGGTTATCGATAATTTGTGAATTTCGCGCGCAACTTGCAACGGAACGTGGATCAACGGGGTGGATCGCGGCGCGGCCGTTCATGGGATCCCTTTCCGGTCGAACGGGGACAGGATCTCCCTGCTGGAAGTGTCGATGACACCGGCAGGCAAGATTTTCGCGCGTTTCTTTACGCACCGGGATACACGCACGACATGCGGCAACCCTTCCCGTTATCGCAAGCCGTTTTCCACCCTTCCCTTCTTGTGCACGCACTGTTGACCGTTGCCGAGCGTTGCGTTTCTCCCCTGGCCTGCTTTTTTCTATTAATAGCGGGGAACCTCGAGCTTTCCTTTCCTGTGCGTACGAAGGAGACACGCGCGTTTCGATGGACGGTCGCCTAGAAAATATACCGACACGATCGAACGGTTCTCCGTGAAGAAAAACAGTTTTCCAACCCCTATCTCTCTGCGATCGCGAAGGTTTCCCGTTAAGGCTTCTCTCGGTTGCTGACTATTATAAATAATCGATCAAGTACAGTAGAAGTTTTTTAACTTGATCGAGCAATTGCGTGCCGTAGATCGCGTTGGTCGATGGTAAAGATTCTAATATCGAAGAAATAATTAAGTAGGAGTGATAGTGGTTGCCACAGTAACGAGAGATGCTCTACGTGGACGTGTAACGGTTGTGAGACACTTCAGAGGAACATAGTTTGTTACGACAGGAGTCTAAGCGGCATGTGGACGGCAGCGTTCACGAGAGATTATACAGTTAGGGAAACATTAAAAAAAAAATGCGTTACTCCAGACTGCGACTGTGGGAAGGACGTTGAAGGGGAGGCACGCGCAGGCGACGACGTTGCCAGGGGTAGCTAAGAGGCCTCAACTTTTTCAACCCGTACTCGTGTCTCATACAGGGTGGACCGTGTGAGCAGGATCATCTGGAAGTCTAAGGTATTTATACCACATCGAAACAACGTCGTTTACAAAAGTTGTACAGTATTTACAAGCAGTATCGAAACAGGGGATGAAGGGTTTCTAAAGATCAAAAAGTCTTTCTTATTTTTTTACTCAGCATCGTACACTTTCTTGTATCTAGTGAAATACCGGATAACTAGGGGATTTCAACGGTGCGTAGTGCGAAATTGCTCGATCTCGTTAAACGAACGAACAAAACGAAGAGTCCAGCACGATGAAAGATATTTAAATGATTCCATTTACACGGTCCACCCTGTACGTTTGTTGCTTGCTCATATCGAGGCGCGTTTTCCCTCTGCCATTTTCAAAGGCACGCGTACCGACGCGCGTCGGGGAGCCCACGAGTGGCTCGTCCTCTCGCGGCGCCGTCGATCTTACCGCGATTCCGATTGAAAGCGCTCCCCGGTAAATCAAAGGCCACGACGTTTCCACCGTGTCCCCATAATTCACCTTCGAGAGAGGAGGAAGAAAAATTGGCGCGATGGTAACACGGAGATTCCGATCGTTTCGCGATAACCGGCAGACGGAGGTGGCGGCCGTTGATGACGAATGTCATGCGACTCGCATCGTTGCGCGCGCGCGTGTGATCGTCCATCTGTGCGTGCATAAATTACAGAAGAAAGCAGAATACAGTACTCCGCCAAAAAGTAACCTGGATGTTTAAAATGGTACGGATTGTTCTTAAGAGTTTCGATGTTCTTTGGCAAGTATGTTTTATGGTGTTCTCTGGCCTGAAACTTGTATTCGCTGCTGCGCGCGCTAATCGACCACCGTTTCTCCCATTTTCGTGATCGTTACGCACACCCGTTGACACGGGATAACCCTTTTTCCTTAGATCATCCCGCGCACGTACGCACACGTATGTACGCGGGCTGGCGTTATATTTCTGTACGCACAGGGAGGAAATTATGCGCGTAGGGAGGGAAAGAGAGAAGGGCACACAGAGCTCTCGGCATCTCCGGTGTGCTCATGCATAATTCAATCAGAGTTAGACTAGAAACGTCAATACAGCTCGCAGATTATTTCTTTTCCCGGGCTGCTGCGCTCTCCCGCCTAGTCTTGTTCTTTCTCTTTCTCTCTCCGCGGCGCACCGATTCCCCCCCGCGGGCCCCCGCGCACCCCCCCGCTGTTCCGCCGGTCCACCAGAGAAGAGGAGCAAAAGCGAGAGGGGAAAAGAGATTTCTCCTTCTGGCGCCTATCCGGCACCCCCTCCCGCCCCTCGCCGCCGCACCACCCGTCCACCCCTCTCGCCCGCCGGAACCCGTGCCGAACCCTCCTCCATCCCCACTACTCTTCTTTTATATTTTAATCAACTAATTCTGCGCAATGCGTACATTTATTGCGCCCTTTCGGTCGCCGGTATCCGCCTACCCCTTCCCGCTTAACGGCCCCGGCACTCCGCCACCCTCCGTCACCCTCCGACCGTGGTATACCATCCCGCGTTTTAATTGCAAATCTCACCTCGTCCGCTGATTCGATGGGATTTTTTCGCTGCCGGCCAATGAGAACGATCACGACCGATGCCGGCTTTTGGCAAAGTCAATTTTTTGTCGCTCTTCTTTCCCTCCCTCCGCCCCTCCTGCCTCTCGACACGCCGGTTATACAGGCGGCCCTCTCGTTTCCACCCCCCTGCCTGATCATACCTGGCTCGCCTATCGCCAGGAAAAACACACTGTTGTTTCTCTTTATATCCCCTCGCCGCCGTTCAACCTCCCGCCCGTCCACCCTCCCCGACCGTCGTCCCACCCTCCTCCCCCGACTTTCCACCCCTGGTCCACCCCGCGATTCGTAATATTGTTAATTAAATGTCGTAACTCCGCTCTTTGTGTTTCGCAGGGCATAATGATATTAATTATCCGTCGCGACTCGTTCGTTCGTTCGTTGGTTCGTTCGTTCGTTCGTTCGTTCGTTCGTTCGTTCGTTCGTTCGTTCGTTCGAACGAGTTCCGATGCGTAACGCCCCATTATTAATCGGATATTAATAAATAGCTAGGCGGCGCCAGCCGGGAAGAAAAAAGAGCGGGACGGCCGCGGCGCGTGTTTTGCGCGTCTCTGAGCCTTAAAAAACGTCACGCCTGTACGACCGATACGTATGAGCGACGTATGCGCGCTGCCCTCGTCGCCGGTCGTCGTTTCTCCTCGAGAAGAGGAGGCGTCGTCGTCGTCGCCGCTCGTTCTCCGAGAAATTCAGCCCGCGGGGAGGGAAAAAATATTGCATTACCTTCTACGCTAATAGTTTCCTTTGACGGCCCATCAGCGTCTGCCTTTAATCTAGGCGGCCACAAAGGAACTCATCCTTCACCCTCTCGCGCGCGCACCGCACACCTTCCCTCTCTTTCGCCCCGCCTCTGGCCCCCCGCGTCTCACTCTCGCTTTCTCGTTCCTCGACGTGGAAGCGCGTGTACGCGTGTGCACCCGTAAAGCACACGCATTTGTCCGTGATCCGCGCGGCACGCCGCACACGCGGCGGCGGTCGCTGCGGTGCAGCGGAAAATAGAAAAAAAAAGAGGGAAGAGGGAGCAGGAAAGAAAGGAAACTCGCGCGCGAGGGCCGAGCAGCGCGCGCGGCGAGAATTATCGCGGAGGTCGTCCTCGGTTGCTGACGAATAGAGCCCGCGCGCGTGGGGCGAAAGGGGTAAGAAGGGCATGCCGAGAAGATTCGAGCAGGACCAGGGGCAAGGGAGGGAGGAGAGGGCGATATAGATCGAAAGAGAAGAGAAAGGGGTTGAGAGCGGCAGCGAGAAAGAGACAGAGAGAGACAGAGAAGGAGAGGCCGTTTTTTAAACGCGAACTCGCTTCGGCACCGCGAACCTCTGTGTTTTACACAGTCGAGGGTATGTTCTCCTCTTTTTCGCGAGCCCTGCCCCGTCCCACCCTCTCATTCAATAGTACCACCCTCCTTTTAGCCTGGGCTTCTCTTTTTCTAACCGAGTCCCAGTAGTATCTTTCTTCGACCTTTCTATCCGCCGGTTTCTCTCTCCATCCGGGGCTCTAGCCCTCTCATCCTCCCGTGATACGATTTCACCCTCTTTCCTTGGCTCGCCTTCCCTCGGGCACCGGGATCCCTCCCACCCTCCGAGCGACTACCTTTGCCTTCGGCTAAAGAGGGAAATGAAAGCGAAACTGTTCAGCGGTGCTCTCACCCGACTTCGTTTCTCTCTCACTCTGTTTCCCACGTGTTCTCTCTTCGTCTCTCCCCTGGCCTCTCGCACGGGCTCTCGTTTCTCCTGTTCCAACCAACGCCACCCGCCTCTTCGCGTTCTCCCTCTCGCCCGCCGCGCGTCTCTCGCTCGCTCTCTCCCTCGCCCTCTATATTCCTTCCTACCGCCGTGTGTCAGCCCTCCTCGTGCCACCCTTCTAATTTTTCCACCTCTTTCACTAAAATTAAAATCAATAGTAGCACCACGTGCCCGGGGACCCTGCCAGGAACACCGCCACCCTCATCAGCCGCCTCGTCCCTCGAACCCTGTGCGAAAAGTGCTTCGGAATAGTGCTCGCATCGATGATACACTTTCTCTCGATCGTCCCGCGATTTTCGCCGACGTTTTTTTCGGCCCGTTCGCCACAGCACCCCTCTCCCTCTCACACACTCTCTCTCCTTTTTCCCGTTTTTTATCACCCACACGCGCCTCGTTGGAATTTCGTTAAAATTCGCTCGGCGCCACCACTCGAGCGGCTCCCGATTTAATCCCGCTGTTAGCCGCGGCGGGTGTAACGCGGAATATTGCTGCGTGCACGCGCGATCGAGGCGAGAGAGCCGAGCGAGAGCCGCCTTTCGATCCCTTTCGGAGCCACGGAACCATCCCCGAATCACGGAAGGATAATCGGTGTACCTGTTGTTCCCGCGTAACGGCAGGTCATTCGTTAAATCGAACCGTTTCCCAGCGGTGATCCGATTTGTTAGTCAAATTGTTTCGCTCCGTTCCCTCTCGATCTTGCTCTCTCGATCGTGTCCCGTTTCGTCCTCCACCTTGGAATCTCGGAGCAGCAGGCAACGGGCCGAATCCTTGCCCTCGAGACTCTAACATCTACATAGCCCACGATCCTCGGCTTCGAGGCTCGTCGCGGCCCGTCGTTATCCCGGGACGGGAAAAACGGATCCACCGGGGAGAGAATAATCGGGGTAAGTGGTGTCTTTAACCGGAAACGGAAATCCCCGGTCGAGGGCCTCGGGCCGACTACCTCGCCGCGCCGGACGAGTAACAGGTAAGGTTCGATCCACGGTTAAAGCATACAGGTGGCCGAGCACGCTTTCATCATCCTTTCCACGTGCGATCGTGTGCGGCGCTTGTCGGTGTGCCGTATCGTTGGAACGCTGCGTCCGTGGTTGGAGAGTGGCTCGCAAGCATATGTTTACCGACGCGAAGACGACGGGCCACACGTACGCGCGCGCGATATCGGATAAGAAGCAGCGAGAGGACGTCGACGAGCCCCGACGGGGTCGCGCCACCGATGCCGCCGCCGGTGGTTACGTATCGGAAAACCCACCCCCTCGGCCGACACATCCGGCGCACAGGCTGTTCCGCTGCACCCTTCTGTCCCGGCCAGGCGAAGGAATTTGGCCGAGGGGCGGAGAGGACAGCCGATTGAACGACAGTCGTTCTGTTCCCTCAAGATCGGCGACCTTGTGCGTCCTGTTTGTAAACAAGGGGATCGGCGACGAGGGGGTGGATGTGAATGGAAAAAACCTTTTGTTCGATCTCGATCAGGTGTTGCCGGGTTGGTAACGTTAACGTAGTCGATTCTCGGATAGAGTGTCCTCAGTTTGATTTTATAGGATCTTCGTTAGGATCTGTGTCTTGTTGGACGTAAGAAAGTCGACGATTGTAATGGACAAACAGGGGTAGTTCTAGCTGGTATAATTAACGGAGCAGGAGACGGAGGGGGAAGGATGGTTGTTCGACTTAACGTCTGACAGACCCCGTCATCCGATGTGCCAATCGACAACGATAATGTGTTTAGCAAATAATATGCCCGTTTTGTGACCATTGTCCATGGTTCTACGTAATGGTCGCGCTTAATTAGCAAAACCAATTAAAATAATTAACGTAAACTCTAATTTCGTGTCCGGTATAAATTGGCCGGTCGCTGATGCATTAAAACGGTTACGAAAGGTACATCGGGAATCGCGACATCGATATTATTGAAAATAAATATTCCTCTCTGCCAATTTGCCCGCGTTTGCCCGTGCACCGCGTGGGAAGCAACCTTCGTCGGTCTCCGCTTTTTTTTTTACCTCTCGCTTTTTTCCCCTCCCCTCGCCCTCGCTCGCTCTTCCTCTCTCTCTCTCTCTCTCTCTCTCTCTCTCTTCTGATGTTTTTTATCCCATTTTTCCCGTCTATTTTTTAATAATCTCCCAGCGGTACTTTCTCTGTCGAGCATCGATCAAAATCCAGCTGACCGAATTAAATCGATTTCGAGTTCCCGCCGCGGCTCTTGTCCTACATATGTACGCGTGTACAGTATCGGACACGAGTTTGAGAAACAATGTGCGATACAATTTCGCGGTTTGCAAATACTCTTCCCGTGTTCGTTCTACTCCTGTCAATAATAAGAACGGAATATTAACAAACGTGCTTTGCCAATTACACAATTCTCTCCAGATTTCGCTGACGCTTGAACGACACAATGAATTATTGCGATCATTACGATTTCCATCGAGTTCAATATTACATCGCTCGACTTATACTCTTGATCGTCGAATGCGTTTCTCTTTCACCTTCTACCGTAGATTCGCTGATTCCTGAACTCGCAAGCCTACATCGCTTCTGGGTGCTTCCACCGACGGGGTGGCGTAACGTCAACGGGAGAACGAACGAACGATTAACAGCGAACCGTCCCGCGGCAGAAGCGTCGCCTCCGAAGCGTCGAGACGAGGACGGATCGCGCTGTCAAAAGCCATTCTCTGTCACGGCGGGCGCAACCCGCGTCGTCGTTCTCGTTACGAGGCTGAGCAACGCCGTAACCGGTGCTCATACTTTTCACCCGGCTGAATCGTTTCTCCGGCACCCCCTCGCGGCCACCTTCTGCCGCCCCCCTTCCCCCCTCGCAGCCTCTGGTGCCTATCCTTTTATCGCGCCCCCTCGCCCCTCCGCCGATTCCCGCGGCAGCGCCACGCCGGCCTTCCGCCTCTCTTCCTGCTTCCTTTTCCCGTTTCCCTTCGTCCGCCTCTCCTCCTCTCGCTCTTTCTCTCGTCTTCTGTGTTCCGGGATACGAGCGTGCCGCCCCCACCGGCGCGCTCCCCACAATGCGATGGTGGTATTGATTTAAAAGTACATTCGTGTTTTCATAATGCCGTATCTGTACCGACGCTCAAGCGCACCCTTCTCTGTCCACCCCCGCGCTCCCTGCTCCTCGTCGCCCCCTCGCGCTCCTCTTCTTTCTCTTTCTTCCTCCGGGTCCCCGCGATCTCCTCGTTCGCTCCTCTCCGTTCCTCCCGGCTCGTCGTCCCTCTCTTTCCACCCCGCCGCTCTGTCCCGCTCACCCTTAACCTTCTGTTTAGCCTTCGCTGTCTTGTCACCCACGCGTCGGTATGACGCTCCCTGCGCCCTCCCCATCACCCCTCCGTCGCCACCCCTTCTCACCCTTCCGCACCCTATCGCCCCGCGATTCTTTCCGCCCTCGTCCATCCCACGATCGGCTTCGCCGTTCTGTCCGTCCTCCTCCTTCGGCGCGGCCGGCGAAAGAAGGACACGAGTGGCGCGATTAAATCCGCGTTAATCGCCCCGCGCGCCCGATAATTCGATTCCACGGGTAAAAATAATTGGCCAAGAGCGCGGTGCCAAGCGTCGGTGGGCAGTCCCGGTTCGCTCCATTCGCGGCCCGCGTCAGCCTCGCGGATCATGGTGGGACGTCGCGGCGGCGGTGCGAAAGTTCGCCGCGCGGTTCGTCGGACGGAGAGCGTTCGTCCGTCGATGCTCGGGCCGATTTTTTTTCCCGCGCGGTACACGCCCGTGTTGGTTGGCGGGACCAAGGTTTCACGGAAAAACGGAAGCAGCCGCGTACAGGAAGCTTCGTGCGGGCCTCTTCTCCGATTGGCGGTTACTTCCGTGAAGCTTTTTTATTCACCGCAGTAATCACAGAACGACACCTGTACGGATATTTTAATAATAAAGATCGTTACTCCTTTGTCTCACGTTCTACGAGATACACGCGCGTTTCGATTCCTCTTACGTCCTCCCCATAATCCATAGATAAATAAGAATCTCTGGATAAATCTGATCGTTCCGTTTCTGCCTTGAAACCTCGGACCCGGAACAGGCGTGTACCGCGCGGTTCGTCGGACGGAGAGCATCGTCCGTTGATGCTCGGGCCGATTCTTTTCCCGCGCGATACACGCCCGTGCCGGTCCAAGGTTTCACGCAGAAACGGAAGCCGCAGCGCGCAGGGAGCTTCGTGCGAGCCTCTTCTCCGGTTCGCGGCTCTCGTGAGGGCAGCTCGGCGAAAACGAAATTGCGAGGAGAGGCAGGGAAATTAGCGCGAGGGCCCCGGCTCCGGGGTTACAATAAAACCGAGCCGAGAGAACTCTTGTAGACACACACGGCCGTATACGGTTTCGAGAGCTGAACCGCGCGCCGCTTCCCCGTCTTCTCCCTACGGTTCTCCGAGCACCTGCCCCGTTTTTGCAATCGTCTTTAATAAACAGTAATTATGGCCGAGCACACGTAAGTATGTATGCCTCGGAACGGCGTGCGTGCCTCTGCCTACGAGCGTTGCGCCCGCTCGTTTCGTGTCTTCCACGAGGTAATTGGCTTCGCCTTGGAAAAATTATCGAATAAACGTTCACTGCCGATGCGTGTTCGTCGCGCGAGCCTCGTCTTTGCCCTACGAAATTTTCATATCACCTTCCCCTGCCGGTTCTGCTTTATGTTTTAATTCACGCGGGAACCTACGCCCGAGCGTTCGGGAGCGGTTCTTCTCTGTTCGACTCGCGGTCGACTTGAAACGTGCGCAACGGGTTTCAGAGCGGAAGAACGTTTTAATTCGCGTATATTCTCTCAGATCGCCAGCTGTCGTTCATTTTATCTCGTTTGACGCATTACGGGGAAAAATCGAACCCTCCAAGTGCCACGATCGACCGCGGGAACCCAGGGAGCCAGTATTTGGCGGCTCCTCCCACGCGCGATCGCGAAAGGCTGTCGGCAGATGGGCATTGGTGAATCCTAAATAGCGGAAAAATGGTGGGGATATATTAGCGGTTTTTACTATTGATTACCGAATTAAAAACGCGCATGTATAATTCAGTGATACTTTGCGTTTCGTTCGGCGTCGCCGGTGGCGCCGCCAGCCTCGCGTTTCAACCCCCGTCTGTCTCGCCCTCTATCTCAACCCTCTTCGTGAACGTTTTACCGGTCGAATCGTTGGGTTCTAGGTGGCGCGAATACTAGACGGTTCTGCGAGTAAAGCAGTGCAACCCTTGGGGATGAAACTGTTTGGTCGGTCGACGGTTCTCGCGCGTAGCTTTAGGGGTGTGCACCCGCTGAGGTCGATTTTAAAACGGCTACGAGCTGCGTTACCGACGCGATATTATCCTCTGTGGTTAAGCGCGGGTGAAAATCAATCGATGTAACGAGAATAAATTTGTCTTTGACGTCGATGCGTGTACTGTCTCGTTTACTGGCGCTCTTACTCTCTGGTGTGTACCAAAGTGTTCATCTAGTTCGACGAACAAATCCGTCGGCAAATCGAAGGCAGGGGGGAAGAAATAGTTTAAGCAAAGAATAAACGAACTCGTTACGAAGACTCAGATTTCGTGTCCAATGGTTTATTTTGCAAAATAAATTGACATATACAACGTGTTACTTTAGCGAAAATGAATGTCCACGCACGTTCGTTCTAAAAGACTTACGCATATACCTCGAGCGTAGAAATGCGTATGTAGCACAAAGTTTACTTTCGGACTTCGATTCGTTTCGATCCACCCCCTCTGGCGAGGGAGGTGGGAGAGGATGTGGAGGTGGAGGAGGTACGAGGGATGGACAAACGAGAAGGTGGTGTGGGTGTTGTGCTGGAAACTGATACGAACGAGAAAAAACGCAATCCATGATCGAAAGCTCAACATCGTCCTGGCTCAACCCTTCCCTCGTTTCTCTTCAACAGCGTTGCTCTTTCTTCGTTCACCATTTCGCTTAACTGCTACGATTCGAATTTATAATTGATCATATGGAACGGTTGTGTGCCGTGGGCCCCGAGGGGCCCGCGTCTCGCTTAGTCGTTAATTAAGTCTTACTTCGACGAGTCTCTACAAGTAATTACTTCTAAAAGTGTCCTTACGAGCTGATGATGCGCGATGCGATAGAATACCAGAGCGTTTACGTCAAAGAACGGAGAACGGTTTCCTCTTACAAAGAGTGTATGTAACCCGGCTTCGCGTCGATCTCGAAGCGTCTGCACTCGTCGAACACTCGACTGTTCCTTCGCTGGTTTTCCGCCTCGACCAATTTCTCGTTCTCGCTTCCTCCGCGCGGGAAGCTCTTTTTAGAACGCCTGAAGATCGACCCGAGGCCGACCTAAATCGGTCGATCGACCGACCGCTACGCGGCCAGAGCTATTCCTCCGCGTTGTGAATATTTCTAGAGATACGCGAGACATTCAGGTCTTATATAAAATTTATACTTGTCCACAATTAGACCTCTAATACCACCTAGTAACAGCCACACGAGAATTCGCTAAACCTGGAAACTAGACTTACTCGTTAGCGAGATGTGGGTAAGTAGTAGCAGCGGGTGTGACTCGGGCAATAGTTATGAGAGTGCGCGTGAGTCGAAAATGAACCGATTCCTGTGGGCGGGAGGATCGTGTGACGAGTGTACGGCTAAACTCTTACGTATACTTAGTCGCTAGATATGCGCTATTATACTCTATCCCCTTAAGTGAACGACTCGCTCATGCCAGCGGGCGAGTCGGTGAACGAATACTTTTCGATGAGTACGTCTTCCTCGCGGTGAATCGCTCTCGTCGGCTCGGGCTCGACGACGATCGCCTCGTCTGTGTGCGAGGTCGTAACTTGGAAGCGAAGCCTCGTCGCTTCGAAGTAACGCACCTGGTGCTACTTATCCGTGAACCCTGGGTTCGCGGTGTTCCTTGGTTGTATGCAAATTAGAAACGAGTACGAATAATGTGTGTATCGTTGATTTGGTTCGCGTTGGCGGTCGAGATTGGTCCGGAAAATGAAACGGTGTTGTTCTTCGAAAGTGACCAGAATCCTCGCTTCCGAGGTACAATCGCGGGAACGACGATCCCCACCGGATGTCCGGCGGCGCGCTAGAACCAACGAGGCACGACGAACGAGGAAACGAGGACGCGGAAACGGAAGCGTCCGTAGGGGTTGGTCTTCGTCGAGCCACGTCCTCGTCCACGTGGATCCATCGCGCGCAATATGTAGCACCATATCAACAACAACGCTCGCACTATGTAACGGAAGCGTATAAAATTTGAAATATTGGTAACGCAGCTCGAAACGAGCACGAGTAATAATAAGAATCGATCGAGTATAGTCGTTCGGCATATTACGTTCGTCGAGTTGCCCTCGAGATACATCTTAAGGAACTATTTTGGCACTAGAATCCACGTAACGTTAATCTTAAGCCTGTGTGTTCGACTTACTCGGGTCACGAAACCTCGTGCTTTACGTAAACTCGCGTCAAGTTTTTACACGGATACGGTATTTTATCTAGGATTCGTTTACTGGTTCTGATTATCTCCGAGTAAAACCTTTAGATCGAGCTGTTTCAGCGTACGAGACCTACTGAAAAAACGACCGTTGTTCTCGAGATTCGCAGGGACACCGCGGTCAAAACATCCATGGAACGGGTTGATTTCAACCGCGAAAGTGTCGCTAGAAAAGTTGTTGCATCCGGTGTCCGATTGAAATTCGAGAACCACGGCTGGAAATCTTACGTTCTACGGATCTGGACACTTAATAGCGTTCCGCTTACGAGCTGCTTAATTATCTCCTACTTTCGTACCTACGTTCGTCGGACAATAGAAAATTCTTAGCAAATCTGGTTCGTTTTTTTTTGTAAAACTGTTTTAGTCAACTGGCGCTACGGTTCCTGGAACCGTTTACAAAATTCGGTACGCGTATCCGTCTCCGTGATACGGTCCACTTTCTCGCGCGTTGTGTACGCGTTAAAAACACTATGAACTCGCTCGAAGACTCTCAATCGGTTCGGCAGAACAGTCTTCCAACGCGGTGGTGATCGAGGTTGACCTCGAGAAAACGGAATCTTTCAGGGAAGGAAGTCGGGCGTGGTCAGACAACGGGACGAACGGTAGTGAAAAGAGGAGGGAGGAAACGACAAGGTTTAAGGGAAGAAAGTCGGACGTGGTCAGACAGTGAAAAGAGGAGGGAAGAAACGACACGATTTGGCGAATCATTGGCGTTCAGGACGGTTTTCTGTTCACAACAATGACTATATCTTCAAGCTCAAAGTACCTACATTTTCATTTCGTGCCAATATATCGTTCGCAACCCCCTAAATACAGTAGATGGAATCAAAACAGCGTTTTTGGTCGCTTGCGAAACGTTAATTGCCGTTTAAATCTCCACTTACGCAGTTCTAACGTCCGAAACCGAAGTAATGACGATTTTTAACGTCACACCATTCTGTCTTTGTCGACCTCGGACGACGACCCTCGTTGAAAACCACCCCGCCAGCTGGCGAATCGTGTTTCAGCAACGAGCGGACGGCCGCTCGAGTGCGCGTCGCGGGCGACTGCGGTGCTCCAACCCCCAACGCTGTTGCGGTTGCCGCGCAAAGAGCACCATGGACACGGAATCCGCAGCGACGCGTCGGGCTCGTTAGTCCACGATTGTTCTCCGCGGTTCGCAGATCCTCGCTTTGGTGAATTTAGCGGGCGGCGGGGTTCGCAGAGGGAGTAGGGGATGAAGAACCGAAACAGGTAACGAGCAGGAGAGAGAGAGAGTGAGAGGGAGTTGGTGAAGAAACTGAAGGGATGAGTTAAGAGTTGAGTTAATGGGTGAGGTAAGGGGTGAGTTAAGGGCTGGGAACTGGCAGAGAGTCATTAGGATATATTGTCGATTCCAAGCGCTTCTGCGGCAACAAGCTACGAAACTCGGCTCCCTCTGGATACTACCAATTTCCCTGTTGGTCACTCTACCAACCTCCACCACGACTATCAACCGCTATCGATCCAACCCACCGATTTTCTCCCTCCTCGAGTCTTATCGCGCGCGAACTCGGACGCGGCCTCTTGGTACCGTCTCTCTTCCGGACACGAAGAGTTCCTCGAGCGACGCTGGCTAGAGAGACACGAGTCCTAACCCGATGGAAACGATTGTTTCACCGATACCACGAAAGTTCTTGTCCTTAGCCTGGGGTAAAATTTCCGAAAACGGCCCCGCATAGGGTCCTTCGCGAGCGGTTCGCGCTGATGAGATATCTACAATGAGTGTCGTGTTGTTCGTTAGATAAAAATCGCTTCCGGCGTGGATGGATGCAGACCATCCGTGGCCGTCGTTTTGATTTGGCTCCGTACAGATACTCGAAAGGGGATGACACCCCGGAACTTTGAAGTTCTCGCTCGCTTTGAGCATCCGCGAGCATCCTCCGCGATGCTTCAAGATGGTTCACGATAACAGAGACAGCGAGGACCGTTCCCATTAACTCTCCTTCTCCTCGATGGGGCTGACTTCGTTCTGAAGGAGCTCGAACTTCGGGCTGAGTCCCGGGATTATGCTCTTGGTGCTGGTCTTGATTTGGCCGTAGATGTCCAGCGACTTCTTCGGCTCCAGGTCCAGGTCCCGCGTCTCCTCGATCAGCCGCGGCGGGATGCTCCCGGTCCGCTTGTGGGTCGGTACGAAGGTGCACGATTCTGGCTTCTGTTCCTTCCGGCTATCCCCTTTGTGCTCTGGCGTCAGCGTGCCGTTGCCCAGCTTCCGCTGCTGCTCCTGAAAGGTGTCCTCTTGGACGTCGTCCTTCAGCAGCGCGCCGGTTATCACCGGCTTGCTCGTCTCAGATTTGCCGAAGTCGTTGCTCAGCGCCTTCTGCTCCATGATCTCCAGCTTGTTCGGTGTGGCACCGTTCACCTGGAGGTTAGGGTTCGAGCGAACCGTGTCCGTAGAGATGCTTGCGTCCGTGGAGTCCTGCTGGTCCATCGAGCCTCCCGATCCCTGGGACGCGTCCAGGTTGTTCTGTTTGCTCGTCATCGATGGCTGGAGGGGAAAGAAAGAAGGATACGCTTCCGTTGAGCAAACGTTTGCTTTCCCCCTGGCTACCTCGAAACGATCCACTTACGCTCTCCTCGGCGTCCTTCTCCATGCTCGACGTTTTAGACACGTTCAGCAACGTCTTCTCGGTGTCCGGCGACTTATCGAATTCCACCCATTTGGAATCACCCTCCAGCTTCCGGGACAACGTGTCGGACTCGTAGCTGCCGCCGTACATGGGATAACCGAGATGGCCTGCGTCGTACTCCACTTGGTTTCCATAACGATAGCTGGGATTAACCGAGCCCTGGCTCGAGATCGAAAGGTCGGACTGCGACAATCCTGTGTTCGTGCTGCCGAACAGTCTCGTGTTCTCGAAACCTGCATCATGTACGGGCATACGTTTGCGTGACATGCTTTTTCGAGTATTCTTTTTCTTTTAACGTAAATTATTTTAAGCGACAGATAGGTTCAAGGGGTGATACGTACGCGGTGATCGATCCTCCGGAATCTCCTCCCTATGCACCAAAGCTTGCTGATCGGTACCACCAGCGGTTACATCGTCGGATGATCCTTTATTGGGTTCACCTTCCCCGTTCTGATAGCTAGGTTGAACCTCCACCACGAACGAGCACCCGTTATCTTGGTACCTGCGATTTTTATTATCTTCCATCGTCACCTGAAACACGACCGGGATCAAGCTTCGTTAACTTCGTTCCGCGGTTTCCTCATTAAGCACATCGTAAAGAAAGAAAGAAAAACGTTTATCGCTTGTCTCGGAAGGTATAAAAAGGAGAAACGAAATTGTGTGACGGAGTATCAATCAACGACGGGGTGGTTGAACTGGCTTTCCAGAGCGAGAGAGGGCTGATCGTTCGACGAATGATCGTGTCATTAGCGAAGGTCGTTCCATCCGCTTCGCAGTCTCACCTCGGCCATTCGCTGCCGTTTCAACGATGCAACTCGATCAGGGCGTATACTGCTAGAACCACCTCGCAATCACGAGCTCGATGCATCATCAGCTACCTTGCCTCGGTTAGTCAGTCGAGGCGGTATCATTGACGAAGCATAGAGCGGCACGAAAGAGGTTCGTCTCAGAACACGTTTCCTTTTAACGTCGATCGATACGAGAAGGATAGTTAACCCCTCGATACCAGGTCAGATATAAATTTCAAAGTGACATTTTACGACAGCAGTTTCAGCGAGGTACCAATTTACGAATTATCTTACTAATTATCGGTTTAAATTAATGAACGCTCTAACAAAATTAAAAATATCGAATAATTGTAATACTCGATAATTCAACGTCATGCCCTTATAAGAATTGCGATAACAGATAAGACAAACGATTTGATAGTGGATAATATCAATTATGAACATCGTTGTAAATATCAGCGAAACGGGAATGATAGTTCGAAACGAATCGCGATACAGACGAGAAACAAGAGGGTCAGAACGGTCGACGCATCGAAACTAGGAAATTAATTTCCACCCTATGGATTTCCTAGCCGACGTTTCTAGTTTACCCGTAAACCACCCCCTCCGCCGCGGGCCCTGTATAAATGCAACCGCGATGGAAGTTACTCGACTCGACGGACCGCAGAATTAGTTCTCGCTATTGTTTCCCTGCCTCTCTCCCGTTCCGACGTGTTTCCCCCTTATGCCCCTCTGGCTTCATCCGCGAGATCCCGACCCCTCACGTGCCGCGTTTTCACGTCGCCGACACGTTCCATGTCATCGAGGACCTCGAAACATCGAGCGGGCACGGCAATCATTGGAAATCTAATCGAGTCGAGCGTTCGACTGTAGCCAGAACAGTCAATGGCGACCGGAAGTAACCTGTGTCGCCTGGGCAACACGGGTTTTTACGATTCATGAATCGTCGGAGAACGAGCGAGAGCCCGTTCCAGTCTGCGTTCCCAGAAACAACGTTATCCCTGTCCGCGCTGCAACGTTAGCCACCCCCATCGACAGTGGTCCGCGATCGATAAGCTTTCTACGCGGCCGCGAGTCGTTCGGGAGACAGGGATGCTGTTTGAATCGCGTTTTGCCTAGCGACCAAAATTTCGATTCCTTCGGAGAGGACATTCGCTGGTAGCGAAATATCTATCGAATTCGAAAAGGGCGGAAGCAAGCTAGAGGGATGGGAACATTTGCTTGTGCGACGGTCACAGTTCTTGAGTACCTGAAATTTATTTATTTAATATTCTATTTCATTCGGATTGCCTAGATCGGGAATCGAACCTGGGATCTTTCGTTTGCTAGGCGACTGCTTTAACCACTAAGCTATCCAGAGCGAACGGTAACTCTTCTTCTCCTAGTCCATTTAATAAACCCATAACCGTGATCACCAGATGCAATTCGCGCAGACAATATTTTGTCGTTTCCTTTTTATTCGTCGACGATGTCGCTGCGCATTGTTCGGAAAGACGTGTTCCTGCTCCGTGTAACGTAATAAATTCCAAAGATCGAAAGTATGCGAGGTGTAGCCAAGTTTGACCTAAATTCCTCCGTCTATCCCCTGGCGCGAAGTACCCGGCGAGATTTCGAAGGTACGCCCGCGTTACAGCTCTCCCGTCACCTCGAGGTGGTTAATTTGAAAGGGGGAGTGGCTCCATTCAGCCGAAACGGAAAGCCTTTTACCGACGAATCACGTCGCATTTACCTTGCGGCGTTCTTCGAGAAACTTCCGAAAGCTCGCGCGCGAAAGGGAACGAGGTGAAGAAGGAGGAGGAGGAGGAATCGGTCGAACCGATAGCGCACCCCACCTTTGTCCTCCACCTTTGAAGGGGACAAAAGGGACGGCAACGGCAAAGGGAGAGGCAAAGTGGCTTCTATTTCTCGACTCCTCGAGGAAACTGGCTCCCCGAGGCGTCGTACAAGCGGGTCTCGCAGTTTTTCTCGCACCACCTTCAGAGATCGGTAGTCCAGATCTTGAACGGATCGGCGAACGAATCGTCCACCGGAGGCACCACGTACAGCTGATGACGAGCGATATAAGAAATCCTGAAGATTCGTCGAGGGATAGTCGAAGACATTGTACAGATTCCCCTCGAAGTTTTGCGTGAACGAGGTAAACCGTGAATTTCTGAATTCTATTCAACTTCGAGTAAAATTGCCAAGGATAATTTGAATTTATCAGTTGATTAATCCACATCTATGAATTTGTTAGGTTAAACGTCGGTTGACGGTTCTCTGTATTTCTCTAATTTCGAAATGAACACGATAAATGTCTTAAAACTTCTGAGTGGTTGGTTAGCAAAGTGCCACGCGAAAATAGGGCGTTAGAAATCTCGCTCAAAATCTTGGCCGCGGAAGGGTGAAATTCCGAGCTGTCTTTTTCGAAAAGCCAAGTCCGTGGAAACAGTCATAATTCACGGACCTCGCCGCTTCCGCTTCCGAGTAGCTCACAAACACCGCGGTTGGAAACTCGAGGGTGACTTGCCCCGCTCCCTCTCGTCCTACGAATTCCTGACCCCGTGCAACCCTGCCCTTGCTTTCTCCACTGCCATACATAATGCTTTTACCCCGCGCTCGATTATTAAAGATTGTACTTTACGGTTCTGGGGCCGGTCCCGCGAAATTGCTGTTCATTCTGAAACCCGGCACGTAGAACATCCATGTTGCGAGCAAATTGAAATGTAAATGGACCGACGAAAATTTGATAAAACGACGCACCGTGTTTGCGGACATCGCGAAAATGAAAAGCGAATATCGTGTACAAGTGTACTCGCAGTCCTATCCAGGAATCACCTGCATATTTTTAGCGAGATACTTATCAAGTTAAACTCTAAATGGAATTTTAAAGAGCGTGTAATTTAATTAGTTTGTATTATACAAATACAGTGGAACGTTGATTATGCGAATTGATCGTAGGACAGATTCGTTCGCATGAACGATTCTCCGGATAATCTATCAATATGTAATAAAAAATAATAAGAGACATAAATAGAGTCCTATAAAGAGCTTAGAATAACTGAACATAACTAATTGTACCGAGCAGCGGTTTGTGAACGATTTTAATGTGTCTATTCTTCTGTTACTTTTTTATTTTAAGTATTTAAGAATTTTTCCTAGTATAAGTCTTTTATTGTATTTAAAGAGGAACTCCACGTTCGCCTACTAAGTAAATAAATAAATAAATAACATTCTGATAGTTGATGTTATACTGTATAATTAGTGATAGCTTTTCCATATTCTAATGTCCGCACGATTTCTGGAGGAGATCGTCTACAACGTCGACGATATTATCTCATTACGATGTTACATGTAACGTACGTATAAATATGTTTGCTTATCGGGATCGCACAAGGGGAACGCTTCGCCGAGAATTGAATCTTCCACGTAATAAATTAATCGATGCATAATAGGGTGCGAGAATTATCGATCACGCATTACTGATCCCGGATGCTCTACTAAACGGATGACGCGTAGTTCGTGCCCCCTTCTAGGGTCTATTTATACACGGTTGCTGCCGGTTAAACAACCTTTTATAACCCAAATTTCTTTTATATCGCTGGAACGGGATCAACGCGGAACGATGCTAATTGAAACTAATTACAACCCCGCCCTCCCTTCACGGTGACTAATTGAAACTCGTTAAAGCGGATAGAGAGGGCCGATGAAAATGTTGCTGGAAACAATCGTTGGTTGTAACCGTTAATCGCAAAGTTTAGACCGAGTTTTAATGAAAGAAATTCAATAACACCTCTCGAGAGTAATGGCGCTCGAGGGGGCAACGCAGCAGCCGGAAACGTTTCAATGTCCAATAACCGTATCAGCGGTCTTGAATGCGCCTAAACTTCGGCTGCAGTTGCATCTTCGTGGAGATTGAATGGCAACCTGCGATGGTAATGCGGGAAGATGAATACAGCATGGGGTGTGCAGCAACCTGTACACGCCGCAGCTAATTTGTTGAATAAAGTGCGAATAGTTCGGCTACGATGAGCTCCAGGCCACCCTATTAGGGGTTGTACTCGAGCCTTGGATAGGACGAGAAAAGGGAAACTCCGTCCATCGAGTATTTCCGCGAAACCACGAGGAAGGTTCGATCGAAATCAAGAGGAAAGAATTAAAATGCACGAGGGATGCACTTTTGAATTTTGTTGACTGAGGTCGTAACCGGAAGGAAATTAATTAGAGTCCCGTAACATAGTTTTGAAGTGGCAGAGGGAAGATAGTAATATTTCATAGGATCGATTTCAGCTACTCGCCCGACATGGCGGGGAAGCAGCCAATGCGACAGGGGTGGGCAACGAACCGGATGGCCTTCGTCGAAGCGCACTTCATTCGAAAGAAACAGCACTTGTAGCCCCCCGATAGCGTGAGTATTTCTCGAATTCTGAGGGTATTCCGCGCGACCGAGGGTGAACACCGCGACTTGGCCTCCAGCCAAGTATTACGTCGAAGCATCCCAAGCATCCACCCCCTTTCCAGCTCTCTTCCGTTTTCTGTCCCCCGTTATCTGTCCTCCCTATTCCCTGTCGCGACCGCGTCTCGTTGCTTTTTTGCGTTCCTCCGAGAGGGAGGCACGCTAAGACGCTTGTGTCCCGGCTCGAACGACCGACATCAGCCACGGCGGATTCTTCTGTTTGTTTGTTCCAGTCTACTCGACGGTGCTCTTCCGCGGGATGGGAAACCCGGTTCCCGAAGGCGAAGCCGATATGTTGGAGAACAACGATATTCATTGTCGTGTTGGGTTTTCAACATTTGAAACCCTGACGATAATCAGGTCAATATAAACAGTTATAAACAATTGAGAGTTGGAACGGTGCGAAAATTGTGCGAAAGTCGAGGAGCATCTGTAATTGTATTACGTTTTCTTATCTTCTATCCTTAATTAAATTAGTGTTTCTCTGAACACGTGTAAACCGTATATTTTTTAATCTTAAACCTACAACACGATATTGTCGGAAACGTATCGATTCTCGCGGCGTTTCCAGTCTGGCGATAGCGTGTTCCGTTCACCATTGCAAGCCCGAAAGGGAAGCCTTTCTCTCGCGCTTGTTTGCCAAAACATCGGACCCACGGAGTTTCTGGCAGAGATGGGAAACGGGAAAACGTCTAGCCCCGCGGTTTATCGCTGATAATTCCTCGACAAGTTTCTACGCTCGCCGATAATCCTCCCGTTCTTTCCGCCGACCTGATAATACCGTCGAACCGTATCGCTTTATCGCGGCGGAAGCACGGCCATTGAACTCTTCCGTGTACGTGTCCCTGGTTCCTGGCGCGGGTTCTTTTCCGTTTATCTGTCGATTAACGGACTTAACCAACCCTGTGCCATGGGCCACGGAGCAGACTCTATATACCACGGATTTAGGGACTCGGGCAGGGATCCACCAGCCCTCGGATCCACGCCCTTTCGTTGTTCGATCGCGTTCGACGGTTTAGGGTGTGTGCGCGCGGTTCTTTGTTCGGGTGGGTATCCGTGTCAACTGGGTGGCAGGGGAGGAGGTGGGTGCTGCCCCAGGAGGACGTCCGCGGGAGGGTGGAGAGGAACGAGGGAAAAGAAACGGAGCTGGGCGTTGGAGGAAATTTGTTCATCGATCCAAGACGTCGCCCCATCGATGCCCCACCGTCTCTCTATTCATCGCAGTCGTCCTCGAAGCGCGGAATTAAATTGCAACAGGTCATCTCAACCACGAATATATACGTTTGTCGCTACCAACATCACCTCGACGAAATTTCACCGAAAATCCAGGCCCGGATGGAGGAAAAAAGGGGGACGAAGGAGGAGCAGCACTTTGCTAGCCATCTCGTGGATCCCCGGCAAGATGAGTTTCCACGGGATAAGCCTGAGCCTGTAAGTAGGACGATAGGCGGAGGCGAAATTGCCTCGTAACCTTCGACCTTACAGGGCCGCACGAGTCCCGATAATTGCGAGCCTGTTATCCCTGTCAAAGAGGAGCCAATGGCTGACCCAGCTGCGCGAATCTCCTTGCTCGCGGATCGATTTCACGGTGCCCTTGTCAAGTCGTTCGAACAAAGAGAGATCCGTTATGGCATTCGTTCAGCTGCCTCGCATCGCCTCGATGTGCCGGGAAAAAGAGGAGCGTGACAAAGCAGAGCGTTGAACAATCATGCATAGCGTTAACCGACCGATAACAACCAAATCGTCCTTTGGTATCCTTTAACGTTTCATCGTAAACGCGACTGATGTAACCTATCGATGTAACCAAATGTAATAAATAATAGTATAACGGCATTAATACGATTAACATTTAGGGAAAATTCGAAATTAACAGAACAACGCCTACTCGATCGTGATTTGCGATCTCTATCGACACAATTCGCATCGCCGTGAATCGGCCACGATAGTTATCCAGATAAGGGACACGAACAGGAGAACGAGGAATCTTGATAGTGGCAAATGCTCGCGTGCTTCGCGACCAGGTTAATTAGTTTAAGGCAACAAGCTATTGGCCCGTTTCCTCGAACCGATTTGTCGATTCGCCGACCTTTCCGCACCTGTTGCGCGCCTTTATTGTACACGGGATACCGATTATTCTGTTCCGCGGCTTACACGCCAGGCCGCGGCTACTAAACGAGTCGGAAACCTTTGTTTCCCCGTAATCTCCGAAGGTGGTGAGAGTTCTGGGACAGCAGGCTACGAAGGCAACGATCGATCTTAGCACAATTCTCCGCGAAACCGATCCACTTCTTCGAGGCAAAACTGTGTCTACGTTTTCGATTACGATTTCTTTCGAAACCGACCGCCCGTTTTTTCCCAAAACTAATTGGCGAACCTTTCGCAGACAGACTTCATCTTTCAGCCGGATTAACCGGCATCTCGATTATTAAAGGAGCCACGAAATGCACCAGCCTGCCCTCTCTCTCGCCCCTGTTCTATCCCGTTGAGCGCGGATCGCTAATGAACCGACCTTCCAATTATCGACGAGTTCCATTTAATTGGATCCGTGGAAGAAGTCCTTTGTCCGTCGACAAAATCGGAGCCCCGACCGCGAAATAGTTTCGATCGATTGAACATCATCGAATCGACCGGTCGAGACGCTGAGGGCAGCGACGGTTACATTACGGGTCAGCGAGTAAGATTTCTGGTATTGTGGTCTCGATTATCCGTAACGTATACTCACTGCTCGCTCCTCCGTCTCCACGATAAGGTGGTTGTTCTTCAGGGTGAGGGTGATGATGTTCCCGTTGGCGTTTTTATTGCCATGATTCCCCGGAGGGGTGTACTCCGCGGGGGCTGCACTGGCCACGTTCACTTCATCCATGACCTCGGTCTCGCAAATGTATCTGGGGCCGTCGAGACCGTTCACCAGCTGAAATCGGAAGAAAATATTGAAACATTTAATAAATAGTAATTCTTAGCCTTTTTATGGCACTGTCGTACTATTTTTCTGATCTTAAAGATTGTGATCCCTTTTGCGAATAATATCAGCTCATCAAATGACTATTTGCTCCTCTCTGTTTTTATGTTTACTTTGTGATGGGCATCTGTCCGTAAATAAAATAAAAAATAAAGAAGAATAATATTTATGTATTTCAAGGGCCTTGGCCCGTTCATTGTTAAATAAATAAATAAATATACAAGCACTCGGTAGGGGGATGTAATTCAGTTCCCATCCTAATCATTTTGCGGTATTCCACACTGCGAGAATAAAGTTCATTATAAATTTTTAATTTCCAATGATCGTGAATTAAAAAACATTCTGTAGATATACAGATCGATGAAACTTGACCAGCAGTAAAATAGGTCGCGTATGATCGCGTTTTCAACAGAATTGTGTTCGCCTAGGTGTCCGGCGACAAAGTTGCGGGGTCCACGAGCGGAACATACCTTCGGCCAACCAGCCGATTAAAAGTTTTTAACCTGAGAATTTACGGCAGCTCGAGCCTGACGTAGCCGGAGACCGTGGTCAGCTAATTCACCGAATCCGCAGCAGATTTACGACGGACCCGAGCTGGGTAAACGTCCCGCGAGACGGTATTTTTGCTTCGAGAAGCACGCTCGAGTTTGATTCCCCAGGTCCGAGTGGTTCCTTTTTTCGAGTGACAACTTTTCCTCGGGCTGTAGCCTGGCGGAAAAGTGGATAAACAGTTCCTAGAGGTTCTATCGGCTTATAAGCTTGGAACTGTACACTGTGGACTGTAATTCGTAATACAAATAGGGTAGAGGAATTGAACGAGGCTTAAAGCAAGTGAAACGAGATGGTATTTGAAAATTACTTTTTGGATCTTGCAAACCTATTGGAACGTATTCTCGTGGTTTCAAGAATTTACTTGGTAACAGAATTTATTTTGGTATTTTACAAATGCGATTGAGTGGGTACGATTCTGGGAAAGCGTGAAGAGTGCTTGAGTCGAGCGATAGCCGTGTGAACGTAGAATATTTGGACTAGAGTGTTTTTGAGGCGCGAAAGATGAGCACTTGAGAAATCTTTTGGTGAAGGTGACCGAATGCATCGAGTGACAAAGGTTGACAATTGGAAAGAATGAAAAAGTGTGTTTGGAATAATATATGATGGGGAAAATGCGAGCTCGAGGCAGAAAGAGTGTGATTGTGAAAGAAGCAGGAACGTTGAAGCTGTTAACTCGAAAAAGTCGTTATACTACTAAAGTTGTTTATACTATTAAATTATTTTAAATATATACTATATTATCTAAAAGCTTCACTTTGTTTTACGTACACCTGAACCCTACTCTCACTAAATATAAATAGAAATTCCTATAGTATATTGAAAATGTTATTGTACTACTCAGTATGATTTTCTCAGTGCGATGCACATTATGCCAAGTGAATGCACGCGCAAGCACGTTTCTTCGCCACTAGGAAGATCCTGAATGACGGAAACGCAGATAACTGTGAAGGAAATTGACAGTGAAACGAAACACCAGGGCCATAGCTGTCCCTCGATTCGTCATCTTCCGCTTAGTTTCGAGAAGATCGACCGGAAACGAAGGAATTCTAAGTAACAGCGATGCTCTCAGTTTCGTTTCGCGAATTTATTTCCACGTTCAGTTCTAACGAGACGTAATGTCGGGAACCGTGGGTGATAATGGGGGATGGGTGACGTGGTAAGTACGACGCCCGATAAGAACAGACAGCCTGGGAATGAAATATCAGAAGGCACGCGAGACTTTCAACGGCGTTCGTCGCAGAACCGCGTTATCGGCGAATCAAACTTAACGAGCAACGCCTTATCGTGCCCAATTCTTCCGTGAACGGCAAATAATACGTGGTGTCCTACTTAGAAAAGGTTACCTACCTTCTAATCAATTAACATTTGAACTACCGATAGTTAAAGTGTTCTTATTTGCATAAAAGAAATCAAATTGCAAATTACATGCAAAAATACTGAGGAAATAGGAAACAAATCTTTATTCATACCTTCTGCAGAAAATAGTCAATTTTGGAAGCTTTACTACACTAAATTTATAAGATTGCTACGAATAATCACCAATTGGTCATTTTGACTGCTTTGGTAGTTCTAGAGTTAATTTGCATAGAAATTTAAAAACTCCTAACAAAGACAAAAATTGTTCTCGCAAGAAAGAGATTTTAATACTCAATTTTATGATACAATTTTATTATTTATTGGATACTTATCCGAGATGGAATTCGTAAAAATTATGGTGACATTTTTATTAATCGGTTAAACACCTATATTTTTCTAGCATCCAAATTTCACATGGAATATTCTTTGTAAGATCGAAATTAGATGCTTATACGGCCTGCTTCAGGTGAAATATCTTGTTATATGTAATTGTAAAAGCAATCTTCTAGGAGTGACGATTCTTTACTCGTTACTCTCGTTTTCGCGACGCTAAAAATGCTGTCGGCCAACAAACAGGGACGTTCGCGCTCATTCCGCCCAGAAGCCGGAATAGCGAGAGGATGGGCAAGGAGATCCAAAGCAGTGCAATATGATCATTTATATTCCCTTTACAGACTACTGAGAGGCGACTTTCGTCGCCGACGGTCGTCTCCATTTTCCTGCAGGTTTTCACCTGGCGCCGTCGACGTTTCATCTCGTTAGAGGGACTCGTTTCATCTTACCCTGTACTCCCGTCGGGTTACACGGGACGTGGGAAACGCTGGGAAACGGCACAGGGGATGCATACAAAAATTTGATATTAAATTTACGCCGGACACAAGAACACGTATTTTCGCTGCGGTTTCCAATTGGAAGAACCTGCAATCCTGTTTTAAACCAAGACGAGTCGTAAAAAGGAAACGGCGAACACGTGACTAAATTCATGTATTCGTACATTACGTGCTCTCTCGTCGCGTTTTACTGTTTTACCCAGAATTCATTATTTTTTATCCCTCGAATTATTCATCTCTTTGAACTACCCGATGAAGTACTCGCGTAGGGACAAATAGATTGCAATTTCAACGCGTGCACATGTTATTCCGCGTCTTGCGATCCCCGCAGTCCTTTGTCTTCGGGGCGGCAGTCTTGGAGGAAGGGTGCGACCCCATTTTCTCAACCCTCTCGATCGAAGGCCTGATTGGTTCATTGCCTCGTTCGCCTCTCGATGATCGCCACTGATTTAGAAAGGGTGAACGGGTGCTGCGTTCGTTAAAGGGGCGACATCGAGAGGGAAATAATTTCCGGCCTCTCGGTCCGCTCTTAACGACTCCTTTATTCCGATTACGACACGCTCGCTGTGATCGAAACTACCGACCGCTTAAAACTCTTGCGCCGCATCCGACTCCAAAATTACCCGCCCCTCTCGTCAAACTGTCCCATCGACACAGAAACTCCCTACAGCTAGGGAATTCTCAGTTTCCAGAACATTGGCGTGGCTCCCTCGTCTACACCGCGAAAACGAAGAAATCGCCGCATCCGACTCTGAAATTACCCGCCCCGCTCGTCAAACTGTCCCAACGACACAGAAACTCTCTACACCTAGCGAAATTTCAGTTTCCAGAACATTGGTGTGGTACCCTCGTCTAACCCGCGAAAACGAAGAAATCGGTGATCCGATCCCCTCGGACATGTCCAAGAGCGGATCCGTAAGTAACGTCGCGGCAACGTTTTCCTCGTTCCTGGAAACTCTTATCTCTTTCCTTTATCGTACTCCGCGAACGAGTCTCTCCGAGAACACGCATACCGGTACGGTTCACGGAGCACGGGGCGCATTCCACGGGCCATGACACGACCGGTCGATCGAACGAATTCTTCGTCCCGAGACCGGGCGACGTTCCAGATAGGCTGACTCCGCTCTACACCCGGTGCAAGTGGTCTTTTCATTGAAATAATTGCTGGATCGAGCACACCCCGAGTTTTACATCCACGTATCGGGAGAGGCTTTGCATTCAAAAGGTGCATCGAAGGTAGCCCGGGAAATCTCGTTGCTTTTGAAATACGGTGTCGCCTCTTGAATTACCGATTAAATCACCAGTCCATTTTCTTCTACCGCACACAGGCTAAGCACCACGCTCTGTCTCTCTCTCTTTCACTCACTCACTCACTCTTTCTCTCTCTCTCTCACTCGCCCTCATCCACTCTTTAGAGCCGTCATTCTTGGTTGCAGAGTCGATTACGATCCAACGGGGCCCACGAGAGGTGGATCACCGCGATTTCGCAAGGATCGAAAGCACGAGAGGGGATCCCTCATTACAAGCAATCGTTACCTCCCTAATTACCTCGCTGGAACCGGGCCATCTGTCGGGTCCAGGCCGACGCAAGAAAGTTAGCGCCTATGAGCCGGATACGCGGCTCACGGCGGAATCGCTGGCCCCGGCAAGAAAGTAGCCCGGCAACCGGCAATTTGCCCGGAAATTTTCGCTACAATTTTATCGACACGCGCGTATCGATTTTTGTCCATTACCCGGACGGCCCTTCATCCGCGGGAGTCCGCAGCCCTCCATCCAGCGGGATCGACTTCGGGGAACCCGGCGAGAGGACCGGGCACGTACCATCTTAATTGCCACCGCGTACCGGATAGAGGATTAACGCGATTAAACTTGATTATACGTTCCTTCCATCTCGAGACCTAGCTTTCCGTTTTAATTGCCGTCGAGTAGTTATCGACACAGAAATCTTTGGCAACCGAAGAAGATATAAATGTTGCTGGCTCATCCGGTCGATCTAGGTCTTTTTGAGTAACACGAGAAACCTGTCCTCTATTTTCATTCCTCGAATACGAGTATTGTAAATTTTGATTACCAAAGGGTTATCAGCCGTAAATAAAGAAATTAATTAATTTATTAATTTCATTAATTTTATTAAATAGACTCGCTATAATATTTTAATAATAATCTATCGAATTCCAACCTATTCTTTGCTTCCGTTTTCAGATAGGTCCTTCATCGAAATATATACTATTCTAAGAATTGTGTATTGAACGTTAAACATCGAAATTCGTATCAAAAGATGGGAGAAGAATATAATTTAATTCATTTCGTGTGCCAATAGCGCGAATAGATCTTCTTCGCGCAGAAGGATAATAAAATTTTGCAACAGCTCCTCGGTTAAAGGTATACGGACCCGTTCCGCTCGCAGATTACGCAAGAAGGTTTGAAAAATAAAGAAACGGATTTCACAGCATCGCGGATACGATCGATCGGATCGATAAGATTTACGTAACACGGTATAAAATTTCTACGCGACGAGCCTTCGTCTCCGATTTAATTGCGATCAAACGGTTATCGATTCGCAGGAACACTCGCGCGGATGCACGGGGGTTTATTCAGCGGCGTTGGAATTAGATTTGAATCGTAATTATGTAATAGGTGTCGAGCTGTATTGAATTGCAGGTGGCGCGGCGCCGTAATTGTCGATCCGATAACAATTAATTGGGAGCGCAAACCCAGCCCCGTTCGTCGCGCAATTGAACGAGGAACGATTGAAAACGATAAACGTACGCTCGATATCGGGATTCGCATATTTTGACGGTACCATCATGGCGCCGCTCATTATCGTGCGTCGAACCGTGCAAACGTTAATAGTAACATCGATCATCGAAAGAATATATATTAACCAAGAGACTCTTGTTTTACCCGGGCACAACTGTAGATAAAATTGAGCTTTAATAGAGAAATTCATATACTCTTGAATATCAAAACTCGTAGACAAACGAATAATAGAACACTCATAGGCAAAAGGTCCGGTAAATAAAATGTAAAACATAGCTTTATGGTCTGCAAATAATTTCTATGCATCTCATTTTTATTGTTATTATGGTAGAACGCTATTTATCGATTAACACGGAATACAAATTTTGTTCATCATTCTATTCCACGTAAATTAGTTAGTTCAATTTCGTTGTCTCTTTGGTGTTAAATTTGTATCCGCTACTGTAATTTGTAGAAACGAATTTTTTCGCCCGAACGAATACTGGTTCGTACTTGGTACGAGAAAAAAAAATTCCATCGCCTTCCAACGCAAAGCGACAAGGACAAACGCTTGAGCAAGGTACACCGAGCCTCGAATACTTTCACGTATCGCGCATAGAAACCCGTCTGCGACCTCGGCAAGAACGATAGAAAGAACGATAGTCGTTAGTCACGCTCGGCCTGGCTAGACTCAGGCTAGACATGGGCATAGACATAAATTCCTAGACTGGTCGTACAAGGTTGCCCGAGCCCATTCAGGTGCGCATACTGTTGTTCTGTTGCGTAGACCTGCCGCTGGTGTCTAGCCGGTCTTCTGGTCACGAGATAGCGGCGGTCAAAGGGACCGGCCGCAGGAAACGGTAATCCAGAACAACAAGGCGTTACGATTACAATTTCAGATCGCGTCCGCGTCTACAGCTGGCCGAAACAGAAACGAAACCTAGGCGCACTTCTTTGCATAACAAGATCGCCGGCGATGGCCGTTGTCGCACGATCGTCTATGTAAGTGGAACGATCTGAACGTGAACGGACCTCGAGGCTGGTCCTCGACGTTCGAGATGTTAAAAAGGAAGAATTCTGACAAGCATCTTACTTCTCATGGAATTTATTTATTTCATTTTGAACAAGGAAATGTAAATGTATATGGTTATAAATACATAATTAGTATTAGTGAAGAAACTAGTGAAAAAATTAAGAAAATAGTCGACATAGGTTGTAGTCGTTCTTTAGTTGGAGTTGTAGATCATTCGAGTCGTTTGTTGACAATTAAAAATAGAGCCTGAGAAAACGTCCAGTCTATCGGTTATTAGGTTAACATTATTGCATATTTTTGTTATTGGATCGCTGAATTTGGCATCCGATTTGTATCGAAGTACGTGAAAGAGAGTAAATCTGCGAAGATTCCAAATAGGGGCATTGAAATTTACGAGCCCCAATAGTAAAGAGCAATCTGTGCGATTATTAATTAGTTTAAATAAAAAATCACGTATCGTTTGTTACTGGAAACATCCATTAAACAGCGCAGAGGTCAGGGTGGAATATCGTGTCGAGCAGTGTCGCGACAAACAAGAAATCGAATCACCGATTCCGAACCCTTTCCGCTCCAACTAATTTGCATGGACCCGAAATTTGGTTCGTCGATCTCCCGAACTCCCATAGGAACGATCAAAGCGTTTCGTACGTTTCTACGGCATTTTTTCGGACGATCTCGGTTATAGTTGCCGAAACTCGACGGCGACTACGACGGTGCGCACAGGTGTGCGTGTGCAGGCGCGAGCCCGATGCGCGTGTGCGTGTACGTGCGTGGCTGCGGTTCGAGTGGCTTGTGCCAAAGGGTACTGACCCTGACCCAAGGGGCATTGCTCCTACGGTGCGTTTCTCCCGTTCCTTTTCTGTTAGATCGCTCACACCGGCGTAGCGACGGCTTAGTAACGATGCCCGGGCATCATCGGGAATCTTTTTTGCATGGATGCTAAACGGTTCCCCTGACACAAACTAGTCGCTGCCTCTCTCGGCGTGATCCTCTCCACACGAGAGAGACCGGCCAGAGAACGAGGAAGCGATCGGTCGCCACTCCCGGCCAGGGGCCCGCGACCAGTTCGATTGGAATGCTTGCTAAATGTTCTCCACACCTTCGACGCGGTTCCTCGCCTCCGTGGAAGTAGGTAGGCGGGTGTCTAACCGATTTCGGTTTGACCGGGAACCGCCTTCCTCGCTTCTATTCGTTTCCCACTAAACTGGTCGTCGCTGATTTTTATAAGGAGATCGTCGTGCTCAGCAGATTTGAACGTTCTCAATTTCAATCTTCGTTACGAACTCTTGATTTGTTCTAGCTACTACGGGTTATACACCTGTTTACGCGCTAATGAGTTTCTCCCCGCTCGGTTCTAAACGAACAAACAAGATCTGGAGAGAAATCGTGATAAAACTAACGCTGTCTGGAGTTAAGGAACTTTCAAGCTTCGAGCTTGCTATCGTGCGTTCAATAATTGCCGGACGCAGCTTCTGAACGTTTCACAAGCATAATTTCACGTCGAGGTGGTTGATAACCGTTCTTCGCGACACCGATTTTCACGCTCCAGGTTTTTCGCACTGCGCAACTCCCAAATGCGACCCCGTGCAACTGCACATTTCCAGACATAAATCATTTATCAAGAAGCGTCCTCGAATCGAGTCGAGCATCTCGTTGCATCGAATCGAGGACGCTCGAATCGGTGGCCGCGATGATCGGTCCCGTCTCTGTTAGAGAGCACTCGAGCGGGCCCCGCTCGAAAAAAGAGCATAGTCCAGCGATTCGCGTTCCGATTTCTCGGTGGTCGTTCGCCTTCCCCATAAAAGGTTCGGCTAAGATCGCCCCCCGGCCGCCCCTCGCCGAGCAGGCCTTCTCTCCCTCCACCTCGTCCTGTAGACGTACCGTCAAGAAAAGGATACCACGTAGACGAGTTCTGGCCAGCCGGTGTCCCATATACCAGGCCTTTCACCTTTGCCGCGGATCGTCGAATCGCGAGTCGGCCTGCCATCTCTCGCAGCCTGGTCCTGCGCGAATTTTTGCCCAGCGATCGAAATTGCTCGACGACGAGCGCGTCCCGTAAGAAACGCCAAAGAGATATTTACATTTATATTTATAATAACAATAATCTTTATTTTAACGGGCCAGTAGCCCATTTTATACAAAAATATACATAAAATGAATTTCACGGACGTTGAATGCAATTATATGTGTAACTTCACATAAAGTTCGACAAAATGTAGTTACGCGAGAGCTGAGTTAATTAATTCTGCCTACTTAACCGAATGCATAATTGATGTTGGAATTTATGTGTTGGAATCGTAAAAGATTATTTATATTACATAATATTATTTCTATTATTCCGATGGTCGTTTTTGGATTCGCTCCTTGAATATATACTTTGAAAATATTCACGGCTTTGGTGAAATGTAAGAAATAGGTGTACAAATGGGTTGGCAATTTTTAGATAAATTTATTATTACAGCGTTCTCGGAAAAATAATTTTTCGCATAAATTTTCGAGTAATTGTGATACAGTTGAAACGTTGAACATGAGTGAATTTTATAAATGTCTCGAAAGGCGTCGAGTATACGGCCCTGTACCGGTGAATATTTCTGCGAACACGAACAACGTTTACCAGTGCTCCTAGTTACACGGCATACTGCGATTCTTAGGGTTTTTCAGTGAACGCTTAGAACCTTCCTTCGTTCTTAATGAAACCGTCGCAACGACGAGCTACCTCGATTCTCTGTAAACGTTCACAAAAAATGGCAAAGCTTCTCTGTTCGAACGGAAAAAGCGCTGCCACGTTTCCAAGATTGAACGTTATACGGTTGTTTCTAGCTAGACGAGTGTTCCGAGCAATCGAACCGTTTGAAACGTTGCACCGTGTCTCTCTCTCGGCGATTTCTTTTAACGCCGCTCTCGCCAGACCACCCAGAGCTATTTCGTGTTGTTTCACGCGTATGCACGCTCCTGGCGACGACGTTCAACAGCTCGCCGGTTCGAAGAATGAAAATAGTCGAGGCAGGCATTCGTCGGGTGAATGAAGTCACGCGATAAACACGATCGCGTAGGCTGTAAACAGCGTGCTTTCGAGTATTCAGAAATCCTGCGGTTTCTCGTTACGCAACCACCCGATCGATCGATCGATCGGCCGTGCCTCGAGATCGTCACCGGTAATTCTATAGCGGCAAGGTTCGTTGACCGTTCCATTAAGTATCGAGCTTTTATTTAACGTCAATCTGAAATGAACGAACAACCGAATTTGCTCTACGAAATGGGGATAGCGCTGGAGAACGTGAAATAGATGATAGAATACAGACAGAGTATAGTTTGCCTGGGATTTCGGTAAACGAACCTTAGAATAAACCTTCGAGTCTATCACTTCGAGTTTAGAAATCAATTTGAAAACGGTACGAAAATAATACTTAATATGAATGAAACAAATTTTGGCGATCATAATAAAAATCGTGGTAAATTTTTAAATATGTAGACACCAATTTAAATTTACCACGTTCTATAAAAAATTACAAATTGGGTCATTTTGATAACCTTAGTAGTTCTAGTGTTAATTAGAAGCTACACAACTCGTTCGTGATTTCGATTGAAATAATAAAATTTCTAATCAGAATTATTGTTATTATTATTATTATTATTACTGTTCTGTTTTGTTTTCGTTAATATTTAAGCATTTCAAGGGTTTGACCCGTTAAAATAAATAAATAAATAAATGAAGAATTTTTGCGAAAGCCTTGATCGAACGAATAATAAAATCAATGTACTGCAGATCGTGTTGTTAGTTGCCACGAGTTGATATTCACTGGAGATCGTTTTGCTCGTTCCTTGAAAGATCATACGTATAGCCCACGCCTTTCACTCGATAATCGAAACTGCAAAAATAGACTGTTTTCGAGAGGCTTCGATTTATAGCGTTTGAAACCAAGCCGCAGCAGCGTTTGGTTTTCGTTCGAAGACCTCGGCCGGCAGACTACCATACTTATCGTCTGCTCTAATTCGGCCTTGAGTCTAATCCTCGTCGTTGACCGCTGGTCACAGACCCCGACTAACGTCCGTTGTAAATGACTCTCTGCTCGGCTCGGCTAAAAAATTCGTCACGCGCCTCGCAGCTTCGGATCTACCGTGTAGCTAGATCCTCGGCGCGAGTTCGCTCGTTTTATTTGCTGTTCGAAATTACCGCCTATGGCAGAAGAATCTTTAAGAATCTCAATCGATCAGTTTCGCTGTCTCGTAAACGCTTGACAGCAGATCGTCGCTGCAAATGTATTAATTTAATTTATTTGACGGGTTAACACCCTTTATAAAGAAGTAATACAGTAAGAATAAAAAGAACTGAAAAATAAAAGTAAAAATAAAACTGAAAGGAGCACAATTCGGAGATATACAAACTTATACAGGAGGATTGCATTGTTCTAGATCACAAGAATGCAAAAAGAGACTGCGAAGTACTGCAGTTCTTATAACAGAAGATTTGTAGCCTCTAGCAATCTGATTGCCTCAGCCTTAAAACTATCTGAGGATAAATTGAAAAAGTTAAAGTCAGCAAGTGAGTTGGGCTAGATTACAAATTCTTGTAAACGGATCAGTAGAAACAAAAATTGAAGTACGACGAATCAGTTTAAAAAGTGGGTAGTATCTTGAATCCCTGACAGGAGCGTTAAAATTCACCAAGGCTGTAACCTGAGAATATAACATTCTCCCTCGTCCACAAATTTATCTACGATAAAACACAATCTTCTGCGCATTTATTCATTCAAAATCATGCTCCCTGATAATCATCCACGTGCAGTTGATGCGAAATTAATACTGTTGCCGGTGTTGTGCGATCGGTCGAGTAGAACGACGAGATTATTGATTCAACGCGAGCCGTTCTCGGAAGCGTGACGGAATAAAAAATTCCTAAATAATCCTATTACTCGTTGCCGTCCGGTGTGAATCGTTAAACGTTGCGCAACTATAAATACCATCGATGTAAATAGAAAAGGAGCATCCGATAAAAGAAGCGCATTCCCGTGTAACGACGCTCAGACGTGAAAAAGAAAGATTCACCGGTCAATTTGTTTGCAGCAAAGTCGTCCTTCGATTTAAAACTATACCCGCTACAACGATATTTTCGTTTTCGTGGCCTGCGATTTCTGATTCCTCGCGAAGCCAGTTTTCGTTTGAGACAAGTGGCAGCTCAAAGCAAACAGGCCTGTCTCAAGGTTCGTCTCTATGCTAGTTCAAGGCTAGCGGAAGTCTGGCCGTAGTGTGTTTGGAATACATCGCAGCGCGGATTAACATGTCCAAAACGTTTCTTCCAGTGGATGGGAACGCGTTAGAAGAGACTCTCGTCTGGTTGGCCGTTTCACGCGGTAACATAGGTTAGTGACACTCTGCGCGAAGGTCGTACCTAACAGCACGTAGCCAGACCGAGCTGAGTCAAGCGGGCCCGAGTAGGAATTGAGTCATAGATCGTGACGCGATCTAACGCAGACAGTTCGTTTAAAAATATGGGTTAAGTCATCGTTGGTTCTCCAGTTTCCCTCGAAAAATGTACGAAAATGAAACGTTAAATTTCCGACGCCTGATCGAGCATTTAGGCGATACGCAACTCGCTAACGCGACCATCTCCGCGATCGTCGCGAGATTTCCTCGTTTCGCGCCGCGTACACACCTGGTCGAACACTTTTTCACGCTGCACATAGTTTAAACGCAATCTGAAAAGCCCTCGCGTCTCCCTGGTGCATGTTCACGGAAGTTAATTCCATTAAAAGTTCCCGGGGAAACTCGCTAACATCCTTAGACGGCGACGACGCGCGACTTGGGATCGAGGACGCGTGATTTGATCGCAGGGGAACGCGAATTCGACGGGCCTGGATTCGTTCGTTCGCGACGTTAAGTGGCTTAATTTCTTCCACGCTGGATACAGCTCGCCTCTCAAACAATGAGTCAATTGATACCGCGGAGGAAAATAGATTGAGTCACATCCCCTGCGTGACTCACGGGTCCTATACTTAGACCGCGAAAACTACGCGTGAAACCGGCTAACGATCGAACGAGGAAAGTGCATACGTCGCTTGTTAACGCTAGATTTACAGATTCAAGTCCGCCACAGTTTCTACATATACGAATTCTCTGACTTGTCCCTTCCTATCCCTGCTTAGCCAAAGTGAGCCTTTTTGCAAATTTCTCTCTCCAGACTTCGATTATCGTAAAAAATAAAAATCTCATGCAATTAACACAATATATTTTATTTTGTCCGTGAGTCTGGCTTACAGACGGGCACGACTCAAGTCTAATATATATGTAAAAAATTGAAATAGGTTTGAATATATATTCAAAAGTCAGCAAAATCGTTAGGAATAATAGTAATTGTTTTTGTAAAAAATTGACGGGTCACGTAAACCTAGTGTTAATCGAGCGTCTCTCGTTCCTTCCTTTATTTATTCGCGGCCAGCTAGCTCGATTTCGCGAAAGTTTATCGCGAACTACTGGAAACGCGGAAACAGCGTCGCGATAAAGCTCTGCAGAGGCCTGCAGAACGAACGACTCGTTTACGGGGTACGTTGCACGCGGTCGAGGTCGTGCAAGTGGCAGCAAAGATTAGACGCGTCGCGACGCGACGCGGCCCCGATTGCTTAGTCTGCGAACGAGTGTTTACGTTTCGCCCACCAGGGAAGACTCATGGCTGCCCACTGAACCAAGTGTCTGACCGTGATCGTCCATCTCCCCGATTCATCATTTCAGGCTTTCGAATTTCTCCTTTCCTAACGGCGAGAAGGCCACGTCGCGAGCATTTTGGCAAATATTTTGCTTCCTCGAACGCGGATCTGAAAACGGACAACAAGTTGCAGAACAAAGAGCAAACGCGAGGGAAAATGTTGGAATTTAAATCCAAAAAATATTATGATGTGAAAATTAACCGAACAACATGTTTCCTCTTATTGTACTTTCTGAAGAGTTTCTTCTAAGAACCTAAGCCACTGCTGGCAATTTAGAAAGTAAGAAAATAACAAGTTAATAAAGTTAACATACAGATCAAAAGAGCTAAAGGACTCGGACGGGGTCGTAGGAATTTCTACATCTGCGTCGACCATTGCGTTTATTAGTCTCATGACAAAGCTCGTGAGGTTCGGTTAAAATTGCACCTTCCCTGTGTCATACAATTAAGATATTGAACTTTTATATATGAGTTTATTTTATTTAATTTTTCAACTCCATTTCCAACAGAAAGCAAACAAAAACCACAATTCTTTTTGAAACGTCTACCGCGGTCTTGCTATTAATTTGAAAGCAAAACTAGTAGAATGAGCCTCGAACCGTACGTGGTCAGACACGACGCATTTAACACTGTAACTACCAACACCGGCCAAAATGACCAATTCGTAATTTTTCACGGAAACTTTGAAAATTTATTGTGATAGCTATACCTTTAGAAATTTATTGTGATCTTTACTGCAATTATTACGGTTTATTTTCCTAGTATTATGAATTTTTTAAATATAATCTTCAATCTGACTTCTTCGTTACAAACAAGTATACCCCAATCCGTCGGTAGGTTTAGTGTTAATACGTTGTTATTTGTCATTTTAATGTACATTTAAAAGAGAGCTTAATGTTCGTTTAATAATAAATGAAAAAAATAAAAAATGTTCGTTATACGCTTACTCGAGACGCAACGCAAAAAAGAGGCGAGAAGCACCGAACGTTTTTACGATCGGCCGTACCCGTTTCAAATATCTATTCCGCCTACCTCTTTGATAGAGGATTGTAGAAGTGACGTGGGTGGAAGGTCGCTGGCAACGTATCATGGCGGATCGTATCTATCGCAATCGCATTAGCGGACTTATCAAGCGTCGTTTCGTTTCCCCCTTCCAACGCGCGGCATGCTAGACGCTCAAGGATACGGATCTTTGTTTAACGACTGGCCTTTTTTTTGCCTACACCGTTAGAGGTTGCAGACGGTCAAACCGCTTTAGAGGACACTTGCAATTAGAAGGAAACGTTCTAACCCGTCAAGGCTAGAGCCGTGTCGTAGAGGCGAACATCGTTTCCTGTGTTTGCGAAGAGAACGTCGCCAGTGGATACGATTTGCAAATGATTACACAAGCTATTGAAATTGCCACTTTTAAATTTTTAAATTTCAAATGCGAACCGCTCGGCATTGGATAGATTTTAACGTATTCAAGAACGGACGGTTGATTTTTTCGGAACTTCAAAAATTCCGCTGCTCTTACTGCTCGTTTCTCGTGGAAAATGATCGAACGATTAGAAAACTATCGTTCAAACTATACTGTGCTAATAAACTCTGATTTTACAACTATTTCGAGTAAACAATAAATCCAAAATTTAGCCGAAATTGAACTTCTTCGTCGTCGTTAGCCAAAGGAGATTCGTTTAGGAGACGCTAAAACGATTTCCAACACGTTCTCAAATAATACCGTTAGAGGTTCCAGACGGTCAAATCGAACCTAATCTCCGCTTCGTAACAGGTCGTGGTTACGTCAGCAGAGATTAGGCAACAAAGAAACCCGACGCTCGATTCGTTGGAATTTCTAATCAAAACTACGAACACGATGTATGTCGTCCCTGTTAAGCAATCGTCCATTGTCGAAACGAATCGACAAATTCGTCCACAAAAATTGCCGATGCGACCGACGATCGAAAAAGCTGCATCAGCACTGTTGCAGGGAAACGAACGAACGAAACAGCGGCTACGCGGTGTTCCCGATCAGCGCGAAAAAATTCCGTCCGTTTGAATTACCTTGAAAACTACTCGCGTCGTTATTTTCGCCTGTCGTTAGGAGGAGGACGTCATCGCGACGGCGACGGCGGCGCATGTTTCGCTAGCGTAGTTAACGGATAATCAAATAATAGCGACTCAACTGATTCAATTAGTAGGATTAGTAATCTTGCAAATAAATTCTTCAAGAGTGTTGATTTTTTCTTAGGAAGTATTAGGAGGGCCGGAGAGTAATGTCATTTTCTGACATTAAATTCAAACACATAAATTTTTAACAAGTTTTTATTTTTTATCAATGACGTAATCACCCTCATTATCAGCAACCTAGTGTGCAAATTTTCAATGCCGGGTCGATAAAAATCAGTTGGTTTTTGAGTAAAATATCGAGATAAGGAATATATAATCAAATTCAAATCTAATTTACTAAAAATCCTCAAATCTAATTGATTTATCGTTGTTCATATTTTGTTCTGCACGGTGTCAATAGTTAGATAGCTACCTGTACGCAGCCCTATTCTTTTATTATATAATTTTGCAGATATTAAAGGGCTATGCCCGTCTAAATAAAAATAAATAAATAAATAATAGAGACGAGCTGCGACAGCGGCGAAGAGCGAAGGAAAAAGAAGCAAGGTCGTCTACGGAGGAAATAATGTTGATTGACTAGAACGAGCCGGCAGCCTTAACTTTTGCTTTCTAATGGCAGGGTCGCAGACGGTCGGCTCTGAGCTGTAGGCTCGTTAGAACGATCAAGGATCCTTTATTATTCCGGCTTAGTTGCGCAACTCGCTCGGGCACGCTCAGGCTGCGGAGCGTGTTACGTAAGCGTTCTTCTAAGCGTGAGCCTAAGCTTGCCGCCTGCAAATACGGCCCCGACGATAGCGAGACTCTAAATGCCAACTGGATTCACACCCGGGCTGAGAAGAATACCGTAGGAAAAGGAATAGCGGACGTTGTTCGCTGGTAGCCTTGCAAACGCGGAGAGATCCGCGATCTGATGTAATAATTCATGGCCACTCGACGATGGCGACCCGACGATGTTTCCTCGTTTCGTTGGTTAGATATTAAAAAATGTTTTCCACCCCGCAATGTGAGAAAGCTGTATCCATTTCACCTCTGTTCCAGGGGGGAAAGGAGCGCGTTTTTCCATTTTTCTCGCTACCGATATCGGGGTTCGGTCACGTTCGTTCTATCTCGGTGACGCATGAAATATGGAGGACCCATTCTTTCGCGGCATTCACCAGCGTCCCGCTATTCCTTTTCATCAAACGATAAAGAGCCGCCGTTGAATATCTGAAATCGTGTACGTTCAACGGTATATACGCCCGATGATAATGATAAACGTCGATTAATTAATTCAGACCCTTCTCTTCCCCGACGTGTCTTTCATTAACTATCCTGATCGCGCAGCTTCTTCGTGAATTTGAATTCAGAAATGCCTTTCTCTCTCTTTCTCTCTTTCTCTCTTTCTCTCTTCTTCTCTTCGTCTCTCTCTTTTTCTTTCTCTTTGTCTCTGGTGCTTGTTAGAAGAGAGAGAGAGAGAGAAAGAGACAGTTTACTTTTGTGTAACGAGTTCCACGGAAACACGTCTTTTTTTCTTGATGTTATAAATAAAGAAGAGTGTGCAGGGCACGGCCAATAAAATTGTCGGTGAATCCATTTGCATCGGAAGCGGATACGTCTGCGCATTTCTCCTGGCCAATATCACGGGAACCGGATGCGACCGTCGTGGATAGCTAGACCAACGAGAAGTATATTTTGAATCATACCGACGATAATAATGATTTCATTTTGAAACTGAATATCCTTTTCGTTTCAGTACACGTATAATAATTGTCGTCGAGGACGCAAGCTGAAAATTCTACGTGCACAGCGATATGATATTGTTTTTACGGTTATTATCGGTGTTACTGTACTATCGTCGGTTCTCTTATCGTTTAATTACAGCGTTACCTCACTTTTGCCTGTTAAAAACAGCTTACGAGCTAATGTTACTTTGTACGCGTGATTAAGGCGGTAACATAAAATAAATGGAAAAGTATTAGAGCCCACTGAACGACTATTTTTTAATTCCTTTTACTACTAAAAGTTAACGAATTCGTTTGATTACGTTTCACACGAATTCCTGGTAAAATTGATTGATTGATTGATTTATTTATCTAAGGGAAATATCCCTTTAGAGTACACAGAAGAAGATACAGTTTTATCGTAAAAGTTTGAACAACGCAATAATTGAGATTTAAAGGTAGATGGAAAGAAAAGAAAACAGTCAAAAATTACGAATATTCTACCGATATGCAAATGGGTTGATATCGTTCGCCTTATCCAAGGTCGGCGCAGCGATTTCCAGCTGGGGTTTGAATTTTTAACCAAAACGTCCTCCGTAACCCCGGTCCCTGGCTCGATCCCCGTGCATTTCCCTCGAATTTACCGTCTTTTCGGAAATTTACGAGATCTGCCGGAATACCGAGCACACGGAGCCGGGCTAGATAACGCGTAGGAACAAAAGACCGCGAGGCCGGGCCTGGTTTTGAATTTTAAAACGCAGAGAAACGTCCGGCCGACCGGTTTGCAGTCAGAAATAAAGAGGTAAACAAACGGACGGAAATAGCGGGCCAGGTTGTTCCCATTACCATTATTATTGTGAGAACGTAATTATTCATTTCGTTGTTTCAAAGGCCGGATTATCGCGGCGCGAAAACAAAATCGGCTTTGATAGATCGCGCCGTTTAACAGAAATTCCCTGCGAGCGTGGTCCACGCTAATTGCTTTCGCCACGAAATTAGACAGCCTGCGATCCAATAAATTTCGCGTTCCATCGAGCCGAAAACTGCGATTTTTCGCACGCCCCCCCCACTCTATTCCTTACCTCCTCCCGGTGTTCCCTGTCCTTTTTTCTTTTTTTCGTTTATTTTTCGAACGAATTAAATCAGTCCGGTGAAAACAAATTTGAAATTCATTGTTTTGCTGACTAACGGATGCGCGGTGTTATTCGATAATCACGCGTCGATAACCGGTTTCAATGAGGCCCGGTATTTCTCACACTGTTGAAAACAATTATTTTTTATCGCAAAAAATAAGGGGGAGAGGGCAGCGGGGAAAGATGTAACGATCCTTGTGATGCGCATCGATGAACGCGAATAATATCAGTGACGAAAAATCGAAGAACACGATTACATGCCAAACTAGCAATTTTTAAGTCGTCTCCAAAAAAGGTTAAAAATTATAACAAGCAAAACAGTTTGGCCAGGTGTACGTAATCAACTCTAAAGCGTTGATTTCGTTTTTGTATTAGTCACCGAAAAACATCTGACAGTAAAACGTTAAAAATCGGCAGCAGGTCGACCGGACGAGTTAGCACAAAAGATTCTTGTTTCAAAAGCGGTGCAGCGTTGCAACGTGAATTCCATCGCGGTGAGACCGCGTTTCCCATGAAAACAGCTCGAAAGCAGGAAACGAGGACCAGCCTCCGATGCTGAGGAATCACGAACGCTACCGCTTTCGTTGATCTTGGCCGACTTTTCCGTGCGGCTGGTTGCTCGCTCCGTTCTATTCCGGTTCTAAGACAAGGTTCGAGTTAGAAACGCGTCGATCAAGGTCGCGGCTCGAACTTGACCAAATTCTTCGCCGCTGTTCACTCACGAAGGACGTCCCGACGTTCCCGTGGCCGTCGACGGTGTTCCCGAAGGCCTGTCCTTAAAGGCAGGGAGCAGAATTCATTACCAAGGTCTGGTCCACGATAACGGCCTCACCTTGGAACGAATCAAACATTCTTCGCGACGTATGTACAAGGAACGCGAATGCTTTCCTCGCGCTCGTTCGGCCGCCATTATCACCTAACCTAGATTCCTTGGAAGCTTGGGATGTTACGGGACATGCCTTCAGCCCACGTATGTATGTATTTGAGGCTGTTTATTTCCAGTAGCGGTTCTCCAAACGTCGGAATAGAGAACTTGTTATTAGGCGAGGGGAACGGTTGTTAAAAACCATGACGGACTCTCTGTGTTTCGTTTTAGCGAGAACAAGTGGGAAACTTGAGTAAACGCAGATAAACGTCGATGTTCAGGGACGACTTTGTTCCATCCAAGTATGAATAGTTTATATTTATATATTTATATTTATGTGGGACAGTTTCCTATGTAGTACGAATCTTTTCACGGGGTTCCCCTTGTCCAAGGGGACCCTCCCTCGCGCGATTCGAAGCGTCAGCTTGATCCCTTGAAAGCTCTTCCAGATTCTCTTCCTCCTGGAATCATTCTGTGTTTCCTAAGGAAGCGTCAGGATCAGAGGCTTCGAGGGAATCCAGAGAAATGGCCCATGCTGATAGTGACAATAGTTTATCTATTCCGAGATCGATCCCGTGTGTTGGTTAGCGTTCAAAGGATGTGCATGCATGTAAATTATCATGCCTCCGATAGGCGGGCGAGTCGGACGAGCCATCAATGATAATGAAAAGGAAAAAGCGTTCTTAGCGAGAAAGTTAGCGCTGAACAGGAGGAAAGTTCGCGGGCAACACGTCTCATCATCCTCCTCTCGACACGGCTATGTATTATTCCACGGTAACTCTCGCGTTAAAGTTTCGAACGAAGAGAGACATCGAGCTAACGCCCGGGCTCTCTCGAGTTGGTCGATAAAATATGGCGAGGCGAGCGTGAATAATTAAGCCGTGACCTCATGCCGGAATTGTCAGGGAGGATCCAACGCGTAGCTCGCGCGCTGTTTCTTCTTCTTTCTTCCTTTTGATTTTCGTTCTCCAGCGGCGTGTATCAAATCGCGATCTGGCTTTCTCGGGCCGGTAGAAACCGGCTAGTAGCTTGTGACTCGACTAGAGGGAACTCGCTTACTTAGTTCTCTCTCTTAGTGGGCCGCCATAAACCAGTCGCCCGTTATGCGAGTGTACACGGTGCGGCTGAGTATACCGTTAGTATACAGAATAGTGCGGTAGCGGCCAGGTAGTGCGAGTATTATGCCCACGTCTCTCGTATAATACCCGAAAGCAATCTGCGTCGGAGAGGTCACCGAGACAAAGACCAAAGATGGCCCGCCGCGATACTGCGCTCGCCAGCTTTGCACCGTCCACGCCATTATGTCCCACCGCGGGGCCGGCGGATCTCCGATTCCCTGGTCCAAGGGAAACCACCTGGGTTGTTAGTCAACCCCCTGAATGTCGACCAACCCCTCTGACATCTTCCTTATTGTCCCCGCTTACGATCGTCCGCCTCCTTTTTCGGCCCGGGCAACGTCTTAACTCGGACATCGCAGGATTCTTCGCGATTTTCTTCAAAAGGGAGGACGACAGAAATTATGAACGGCGGTTCATAAAGTGGTTCTTGAAGGTGATTCTTCGTTTTGCTTCCCTTTGCTGGACAGCTCGAGCAGAAATCGTTGGTCTTTCAGACGAACGTTAAGCGAGAATCGGAAAATTTAGAAGAAAAGCTGTCCTGTCACGATGTTCTTGAAAGATAACCGACTTATTTGGGTGTCTAGCTTGCTTTATCTATCGGTGTCTACTTATCTGTTTGCTTAATCATCTACCCTGCTTACCTACGCTCGTATCTACGATGAATCACGGGGTCTGATAATATTTTTCGCTAGCTTATCGCGCCACCTTGAAATTAACAGCCGAGCGAGTGAAACTTTCTCCGCTCGATTCGCGGAGATAACGAGGCGTTATCCGACGCTCGGGTGCGTGAGGAGAAAGAGCACGGCCCGAAGGAATTTATGCGGAAACTAATGAAAAATAGAGGCGCGACCCGTGGAAGGAGAAACGAAGGCGTTAATCTGAGAATCGCGAAGTCGGCAACTCGTTGCAGCATCGGGGATGAGTTTTTAAATTAAATTTTCGAACATCGTTCGCGACGCCGTTCACCACCCCCGTGGAGCTTTTAATTAAATGGTGCAGCAGGTTTCCGATCCCGATACCGCGCGTTCATCTGCTCTCTTTCTTCTCATCTTTCACGCTTTCTCGTCGAGTTTTCGGTGCGCAATCGCGCTGCGACACGAACAACGATTGCTTCGAGGAAACGTCGCATAAGCGATGGTTTAGCAAAACAGATCGAAGGACGGCGAGCAAAACGAGGGGCGAGGAACGGCCATGGGAACTGGTCGAACGGGACGAACCGAGGATACTAATTTCAATTATTGAAACTAACGCCGGAGGCCGCGGATGGTTGGCTCGCAGAACGTTTCGACATCGACGTGCAAAAACAGTGACGTCGTTGTTATCCTTCCGTCGTGTTTACGGTAATTAGAAATCACGACCACTTATGCACCAGAAAAATTCGAACCGCGAACGATCACCTGTTTATTTTATAATGCTTCAAAATCGGCGGATCTTTAAACAACGTTTTAACCCCTATTTCACCTCCTTAGAGGTGGAATATCAAAAAATCGTTCCTTGGTGTGTGCTTACGTCATAAAAGGAACCCATTCTCCAAATTTCATGTTTCTAACTTCAGTCGTTTAGACTCTGTGATGATAATCAGTCAGTCAGTCGGGACATGTCTTTTTATATGTGTACATTGATTCGTACAGAACGAATTCTTTGATCTCAAGCGACGTAGAAGCATATATTCAAATACTCGGCGTCTGAAGTACTTGTGTATAAAAATAGAGCAGAGAAACGAGATTCGAAAAAGCTGAAAACGAAATGCAGACTTGAACGCAATAGAAGGGTTAATGGAAATATCGCGGAAAACAGCGAGCGCGTGTTTACCAGGTGCAAAAGTTTAGCTTCACGTCATTCCACGGTGACACGCAGACCGCAGCAGAGGAAAAACGAGTAAATGCGATCACGGTTAAACAACAGTTTGTCCCTGACAGAGATCGGATCTGTCGCGTCGATCCTTTGAAAAGATCTCGAGCCCCGCTTCGTCGAGTATAATTTGGCAAAATATCTCTGTTGGAGGACACTCGATGCTTTCCACGCGTCGCACGACGAGTGGTGCTCGTGCACATCCAACACAGGCAGATTGATATTCATCGAGGGTTCTTGAAAACGTATTAAGCTGGTCGGGAACGTTGATTCGAATCTAACCGAGCCGCGAAATTTCGTTCGAAAGGAGATTGTAAACTGTTCGTGGAAACGAACGAGGCGCGTTGCGATCGGGTTCACTCGATTTCCCATCGAAATATTGTGGCCAGAACCTAACACGCGATCTGCGACCGACTTTCGTAATTTTAATCGAACGAATTTCCTCGTTCCGTTAAACGAGTGTCGCGACTGTTAGAGGATACCATGCATTCGCGCAAACGTACACTCGTCGCATCCACGATCGCAATAAAATGTTATTTCCGCATTTTACGTCTGAAAACGCGAAAGGGAGCATTATTATTTATTTAATTCTAGCCTATTGGCTTAGAATACTTCCGGTTTACAATTTTACATTTTATAACCCATCTTATTTTCTAAATTTCTAATTGCACTTTCTATAAACGTAGGATATCCCAACATGCATGTTCGGTTAGGAGTCGCGCTACATAGAACGCGTGGTCTACGGCGGTACGTTTACCGCAAAGGAATAAAGAGAAGCGGCGTATCGTTAAACTATAATGAGCGACGCTCACTGAATCCACTACCAGATTTATTTTCGGGCCGTTTTTATTATAAAGGTCAAGCGAATTCGCTCACGGCGAATCGGCGAATCTCTCGGCCGTGTTTTCTCGAACCGCCGCCTCCCATAAATGTTGCATGAGTGCCCAAAGCAGCTAGCATTAATAATTTAAGTCTCACGACGAAAGGAACGCGGACGCGCGCGCGTTTCAAGCGTCGCGTTGTCGTCGCGAGGCCCGTGAATGAAGCGTCCCTGGGTGCTGTCGGTTCGTTGGACCATCGGTGGCTCGATTTCTCCTCGGTTCACGCGATTTTACCCGCGACAAATTATTTCATCCCTCCGTTGCCTGCCCCTCGTTCCTCCACCCTGCACCGTCCACCCCTCGAGGACACAGCGAAATAAATTTCGGCGACCCCTTTCGCGATACCAGGCCTCCTCCGCTTCGTATTCCAAGCGGCGCGTATGCAAATGGGCCCTATTCATTTGAGGTAATCCATGCGCGACTCTAGCTCGCTGAAATAAAATCGTCTACTATTGGAGATTATGGGTTGAAAGGGTAGAAATAACTTTTCTTTTTAAGAATTTACTAAACTTTATTTCTAAAGGAAGGTGTATCCTTTCTGAACCCGATCTCTATATAGTAAAAGTCAAAGCGCAATCCGTTCTGGTGCCACTGAAAAGGCTCAATTTTCTTGAACAATCAGCACGATTAGGGCTGAATACTCTTGGCCTAAGCACTTCGAAGGTACGGCACGCTGAAGACGGAGTTATTGTTTGCTCGTACACTGATAATCGCGTTGTAGTTAGCGAAAGATTGAAAAAATTAGCAAACGCATATTTTCGTCATCACTAAAAGGTTAACTTGTGGTCACGGAAAAAGTCATAAGGTGACGAAAACAAAAATTGACGTATGCGCCCATAGTCCCTACGAGTATATATGCGTTCATAACACTCAAGAGATTAACCCTAACGCGTCTGATCGGTTGTTTCGATCGGTATGTATCTACTAGTGCAAACGGCGAATAAAATACGTACACATGTACGTTTCGCCGAGTTTCGTGCCTCCGCTCCCTGCCTGTTTGCACGGCGCGACGTCGGTCATTGAAATAATATTGACATAGTACCGGCGAACGGACAGAGACTTCCTTGTGGCTCGTAGTCGAGATAAGTTAATCTCTATCATAGTCTGGAACGCCTCGCGAGCGCATGGCAAACAGGCGGTCTTATCGTGCCGCCGCGGCCTGGCCACGTCACCCCGATAACCGGACCGCGCCATTTCGCTCTAAAAACCTAAATCCAAGCGAGCGAATAGTTCGCGCCCGTGGTCCGTTACATCTGCAGCCCGCGAATCGATAACAGGATTTCCCGTTTTCCACCTACGGAAAGAATTTATTGCCCTTTCGGTCGACGCCCAGGTTGCCGTGTTTTCGACGATTGAAATCGGCAAATCGCGCGTTTCGGCCAGGCCAGGCCAGATTAACCGGGCATAGTTTGAGGGGAGAAGTGACGGATAGGCGACGGCAAGCGTAACGAATACGCTCGACAATTTTGCCGAACGACCGTTGTTATCTCCGCGAAATGGAGGATAGAGAAAGATGACAAAGTCGGGACCCATTACGCGTCCTGGATCACGGAACTCGCAATGAGACGAAAGCGAAAAGCAACATTTTTACGAGTCTTCTGTATCTCGATTAACTCATCTTCTGACAACATCGCGTTTTGTAAATGGGGTTTTATATTACTTAAATAAAATGCACCCTTATTTGAAATATTATAATACTTTATTACTGTGACCGAACCTTGCGAACTTTGTTATGAGACTAGCCTTTAGCCCCTTTCTTCTATTTCTTAACGTTTTCGAACTGTCTAAAATGCCACACGTAGAGAGAAAGCAGGTTTATGATTAATTTTTGCTTCGTAGTATTTCTGTATTCAATTTCTAACAACGCATATATACGCCTCGACTTCCATGCGCACGAACTGGTCGAAAATAGTACTCGACGAGCGTTACGATGCGCCATCCTCTTCCGTGTTTCACGATCGTGTTTCGTGCATGCGAGAGTTCGGCAGGAGCGCGTGAAATGGGAATCGCAGAAGGGCAGAGAGCGGGCCGACGCTGCAATAAAATACGAGAGGGCTATAATCACGATTGCACGAAGATACCTAGCCTGTCGCGGCTCTCCTCCGTGCGCGCACACACACGGCTCTGCCAAAACTTTTTCTTCCCCTTTCACCCAACCCCCCTCCGCGGGCCCCTATCCGTGGGCCCCCCTTCGAGCCAGGCAGATTTCTTCCCTCTCTCGTTTTCATTCTATGCCCGCCGCTTCCTCCTTTCTCTTCCTCCCCTGCGGAGAGAGGACTTTTTGTCTTGGCCAGGTTTCGTGCCACCGCGACACGACCGAGCCGAGCTGCATTTCCGTCATGCACGCTTCGTGAATCCCGTCGAAACAGCGTGATTTCCTTGGCCTCCCGTCCCCTTTTCCCTTCACCACGAGTCAGACCTCTCTCTCTCTTTTACTCCAAGCAAGAGGAGGCATTGACTCCTGCCGCGTGGATCACGAAACCGAAGGAACCACGATCTAGAAGTCGTTGCAGCCTGCCCTCCCGTTGCTCTCGTTGCGTTCACCGCCGATTCGTTCCTCTTTCTTTCGAACAGACGCAGGCCGCGTTGCGTCAGGCATTAAGGAAGCAATTCGTCCTCTTTTTCTTCCGCGCGACAATTACGCTGAACGCTCCGGACCGGACCAGTTCGTTCGTTCGTCTAATTCGACCCAGTACGGTTTCGTCCTCCGCTCTTCTGCAGCGGGGAGGACAGAGGAGAGACGGAGAGAAGATGGTTCACGGTAGACCAGCGGAATTCCGTAGTGGGGGGAATCATAATTTCCCCGAGATTGCGCGACGAGATAGGCGAATCGTATACGATACTTATCGTGAATCTCCTGTCAAAGGAAAAAAGGAGGGGAAGAAAAAGAGGAGGTCCTCGTTCCTCGACATCGGCGCTGGCATCGGTGGAAGAGCGGCAGCAACAGCAGCAGCGGCAGCGGTAACATCCACCGGCATTACCACAGCCCCATCCTCCCTTTCTCTCTCCCTCTCTCTGTCTTTTCCTCTTTTCGCTTCTCCTTTTTATGCCTCCCATCCTCCGCTCGTCTATCCGTCTCCCTCGCGCTACCTCGGTTCCTAAATCGACTCGTTCTATCGCGGCCCTCATCCCTCCGCCGGGGCCGAGCAAAGAAGTTGTCTCTCGGTTCCCAAGTCGAGTTATGCCTACAAGAGAGGGAACAACTACCGCGAAATAACCGACTATCCGAAAGAACCGACGGTAAATAACTATAATTTCTTTTGGACTCGGCTACGAAAAGGGGGTTGAGTAGGTTGGCCAACACACGTACGCCGATAGAGGGGGGAGGCAGAGGGGGATCGACGAAGCGGCCCTCTCTGCGGCGGAACGCCAGAAGAACGAGGAGGAAGAAATGCGAGGAAGAACGGGCCAAAGAAGACAGAGAGGAAAAAGCGGGGAGAGGAGGAGGGAAGAAACAGGGGGAGAGAGAGAGGGAGGAGAAGGAAACGACGGAGGAGAAGAAGAGCGGTTAGGTCCGCGAGGCTGACCAGAAGAATCAGGGACGTGGAGGGGATGAAAGCGGGCCCAACCGAGTGCAACGACCCCTTCTGTTAGGTCAGCTACCCCACGGACGAGGCAACGCGAGCGGACCGGACAGACGGACGGGTGGTCGGCCGGACATACGGATGGACAGATGTACAGACGAATGGACAGTCGGATGGACGAACTTGGAGAATCGTGTAATCGCGCGAACAGAGTAACCGCGACGCGTTCCATGACGATTCGTTTCGATCTCGGGGCCGAGCTCAATTCACGATTCTTCATAGTACGCTATTTTCGTAACCGTTCTGCTGGAAGCTTGAAATCGCTAACCGTCTGAAGAACGAATGCTAGTTTATCAAACTATGGAAAATCGCTTCTAATTCTTGTAATGTTAATTCTAAATTATTGAAAGAAGAAAAATGAACTCTAGATTCAACGCAAAGATAAATTGTGAAGTAGATACAATCGCTTAACTACCAGGTTCGGTATTGATAAGTATTTGCGTATACTATCCCTATGATGTTTCCATGTTCTCCACCGTGCTATCGATTGTCCACAGCATTGCAGTGGCAAACATACGAATCATAGCGAACCTCAGCGAAGTCGCTGGTTGTCCCGAACGCTATGCTTCGAGATCGAAATGGAATTTCAGCGGGTAAGTAGAACAAAGTGCGCGAAGAGAGTTCTACTCCTCGATACACTTATTGGTTTCCACTTGGACAGAAGTCGAAGGTACAAAGACCGGCTGTGATATTGGACCCGAAGGGGAAACCTGCCGAGAATAGGAAACACAATACAGTGAAGTTGCAGCACGATCTAAGAATCGATAACCCCGCATTTGCCTACGTTTCACCGGCCGGCGGATTGTCTGACCACTTCGATACCCGCGGCTCGATCTACTTCCAATTTGTCGTTTGTTAGAATCCGTTTGGATTCGACGACCGACTCGGGGCCGTGTTCCGTCGTTCAACTTTATAGCGAGTACACACGCTTGCACTATAACGTGCCAGGTTGTTTCAAAACGATTCAGTGCCCATCTTTGAGCGATCAAGGGGTATCTTTACGCGCATTTCAACGCGATCGCTTTTTTATCTCTCTTACCGAGCCACGAAACGATTCGAAAATTCTCTTTCCCCGAGAAGCTTTAAAGTTTCGTGGGCTTTCTCTTCGGGTTTTCCTGGCGTGAAATTGACGCTAGCGTTCAGGACAACCCGATATTTTAATTGCATCGGCGGAACAATGGGCAAAGCGTATAGAATTTTGACCGGGCCCGCATAACTTTCCTCGTGAATCACGGCTACCGTTCGCGCATAGGCGCGTGCCTTGAAAGATGCACAAGGCCACGTGGCGTTTTCGTGGCAACAATACTCGAATAAGTATGTCGTGTACATATTTTAACGAAACTACAAGCAAAACAATTCGACGAGCATTCCAAGGCTATGGTGCAGCGTTTACGATAACGCTGTTAAATGGCATACCTGGAAAAGAAACGGCTAGCGGAGGGAGGTGAAGCGGGAAAGATTATTGGTTTCCGTTCGCGAAACGTCCTCCCATTCCAGTTTGGACGTGACTTTTGACGCGCGATATACGCCACGTTAAGTCCTTTTAATATCAACGTGGTTGCGCGGGCTGCGCCCATGTAAACAGGTGTGCAGAATGGCGGCAGCCCGGGCGGGTTGCATCCTTCCGAAAGAGAGCAGCGCAACGTGCACCAAAAGGCAATGTGCACGCCAATTTGCACGGCTCTACCTTATACACCGTTCCAGCTTACACGGGACGAGCAACCGCGAGGCTGCATCCTGCGAGCCGCGGCCGTGTATATCGACCTGCGCTACCACCCATAAGTATTCGCTAATCCACCAAGGATACAACCTTGCTGTGTTTATTAAACAACATTACGAAGAAGTAATCCTTTTTTCTGGACTTTTCATATTTTTTAATAAAGCCGACAGATTAGATAGATAACAGTCACGAGTAAGCTAGTGATACGTGTACGTGCTTGAGTTCTTCGGTATATTAGGTCTGAGTAAAAATATCTGTATGTTTGTAAAATCGCTTAGATTTTCACAAGTTAGCTGTCCAAAAAATGTCGTGGAATAATAGAAAAGAAGAGAAAATACTGAACGATTGTAAACATAATAAATAAATAGCGAGTCTCTGCAGAAAAATTTAACAATTGCAGAATATGGCAAAAGTGTTAAGCACTGCCATTTTCTTTAACCCTGTACCATTTCGTTGTCCAATTTTTCGCCTTCGCAAAGTACGGAGTATCCTTTTGTATCGTCTGTAAACTCTCGAGAATACAACTTGCAATTATCGATCGCGAGTATTCGAGAAAGAAAGAACCCGGTTGCATAACGAGGCTCGGCGTTTGGCGCTGTGCATAAACTGCACAGTGCGTCACACGTCGTGGCCTCTGCGACCTTTTGTCACGCTTTGTCGGGTTTATCGAGCCAGCTGATACCAATCGGCTCGTTACAGCGCGAAAATCGATTAGCCACGATCGGCAGGGATCTCTCGTTTTTTTCTCCCCCGTCCTGTTCCCCTTCGTCGTGCCCCTCTCCCTCGTTATTTCGCCAACACGGAACGTCCTCCGGTTCTTGTGTCTTGGCCGCGCAAAAAATGGTACCCCGTGGAGGGTACCGCCGTGGGCTTCCAGACCTCCAACAACGCGTGTTGCTGCGAGACATGGAAAGCGGCGAGCAACGGATAAATAAATAAACGGACGATTGTTTAAAGTATTATTCGTGCGTTTATATTTATTATTTCGTTCGACGCGGAGTGATTTAACCCTTAACCGAACTTCCATTCTTTCTTCTGCCATTGATTCTATTCATTTTTGCTACTAGTTAGTCTTGAACTGGGGTAGAATTTATTATAAATTGTACTTTGGAAGGGCAGAAAAAGCATTTGATAAACTATGAACAACACTAGTTGAATACTAACTCATAATAAAAGTAAATAGAATCAATGGCAGCGCTCTTATTGTGGAAAAAGAGGGAGGTCCCTCCGTTCAGATGTCTGTGTTAAAACACCCTAGAATGTAACACGATCCATACAAAATCGAGGGCAGTTTCGGTTGTCGTTCTTTCAGCTTCGAATTCGTTTCGGAAAATACAGAGCTCCGAATTTCACAATATTTTTTCAGCGCTCAAAGAACGCCTCGCTCTATTGCAAGGCGTAAAATAACGCGGCGATCGGCCGGGAACGCAGTGGTGTCGGCTACGATCAACGTGCTGTGCAGTTGCAACGAGAGCCAGCTACCAAGAGAAAGGGAGAGGGGCACCGATGGCAAGGCGCCAGATAAGAGAACTCGCCGGATGAAAAAGTTATAAATAAGCGTTGCGTTCGACGACGTGTTCGTTGCTAATGCAAATACACAGCCGTGGTTCTCCCGTCACCGATCGCCGGCCAATTAACGTTTCGTTCTCCCTCTTTCCCTCTCTTTCTCTCGCGATCCTCCTATGGGATTCCAAAATTTTGCGCTCGAAAGTAAAATCGCTACCGTCCACGTCGATTCAGAGAGATCCAGATCGACGTTCCACTCGCGATCTACCGCTGTTCCCCAGTCGTACGATCTGGACAAACGAGCGTAGAAACTCGCATAGCAATGAGCTGAGAACGCGCGATGCTGCAGTTTTATTTTCGGGGTAGTTTATGCCGTGCTCGAGGATTTTAATAATAGTCGCCGGTTCTATGGGCGGGGTCGAGCGAAATAGTGCTGCCTGTCGCGAATCGAGGCGCGTCCCTTGCTCGAAATAGTAGAACGACCGTGCGCGGATGCGTGAGCGGTGACGTTATCAAAGATCAAACATACGCGTGCAATACCACCAGTCCCTGATAATGAAAACAGTTCCAACGTAGTGAGCGTGGAAAGTTTTCGGCTAGCTAGACGCATAGCTGTTGTCTGAGAATTTCGCTAATGTTTGCCCAACCATCTAACCTTGCGTTTTTCTACGTTATAGCGGAATCTGCTGATAATTCGCCACGCTGGAGACATCAGCGACGGCAATTTGAATAATTGGGTCGCATAAAGGAGGAAAATAATTTTACGAAAACGATATAGATAGTTAGACAGATAGACGAAGTTTATCTGATAGAAACGAGGCCTGAATGTAATTTCAGCAGGTTTTACGATACTTTTTTCAACACACACGTCGGAACAGCTACGAAGAAGCAGGTGTGCCACAACATTTTTCAAACGGCGCCTACCAATCTCGTGATACGAGCGTGCCTGGAGCCTGAAAGTGTGTTTTGTCCTAGGTCACACGAATCTCTGTTGCCTCGGAAGCTCGCGAAAACACGAAATTCCGCAAATCCTCGGCGAAGAACACCGGCGAAACAATAATAAGAGCGAGCGAGCACAGCGTACAACGGAAATAGCTTTCCCGTATTCGATCCAAAAACAGTTCCTTCGAATTCTATTTCCGTCGCGGACGAACGTTTGCCTATCAATCGCGACGGTTCCTCCGTCCCTCCGGACGAGACGCGATCTGCTAGCCAAATATTTTTCGAGCAACGTTCAAACAGAGAAACGTCTATGGCAAATAGCGCGGTGCAGAGGTGCAGTGCGTAGGAAGAGAGAGGCAAAGAGAGTGGAAGAGAGAGAGATAAACAGACAGACAGAGGGAGAGCGAAGAAAAGTGGGCCAAAATGGAACTTAGTCATGGCGTTGCATTGCACCAGATGGAACGAAGGCCGTGAGCAACCGATTAACCTGTTAACCGGGGAATGCTCGTTAACCATTTGCCCGGTGATATTTTAACTGACCACATATGCCTGACAACATAGGATTCGACATAATTTTTTGCGAGTTCTAGCGTATAAGGTAGGATGGTCCGATGGCAAGAACCGATCATGATTATGGCCCGATAATGCGTTCCTTCAATATGCGTTCCCTGGAATTTAGGAGAAAAATCTACGATCTCTGCCTCAGGTTATGGCCTTAGTGAGTTGTAACGTTCCTGTCAGGGATTCAAGATACTACCCACTTTTTAAACCGACCCGTTATACTTCAATTTTTGTTTCTACTGATTCGTTTAAAAGAATTTGTGATTTAGAAAATCACAGAAAGTCGTACGAGTCGCTCGAAATACTCCCTGCATCTCGAAACGATTTGTTCACTCGGCAAACTAGCATCGATCAAACGAACCTTTTCAAATTAATTTCTGCAACGACTGCTCGATCGCGAGCTGCCCCGCGTGCGATCTGACGAACCGTCAAAGAGTCGCGTGCGAATTTCAGCCGAAACCGGGGTCCCAAAGACGAAGGTGAAGCCGAAAACCGAGGGCAGAGAGTTTGAAAGCTGGATCCGAAGAGTTGCAGCCGAAGACGAAGTCGCCTAGCAGGGGCTATAAGCGGGTAGGCACGGAAAGGGGGTGAAGCGGGGCCCGAGGGGGGCAAGAAACTGTCGGTGGGCGGCGTGGCAGCGACGGCGACTGCCAGGGCTCGAGAGGGGCAGGAGGGGCCCACCAATGACGGCGGTATAGGGGCAATGGAGGGCAACGCACCCAGTCAGCCTTGGCATGAATTGAGTCTAGCAATGCGAAAGTAAGGTTAGCAGGCGCATTAGCGCCGCCGCGACCAGCTAGTTTCTCCCTGCTTGCAGCCGAGTGCATCCTCGAGCCGGACCCTGGAGTCCGCTCGTTTCAACGCGGCCCCAAAATTTTTAGCTCTCTCCCCGAACCACCGTGTTCCTCCAACCCTAAATTAACACGCAATCCAAACAGAAACCGAGCCACGAGTCGCATTCGCGCCACAAATCACCTGGTGCAACTTCGATACAACGACGCGTTAGTTAAATTACACATTTTTAAGCAATTTTGGCCTCGATTCTTGAGATCGTGGGTCATGGTGTAGGTTTCGCGTGTAATATTTCAATGTTTTGTAACGCTCACGCGGCCACTAAACAGAGGTTGATCGGAATTTTCTGTAGTAGGCAGAAATTCGACTGAATTGGCGATTTCGAGGGATACCGAAGCGAAAGCCTTTTCTTTTCTCGCCTATCTCTGTTGCACACTATCCGAGAGAAAAATTCAGACGTTCTCTCGCGCGTTGGCACGCATCGCGACGCGATCATAAAACACGGTTGGCTTGCTTCAGCTTTGGCAAGTGTTTTCTAAAAGAACTTATTGATCCGCGGATCGGATGGCCCGCATTTTCTTCGGGTTTATTGTGCCTCCCGTCGACGCGGATCCACCGAGAGGAAGTAAATCTGGCTCGATGGCGGGACCGAAGTTCGGAGCGGATTCACGTCACGTGGAATTAAGCCGGTCCATCAGCCGGGGATGGGATTAATCGGCGCGAAATTTTCGCACCACCGGCCGAGCATCGCCGGGGAACGGACAGATGCTCGTGTTTTCGCAAGACGCTCGCGTGACTCCTCCGCGGAAGTGTACCTGGTAGCGGAAATAATTACCCTTATTTATCTTACGGTTACTCAAGCGCAGGCGGTCCCAGCGGCGAATACGTCTTCCTCGAAACTTCGTCGAAAATTGCAAAGCCAAGGAGAACGAACGCCGCAAGTTCTTTTCGCGGAGAACTTTGTTAATCCATGGCGCGCTTTCGCTGCGTGCAGTTGTTATAAACAACAGTTGTTAACGCTTTCCTCTGCCATTGATTCTATTTACTTTTGTTATTAGTTAGTATTCAACTAGTGTTGTTCACAGTTCGTCGAATGCATTTTCCGCTTTTCCAAAGTACAATTTTTAATAAATTCAACTCTAGTTCAAGACTAACTAATAACAAAAGTAAATAGAATCAACGGCAGAGGAAAGAATGGGAGATCTCCCCATGTTCGGTTGGCTAAGTGTTAACTGCCTGTACGTATTCGTGCGTTTCGCAGCATAGTAATACGTTCGAAGTCACAAAGAAAAAGAAAGGAAATAGTTTTGGGCCAAGTATCGCGCTGATTTTGCGCTACACACACAGGCTGGCCTTGTGTAACCGGTAAAACGCGATGTGCAACGGGGCCAGGCGAGTCGGCCGATCGGCTAACTTCTGTTGCGACATCATCGGCCGGCGCACTAGGGCATAAATTATTCATGCTCGTAAAAAACTCAGCCTTGCGATTCTTCGTGAAATCCGGCGCGCTGCAACAACCATTCGAGAGCGAGCCGCCCGCCCCATAAATTTCCACCGAAATACCTTGGCGCTCTTAAGGGATATACAGGTCATGGAAATTCGATTGGGATAGGAAAAGATGAAATCTGTTTGCGGGGAGTTAAAGGTCGGGTCTCGCCGGGCCGCGCAGGGGAACGCGCGAGGCTGTGCGCTGCATAGCGCTCTCGCCAGGCTGGCGGTGCAGCGGCCGATGCAACGGCCGATGCAGCGGGCGATCGCGTCGGAAAAAGAGCTAGAGGCATGCAGCGGCGGCGCGAGAGGGTGACACGGGGAAGGGGGCTGGTGGGAGGCAGAGAGAACGTTAGCCCCTGGTGGCGGTGGAACGGAGAAAGAGGAAACCGGAGAGAGATAAGAGCAGATAAACAGAGAGGCACGAATAGCGGAGCCGGGCGAACGGCGAGGAGGAAGCGAGAGGATGGGAATGCAACTCGAACGAGGGACGAAGTGCAACGTCCGGTGGTGGGGGGCGCTAGTTGACGGTGGTGGGGACGGCGCGCCGCTTTTGAAAAAACCGCAAAGCTTTAAGAAGGCGCGCGGTACCCCCCACCCTCGAGTACTACGCGAGCAACTAGCGGCAGACATAGACAAGCCTCGCGCTTACTATTACTGGAAAATAGTCGCGGCTTGGATCGCGCTGGGAAATCCTCGTGAAAATCGATCCACGGTGAAAGTGCGTTTTCGTGGATGCGGGCGCGATCGCGCGCGCGCGCACGCTGCCAGAAGGTCGCCAGGTTTCGATGGAAGGACGTTTCCCGATTTTGCCGGCGATCGTTCCGTGGAGGATGAGATTTCGTATCGTCGCCCGGCCCCGATTCCACCGTCGCCGTCGGAAAAGCGAGGTGGGATCGAGGAGTCTGTTGTGCATCGTGGAAAGCTCACCGATGGGAGATCTAGCCTGGGAAAATCGCTGTCGCTCGGGAAGGGTGGAAATTGGAAGGTGGAACAGAATTTTTTCGAGGATCATAGGAGATCGAGATATTCAACGGTGAAGTGCTGGCAGGCTGATGGGAAATTTGTTTTTCCCTGAATTATTTAGCGTCGCTCACGCTCGACAGGGGATCGCGCCGCAATTTTCACGGACAATTCTCCGGATCGAATGCGATACATAGAGGAAATTGAGCCAGCGTCGCCGGAATGAATTCTCGAATCCAGAGTATACACGTTCTCCCTTAAAGCTCGATCGGGAGTGGCGATTGAGAACGAACGGAGAATGGATATCCACCCTTGGTAATCCTCGGTGTGTGCCGCGCTACGGACAACGGGATTTCATAGAAATTCAATTACCATCTTTGGAATCGGCCCACGCACCATTGGCGCGCGGAAAACGGCAAGGAACTCGCCCCCTTATGGGCCAGTCACCAGAAGGAAATTGAATCAGCTGTATCAACGGGATCCCCGTCGATCTTTGCGACGTATCGCTCCGGAAAAATTCGACCGACTCATCGAAACCGGAGGAATTGCGCTCCGTGCATGATCAAGTGCGCGTTGGTGGGCGTCGTAACTTGAAAAACGTCTCGAAAACCGAAGTTCACGTTTTATTAAAAAATTTACTAGCTTCGTGCTCGGTGAGGAAGCTTGTCTAAGAAAATTTACCGACTAGTTGTGCGATCGTTTAACATCTCCGCATGATTTATCGCGCCAACTCTCGCGAGTCCCTGTTATAATTTTAAGAAAGGGCGGACGTGTTCGATTGACGGGTAATTTATTGCGCGATCGAACTTGCTTGTTACAACGTTCCCTCTAGCCCCCGGGTCCGATCGTTCGCAAACTGCTCGTGCCTCCAGTCATCCCGCGTTGGAAAGGAATTCCCTTCTATTTTTCTTCCCCAGGACGGAACTTTCACGGCGTTATTTGACTTTCTTTTGTCGGTTCTCCTGCGTGTACGCGTGTTAACAGAGAATCGGTCGAATCGACTCATAGAATGTCACAGAGAATGTGGGGTTGGCCTACATCCATTAAAAGTGTAGAAAGATCGAAATTGCTTGTAACAATGATGAAGAAAGCAAAAGAGACAGGGTTATCCTTCCGATTTTTAATCCAACAACGGACAAAGCGTTAAAGGACAAAGTTGTTGCAAAACGGGACTGAGATGTAGAATACTAGAAAAGGCTTAATACATGGCATTCTATGAATCGGCTCGCCTTGCAAATGCCTCGAACAATTCTCCGCAATCTACCGTATCTCGAGAAGTTCTTCCCTTTTCCTCCTTGACGCTGATCCCTTTAAAAAGTCGATCATGCTATTCGATCGCAATCGTCGCGTTCTACGCATGTGCCTGGATCCAGGCAAGTCGCTCGCGGTCAAATTTTGTAAACCTACCGTCAACGACGGCGATCGTAAAATTATTCAACGTCCTGGTGTCAATTCACATCGTGTCCCGCAATTGCGTTTAGACAGGTGGCCAGGTTATGACATGCCGAGCCCGTAAACCGCTTACCTCGGTGGCGATACGCTCCCGGAGCACGTGGAAAATTGGATCGCGGTACGTACGTATGCGAGAGCATTGTTAACATAACTCGCACGTGTGTCACGCGCCTCGCGTATGTCGCGCACGTATCTTGCACGTACGCTCGTTCGAGAGGGTGCATCGGCCGCCGGAGGCTCGCGTAACCGGTGCACGCTTTCGTGTATACTGCCCCTGAAACGTGGAAAATCCGAAAATCTTCCCTTCATCCGAGAACTGGTCCCGCGTAAACGCGTTCCGTTCGCTGATGCTGTTACAGCTGCTTGAGAGTTCCGGTTGCAAATGGTGTTTAACAGGGCAAAGGAAGCGTGAGATTTTGGGGTGCTTCAATTTTGACTAAATTAGTCTAAATTAGTCTAGCTTAGAATTTAGACAATTTAGACAGGATATCCTACTGTTTTCTGAAATCCATCTGACCAAGTTTTCGGTGCTGTCTTTGAGTACACGCTTCACTCGAAACAGGAAATACCTCTGTGACATCAAAATTGAAGCTTCGTCTGGTTTTCTAAATACAGACCTGATAAAATGGAAAAAATCGATAGTTTCCAAGACACAGTGCTCCCAGCTTCTCACTTTTCTATATCGATGCCTCTGAACAATGTTACGTTTCTACGTTCTCACTTCTCCGAACAATGTCTCCTCCCTGCTGCCTGTGCTTCTTCCGGAATTCAATCCACCGGAATAGTATTTGAAGATCGTCGCTCCAGTTCCCTCGGAAAAGCGTTTCGCCTAGAATGCGTCGCGATAAACAAGCCGAAAGGTTTCGGAATCCTCGGCCGTCGGTATTCTCCTCGGCCTGCGTGGCTGACGAGGCCGTGTCCTCGCATCATTTGCAAGATTAAAGTGCAGTCCCAAGCACCTACCATGGTGGGCCGTGCCTCTGCCTGTGCCGTGCACGTCCGGGAGATCTAATCTTTTATCGCGGCACGTCCCGAAATCTCGGTAATCGCACCGTTTCCGTCGGCACCCCACCGAGCTGGGAAAACAGCGAACGTTGTTGCTCTTTCTGAACGAAACGCAAGTGCTCTCGTGCGTGAATTCCGTTGATTGGACCTTTGAGTGACGCGTCGAAAATTATAACGGGTGTTTCTTTCGTTTGGTGAAAATTCAACAAGTTCGTGTATCCATTCAGGTTATTTAACACTTTGAGGTGTCAAGCCAGGCTTATATGCGATCCCTGCCAAGCCTCAGGATTAGTCTTTGACAGCTGAGTGCTCTATGAGCATCAGATTTCGTTGTTTTGGCAAGAAGACTAAATACAGAACACCTGGCAAGGATTCAAAAGGTGTTGAGTGCGTCGAAACGCGAGTGAAAATAGTGAAACGTATAGTGTGAGTTAAGAAAGGGTGGAATCGGGGGTGTCGTGAAAAAGTAAGAAGAATCAGGTTTGGTGCACGGGTAATGGAGTGAAATGTGCGTGTGCGTGGATTTGCATAAGATGCTCATATTCCTCGGAAATCCTCTATTTTATCGTTTATCGGCCGAAGTATGGACAGAGGTAAGACACTGCTGGCAAACAGGAGGCTCGGTGTGAGAGATACTCTATCATCGATTAGAGGTTCTTCTTTCATTTCGGAATAGTGCTGAGGTGCAGTTTAACGCTTTGGATAGCGGTCTTCCGTCTTCCCTGGGGAACGTTGTTTCAAACGTTCAAGTAGGTCGAACGAGAAAGAACGAGGCGGGGCTAGCCGTGATTAAACTATCAAACGGAAACTTAATGGCGTCCACGGTTCAGGCAGCATATTCCCTGGCATGCTTAGGTAGACACATCGTCCTGAGATGATCCGAATCTCCTCGATCTATCGCGAGTTCGTGAGCGCCTGGTTACTTTAATGCCGGTATAAATTCGCCGTGGTGATCCTTTAAAACGGTTTCTAAAATCCTTTAGTATCTTCCATGCAAAGGAATACCCGATTCCTTTTGAGCCTGTCATGCTACTTAGCTTGCAGAAACGCTCGAAATAGTATTTGTAACTGAAAGTGCAGCTTCCTCCTCCTTCGAAATAGCACTCGGATTCGTGAAATTTTTAGAACTAGTCGCTGGAATTGTTTTCTAACGTAGAATCGACGTTAACGACGAATGGACGGAAAGTCGAGAAATCTGTCTGCGGGTCAGAGAGCGAGTGAGAGAGAGAGAGTCTCGCGTGATTGATTCTGGTTAGAACGATGCTCGGATTTCCAGCATGCAAATCGAATGCGGGCCTGAGCCGTACGTGCCAGACGAGGATACCCACGGTGTTTCCGGCCTCCCGGATCGGCTGACACATTGGAGAAATCAACGCGCTGGAGACTGTAAATCCTGCGTCTATCCGGCGAGATATCGCGGTTACATCGATAACTATTCATACCCTCAGGTTCCTCTTAGCGATTGTAATTCACTGCGTAATGAGCGGGCCGAGGTTACCACGCGTTTGCGATTACTCGTGCGTTCACCAGTCCATACCAGCTGCGCTCAGAATGAACAGGTTACCGGTAATTAATTTTTAATAAAAATTCTTTCTGGATTAAGGAATATACTTTACAAACTAGTAGGTAATAAAATGGTAATAGAATACCAAAGAAGATTAAACAAATTTGATCAGAACAGGCATAGTGATTGCAAGAAATAGCAAACAATTTTATACCACATATGCTTTAATTTTTCCAGTAAATCAATATAAATTTAGATACAAAAAAAAGATTAATTTTAAAACGTCCAAATTTTCCATAATTTTATTCTTAATGGTCTTTTAAAACGAAAGCTAGCTAGCTATTCGTGCCCGGACAACTGTTTAAAAGCACAGCGCCATCCGGAACACACCGGGTCGATGGAAGTATAAACACACGCCTATTGCACGGAACCGGGCCTAACCTCAAAACCCCACACCGCGTCAAAAAAGCAAGCGAAAAGGGATAGATAATGAACGTGTACAAGCTGGCTACTTTGTAACTCGAGCACTCGAGGATGTTGCGCGCGGCATAGAAAGGGGTGCGATGGGTGTGCGCCGCCATCTGGCATGCATTGTCCGCGCCGCAACTCTCTGGATCATCATCGTGAGGCCGCGGTGCACTTTGTGCGAAAACCGTCGTTTCGCTATTCTTGAATGGCGCTCGTTACGGATTTGCGGTCGCAGTCTCGTTTTCTTTCGCTGTTCCGTTCGCGGCCATCAGGACAATTCCGTTCACGATAATGATTTCGGAGGAACGCGATGCGGTTGTGTACTCGTCCCTCTGCCTGGCTGAAACCCCGTCCAAACATCGAGATCGTTTCGGGTAAATATTGCCACGAACACCGACAAAGGGGGATGCACTTTGAGTAGAAGCTTCGAAAAATCACGGAGGACCGCGAGCCGACGCCAATGCAGCGGGTGCCCTTATGCCCTGCGGGTCTCTGCTGGGCGGGCAAACGGTGGCAAAGGGGGCGGACAAAGTGCCTCGCAGCCGGTGAACTTTTGTGGTCCGCAATGGCCGAGCTGAGAATCGGGGACGCTGTCTTTTCCTTCCGCGTCTCGTTGAAAAGGACCATAGAGAACGTCGGGACGATGGGTTCTTCTACGATTTCCTAGCGACTCGACGCTGCGGCTTCGACCTCGTTTTCAGTCGGCTCAAGATGTCTCGCCTAGAAAATGTGTTTCTGAAAGGGCGGGCAGAGAGACGCGCGCAAACCGAGGGCGTCGGTAAACTCAGGGACGGATAAAAAGTTTATCGGGCGGTCGATTATGAGAGGGATGCGTATCTACGTTATACGACGGCAATAAAAGCGTGACGAGCTCGCAGTCGTCCCTTAATCTCTCAGCTGTAGACGTTAATCATTGGAGTAAACGAGCTTAACCCTTTTTATTCCCGTCACGGTGTCCATTCTATTGGTATAATATTCCTCTCGACCTATTTATTGACCCGTTTTAAATAAATCCTGCGCTATCGATGGACGAAATAGGTTCAAAGGATTTTAAACTTTCGTTAGAACCATCATTAGAGCACTGACGTTAAATATCACGAATTGAAACACTGTAAAACATCTCGAGCTTGATGTTTGACGAAAATTGTGGAAATTCCACGCTACGAACCAATGACCTTCGCTTGGAAATGTGTAGCTGTTCCCCGTCCTGGCACACGGAGTAACTTTATTTTCCTTGAGAACCCACCCTCGTCGTTTAAACGAGACACCATTTAACCACGAACCCTTCCCCTTTTCCTTTGGTAGCCCGCGGCACCGTTTCTGTTGTTCGTCCAGGTGTGCTGGTAAACCGTGAGAGAACGCCGACGCTGTGGAAAAGCGGCGCCAGCTCGGGCAATTCCCATTTCAGCTGGGTGCACCGCATTTTCCTTGACCCCGACTACGTAATGCGTCGTGCGTCCGTCCGCGTCTCCTATACACAGCGATCCGCATGAAAAACCAAGTGTCCCTGGCTGTTGCCTGAACCTTTCTTAGATTCTTGCTTCTCTTTTTGTAACACCTCTTCTGCTCTGCCTGCGAGGCATCGTATCTCATTCCCTTGACGACGACCAACGCTATGTACACAGCTGCACAATAGCAAATTTTTTGTCTGTTTCGTTAGAATTACAGAATTCCTGTTCTATAATTAAAGACAGGGTGAGGAGGAAAAGCGTATCAATTTAAAATCGGTAGATTCGTGAAAAGGATCAGAAAACTAGTTCACGTGTAAACGTGAGGTCTGCATAAGGTACGGTGGCCGTCATCAAGGGGTTAAACGTCAGCCTTCTTTCAGCCGGTGCATCTTTTTGTTTACAGAAATTGCACGAGGGTTCACAGTCCCTCCGGTTGCTGTCAAAGGAACGGCAACAAGTCGAGCGAGCAAGGGAGAAAGAGAGAGAGAGAGAGAGAGAAGGAGTGAGAGAGAGAGAGAGAAAGAGTTTGAGAAAGTTCGCTCCTATTTCCGTTGTGCAATTTAGATAAACAAACGGTGGCAGTGAGACTCGGGGCCGGAAAAAGGAAAAAATCTTTGAACTGGATCAGATGTAGCGCTGCGAAAAACGAAGAAAGTCGCTTTACAGCCCGGTTGGCGAGCGGCGCGATTGAACGATGCCAGGCGGCGTATGTAAGCGAAACACACAGGAAAGGTGTGCTGCTCCTCCTCTTCTCGGGGAACTCATCTAAGCACGGCGACTGCTATCGAGCACGCGTGAAATTAAAATCAGGTCACTGCCGTTGACTGCCGCCAGAACGACCGCTCTCGGTATTTTCAGCCCGACTTGAACGATCGCCGCTTTATATACGTGTGTGTTCGCTCACCACCGCTCGGGTGCGGTGCACCGTTTTGTCGAACGGTCGATAAAATTAATGGATAGCTGTATGTATCGTAGACGAACGCTTTTCCGCGACGACCCACCAACTTTAACGTAGAATGCATTACTCTAGCTGACATTTTCTTTAAGAACGAGCGCAAAATTTTCGTCGTTTTCTACGTTTCTCAAGTTAATTGCAACATGTGTCAAGCTTTAAGTTCTTCCAGTGTGATTTCATGACTGTGTTAAAGTATATTTTGCTGGTTGTACAAGGAAAGTGTTAATAAGAAACGAATAAAGATTTTGAAATCAATGTTACGATATTTTTGTCATTTCTACCTGACACTTCCCAATATTGAAATAAAAGGAATTAAATCACGAATCCCTAGCTTTCTTTATTTCAAAGACACCCAATGCAATTCTACGTAAAGCAATTTTCGGAACGTTTCTAAAACAAACACTTGTGCACGGTTGAGTGTTGTCGCTGTAGCTAGACCGCGCGCGCGCGCGCGCATTGCAACCCCGATGAAACGAATTTTCAAATGGACCCTTTTGATCGCAGGGCTCGCTGAAAAATAAAAATTCCCATTTCGCGTTTCAAGCCGACGATTCCACGAAAGCAAGACCCGAGGTGTGTTTAGCGCAAGTCGAGATTTTATTTCACGAGCCACAGAACTCCACTCCGTAAAGCGATTATGTTTCGAGCGTCATTGTGAACCTTGTTAAAATACCATAATATTTCCAAGAACGTTCTAATTACTCGCTGCCTCTGCTTCCTAATTGACACTCAGGTTTTAGTATTAAAAAGAATCAAACGTATAAATCGTGCATATACTTTTTTGCACTCCCTGCTTTGCGATCGCGATGTTTCTCTATCCCCATCCAGCGTTCACTTCTAAAAACGTAAGTTGTCGATCCGTTACACCGCGGTCGTTTCGAAAGGACGCGCTTTTGGTGGAGCGTTCTAGATCGCGAACCGTGTCGAAGGAGAATGCACAAGCATGAATGTTTGAAATCGTGGAAGAAGACGACAGGCGAAGGCGTCGCGAGCATGAAAAGTCGTCGTAAAGGGCAGGACGGTTGATCGTAAAGCTGAACTGCGAGGCCGGGTGTTCAACGGCGCGCGAGGCCTCTGCCTGCGAGTCATTTGACCTACATTGTTAGGGCTTGAAGTCGATGCAGGGCGTTTGCGGTCGCAGCCGTTGCGAACGAGCAACGCGACACGCTTCCACGTTAAAAAGTCGAGCGTGCTGCATCGCGACGGAAAGGAAAACGTGGCCGTCTGTAGATTTCGGGTCCGATCGCGCCTCGCTTTTGCATATTCGATCGATGTCCGATAGGGGACGTTCGCCTCGTTCCGTGCGAACGGCGCTTGTGTCAGCTGCAGTCGATAGATGGTGACTGGCTCTCCTCTCCTTCCCGCTGCACGACGTCGTTCCTCGGCTATCCTGGATGCCGATGGACTCTTAACGTCGCTTTCAAACTCCCCCCGGACGTATCTACACCCTCCTCACCTCGACGGTGTCACGAACTTCACGCGGACCCGTGTACTCGAAGAATGGACGGATGTGAGACGTCCTTTTATTATCTATTTACTTACTAGGCGGACATAGCCCTTTAATATGTACAGAGTTATATAATGAAAGAATAGAGCTGCATACAGATAGCTATCTAACTATTAATACCATACATAACAAAATATGCAAAACGATAAATCGATTAGATTTGAGGATTTTTAGTAAATTAGATTTGAATTTGATTACACTTATATCTAGGAAACCACCTAAAAGATAGGACCTTTGTCCTGAAGGAGATGGCTACGGAGTGGGGAAGGCTATGTAGTCTTCTGGAAAGAGGATTGTGGTTATCGCGCACGGCACTTACCCCAGAACCTCGAACTGGAAAAAGCGTTTTCAACTGATTCTAACAAGTAAGCGCTAATAGGATTGGAATCTGCAATTTGAAAGGAGTGGACAGAACGCAAATTCTCGCTAAATCGCGCGAACGATTTTAAACGTGAATTTATTCAAGGTTGTTTTGTGACGTCATGAGTTAGCCGGGGAGTAAAAATGCTTGGGGTTGTAAAAGACCCAGATTCCGTCTTCAAGACAGATTTACGCTGGCCGTGGACCAACGATTTTCTCAAGTGCGAGTGTTTTCTTAGAGATACCAGGCCGCAAGCTAAATCGGGGATAATTGCGTGGGGATAATTGCAAACTTCGAGCGTAATCGCGAATGTTTCCTCCTTGGCGTACTTCTCTCACGTCTACCCTGAATATAATAGGCACCAACCGGAAGGGATTCCAGTTAACCGTGCAAACGTTTCTTTAGCCTCACCCGTTTGAGTGATTAATGAAAGAGTCGAGGCGAAGAATGAGATTCGACGTCGACAAAAATTTTCCCGACCACCGCCTTTCGGTTTTTTGATACGAAACGAAAAGAAAAAATTTCTGCGGAACGCTGTTGACGCCGCGTAATGGAAAAACAGTGTACGGTTGCATTGTCGTAGCGTGTCACGTCCATCCATCGGACAACCGATTCGAGGCAGCGTCCATTATCTCTTTTCCTTCCACTCGTTCTCTACGACCCTACACCCCCCTCGCTCCCCTCGTTATTTTCGGTATTTGGCAAAGCTCGTCTCGCGTCGTCACCGCTTTCGTGACGTTTTCTGTGAAAATAACTCGTCAACCCTCGAAAGGTAAGTTTGAAAAAATTTTCACTTGCAGTTATTAACCCCTTGCCATTTAATTCGACGAAACTCAGGCCCAGCTGGTAGAAAAAAAATCAAATGTTTCAATCGCTAAGTCCCCCATCAAACTATTTTTAGTATATGTAGCCCCATCTTCATTCTATGTGTCAAACTCGTGACGTTCACCCGCATTTTATTCCACAAGTTAGACTCGTGATATTCATGTTTGATCCAATATTGCTATGACGAGTCTGACTCGTCGAAGTATGTCAAGGGATTAAAGTCTAACATGTTTTAAAACCTATTGCTTTAGAAGCGTTCAGATCGTTTCCTTTGCTTTGACTAGATAAATTTTCTCTCACGAAAAAAGCGCATGCCAACGCCTTCCCGATAGCAACCTTGCTATTCGAGCCGACACTTAGCATCCGCTCGCGCGATTCTCAGCGAATCGTGGATTCATTAATGAAGCCGCTTAAATAAAATGGAAAGTTTGAGCGCTGCTCTCGAGGGTGCTCTCCGGTCTCTGAATTTTTCAGCGGAGTCCGTCAGAACTTGGCAAAGAAAAATGAGCCCAAAGTCAGGAGACAGGTTGAGTCGAGATCCGTGGCAACTGGGGCGCGAGAATTCCGTTTTCCACGCTCGAGAACGTGGCTCGGTTTTCGAGCGGGCCTCGACGTTTTATTTATTCACCAGCACCGTCAAAATTAGCATCTCGCTCCACCGAATTATCGACGTCGAATCGATTTCCGAACACGTCAGGGCCGCCGCGCGCCCCGGCCACGTGCTCGCTGACCTAAACCCTGACGATCCCTTGAAAATTTCTACGAGAGGGAACCCTACCCGGACGCGAGGCAACGACTTGACACAGGGACGCGCGTTTTATCATAACGGGACGGGTAATGTACTCACGTCCTGGGCGGAGAGGATCCTCGTGGCGGACTGAATGGTCGTGCTTCCCGAGTGGGGTCGATGATGCAAGGATTCGGCGGTATTGTCCCGAGAGTAGACACTCCTGTACCAGGGCAATCCACTGGAGCTGTCTCGTCTGTTTCGATATTTCCTCCACACGTGCCTGCGAAATGGAACAAAACCAGTCGTTCTCTCAGACCGTGTACAGGCTGTTCCATAATATATGGGCGTAGCTTCGCCCGGGCGAGGTTCGACGCGCAGAAATTCGAGAACGGATTCGTATAAACATTGTGCTCAATCGTATCGTGTTTCTCTACGTACTCGATTTACCATTGAGATCGGGCTCGCGTACTATGGGACACCCTGTACGCTGTGCCGTGTATTCGTGTTTCGTTCGTTAAAGAAAGGAACCCGTGCGCATTCGAAGGCAGTTTTCCGTGGGCTTGAAAAACTGCCAGACCTCTTTTTCGATTTACGCCACGGGTCAAATTACTATTTAGGAGGGATTTCAATTACGAGGTCGACCTGCTTACTTGCATAGAACGGGGAAAACGGAGAGAAACGGCGGCGGCGAACTTTCGCCTCTACAAAGGGTAATTCTTCGCGGGGTAGCGTTTGAGCGGGCAGAACAGCGAGAAAATTGAAATAGTTAAAAATGAATCGGCCTCTCCTCGCCAGCGAGTCGGTTTTTTTTATGAATCCGTGACACACAGCCGTTTTAATTAGTAGTCGTTTTTACGCGCCACTCGCATCGTTACGCGTGAGCTGACCTCGCCTAACGTACTTTCGAGTTTTCCTCTTGTATTTGCATAGAACGCGACGGCGATTATTCCGACGCGAAATTTCGGGATCGTTCCAAACATAATTTCGTGTAATTTCCACGCGAACCAACCGGCTTTGAAAGTAACTTGAATGCATCCGCGAGCAGTTGAACAACTATCGAATAAATCGTTCCCATTCTCTTGAACAGTCCCGAGCATAATCCTCTTCTCGCTGCCACAGTTTCAGCAATAACGCGGGATTACTTAGTCCTCCGTTGGTTGCAGCGAAAATTTGCGAGCTCTTTCCGGCGAACAGATCCGTAAAATTGGTTTTTATTGCAAAGACGGCATTAACCGAGCAACGGCTTAGGCGGGAGTTAATTTTTCGAGATCAACAAAATTTATACGTTCTACGCTCGATTCTACTGACGATTTCACTAGAAGATTTCACCAAAAATGGAACGCTATTCAATTGATTATAAAATCGTACAAGTTTCTTTAGAAGTATGTCTATTATTCCGCTATTAAACTTTTTCTGTGAAATTCATCGCGTACCAGTGAGATCGAAGAAAAGGAAATCGTTGACTTCATCGAAAATTCAATTTCCCAAACAGTGGATCACGCGGATCGCGTAGGTAATCCTCCCACGGTGGTTTACACGCGCTTCTACAATAGACACGATCCCCCTGTTGACTTCAGCCCCTCGTTACCGCCGTCGCAGGGGATGGGGTGCAAGAATCGCGTGGGTTTAGGTGTCGATACATCGCGAGGGATTAGAGATCGCGTCGCACCGGAGGCGACAATCGATCAGGTCGCGAATTTCCGGCGGAGGTGTTACTGTCCCGATGGGGTAGGGCTCGACAGTGATCGAGTCACGTGCGACGAGCAGACCGACTTTGTCTTTAATTGCTCCATTAATCAACGTCGAGGCTTTCGCTTTCGCGGGACAGCCACGAATGGTGGTCGTCTTTGCTCGCAGTTATAACGCGACTGTTGCTGTACCGTTAACTTATTCCCCGGATTAACGGTTCTCGGTGTCGCTGTTTGTGCGGTTAGACACGGATCTTTGTCCCTTGACGGAGGAACTCGCGTGGTGCACGCGACGCGGCTGTCACGAGAGTTTAGAGATCGAGAAACGGTACCAAAGATCGTTTTGCGCAGCTGCGTTCTCGGAGAACGGAAATGGCGAAAAGAATCTTTTCAGAATTGCGACTGCGTGCTAGCTGCCAAAAATGGGTTTCATTTAAGGCAGCGTTTTAACACAACTTTGACGGCTCCAGATGATTAACCCTTTGTCTTGAATTTTCATCGACCACTGTGTGTCATACCCGTTGTCAATATTCTGATAGAAATTTACTAAAAAAAAAACGAAAGAAAAGATGATATGTTGCGCGTGGAATACCGTTCTCTCCCTTTTCCCTTTCAGCAGAGCAACAAAGATGGTCGGGGGAATAAGATCTCCGATAATGGGATAGAAGAATGTTGTTACAAGAAAGGGGACAAAAGTTTGCGCCAGTTTTCTAGGCATACGTAGGTGAAACATCTATATTCTTACCTGACGCCGAAGGCGATCCCCAGCGCGACGATCAGCGGCAGCAGTGTCGAGATGCAGGCTAGAAAAACTGTCTGTATATCTGAGAAACCAGCGAGTATACCTGCAAAAACGCGTACACGCGTTAACGTTAGATATGATCGGTAAAAGTGGTGACGTTCAAATGGGTGGTGAAAAAGTTGAGCAATTATAAAGTTAAACGATACGTTGACCGTTCCACTCGGGCCGCGCAGTCATGGCCGCTTCGATTTCGCCAATTAAAACGCATCGCCAATGCAAACGAGGGTAATGAACGGATATACGACTATACCAGCAGTGTGCGCGGTGCGCACGTTCTTTAATTTCGGCGAGAAACGACTCAAGAAAATTGCAAGATGACATTCAACTAATCGATACAGGTAAGCGCTCGCTTTTTTCGGCTAACGACCTGTTCTCGTTAAGTTTGAAGCAAACTCTGGGATTACAACTTTGATACCTCGATCTGTCTACCAGCAACCTAACCCAAATATCGCAGACTCGCGAACGATGCATTCCAATGGGACAAATCTATCGACGATCTTGCTCCCATTTATTCGAAGGCTATGATAAACGGATAACCCCGAAACCGAGCGTACAATGAGCGAGTGTTTCTCGAGAGTATCGCAGAGGATGGTCGGCGAAGAGAGATGGAGGGACTGTTACTTCCGAAAGCTGGTGTTGCTCTACAGGAAGTCGCCGTGTCTGTGGAAAAAGGACACGCGGAACTATTTGGACAGCGAGTGCAGGCACGTCGCTTATGCTCGCATTCATAGGGCCATGAATCTACCCGGGGTGACCTTCGTCGAGATCATCCTGAAGATCCGCGAGATGCGACGGCTGTACGTGAACGAGCTGAAGAATTTACTCGAGGCAAAGTTGCACGGCCGTTGCTACGAGTTCACTCTGCCGTGGTTCCACGATTTGCATCGATTCCTCTACCCGTACCTGGATTACGACGAAACGGTCGAGCTGCACTCGGTTCGTATCGATAAATTCGTTACGCCATTAGCATGGACGGTGCTCGACGGTTTTGCCAATAACTTCGACCTGTAGTTCCCTCGTTACGGTGCCCTCCGCGGCGAGACGCGCGCCGTGAAACGTTTTTAATTCCACGATTACAACCGCGCCCTCCGATAATCCCATATAAACGAAACTGATGCGTCCGGCATGACAATTCTAATGGAAAACTCCGATAAACTGAGCACGTACCGGGGAACAGATTAGGTTTCCGTATTTCTAGGGATTAAAAATCGGAATAATCCGGGTTGCCAGGGGGTTGCTTCACCGAAAGCGTTCGCGGCGGTAAGGAGATGCGAAAGTTTTCGAAAGCGAAGTACAATTGCCAATGAGAAGGCAATTTACAAGGGCTTTTGGCTCGAAGCCCGTGGCACAAAAGCGGCGCATAAACCAGCAATCATAAATATTTAAAAATACATCTACTTTTCCATACAATATCCCCGCTATTATCCGCCATCCTTGAATTTACGATTGGCCATCCAATTTTCCGCAGAACTTCGACCTCGCCATGTGCAGGGAAACGGAGGATCAAGAACCGCCCTCGAGCTGCAGTTGCGTCGAGGGCTCGATATCGAGCAGGGACACCAGCGTCCACAATTTCTTGCTGTGCAATACACCAGCTTCCATCGCCCTCCACTCGACCAGCTCGCCTGACGTCTGTTTACCTAACGTCAAGACACGTCGGACTAGCTCCCGTTCCTGCATCCGATTCACCGACACGAAGAAACAACTTCCGGTCCGCAAGCCGGTCAGCGCTAGGTCGAGTTCATACTACAGACATCGGGAAGATTTACCGCATACACGACAGGTTGATCGGTGTTGAAACGCAGAGAATTAACTCTTCCAGCTGCGTCTCAACGTGTAACTGTCTCGAGAAACCTACGATACCATTAACGTTATTCGTTAAAGGAAGAGTTAATTGCATACTCGAAGTAGGATTGTAGATAAATACACTTAAGACTTGTCGTGAAAACAGAAACGATGTCGCGAATTCAAAATTTGCGGACTACGCGGTTCGTCGTCGAGGGAAAACACTTACGACACCGATGCGGAACAATTAAAGCAATTCTCCCTAATCGTGACGCACTATTTGAAAAAGCTGAACAAATCCTCCGCGCTCCACGCACAGATGAAAATCCAACGAATCCTGAAGAACATGCTGAGCAATCCTAAGGTAACAAAAACCAGAGAGCTAAGTCTTCCATAAAAACGAAAAGCGTTTACATTGTTATGTCTCGTAGAACGGTTCCCTATAAAGAAAGCTGTTCGAAGCGTAACCTGCGTCTGCGATAAAAACGAGAAAGAATCTACAAGACAGGCCGACAGGCAGGCAAAGTACACCGCCTAAATACTTGAACAGCTATCGGGTTAAAAATTGCTGCATTGTTTCAGATCCACCGGGAAATGTATTCAAGGGAATACTCGTTCGATCGACAACCCCTACCCCTCGTTCATGCGTGGCAGGTAACTCTCATAAATATTGCAAAAAAGCCCGACGGCGTGAGTAGCTCGCTAGTGTAGGAGCATGAATATCTAACGGCAAAAAGCTTCAATCGGAGACTGAATTTTCGTCGTATATCACGGTTGTAGTGCGCGGATGGTATCGATCCGACTTTGGTAGACCGCAGCGTTGCGATTAGTATTCAGCCGGTGTCGCAGTCGGCCAGGCCGGACGAGGACAAGGATGGCAAGATTTGCTCCGGCGAAACGGAGGATGCGTGCCACGCAGCCTGCTTCTCCTGATAACGGGTTATCCTTTGATCGAGCCCTGCCCCCCGTGAAAAATGTCCCCTCGTGTCGCTGTCGTGGCCAGGTTGAAACGCTATCAGACGCGGAGGTCGCGTTAATCCTCAAAGCGTAGCCCCGATTAAGGGATTACCGAAGATGGTGAATCCAGTTCGGTGTAACGAGTCGACTGCATCCATTTGCGACGAATTAATTGCGAATTCCGTGAGAACGACCTGCCTCAGAATTTTTGCGGAACCTTCCGGTACTGCTTCGACCCTTTGTAACATCGTACTATTTAGAAACTGCTTATCTGTGTATCCGTATATTTTTTCGAAATCGTATCTTTGTTAAAGTGTCACTGTACTCTATTGTTGTTATATTATTGTGTTCGCAGCGATGAAACTACCACTATTCAAATTTATAAGCAAACTAAATTTGGGGTTTAGAAGGTGAAAGAGATCGGTGAACCTTAAGTTGTTTGAACCTTTGAACCTTGGATTTTCAAAAGCGTAATCCTCAAAGTAACTGACGATGCTAACGCAAGAGAGAAATAGAGAGAAAGGGAGAGAGAGAGAGTATTTTTCCAATGTAGAAGCAAAGGTCGGAGAGCGGTGCGGTAATAAATTCAGAGCTACGAGGATTAAACGTTACCGGAAACAGTTTTGCCTGCCGCTAGGGAAGAGGAACAAGAGGAGACCTGGAAATTCCTGGGTAGTTCACCAGGGTATCCAGAGAACGTAGAACGAACGGACAACATTTAGACCAATTCCCAAAATCCCCTCGCCGCACGATGAAACTGCGACTCGAGTGGTCGATCGAGAAGAGGTTCGACTTTCGAAAGGGATCGGTAAATTGGGTGCGAGTCAAAAATGAACTATCTCTTGAACATCAATCCGCTCGTCGATGTATTTCGCATGAAATACCGTTGTCGGTGAGATATCGAACAATTCGATCCTCGTTGTAAAACGCCTAATTCAATGGAAACTGCGGCTCGCCGCTGGTCGCACACGTTGAAACTGTTTTGGAGCTAGTTCAACGTCCGGTTGCATTTGTACAGAGGCAATGGAACACTCTCTATCGACTATTCCTCTCCCTCTTTCCCGCTTTGCTTTTTACAACCAATAGCAGCCGCAACTGGAAATACAATTTTTATCGGAGGCACATCAAAGGGAGTTCCATCGTTCGGCGGCTGAAAGGGATGACCAACGAGAAGAAGGTAAGAGCGAGGAAAGCAGAGATAACCGAGATGATTGGCGAGTGGCGTTTCCGGGGACGAGGGCCTGGCCTAATGCAGTCCCATTAGGTACACGAGGCTTTAACCCCTTTGTAACACGCGTTTAACCGTATTGGCCTCTCTTATTACTTACTGTGATCGAGCTCGTCGTGCTCCACCAGGTAGCCGGTCGCGTTGTAGATGTGATGGTCGGGTTTAGCGGTGCTCGTGACCGCAGCTCCACCCGTTACTGTCGTGGACGGATTAGTTGGAATTGCTGTGCCAGCGCTAATCGCGATTGCGACCGCGTTAGGCGGCGACGAGGATGCCGTTGGTACGAGATTCATGGCGCCGGTCGTGTTCTCGACCTTCGTCGCGTTCAGCCCGCCCGTCATTGTTCCACCGTGCTCCTGTCCGGCCCTACGCTCGCATATCACTTCCGTCGAAGACTCGCGGCTCGAATAACCGCAAACGCTGTTATTATTCCGGGCTTATCGGACGGCACTAGTTCCGGGTCGTCGATTCGATCGATCGTTCGAGACGCTGTACCGGCCGATGGACACGATCCAACGTCCAATTTGCAATTACTATTCAATTTGGACTTAAGCTGCGCTGATCAGATCAGTTTGCCGCGCGACAACCTCCTCGAGCTCGGGATGCAAACGACCCTTGGACCGAGACGACGGACCTGAAATCGGGTACCACTTCGCCATGGAAATCAGAAGCTTCGTGATTCGCATCTCTTCCCGGGGGAGGGGGGCTAAATAGGCAAAACCGAAATTCGCATTTCGAGCGCGACTCTAGCTCGGCCAACCCAATTCAAGCCGGTCTCTCCTTGAAGGGGACCGGTTAATTGGACTCACCGGCATCTCCTACCGATCAATCAACGAACGATGGTTCGCGCCTGAATACGCGCACAAAGAATCGGAATCAACAACCTCCACCTATAACCGTGCTACTGCTCCGTCGAGGAGATTACGTGGTTGGTTACGTGTACGGCAACCGGTTTCCAGCGGAAACGAACGAATTTGTCATAACCCCTGTCCGACCTGTCGGTGATTTCTCACCCCTGACCGTGTCCCACCGAGTGGATTAAGCCCGGCCGAACGAAGGAATATCCTCGCGAGGGGATGAAAAACTTGTTTGCTGTGTGGTCCACGTTGCTGCCCCTTCGTGTACGGCAACCAGGCCAGGCCTTCCCCGGTTCAATTTCACCGTAGGCGTGGAAGACGATTCAGCTGGTATTTGTTAGCGGCGGGCCGAGTGTCGCTCATTCTCGTTGCTTTCCTCCTGGGAGAACCGCCTCCTTCTGAAACAGAAAAAACGAAGGCTCTGTACACCGGATTGTCCGTGTAATTTCATTTCCTTGCCGGGGAATTCGTCGACCGTCGCGAGATTACTGTGCCGTCGCGGTTAGGGGAGGATGTTAAGAGTGGCGTTTGGTGAAATCGTGCAATCCGTCGCGCGATTCTTAGACCATCATGGTTTACGGTGTACGCGACTCCGTCACGGCGACTTGCTCCGTCATTGCTGTCGTTAAGTGCGTTACGCTTAAGAAAGATCTTATTCAAGGTCATTTCACGTCGGTTCATCATCTCCAGTGTTTCGAGCGTATCACCTCCCGCCGCTCGTAAAGCTCCGCGGAGACACCGTTTCCGCCCCTTCCACGTCATTACCAACCCCACCCCCGCGTTTTCTCTTCCCTCTTGCCTCCGTTGTATTATGTAAAAAACTTAAAGCGCCACTATCTTCGAGAAAAGAGTGTGCTCGGGATGTTCATCCGCGACTATTTCCTCGCTGAAAATGGTATCGAATAAATTTCTCAAATGGATCCTATGATGTTCTGTAATAAGAAACAGACGACTGTCGTTCTTTATACCCTGCCGGGCGCCGTCTATAAATTCATTAGATTTCTGTTCACTGTCGGCTAAAAATCATTGTACACTTTGAAGCTATAGAATTTTATTTGAAATTTCAACGATATGAACACAAAAACAAGGAAAAGATTCGGAAAATGCTTTCAAAGTTTTGACCAACAATATACGTGTCCACTCAATTCAGTTTCACCCTCCAAAATTTATCTCTGTCTCCGTTAATCGTATCTTTCACTATGCCCTTCCTTGACCCTTTTGACCCTTCGTCGTGTTCGCTCCTCTCGCATGCTTGCCTGCAAAACGTACTGCACACGTCGAAACCGAATCGCGCGTCAGGGATTCAGAGACGGTGCCGGACTGATTTCCTCATTTCCATGGGACACACTGTGGTCCGAACGGTAGACGGTGATTAGTAATAGATCTAGTTCGAATTCGGAGCAGCCACGGGCAGGCAATTTCGGGACGCACCAGGTTCCAGAGTCACAACACCAGTTTGCAACGCGAGCTTCTCCGATAATTAAACTTGGCCGATAGTTAGCGCGGCATTGTTCCGCTAACAGTTTTCCAGGTGCGCGGTAATTATTCATAAGCGTTAGTTCGTAATGAACGCGTGCACCCGCGTTCACGGGACCAAGCTTGATACCCGGCCATCGTGGTCAAGCTCGGTGACCCGATGTTTTCCAATTTTCGTGTTTCGAACCTTCGCAATCCCCCACCCCCAACCTGTCCTTGTTTGGAATGTTTCGCGCACGAAAATCGTTCCATCGAAAGGAAACAGCGAGGATTGCCGCGGTGGCTCCTTAGAAAATTCGAACAAATTGGACTCTTCTCCGGATTAATAAACGTTCGAGAGGTGGAGAAGAGTGCTGTAGAAACGACGCACGATTTCGTTGGGCATTTAATATCGATAATTGGCACTCGATGTCCGTGGCGGAACGTCGTTAACACGAGCCATCGGTAGTTCGAACACGACTTCGCATTAATTGGCACGGCATCGCATTGAAATTGCGACTGCACTGCGGTTGCCTCGAGGACACTCCTGCGGGGGCGTCGTCGCAGGATGCAACCAGCCTTGCACGCGGCTGACATCGTATAATGAACTCGGGCTCGGTGTTAACGTAACAAGCGGCACACCGACCAAATTATTAATCGGATTGCAAAGCGATCCCGGCGACGAGGGGTTTCGACGTTGGCCGTTGTTGCGCGGTGTACGAAAAAAGAAACTTAATCCGATCTCTGGTAGAAAAATCTTGGCGAAAGCTGTCGAACTCATAACGATCTACCTAACAGATAGACAAGAAATTGCGCTAGATTCCTAACGCCGTCGCACAGATTATACAGGTTCTTTCTTGCCACGACCAAATCGCAAATTTATGGAAGGGAAAAGCGAGATGGTTCCCTTTGTCGCGGGGCGTAGGAAGCAAAAATTTCTAGCAGCTCTGCGAGTTCCTTCGCAATCAGCGAGGAACGTCGTCTAGCTCCGGTCGCAATCAACAGTGAAATCGCGAGGCAACAAGAACGTGGGTGCCAGCGAGTCGAGATTTTAATGAAAATTTACATCCACCGGGGCTACTTGCCCGCTGCTCCTACCGGAACGTTTGTCAGACCCGGTATATACACGTCGTGCATCTTCGCGAGAATATCAGCTTAACTCGGTTAGCTCGTGTGGGAGGAGGATCGTTCGGGACCGGCGGTTGCGTGTGTATAAGTGGACGAAGAAGGGTCGAACGCGAACCGCCTTCGAGGCCTTCGTTCTCTCGGCTCGACGAGCATCTGGCTGTTACGGTGGTTTAGTAATTCTTACGTAACGCGGCTTCGGCGAACATCTCGCGTCGGCGATTTGCATAATCGAACTCGGCTGTTCGCTCTTTCGTGCTACTAACTGCTGTGCCAGCTAAACGCAATTGCGGCATCTGCGGCGTTAATAAGAAACTTTCTCGACATTAATTCTCTTTAGGTTCGTTAAACAGGCGCCTTGGCAGAACCAAGTGGCTCTCGCGACTACATTTTAACGGCGAACTCGAAAACGGCCAAATGTCCGGCCAGGAGTCCGAAGGAACGCCAGCATCTCCAAGGGATACGGCAACGTTCGCGGACTATTAGTTGATTAAGCGGTTAATTAATTTTCCCGATGCCCGACGAGTCTACATTGACCATTGCACAGAATATATTTCAGGGCGCACCCGCTGGAAAGATCGCGAAACGTTTCCGACTTTGATCTTCGATACTGCTAACCGACGGGAGCACGCTTTATAATTAACTTTGGCCGACGTCCCTTTTGCGTGTCTCGTCTTTCAGCCAACGCTCGTTAGCGAACAGCGAACGCCACTGACCCCGATTAACTATTTCCTTGCCCGATACCGATAGATCATTGAACCTATTTCTGAAAAACGAATCTTCGACGAGAAACGAGGGGTGACGTCACGGACGGTTCTACGTGTACGGCAGAGAATGGATTCCGAAGTTGGCTACCCTCGTTGAATCGTTAACTAGCCCTCGCGCTATTAGGCACCCAAGCCTCGACAATTGCTGTGATTCATAGTCATCTCAGCGATCGATCGAACACTTGACACGTTTAATTAGTCGACCGATTTTTTGATCAGCCGCTCGGCACACGAGCCTACACGGGAAATAATGAATGGCCAATTGAATTACACGACCTTTATCGGTTTAACAGCGCTAATTACTAACTTAACGGACTCATTGTACCCGCCTTGTACAACCAAAATTACGGCCGCACGGTCGAGATAAAAGCTGGCGCTAGCCCGGTGAAATTCAGGCAACGCGCGCTCTATTTAATCGGGTTCATTTGCAAAAAGCCTGCACTGCACGCCGACCGTTCAAAAGCCCCGCAAAATAATCAATTTCGATGGACTTTTTTATATTCCACCCGCGCCGCTGTGCTATGCGGTCAACAAACTGAATACGCTATTAATCAAGTCGAAGCTAACTATGCTAGGCTTGATTGGGGGAGAAAAAAAAATGGAATGATTTATTTTTTGCCCGACAGAAAAATTAATCCCGATGCGACGCGTTACTGAGAAAAACACGATGGTGTTTGATTTTGCGTTCATCGATTCGATAAATCACCGAGCTGTACACTTTCCTCGAGGATGCATGACCGGTGCACCTTATCCGTTACATGTAAATCTGAAAAGCGGGTGCAACGACCGCGTCGTCGACCTGCTGAATGGCCCTCTCCTGCTGGTATTAGCCCAAAAGAACGTCGAAGAAGAAAAAGAATCCAGATCCCACGGGAATCGGGAAAGTCACCGGTGAACAAAGGGCCTGTCATCTAGCCCGAGGTATTACCTTTTTCTCGGTCTAACCCCCATCTCGTTCGAGCAAATGACGTGGAAATCTTGAAGCTGGCGTAAGGACCTGCTGTTCCCATGAAAACGCGACGAGAAACGAAGACGATTCGAGGCCAACTGATTCGCGACAGCTCGTGTTCCCTGGTTACCTAATAATTCAGAGACCTTCCGAGACAGGCTCTCGGCGATTAGCTTATATTAGCGATACGATTCCAAGAATTTAATATGCATAGCAGAGATTGTCAAGCTTTCGTGGCAAAATAGCGAAAGCTGAAGAGATACGTCTCCCTTACCAAGACGAGACGAAGTTCGAAGATCTCGTCCGGCCAAACTTCTCTAACCCCTTAATAATTTATAGGCTCTCACGAAACCTAGCCTACAGTTAGGATAAAACGATTCAACGTTCATCCAATCAAAGACGCCGAGTTTCGGACCGAGAAGAACAAAGTTCATGGATTCGTTCGGTCAAAGGACAAACGGAGCGCTTACCGAGCTGAAAATTGATGTAACCACGATATGGGTGCCGTCACGGGGCAGTTAAGGAACATGACAGAAACTCTCGTCGGACGATCGTTTCCTTCCTTCGCGCCTCATAGAGCTCAACGTGACCCGTACCCTCGATCCGGTACGCTTCTCTTCCGCGAGGACCAGAGATCGTAAAAGTATTGAACGAACCTCACCCCACCGGAGTCCAACGGACCTCTCACGAATTCGCCCGAAAATTTCCGCGCGGAGCTTCTCGCAACACCATTAAATCGAGCCAACATTCCAACGGTGTTGCTAAATTGCTCTCGAAAATTCACGTTCCGCTAGAACTAGTCGGATCGCTATCGAATTCCGTATCGGGGACGCAACAATGCCGTGATGTTTTCCCGTGGAGCGACAATAAACGTTTTATGGACGAGCGGAGGATAACGTTTTCGCTTTCATAGTAGGGTTGTACGAGGGTACACAGAGGGGGAGCGAAAGGGAGCAACGGCAAAGAGCGGACGTATCGAGTAGCGTTTTTCGCGGGGAAATGAGATTCCAAGGCTTTTCTACGGTCTGTTCGTACAAACGCATCGTTTCCATTTCCCTGTGCGCCCCTATGTTTTCCCAACACGCCCCGTGAACGACGCCAAGACACCGCTAGCGAGCGAAACGCACGCCACGCGCGCGCAGATGTCTAGGAAGTTGCCAACGGCAAAGCGAAACGCGGCACGATTGCAGTGAATATCGATCACGGGATGCACCGACAGGATTACAATGGAGTTCCATTTGAACTCGGCTCTCGAAACTTTGCCCGGCTATAAATTCTTGAAAAATACATACATCAGGTGTTGAAACATGCGCCATCCAATCGTCAACCGATACTGAACCGTACACGGAACCGATCGAAACGCCTATCTTTTATCTCACGTTTTCTCTTTCACTCGGATATATTCGCTAACTGCATATTAATTGGTGAGAGAACTCGAAAGGTGTAGAGACGAATGTTTATCTAAAAGAACGGCGAAACGGCAAATTCGCAGTTGGACTCGAACAAAAACGCGACCCGACCGTTTGATCAGTTTCTCGCATCACCCTAGGTGGATCAAACGGGGCAGGGTGACGGGGTATAATTTAATTACACCGCGTATCGCATGGCGTTCCACGGTCTGTTCTCTGTGCAATGAAACACGGTCTATCGAGCATCGCGCGGAAAAGGGATGCAAGGCGAACCCTTTTTGCGAATCCACGCCGGTCCAACTTTCTGCTCGACGGAGTCCCTCTCTCCCCGTTCGATCCGGCACCCGTTCAACCCTGAAGGGCCAGCACGAACCCGTGTGTACGTGTCGCGCCTTGCAAACGCGTCGCCCGACCGACCTCGTTCGATTTCCCGTCGCGAGTATCGCGTTCCTCCGAACTCCGAAAGGAATATCGCGAACGGCAAAGAGCGAGTCGCAATATTTACCGATTTATCATCAAAGCTTCCGGTTGCTCTTTTCGCGGCTACCACAGCCGTGTCTTCGCGATTCACCGATGTCGTTCAGCTCGACGCGTTACTATCGGCCTGCTTGGATAACTCGATTAACGGAAGTTCGAAGCAGGCTGATGGAATCGCGGTCGATCCGCGAACGTGTCTGAAGCAATCAGGCCAGGGAAGCTAAACAAATTTTCGTAGCGAGCTAAGACCAATTAGGTAGATCCAACGGGATCAAGCGGTGGATCGAGTTACGGTTATCAAGATGATACCAAGCTTGATTTACTTGGATTTCCTGTAACGGAACTCCCTACCTAATTATCCGGTTATACGCTCGACACGATTCAACCTTGTGAATTTATTCGCACAGTTTGAGGTGGAGACGCGGGAAACTTTGGAGAGTTCACCTTTTTCGAAATAATTTCCGTCCTGCCGTCTTCGCAGTCTGGGGGGAAATGTCTAGAAGCTTGCCAGGAATTCGAAGGAAATTCCTGCCGGCATTCTCGTGCTTTGTACAGCTTTAAGGGGACCCCGTCGCCTAATGAAATGAAAGACAACGCGCTTTGTGTCCGAGGAACGTTTCCGGCGAAACTCGCGATTCGATTGGTGGAGGGCTTCGGAATAGAGTTTCCGGTTCCGATTCTGAAAATGACGCGCGGTGCACGTGTTCCGCGGCCAGGCTGAATCTCTCTGTTGGGAAATTCGCCAAGGTTCGTTAGCTCGCTCAATTTCGACGGAGACCTTTTGAAGGCGTAGCCGTGGCTCGTTACAATGGCCGCGTTCGATATCGTTCATCGTTGGCCGCTGCTGTGCACGGAGATCGAATCACAGGCGGCGCCCTGGCCAAAATTTCGCCGCAACCCAGTCGCCGTAGGCGCTCTGGGAGAGGATCGTCTTGGATGCCGCGAACGGGGGAGGGAGAGGAAAAAGGAGGATGAAAAACCGTTCGCAACGTGCGGGGAAAACCAACAGCTATCGAGATAAGCAGGAGCATCCGGGGAAACTGTTTCGCCGCCTATCTTAGAGCTGGCGGCGCTAATAGAATTCTAGAAGCTGTTAGAGGCCCATTCAGGTGGTTGATGGGCTCCCATTGAATCGCAAGTTTCCTTAAAAACCCCGCAACCGCGGTCGCTGTTCGGGGCGTGGTTAAGGATCTCTTAAGACGTCTCGCGGAAAGCAAACAGGCTGAAGGTTTGTAAGATCCGAGGAGATAGATCGACGCGACAACGTTAGGATATAATTAAATAGCTGCTACGCTACGGTGGTCTTGTCCCGAGGACATTCGCACAATGAGCGAGGGGAACACTAGTGTTCAAAGTAAACGTCGTGCCAGGGAACGTTTGACACACGGTGTTAACACGTGTACAGCTTGCCAGGCGCATCGACTCAGCCTGTTGGCGTACACGCAGGCAAGCCACAAAGTGCATGCGGTGCACTGTAACGCAATGTCTTGGCGAAGACTTTGAGAACGCAAGCCACGATCCTAAAGGATGCGGGATACTATTTCAAGGCAAGAAGTTCGGACGGTTGATACTTTCGCATTTGTACGTGTAAAGTGTACGAAGCAAGCGAGCTGTTTCACGGAACTACATTAGATACCGGATATTAATAATAAACACATTCGAGTAACTATGAATGAAAGGCGATGAATAGGGCGTGAAAGGGTTGAAAATGTGTAAATTAAATTAATAATGCGAGAACGAAGCGAGATACGACTGTCTCGCCAGTTTACGACCGCGTTCTGTCTCCAATTCAGTAATATTTTCCGGAAACCGTCGATCTCCAACGAAGTTTAAGACGTTCTCCGGCTCAGACGCGCAACTTTCCATTAATTACTCGTGCCGGTTAATTACGGAATTCCTTTCCAGTGTACATCAGCGCGGAGCATCTCCGGCGCGACGAGTCTGCTGAGATTTCCGCTGGACTAAATTTTTCCCGTACGCTGACACCATTAAACGCCGTGAAAATAAATCAACCCGCCTCATAAATTTCCGCGGTTTATCGCGTTCTTTTTATGCGACGGCATTAAAACGGGACTCCAAACATTTTTCCCAAGCGCCTCATCCTTATCGCCTTCATCGTGCAGCGTGCACGAGCGCATCGGCGAGCGATTTCAAGCGAGGATTTCGAAAAATCCCCGCATCCCTCCCACTCGAGAGACACGTAGGCGAAGAGCGAAAGTGTCCCCTCGCTCTCGTGGACGATCTCGTCGTCGTTTTCAACGCGCTCAGGCGCGCTCGTTCTCGCGGGGAACACCGCGGAACGCATAGTCGGTCGAGTCGAAAAGAAACGGACGAGAGAACGTTAAACACGGGACGAGCACTCTGGAAATCACCGTACAGCGAGAAAGTGGTTAGAGAGAAGGGGTCAAGGGGTGCTCGGCGCCGCTTGTTCCAGTTAAGTCAAACTGCTGACTGTACCGGGTGACGAACCGACAGACGCCTCTGCACATCAAAAAGCTCTCTCGTTTTTCTGCCACCGTTCCAGTCTGAGCGATCCTTCCTTCGACTTCTACCGGTGATTTGCCCCCGAAACGACCCCCGTCGATCGTGGAGGACGAGAGTGCGCCACCCTTCGAGAAACGTAAACGCTCCTCCACGCTTTGGCCCGGCGAATGATAATAGAGCGAAAGTGCGGGTCAAGGAGTGCTTCTGTTGAAGAGAGCGGAGTTCAACTCGCCGAGAAACCACCCCTCGGATCCTGTTTCCTTGTCCGGTCGCTGACACGGACTTACTTCCGGCGTGTGCTCGATAATTCCTTGTCCGCCCTCCCTGTTTGCGCCACGCCTACTTCTCGCAACACAGAAATTAGCTGCGCGATCTTGCACGCGGTTAACGCTTCCGCTGACCGTTCCTCGACACCGAACCTTGTCGGTTACTTTCGCAAGATTTTCGAGGGAATCGGACGAACGCGGTTCAATCCCAACGCTTTTCCTCCGCGCAGGATCGCGCCGCCGACTATTTTTCAACGCTTCCGAACGGCGAACGGATTAATTATCTCTCGAGGCGTTCGTTGCGTTAGAGCGAGCGCAGAAATCATAACTGATTCAGCTAATTTATGAAAAGCGCCAAGGGAAGCGGATGAATCTTTCACCGAGCCGTGGAAAAGCGACGAGAAGGAAAAGAGACACAGGAAACCGGTGAGGGAGGATGGAGGAGTTGGAGAGACGAAAGAGAGACAAGGCGGAAATTCGTTATTCTCCCCGGTGAAGGTAGCCAGCGAAATTCCTCTCGGGGAACAGTTTCGCGTATTGTGCGGCCACAATGCGAGCCGACACCCAACGCGTAAAGCTATTATTATTATTGGCGTCGCCGTTGTTCCGTTTTGTTCTATTATGCCGTCGGCTCTGGGCTTGAAGAACCGTGAAACGAGACAAGGAGCGAGAGAGAGAAAAGAGAGAAAGAGAGACTCGCTGCTCGAACACCGTATAAATTCTGGCATAAATCTCGGCGCGGCTCTTACAGTTGGGAAAATGTCGCCTGCTTAAAAGTACGGCCGAATTATTTGCCGCTCGATCGCGCCCGAAAATCAGTTCGGGAACGATTCAACACACCGAGTCGTGTTTCCTATTCAGGTCAGCCATTCGGCCGGTAAATGAATGGCTGAAATATTCAAAGGTAATCGCCACGCGTGCGCCAGCCGTGTGTGCCATTAACATGCGAAAATTTATCGCAATCCCGCTCGAGGCCTGATCCGTTGGCGGTCGCGCGGTCGAGATCGGTCCCACGGAAATGTATGACGTGCTCGTTTGCATTCGATATCGCCCGCTTAAGCATCCTGGCGGACCGATAGTCTCGCAGGACGAAGACGAATAGCGCGTTTGTGCGGGGGACGAAAATTCATTTCCAAGAGTCATCAGTCCAGGGGATATTGCCACTAGCTGTGCCGTTGCTGTAACTGCTTCGCAACTTTTCCCCGCTCCGTGTTATAAATAAAGCGGTCGCATCGCCCGGAGGAGCTGATCAATCAATGAGACTGCTTAGCAACTTATCGTTCGGTTGAGAAATCGTGTTTACTGATAACAAGAAAAATATCGAGCAATTTCGCCGGCATATTAAAAGAGGGGAACACGCTAAAGCGGCTGAAAAGCGGGGGAAAAAGGAAGAGGAAAAAGAAAGATCTATTGTTCCGTGAAGTCTCTGTAATTCAGCGTTTCACGGTATGGCATGTTGTTCGTCTGTATGGAGCGCGGCGGTCTTTTCTTCGAAACGGAAATCAACTTAAACGCAAGGGTCGGGGTAATATGTCAAAGCAACAAGATAGAACGGCGAGCGCGTACATTTGCGTTTATTACAGCGTTGACTCGGCGCGCATCTGCTCCGCTTCGAATTCGTTGTTCCATAGAGGAATTATTCGCTTATTAAGTTGCACGCCTTTGGCCTGGGTCTGCTTGTGTTCCGCTATCTATGAGAACGGCATTCAATTCGCGAACACACGCGTGCACACGTATACACGCGACCTCCTCTTCGCTCGACTACGCGAATTCGATTATCTTTCATCGACCATCCGGTAATTGCGAGTGCATGTTGTAGATCGGCGCAGGGGGTGGACGTTCGAAAATCAAGCAGACAACCGATCGTTTGAAACGGGTGACGGAGGCCGACATCAAGTATTCATCGATGCATCGTTTAATGGAACGATTGTGAAGCGCGGTTGACTTTGGTCCGGTTAAATTCAACGGAAGATAGTCGTCGACTCGAAATTAATACACGGTACCTCGTTAACTTTTCTCGTGCTCGAAACTTGTAATTTTCCCGTAACCGTACCGTGGAGAAAGATAGTATCATATCATGGTGGCAAAAGTGTGTTTGCGTTCGAAATGGAACAAGCGGTAGATATAAAGCTTCCTGAGAAACAACGGGGGCACTTTTCAGCAAACAAAATGCGCGATAATCGTTCAGTTACTGCGAGATTATTGAGATTCTGTCTGGATTAAGCTCTCGCTGTCTCTCTTTATCTCTGTTCTCTTTCTCCTTCCGCTATTTTCTGCCGGCTTTCACGGATGAAATCCATGAACGGGTGAAATCCGGAAGATCGGACCACGTATATCGGAGAACCAGTATGGAACTACAGCGTTCGGCAGAAATATAAAGGTTCGCGGGAGGTTAGTCATAAATCAAACGCATCGATATTGGTGTTCGTTTAATAAATGACCGTGGAGTGTGAAAAAACGGGTACACGGTTCGTTCGCCCATGTTGCTAACGCGTTCGAGACATGCTATAAATGATCCACGTGAAAAATCAGTTATCGGCAGGGGGATGTTGCTCGTTAGTCGGGGGTGAATCGCTGAAATATTCGACATTCAATCAAAATATGTATATTCCACCCCAAAAGCGACACGCTGCTCGTTCGATAAATAAAGCTTTTGAAGTGAAAAGGAGAGAAAAAATATCGACGCGGGTCTATCGGAAATAAACGCGAAGAAATGATCGTCGATCATCGATTATGCATGCGTATAACAAGAACGTATGCAAAGAGCATTGTGAATTCTCCGAAAGGTCGAAAAAAGAGCAACCACTGAATAGCAAAGTAGTTCAGGGAACGCGAGAAAACTCGTTTGAAACTCGTAAAATGATTTCCAGTTCAAGTTTGATACAATTTGCATATGCGATATATATTTTCAGCGACGTCCTCCCACCTTTATTTCCCCAGCACAATACCAACCCCCGTACATCTTGACTTCCGCTTCTAACTGCGACCATTCTGCCGGAGTTACTACGGCGGCCGATTTTCCGACGATTAAGTACATTACACGTAATGACGGTGCACCGGGTTCAAGGGGCGCTTTACCGTCCTAGCCAGTGGCTAGAACTGCGGAGAATGCGTTATTCTCTCCGGAGTACAATCGACAAAGCGGTGCTCACGGATACTCGACTACCCCGTCCCGCAAAACTGGCCGACAATTAACAGAGCGCACGGGTGTTCCGTTTTAAAATCGATGTCGAATCCGTGGCTGTCCCCCAAGGTCGTGGGCAAACGCGCAGCGGTTCGAGGATCGAAGGTCGATAGCTGAAAAGTGTGAACCAGGAACACCGAACTATGGATCCGTTGACGACACAAAAAGTGCTACGTATCCTTACCAAGTTACACGCGTCGGGACCTCCGGATCGCGCACCATTGTCCTGCCAGAGCGGTCGTCGAATCACCACCTATGGCACGGTAACATTGTACTTCATCGGAGATGGTGAACGCGAGAAGTTCCAAATGGACAAATTTTCACTCGTCTCCCGACTTTCCTCCGCAACTTTCAACACCGTCCGCTCCGTCGAATCCGACCGACCGTAGCTTTGCCGGAAGTTCCTAGCCGCGACGCAGCATCCGAGTGTGTTATGCGACACGGTCGACGAAGGAGGCGAACGTTACCCAGAGTCGAGACACGGCGAGGAAAACGCGGATACAACGACGACACACCTCTGTGCCAGCGACGGCGGAGCTGATGCGGACCGCGGAAGGGAGGCTGCGAAACTGAGATGAAACCACGGCGCAACCCCGGTGCGCGCGCGCACCAAAACCACCCCCGGAATACACGGAAGCAGCCCGGCCAACCGAACACTACCCCTCGTCCCTCCCTACTTACTTCTCTCCAGGACTACCACGACGAGGACGACGATGCTCCCGCTTCCATTTTTCCTCTCCCCCGTTCCTTTGTCCTCCTGCCTCTTCTTTCGGCATCTCCTTCCTGCTGTTCGACCGCGAAACACCGCCTAGCGGTGCGATTTTATTTATTTATTTATCAAACGGGTAAACTCTCGTTAGTGGCTGTATGAACTTGAGTATAATAGGACGCAAAATAAATACAAAGGTATAATGGTATATAAAAAAATTGTACGAACGAACGCGAACGAAAAATAAGTAAATAACTAAATACGAAGGGTAGCGAATCGATGCTTTCTCTGTTCCCGCTATTAATCATCAAATCCTAATTTTCTATCCACGAGCAAACGAAATTGTAATTATAGTGGATAAACCGAGAAGGTGTCAGAAGATTGTAGTCGTTAAATTAATCCAGGTTTATTTAAAGGTTTTCGCAAGACCGTTTGTTAATCCTCGCGAGCGGTCGCAGGACCAAAGCGAGCCGAGGGGTAGTACAGTTGATACAGAGATTATTTCGACGGAAGTTAAACGTTCGCAGGACGAGAAAACCGACGTGACTGGTATCTCGAGCGTTCGCAATTACAAGCTAATACTTCGGACGCGCGTGCGATACCTGGCCATAGGAGAGAAAGGGGGAAATAAAAGGGAAAAGAATGATACAACGAGCCGGATACTTTTCAGGCCGGTGAAATTCACAGAACTAGAGCTCGCACATGGGTGAAGCTCAATGACTCATCGATAGAACAATGTTGCTCATTCCGACGACTTTAATTGGCAATTACGAGGCAGTTGGCAAACCCGGACTTTTTTAAATTCGGTTAATCGAATCGCGCGCTCATAGAGAGCCTGCCCAATTACCCTCGATCCTGGCGTTTCCCGAATTCGCGTTAAATCTCAGGCCGACCAATGGCGAGCGAACTCTCTCGCGCATCGTTTCGATCAAAAAGTTCGAATGGTACGGACAGGTTGAATTCGCGACTATCAGTTTTATCAGCGCTGCCCTGGAAGCGCACAAATTATAGAAATTTATCGATTCATCGAGGTGATCAAGTATGCAATCAGCCTTTTCGCTGATTTAAAATTGACGTTCCATTTATTTAGCTTATTATTTATTTTGTATGGTAAACAACAGAAGCGATGTGATAGGTTTACGTGTTAGATATAACGAATAGGTCAGCATGCTCGTATGCATCCATGGAATGAGAGACGGAATGCATCACTTTTGGTATATACAGTAGTAAATACAAACAAGCAAACAAATAAAAAATAAACAAACAGAAAAGAGTAAACAGGCAAGTTCACCAGGATCAGTCGTGGACACGACATTTCATTTCACATGCCGTGTCCCACGCATACAGCGCTACATAATCAAGTAATCCCTGCTGATAAAGTAGCGTTACATCTTTTCGCAATTTAAGGCGCATGGAACTTTCTCCAGACGTTAGTTGGAAAAGCAAGGAAGAGGCTGAGGTACACAGGAAGGCTTCTCCGAGAGGTAGCCTTGCTGAGAAACCGTGCTGGGGGATCCTTAATAAAAATGTACGGTCACAGAGTAGCCGTAGGTGCTAAAGATTGATGAGAGTGGGAAGAGGAACGAAGACGGTGACGGTGGTTGTAAGGAAGTTTTACTTTCGTCGAATTTGCCAAAATCAGCAGACGTTAACCCGCAGCTTGCCGAAATTCCAAGCATCCGGTGGTTCCCATTAATTAACGAAGGGTCAGAGCAAGGGGGTGGGAACGTGGCTAAACGAACGTAATCGTTGCTTTCAAGCGTAGATTAAAATTTAAGGCGGAGCCTCGTGCCGCCTGGCGCACCTTTGTCAAGCTTTACGAGGGCTTCTCTCTGTAATCGTTATATACATCCGTGTTTACGTATCAACAGACACGCTGTCGAAGCGTGGAGTTGCTCTCGTTGTCTGTCTCAATTAAGTTTCCATCGAGTTGCATCGATCATCCGAGCAACCTGCAAATCGCGACGCCGTTCCGCCCCTAAATACCTTCCAGGAGAAACATTTATTTGGCGGTAGAGAAAGCCTTCGAGGCCGTGTCGCTAGTTATTCGGTGGAGCGTCGAGAGCTTGGAAATGTCGGCCAAGTGTCAGAATCGATGAACGTTTATCCAAAACGTGGCATATCAGGCGAGAAACCGGAGAACCGGGTACACTCGCGACAGGCCGAAACGTATCAAACAACATTCTCTCGGGGAATTTTTCGCGAGAAGTTCGCCTGGAGATAAGAAATTCATTTCCCCGGAAGCGGCCACCGTCTCCGGGTGAATCATTCTCGCGACGTCGCCACGCAGTTCCTTCGAATACTGTCGTTTGTCTCCAAGGATCCTGACAGGGCGTTGCCGTAATTACACAGCCTCCTATTCAGGGTCGCCTCGAGCGTATCCCAAGATGGCAATTCGTCTCCATTCTTCGACTCGGAGTCGTCCAACTTCCGTCTGGCGTCCAGCGTGCTCCACGTCGGCGACTCCTCCCGGCTGATCATCTCGTCGAATTTATTTTTCTCGATATTACGATCAGCGCGCAGGCTAGACCGTGCCGGGGAGCTTCCTGAAATTGAAAAATCGATCGCCGTATTGTTTGCACGGCGTTACCGGGGATTCGTTCGCGAAAAAACGGACCGTGTGCTCTGGGTAAATTGTTGCCACGTTTGTATTAAACGATCGAGCGCCTCGAATCGAGGCGAGAGCAAATAAAAGGGGAACGCGAACCGGAATAAAATAATCGTCTTTAAGAAGACAGCGAGATAAAATATTTCCGACTGGCTCGTCATACGTATATAATTGCTCCATCCTTCGAAGGATCATATTTTCGGATAGCTATCGTTGATGCAACACCTTTGTATGCAAATACCTTTAATAGCGTCCCATATCGGAGCGCGATATTTTCTAAGGGTAATCGTCCCGGCGATGGAATCGATCGAGGAACTCCAGGATGACACCGAGTGCGAGTCCCAAATGGCGCAAGGACGTTGCCTCATCAACGCGTTCCGTCTCAAAGTGTCGTGCATCTCTTGCATCTCCTTTTCCAGTTGTCTCTGATGTTCCGCGACGATTCTTCGTCCGCGAGCTCCCGGTGATAATCGCGGAGACGAATCCAAAAGGTCTGACTCCTGCCTGAGACGAACAAAAGCGAATCCATTATGCATCGAGGGCCAACCAAGGAGAGCCCGTGGCCGTTAACGACTTCTTTAAAGGTGAGGATCTTCTCAGAGACGAAACCGTACCTGGGTCTGTAGATTTGCCTCGGCGAACCGGATGTATCCACGCGGATGGGCTTCCTCGCGCGACGAGAGGATTCTCTGGCCAAGCGTTGCACCGTATCCAACACGACCGCTTGCTCTTCCCGCGGCAAAAGAGCGGCGACTTCTTGCAGAACCTACAAAAGGAAAAGTTTCTCAGCCCGTGACTCTGTACTTTAACCCTGGCGGACGTCTAGGGGATTTAAAGGGACAAAGCTAGCCGCGGGGAGAGTAGGGAGAGAGAGAAAGAGAGAGAGAGATAGAGAGAGAAACTGTCGTCTCACTTTTCTCAAAACAGTATTCACCGCGACGCGGAGTCTGCAAAGTTGTTAAATAAAAAGAACGCTCCTCCTCAAATCTTTGGTAACTCCGTCCTCTCAGTGGTAAGGTCCCGAGGTTTATACACGAGGGTTGAACGAGAGGAAGCTGCGCGGCAGCGCGAGACCGGGTTCGGAGGTAGCTAGGATTAAACTTAGTTTCGAAGCGCAAAACGTATTTTCCATAAGCATAAGGGGGGTCTCGGTGAATCGGGCTGTCGCTCTTTAAGTAGAAAGTTAGTTGGCACGTGGTGGATGGAGACGAGGAGCAGGAGCCAAGAGCTTCTCCTCGCTCTGCGAGCACAGCGCGCAAGGGCGCTTCGGGAAAGTAAATACGTGTCCGCTTTTTCCCTTTTTATTCGCGTTCGCTGGCCCTGGAAATACATACAGGAACGGTAACCGGGAATTCGCCTTCGAGACAATTTCGTGGACCAGGCTTCAGCGATTTCCAGCGAAATCATTGGAAAATACGAAGAATCGCTGACGCCGTAGGCGTAATCTAATCGAGAGAGTCCTCGCAAACAAGCCCGCAAAATCCGCCAATGAAATTCGCCTGGATTTTCGTGGCGGTTGATTCGCGCGGCAAATAGAATTAAAATTTTCTGCCCGCTGTTGTGGAAGCGTTATGGAAAATTCACGGTGCGCTGAAAGAGCTCGACGGGTTTGTTTCTGAAACAAAACTAATCCCGAGAGCGTTCGAGATCGACCCACCCCGAAAAGGTTTCGCGCCGCGGCGGAAGCGCACACGACCGGAAATTAGCTGAAATGGAAGCGAGCAAGCCCCTGAGGTGTTCTCCTCGCTGCCGCGAATAAACAAAGCGAAAAATACTCTTTCGCTCTGTTCGATTGTTCCTCCGAGATGACAAAGCTGCCTTCGGAAGAGACCTCGCGAGCGTTTATAAGTTCCAATCGGTTAGGAAAGCGGTCGAGGAGCTCGCCGTGAAGTTTCTCTCGAAAGAAAGATAATAGCGGAGAAGGGTCGAATAAGAAGAAATACCGAACGACCGGATATCGAGGTGAAATTATTATGAGGTGGAAAAAAAATGTGAAAGGATCGGTCTTTCTTCAGAGGGATCTTACTGTCACTCGATAGAAGACAGAACGGCAGCTTCGCAAACTTTCAAAAGCTTTGAGGACATCGGGCTCCGGTGTCTCGCGGGAAACGCGAACGAGAAAAGGAGCCGGCATCGTTTATTTTGTTCGAGAGAATGGCCATCCGAACGTCGATGGCTGAAACGATGGGAACGTTAATCGGGTAAGTAGCGATCGCCTCTATACGAGAACCCCGCTCCGACTGCACCACGACTAGGAAATCGAACAGGATTTTATTGATCTTACCCGGAAGTCTCGCTGCAGAATGCCGCATACCTGACCACTTTCGAAGCAAGAACTGCCCGCAAGTTGTTGGAATGTTTTATCCTAAAAACGTCGCTCGGATCTTCGATCCGGACTGCCCACGATTTCTCAGAGAACCGTCGGGAAAAGCGATTTCCGTTCGATGCGTCGTTCTCTGCGGTCGAAGATGTTCGAGTTACACGGTTGGTGTTACTTCACCCGCGGAAAAGAGGATCGTGCGATTTCGCGGTGAACGGCATTAGCCCGGAAAAATAGGATCCCAGGACGTCCATGGAAGAATTTCGGTTATCGAGCAGGAAGGATACGGCTAACGTCCACCCAACCGGCGAGAACTCGCTGACACCTATTCAGTCGGGTTTAACTCGATCCCATGAATGCTGATACGCTTAAGATCCTCCGGGGACTCGATAACCTTTAGAGAAGTCCCTTTGATCCCGAGGAGGCGCTTGAAAACAGAAGGAGCAGCAGAAACGGTGTTCCTGAAGGACGATGAAAAAGTTTCGGTCTTCGTGAGTGCAGGATCGTGTCCTGTCGTTTGCATGACTCTCGTTCATCTGTTTCCTCACGAAGCGAGCTACCTTCTGTCTAATTATCCCCCGGGTTAGCCGAGAGCCCCTCCGGGAGTTCGGAGAAAATTAGACCGTCGAAGTATTAAATTGCCACCTTGATGGATTGATGTATAACAAAGAGGCTCCCTTGGGCCAAATCGCATTACGATTTAGGGACGCTCGCGTAATCGAACTTCCTGTCCGTGCTTTTCGACAAACGTCTATCGCTTTTTAATCACCGTCCGTCATTCTTTTTGTCAGCGTTTACCGTGGAGATGTATTATCTCTTGCTGGATGTTTTTGTTACGATCTTCCCGTTTGCTGCATCGAAAGCAACCACGAAACATCTCTTTTAATGGCGGAGGGTCTAAATCGATTTCCTTCTGAACGATTCGTTTGAACGCGAACTTTTGGTAATCGTTCGATTATCGGATAGAGAACGCCATTGACGGTCGCGAAAGTATTCCTTTAAAAGATGCAGGATCCAAGTTATCGTGTTCTGCGTGGAAGAGCGTTGTATCTAGCAGAGTATCGCGACAGGATCGATACTATTTGCAAAATAAGGTAATCGCGATGCCGGAAGGGAACAGGAACGACGACAGTTTTCGCTAAACTATCGATATCGCTTGCGAGAGCATCGTTCCCATCGCTACCTGCACGAACATCGTTGCGGCAACAGCCTTCTTGTCGTTATTACAGAAACACGATCCTTTGAAGTAACATCGCGGCCCGATTTTATGATCTCTCCGTAAACCGAGGTTTCACTTCGCAGTTTCTCGCCGCCGGCTTTCCCGAAGCATTAAACCGGATTTCAAACTGCTGCTTGAAAATACAAGAAAAACGGAAGTCGTTCTGACGCGGGCTAAAAAGCGGGACCGGTCTGAAAAAGAAAAAAGGAAGGCGAACGTCTTTTTAGCCGGCCCTTTGACTACGCTCGTTTCAAATTTAATCCGGAGCACGGACATTCGGGTTGGACGCGTATATTCGCGCTACCGGTGTTCCGAAAATTATTTTTCGCGTTAATTAACAATTGCCACTGCATTCGACCGGTCCGCGTAAACGTCACAATTAAAAGTTGCTTCGAGTTAGTTAGCTTATTTTGCGCGAAGCGTCTTTCGCAACATCGACGTTCAATCGGACGATTTATGTTAATGTTGCTCGATACCGTATCGCGGTCAGGCGAAATTTAATAAGAAGTGCGATTTAATGCACACGCCCCATTAACGCTTATTTAAACCTGATTAAAAGTCAATTTATACTCGCCAGAGATTTATGCGAACGGAAAGAGAAACGATACACAAGGCGAGAGCGCCGGTCCCTTAATAGCGACGTGTGAGCGACGTTTAATTCGCGTTGTCAAGGAAAAAGTCTCCTGGAGGGAGATAAACGTTCCTTCGTCATACACACACACAAGCTTGGCTATATAAAGTGTTACCAGGCTATTTCCTTTGAAACTATTAAAAGTGGAGAGAATCTTCTCGCTATTGTCTCCGTTTATCGTACGAAGCAAGCTTTACTTTAGCCATATTTTAAAGAACTTATTAGTAACGAAGAAAACAAGACAACTTAGTCTTACCTTTAGAAATTAAAGCAACGTCTTTCAATATTCTATGCGTATATGTGTAGGTATACATGTGGCCACACATGTCATGCGCTAAATTACAGTCTCTCTCTTGTTCCTCCCTCCTCTGAGACACGAATTTCATTCAGCCTTCGCTCAATTTTTAATTTCGCCACTCTCACGACCGACGATTTGACGGCTCGAAATTCGCGAGGGCGATTCCAACGCGAGGGATGGCTGGTTATCGGCGCCGCTATTAAATCGACTGCGAGCCGATTATATAAGCGGAGAGGATAATGGGGCGCGCCCGTTAGAGAAGAAGCGGATCGCCGGAAATGGAGGAACTCGAGGAGCAGAGCGAGGTCTGCAGCTCCTTCAGGTTTCGCATCGATATTATTGTCGATAGAAATCTAGGCGTCGTTTCGTCGTTGTCCCCCTGGCGGACACCCGTGCGAAATTACTACCCCGGAATTGCCTCCGTGCGCCGGAAATCCGTGCCCGTGTCTAATCTAATGAAACTGCGCGAACTGTGTGTAATTAAGCTGCCTCGCGTCTGCCACGCGCGAGCGGAATGAAAGCCGCGCTGAAACTCCAACTGCTCGCGCGGAAGACTGGAAGCATAAGTTTCGCCGCGGAAATTACTCCGCCAAATAATCGGCCATCGAACCTGGACCGTATCGTCGCGCGATATGCTGGTCAGAACGCTGGAAATTGCTGGCAGCCGCTGATTTACACGAGGGTTCTCCGGATAGAGGCAAGGAAACGAGATCTTCGATCCCTCGAACGTCTCGTGTATCTTCTAGCAGGGGTAAGTTTCAATCGGGAGGTCGCTTAATCTGTCAGCGATACAGAAACGACAGAAGTATCCTTCGCTACCTTCCTGCTGTTAAAATATCGATTGATTCGCGAATATTCTACTGCTACGAGGATGTCATGCTGTGTTATGGGGGTAGCAACCATCGATCTAAAGTGTTTCATTGTACCGTTCACGTGAAATAGAACGCTTTCATGTGAATGATAATTAATGCACGGGTGGTATTAGAAGCCACGAAGCTTCATTTTATGTTATCGTGCTGTACTGATAAGGGAAGGAGAGGGCAGAAATCATAAGGAAGTTTCCGAACTCACCCTGAACTTGCCGAGGGACACCATGGCCGAGATCAAATCACCAGGACCACGGTGTCGAGCTCGCGGTCTGCTCATCGAGGCGACATACGTCAAAAGACTGGCATCCCTCAGCTCCCTGTGTCCTGCAACCCCTAACGAAAATATTGATTTTACGCCATGCCCTGTGTATACATACCTACGTGACTTACGTAAACGCTTCTGTGATCTAGTGACCAAGCATCGGTACGTGGACCAGAAATTTGCCTACGTCACCGAATGGCGACGTTGATTTAAAACACGGAGCCGCTCTTTCCGAGCAGCCTGGACGGTTGATCTATCGCCCGGCATTTCCGGCTCGAATTTTACGTGCCTACTATATATGATATTCTCTCGCGACGTCAACGTAAATCTTTGTCCCTTCCGCGCGTTTAGCCTCGCTCGACGAGCGCTGCTGTGCCTCAATTTTTAATGCCGGACACGTTTATCCTATGCGCGATCACGGCTAGATAGGGCTGCCCGTCGAGCAAGGATTTTATTTGATAGCCTCCAAAGGCGGGGTGAAAGGTTACCGTTGCTTCTACTTTGTGGCCAGCTATGAAACAACCTCAACTATTTCCAATTTAAACTATTATTCGGTACATTGCATTAATATCATAATGCCGAGCTTTACATTTTCTTCGACCATAAAGTATTTTTAAATAATCCTCGCATGTTCGCGTAGAAAGTGTCTCAATGTACGGTTAGGATGTTAAAAACGTGTTTCTGGGAATATCCGGGGTCCCGATTGGAAAGAATTAAATTTCAAAGGTGAAAGAAACAAGCGAGGAATAATACCCACGTGAAAACGTTGCAGAGCCGAGAGATCAAAGACAGAGTGTGGAAACCGTATTTTTCTCTATTTAATGATTCTGCGAACGGGGCTTTTCTGTGTGTTGGTGAAAAAAAAGTGCTCGACGGATGATGTACGGAAAAAGCTGGGAGCGAATTTTTTCGCACGACTCGATGATATCGGCTTTTTCGGTCGCCGGCTGTGCCAAGTGCTCGCGCCGTATGCAGCTCAGAAATAATTAATTTCACTCGGTGTTATTAGCCGTAGGAACTTTAGACCGATGTTTTCGAACAACCGAAACTGGAAGTTCCCCGTGAAAACGGAAACTCACGAATCGCAGCCGCGGATCTAATTAATTCTCTAAACTCGAACACCAGACTGAAATACCTTATTACCGTGCGACAAGTTTCTGCTGACTGAAAGGGAGGAGAGTAACCTTCTTTCGTGCATACTGCCGTTTATAAGAATTTTCTAATTTAGATGATAGCGCGTTCTCGCCAAAGCAATTTAACGTTTTAAACACTTACAAGCAGTTGTATAAATTTTCCTCACCTTTATTTTCGTTCGACGTTCCTCTCAATTCCGACAGAGAATCGAGTAACTCGCTGGCTCTGGAATTCACCCTTTTCCTCCTAGCGATCGTGCTGACGCTCCTAGCTTTGCTCCACGTGGAAAATGAACTCAGCCCCTTGTTCTCTGTGAACGTTAAGCTGTACCTGATCGGCCTGTCGCCGGAAAGAATAATCAGTCGCAAAGAGTTCCCCGTACGTTCGATCATCTTCGTCAGATCCTCCGCCCAACACCAGCCCTTGGACAAATAGTCCACGATCCCGTTGGCAGGCGATGTTTCCTGCGTTATCACAGATTTACAGAACATCGACAACGACTGCATCTCGGAAGCGTAAATCTCCTGCCTATTCTTCCAGGATGTTGCACACCAACCGTGTTCGTGAAGGCTGTTGAAGAGATTGTTCAGGTACGGACGCAGAATTGGCTCGAGGATCTTTTGATCGTACTCCATTGCTTAAACAAGGAAACATTTTTAACTAATAGACCACGGTCCCCTGTCAGTTTCATGAATTCGTGATCTACCAAGATTGCAAACGCTAATTTTGTACCACTTTTCTATCACGTAATTAAAATATAATGCTTCCCCTAAGTTACGTTAATTTGTTTGAAATAAATAAGGGAAATATAAAAATATACATGTTTTTAATAGTCTATGAGTCGAATGATTAGTTTCGGAGTAACTAATTTAAGTTCGATTATCTAGGGTTAAACCCAAATGATTGTTTTAACGTTGATTGGGATGCTTGAACATCTAAATAATGTGTCTACAAAATTACTACTTTGAGCGCTATATCTGTGGCACAACGACAAAAGGATCAAACCTTTTTATCTCCTTACCAAAGTGTAGCCATTGCAAGAGTACTTTAGTCATTATGGGAAAAGCTTCCAGGTCCATGTGAGCGGTTTCCCTGTCCCTCTTGACAACGTCGATCAAAAGTCCGACCGAGTAATCGAACTGACTGTTCGTGTTCCAATGCTTCCTTTTCTTCGTCCCGTTCCTGTGATCATGCACTCGCATTCTGCGGTTCGCCATCGCGCGAACCTGATCCCTGGCCTGTGTCAGCACCAGCTTCAACAGGAACACCAGGTTCTCCACGTGCTCCGTCGCGCGGTACGATAATTCCGGGAAATTCAACTGCGAGCAGCTGTCCAAACGGTCCTGTCAACGCGACGAACGATTCTTTCTCATTTTTCCGAGTTGCAGCAGCCAGCGCACGGGTTATGCCTATCGCTGAAATTCTACCTGTAACGAAGCGTCCTTTGCTCGCAGCACTTGCTCCAGGATCATGCTCAAATATTCCAGCTGCCTCTGGCTGTAACCGTAATCCTCGTCGGCGGTTCCTCTAGGCAACGAGGCCACGATGTCTCGCCATCTGACAATCAGCTCGTTCTCCATCACGTCTAAAGGTCTGGGTACACCCCGCGACACGGAAAATGAGCGATAATGGAGCGTTTCCAAGTAAGACTCCAGCAGCCGGCAATCTGAGACGTAGGAATCCTCGTGATGCACCGTTCCACCTTTGGAACGCAAGAACGGTTCATCTAAATTGGAGTTCGCTTTTTGGAGATTCGTTCCCCGAATTCATCGGGTGCGACTAATTTGAATTACTCGCGCGGCTAAATTTTCTCGATGAAACGGTGAAACATTTAACACGGTACACGTGTCGCGAATAAACGAACCGTCTGCGCGGCAGATGCGATGAAAAACGGTAACGCGATCGACATGTCGTGCATCGCCGACGGCTTATAGTTGCATACGAAATCGCCGATGCATTTATCGTCCACGATAATGGTGCATGTCGTTATCGTGACCAATTAAAAATTTCCATGGAAACCAGACGGGTCTAACGCGCTACGCGTTGATCGTGGTACGAAAAATACTGGCGAAAGAAGCCCGGATATCGGACGAAGCAAGCTCGACAAGAATAACGTGGTCTCCGTTTCCGTAACGCGTTCTTTTTTCGTGGGAACCGAATTACCTCTCGCGCATTGCAGCATCACGTTGCACCGCGGATGAAAGTAACACCTTAGGTTCTGGCGTTTCAGGGCGGCGACTAACTCGTCCAACGCTAATAGAACATGACGGGACAAGGTATCGGGCGCCCAGCTCGTCAACGGGTCCGGTCCTGCCCTCTCCAGCGACCATCGGTGCACGGTCCTAAGGATGTGTCTGGAAATCACTCGCGAACGATCCCGCGACGAAGGACCACATTTCCGTGATACCTGAGGAAATTTCACTTGTGTTCATCCACGGATAGTCCGGCAGAAGTTGCGATCGATAAAGTGTAACGGAGCAACCGTGTAATCCGGAAGCTGAAGAGGAAGGAAAACGGGAGGACGGAAATTTTAAAAATCGATCCAACTTTTCTCATTACGTATTCACCGACGCTGCAGGTTCGGTTATGGCCGCTTCGAAGGCGGCGGGTAAATTATTGGTAAACTCAAACCTGCGGTGTTCTTATTAACTTCTTGTCTTACCATTTCCCTAACATTCCTTTCTTTTTTATTGTCTCGATCCACAAAATGAAACCCCCAGGAATTTCTTAAATACACTAACACGCATCTTGAATTAAGCAAGCGCAGAACTGTAACAGTAACTGGTACAAGAAGATAAGTTTTCTTCATCGTCGACGTCGAGATGATGTTTCTGTGTCTCGAGAAGAAGGCGTTGGTAAAAGGTAACGAAAGACGAGGTCGGTTCGTGTAGGTGGAGACAGAAACACGGGTCGTGCTTCAGAAATAGGCCAAAGAATCGGAGATCTCGTGAATGCGAGAGCGTCTATATACGGTGACGCGATGCGCCGACCGGATACACGTTGAATTATTGTCGGGACGTCGCGCGAAATCAGTCGTTGTTCCCTCCGCGCGACCTCCGTGGCAAAGGTATGAAATGCACCTAATATTCTCGCGGATGAGAACGTCAAAGGGAACGGAGCAACCTCACTGGGATGTATCTCTGAGGCGACCGTCGACAGCGATGCCCGGCAAAGGGAAACAAACGACACGCCCGACTGGGTCGGCTACATAAAATCCATCGGGAGGAAGCGCATTTGTCACGGATCTGTCTGGAAATACGATTGAAAACGTCTCCCGCAGCACATTAGGTGTGTAAATTAATTCTGTTACACGTCTCTGATAACCGCTATTTTAAATTTAAATCTAACGACTCCAGAGATTAATTAAACGTCACACTTTGTATCGAATCCAATTAAAAACCTGCAGTTTAATTATTTTTTCAACAGACATTTCCCTTTCAGTGCCTTCTGAATTAGTAGACCCAATTAGTAGTTCCTCTGTCTTGTAGTAACTTGGGGAAATTAAATTTTGTTCAAAAACACGTAACACGCTATGATCGATTTTTACATCGTTAACGAAAGATCCAGGAAAAACGTCTGTTTCAGGAAGTCACCTTCGGCTTCATCGGCAAATTCAGGCAGCGTCCTTCGCGCAGCTCGTACAGAATTTCCAGGAGCACAGATTCCGTCATGGCTGGCACACTGTCGGCGGCATAGTGTTGACTCATAATTTTCTCGGCTGCCGGAACACGTACTCTCCAGAGAGTCGCTCGGTTCTCGCAGCGTGCACCGGGATACGGACCAACGGCGACCGCGTACATACCCTGGAACACAGGCGACAAAACGATCACAAAAAGCGAACGAACCTGTCCTCCTTTTTTTTTGGCAGGGACACGAAAATTGCCCGGAATTAGAATAAAATCTCTGCAGAGTAGCCGAGGCTGGAATTTCAAAACGCGCGTTGCTCCATAACGCTCGAATCCACCTACCCTCTTCCATTAACGCATCAATCGCATAAAGTGGCCACTATGAAACTAGTTGGTTGACTCGTTGGAATGATCATCGAGCGTGGTACGTTCGTGGAATCAAAGGAGGCTCGGCGCAGCGCAGCGATATGCCCTCTCGTTCGTTAATTTAATTTACGAACGAATCCGTGGAATCGCTAATAACCACTGCCGACCAAGGGTTTACCTTGCTGGGCTCATGCGTATCGATGTTCCAAGCAATTCTCGTTTACACCGAAACAACCGTACGCTATCCGGTAACGCGCTCGATACCTGCACGCGTACGCGTGCACCCACGTGCATATACACGACGCGCGTTGTCCCTGTGCAGGTGAATCGATAGATCGTTAGAGTGCAGGCGGGAGTAACAAAAGACTTCCCGGTACCCCTTGTTACCGGAACGCAATGCTTATCCCGAGATGGAAACTCGGATGAAAAGTGTGAAACGGAATTTCGCGAGAGCTCTCGAGACTTTTAGCGGGGAAGGTATTCAGTTCACCCTGCATATTGGAAACAAGTGCTCTCGAAGGTGCCTCGTCGAAGGAAACCCTGCGTTTACATCGGGATCTCCCGCAGAGCCATGTTTCTAGGAGCCCCTTCGGTAACGACCCCGCGCAACGACTGCTACTCTTTAATAATCGTTTATCCACGAACGACACAATGCGAATAATCAATGCTTTAATTGCATGACGCATGCGTGTGAAACACGGCAGTCGATAGACTTCAGTTTTTGCGATACTTTTGTGCCCAGCAACTGGAGCGGAACGCAAATATGCCGGACACCCGATAACGAACCTGAAAACTCGCTGAGCAGATCGCGGAACCGATCGATGCGCCGTGACGATCGAATGAAAAAGCGTGCAGAATGACGTTGAATAATTTTGGAAAGCTCTCTTTTTATGCGCACACGTTGGCATGCAGCGTGATGGAATATCGTGTCGCGAGGGTGGAGAGGAATTCGTTGAAGAATGCAACAGCATGTAAATTGACGTCAAATAATTTTCGAAACTCGCTTGCATGCGCTCGCGACACTTACGCTTTGAGCCGCAGAGTAATGGAGAAGAGCGTCGCAATTGTAGAGAGGAATCCTTCGCGGATAGTCCGCTAAACCGGGCCAGGACGACGCCCCGATGCCGATCAACAGCCTGACCTCGACTTCGCGAGCTTTGAAACCGTCCAGCCCGATTCTCAGCAGGATCCCTCCAGCATCCTCGATCATGGCCACTCGATGATGCCTCGGTTCCGGTAACGGCCCGTCCGTGGCGGCTAGAAACAATCGCGCGATCCCATTTTGTTATCCAGAGTTGGGGTTGTTAACACTAGATTCACGGACACTTCATGTACAGGTACACATCATGCAGAGTTTGAAATTGCAGAGCTTAGAGGGAAATAGATTAGGGTATGTTCGTATCACTCCATACATAAAAGTCAGCAGAAATTCCTAGGGATGATAGTAATAGTTTTTGCAATTTTTACTCATGAAGTCCGAGACCCGTCAAATCGACGGATCCTGTAAATCCAGTGTTAAAAATCGCATCGTTATCCGGGGCCGTTGTTCAGGCTGCGACTTGATTTATAAGGCGCTCCTTAAATAGAGAGTTACACGAAGACCGGGCATACTTGGCGGGCGTTCGTTATATTCTAAATCCCCTACAGTCGTTATTAAGCAACTTTGCTCGAGCGTCTTGTTCTGATTTATCGAACCCCCGGTATATCGAATTACCAAGTTGCTTCGCGCATCGGTTATTTAGCACAAAGAGAGGATAACGGACGGGAATAGGAGGACGAAAATGGCGGAGAGGTGGAGGACGAAGGCCGGAAGAAAGTTTGGAGACACGCGTGAGACCAAGGGATGATAATACGATGTTGATAAGGAGCAGGGAAATTTGTGCAGCCTTGTTTGTAAGTATTAGTTTTATACAATACGCGGTAGTTGATCCAGATTATATAAGTTTTATAATAAGCTCTGCGACATCGCGTCAGCGGAAAGACACGGTCGCTACAAAAGGTAGTCGCGTGCATCGTTATTTTTATTCTCGCACGATATAGTCGTGAATTGAAAAGAATCGAATGTATTACATTTTTCAGCATTGGGTGATGGTATTGTGTGGCTAATATTGCAAGAGATAAATATTAAATTTGATTAAAAAATATGAGTATTGGAATTTTTTGTAAACATTATATATTTAAGATACGTGTATTTTCAAGTCACATAGTTGGTTCGCCGATTTATCGTGTTGAATGTGTTAGAAAAGAATTAATTCGAACAATTTCAATTTAATTGCGGGAACAAAGTTTTAAACTGGATAACAATTCTCTAGTGATTTTGAAGGTTTACTTAATTGCATTGAAATTAATAAAATTTGTGAAGTAGAAAGGAATTTTCGACGCGATAATGAAACGGAGAGCAATTCATTCTTGTTTACAGCTTTTTGACGAGTGGCTTTTGTTAGCTACGGAGATAAACACGCTGCAGTATTTCAAGATGGAACGCTTCAAAACTTGAACGTTATCCGCAGCAGCGGAATTTATCGCGCACTCTTGCCGTTCTTAATTAACGACCGTGTTTTACGTTTCCTGATAATTTAATATTAATTACCTGGTCCGTAGAATATTCGACAGTGGTCCGGTTGCTTCAGTATCTTGTCCAGAACCTCGGCATCGACCACTTGGCCAGGCGAGACGCAAATTGTGTCGTCTTCCGATCCTACGGTGTCTGAAAAATTGTTCTTCCCAATTTATTCATCGTTACAGAAGCAACTTCAAAGGTAAACTTCCAGCATTTCTGAATTATTTTTACAACGCTCGAGTAACCAGGGATGCTGTACCGTATTTTCGTAAGAAAAACACTTCTACTATTCGAAACAATCCTCTCTTTAACGTTTAGCTAACCGCGCGGTGCCACACCTAACCGAAAACCGTTCATCGCGTATTAAGAATTTATTGAACATTTTACTTTGGAAAGAGTAGAAAATGCATTCGATGAACAATGAACAACACTAGCTCAAAACAAATAACAAAAGTAAATGGAATCAATGGCAACACCCTTATTGTGGAAAAAATGGGAGATCTCCCCATTTGGTTGGCTAAGTGTTAAGATACAACTTTGACCTAATATCTAATGCAATAAAGAGTTGCAACTGTTAGTCAGTTATTGAATCATTAAATTATTTTCTACGAAGGTAAAGTAGAATAACGGAGGTGTTGGAAACTTTTACGATATACATACTTCCCTCGTAAAAATGATTGGGACCTACCTAGGAAGCAGTGATTTGCAGATTACGAGGGTAGACCCTAAATTAAATAGATCGTTAAATACGGGATACCTCGTTTGATGGCTGTGGCCAACAGATTTGCCAATTTGGCTTTCACGAGATCCCTCCTCAATCTTCCTGCAGCATCCATATACTCCCGCCAAGCTTCCGCTCCAACGCCGAGCATCTTCAACCGAATAAAGCCCGGGAGAGAGGCGTCTTCCTCGACCTGCACCCTCGAGATCCCTGGCTCAGGACCCACAACCGGAGTCGACAACGCATCTATTCGCAGCAGATATTCGAACCTAAGTTGCTGAGGAGAAAACGACGATTATGTGTAAGTGAAAACTTTGTTTGGGCGTGGTCCAAGCGAATAGTCTCGTTCAAATTAGTCAAGTCGCTCGACTTCGACAAGAATTCGAAATCATTCGTTTTACTCGACTCAAAGCATTTGTGTGAAGTGAAGTTGAGCTTCTATCAAACGTTTTCTGGCCTAAAACTATATTTCGAACATCTTAAGCTACGAGTTTCACATGAACACTCCAATGACTACCCTCCTTTAACACCAGTTTAAGTATTTACTGATTAATCCCTTGGTTATCTAACCCTTCGTTGTCGTTCTGTGTCACTTCGACTTAAGCTAGACTTTGGAGAAAGAAACCTTCAAGTTGTCCTTCATAACTAACCTGAACCTAACCTGAACTGACAGGCAAATTCAAACGACTTCCAGTCAAGCGACTTGAAATGCAAACTTGAAACCAAGTTGCTTGAATTTAAGCAACCACGAGCAGCCATCGTTACAATTGCTGCGATCCCGTTCTCCTCGTCCCTTTACCTTTATCCTCCGCGGCTCGTTCAATGAAACGAGGAACATGGACGAGAATCTTCGGTCGAGGTTACCAGCTCCTAGCATCAGCCGTTGAACCAATCTCTCCACGGTAGTCTCGATCACCGCCAGGGCGGAATCTGTAACAAATCCGCCCGATTGAGCTCCCTGCAGGAAAAACTGGTGCCTATCTTCGACCGAATTTGATATTTCTGTTGTTACACGACACTTTTCCTAACATTTATGTAGGAATTCGATTGAGTGAAAAATATGAAGAGTGCTCGAGTTGAGCGATGGTTGTGTAAACGTAGAATATTTGAACTCGAGTGCTTCTGAGACGCGAAAGATGAGCACTTAAGAAAATGTCTCGAGTGAGGAATTTTTGGTGAACGTGATCGAATGTATCGAGTGAGAAAGGTTGAGATTTAGAAAGAAAGGAAACGAGCGTTTGGAAGAATATATGAAAGAGTATGATTGTGAAAGAAGCTAAAACATTGAAGTTGTGTCAAGTCGAAAAGTCGTTTATTGTACTATCAAAGTTGTTACTATTAAACTATTTTAAATATATATATTATATTATCTAAGAACTTCACTTTGTTTTACCTACACCTGAGCCCTACTCTCTCTCTCTCTCTCTCTCTCTCTCTCTCTCTCTCTCTCTGTCTCTAAAAAAGTAAGAAATTTCCTATATTGATCGTCTAGCTCGTTAAACCATTCACCATTGAGTGTCTCGTCCACCAGTTCACGGAAATATGCGTTCAGGTTGTGCAGCTGACCCTTGGTGAAAGCCAGCTTCGCGGCCATTAATCGGATGCCGCTCTTCTTGCACGAGGACCCGCTAGGCGCGCAGCCCATTCTCTCTGAAACCGAAGGAGAAGGAGGCGAGAATTATATACTAAATCGACTCACCGTGCTGATCTCTTCGAACGAAACGGCACACGGCCATCCCGTGTAACTTACCGCAAGGCATGGTACTTAGTTTCGATATATATTACAGAGATACGAGAAAACCATTAACGTTTGCCGGCTGAAAATAACGCAAAGAAAAACCAAGACACCATTCCGCCAGTCGACTAGAGGCGCACCGGCGCTGCTCGTTTCCGGAATCGATCAGAATTGTGACAGGAAGGAAGGAAGGTGAAGAAAAAGCAACCCGGAACGATAAATCGAAGGGGGAAACCGATCTTTCGGGAGACTACACACGAAACGCTGTTAAATCGCACAACGCGCGTAACTAGCTCCCAAGCAACGAGACAGTTTGAAATTGTCTCGAAACGCTTTAAGGAATTCCACCAGGATGCACGCTTCCGCTTTGTCGACGGATTCCGTACACGTTTATGCCTCTGTCAGCTTGATGCACAGCCTCCTGTCTATTCATCCTGACAGTAGCCATTTCTTCCAGTCTTTCTTCGATTCCACTTAAATCCTCCTTTCTTGTTAACACGTTCCCTGCCAGGTGTACCATTTTTTTGTACGCGCTAAAACTCGTTTCTATGCCAAATGATATTGTTCTCGTTAGAAATGCAACACCTTTTATTACCAAAAATACCTATAAACCCAAAAGAAAATGTTTCCACAAGTGGGAGAATAATTAGCGACAACTTTGCAGATTTATCAAACTTTCATCCCTTGTATCGTATTCATTAGATACTATAAAGTGGAAATTGTCATTCATTCCGTCATTCATTCCATATGCCACTGTAGATTTTGACGAGTATATTATTAGGTTATTCAATTATTTTACTCGTACGTTGATTTTGTTTTGTTCAGAATATTCAAGATGCATCCCTCTCCCCCCTTTCAGAATAAATTTCAAAACCAAATGTTCTGTTTCTAAGCTTGCACATAACTGTTCCATTGAGCCAAATTAAATAGTATTTTTCGACGAATCAAATTCCACTTTATTTGTATGCCAAGGGGTTAATTAAATCCAGTTTCGCATGGAACCTTGTCAGTAAACATGAAACGATGAAAAACAAAACCGTAGAACCACAAACTGAAAGGAATTTTGCACTCCATTGATTTCATGGCGATGCAAACAAGTTTTTGTCGCGCACAAACGTGAAACGACTCGCTTCGATTTAGATGTGCTCTTTCGTTACGTACCCTAAGCTAGTCGACGACGAAGTCGCAAGCATAAATCCACATCGAACACTGAACGAACGCGTTGTATCACGGGACAAAGCCGTCCTGCGACGTTTCCACTCTATCCGGAAAGATATTGACACTCGGCGAGCGTGGCCATGTAAATGCAATGAACGCCAATTATTATTCAGCGGATCGGCCAACAATACCATCACAGTGTTACGGCCACCGGAATTACTTCCGATTCTGATTGTGCGTGCCCGACTTCCGCTCCCGTGAGCGTGTATCCGCTACCTTCGATACATTATGCTACCATTACACCGTTTCCGAGCTACCTGCACACGCTCCTGCGAGCATACATGCATAAATACACGCTTAACACTTAGCCAACCGAATGGGGAAATCTCCCATTCTGTCCTCTGCTATTGATTCTATTACTCTTGTTATTAGTTGGTCTTGAGCTAGTGTTGAATTTATTAAAAATTCTACTTTGAAAAAGCAGAAAATGCATTTGATGAACTGTGAACAATAGTAGTTCAAGACTAACTAATAACAGAAGTAAATAGAATCAATGGCAGTGCTTTGTCGGGGAAAAATGAAAAGTATTACACGAGTGTATTTTCCAATTAACGTTGGGCGGCTAATTTATAAATTAAAAGTTGCAGTAACATCTAGAAGAATTTGTACGCCTTTCGTTAACGCGATCATTAATTATACTACAGCTACAAAAGCAAAAATTGTAAATAATTTAGCATAACACTCAGAAACAGTCCGCAAACATATAAATTGAACCCTGAACTCAAAACATTGAGCGGTCCGATAATTAAAATAACATTATGGTTGTGCAGCACGGTTTTATTTAAACAATCACCTATTACTAACAAAATCCTATCAAAATTTGCATAAGCAGAAGGTACAAGGTCTATGAAATCAGATGTAGATTCAAAAGTTCATAAATAAATACTGTAGAGGCATTTTTTTTAAATTAATAGACCGACTAAAGAAATGTCTGTCAAACACAACGGACACAAGGAACGCGTTTATTCAAAAAGCTTTATTATAGATAAAATTCAAGCAAAATTAGCATGAGAAGAATCTAAAGAGCGTAAAGAAGAAGGAAAAATTATAAAAGTTCATAAATAATTGCTGCAAATGCATTTTTCATTATATTTAAAGATTTGATCGATTTATGAACACTAAAACACTATAACCACATAGCGGTGAAAGGGTGGTACTAAATCTCCGAACAATATAGATATACATGAGTATAGACATTCGAATTTCTCCGCATTTAGGCGTCCATATTGATCAATTTTCCACTCAAATTAAAACATACACTCCCACAAGTAAAATACTGTAGAATTTATGCCAATTAATTGCCTAATTTATTAATTAGAAACGATTATATGTAAATACAGCAGATTTCGACATTACCGCGCCATCTAACGCTGGTTAATAAAAACAGTGGAAAATATATTTCCGTTATTATTCACAATATTGAAATAAAATCGATAAGAAAAGAAAGTATAGGGGCCAACAAAAATGATATAGATCAAAAAGTTCAAAAATAATTGTAGGAAATTGGTTTATTTAGGATTTGAAAATTTTATCGATTCATGGACATCGAAACACTATAACCATCTAGCGGTGAAAGGGTGGTACTAATCAGTTGTATACGGGTTTAGTGGTGCGAAGAATGTGATCGATTTCTATCATTTCTAGAGATTCTTTTTAAACGTTTAGCGGCTTAAATCGAAGCTTAAGTGTCATAGAACATAATGCAGTGATTATATGTTGTTTCATGAATCTGATCTAATTAAAAATTGCAAGTGAATAAGTGAATTCAATGTGAGCAGTTTCAAAAATATGAAATCAGTGTAAAGTGAATACCAGTGTATTCTGCAGTGTTTCCGCTTTAATTTGATATCAATAAAGTGTAAAAGAGTGACTTAAAAGCCGAGAAAATTAATTGTTTGTTCCACTATACGTGACAGGTATACGAGTGATTAGTACCACCTTTTCACCGCTAGATGGTTATAGTGTTTTGATGTCCATGAATCGATAAAATTTTTAAATCCTAAATAAACCAATTTGCCACCCTCATTTCTGAACTTTTTGATTTATATCGTCTTTATTGGTCCCTACGCTTTCCTTTTCTGTGAATTTTATTTTAATCTTGTGGATAATAACGGAGAAACTGTCTCTGCTGTCTCCCTTTATCACTGTTAGATGGCGCCAGAATGTCGGAATCAGCACTGTTAGTGCATAATCGCTTCTAATTAATAAATTAGGCTGTGTGTTGGAACTGAATCAATAATATTTTAGTTCTGAAGGTATTTATTTTCATTTGAGTGCAATATCGTTCATTAAGGTTGTAGATTGTGAAACATAACACTATAACCATCTAGCGGTGAAAAGGTGGTACTAATCGGTCGTATACAAGTTTAGTGGTGCGAAGTATATAATTAATTTCTTTCATTTCTAGAGAGTTTTTTAACATGTTTAGCGGCTTAAACCGAAGCTCAAGTATCGTAGAACATAGTGCAGTGATTATGTGTTGTTTTAGGAATCTGATTTAATTAAAAATTGCAAGTGAATAGTTAAACTTAATGTGAGCAGTTTAAAAGACATGAAATCGGTGTAAAGTTAATACCAATGTATTCTACAGTGTTTTAGCTTTAATTTGATATCAATAAAGTATAAATCAGTGATCTAAAAGCCGAGAAAATTAATTATTTGTTCCTTTATACGTGACAGGTATACGAGTGATTAGTACTACCTTTTCACCGCTAGATGGTTATAGTGTTTTGATGTCCATGAATCGATAAAATTTTTAAATCCTAAATAAACCAATTTGCCACCCTCATTTCTGAACTTTTTGATTTATATCGTCTTTATTGGTCCCTACGCTTTCCTTTTTTGTAAATTTTATTTTAATATTGTGGATAATAACGGAAAAACTACCTCTGCTGTTTCCCTTTATGACTATTAGATGGCGCCATAATGTCGATATCTGCATTGTTAGTGCATAATCACTTGTAATTAATAAATTAAGCAGTGTATTGTAATAAAATCTGTAATATTTTACTTCTGAGGGTATACATTTCATTTGAGCGTGAAACTGTTCAATAAGATTGTCTAGATACGAAGAAAATTGAATATATATTCTGATGTGTGTTATTTGTATATGGAGCATTAGTACCACCCTTTCACCGCTATGTGGTTATAGTGTTTGGGTGTCCATAAATTGATCAATTTCTCAATTCCTTAAAAAATATACTTCTATATGAATATAGTAAAAGAAAATTATTATATGTGTTATTTTTATTTATTGGAATCGAATAAATTGAATTTGATTTAAAAAAATTTCTGCTTCAATCAATTAAAATAGGATACCTCAGATGCTGCATGTCTTTACAACCTAAGTACTTTTGACGGTATATACAAGGTGTCATAAAATGTTAAGGGTAATATGCACGTCAAACTTAACTTTATTAAGATAATAATAATTATAACTGAAATAGATTTAGATTTATAATTTTTGGTGCAAAATGTATATGTCATTTATATATTTTACTTGTATTGCTGTTTATTAATGTAAGTTTTGTCTTGCATAATCGTGATTACAGTACACCCTATACATTTTCAAGTTGTAACGGATTTTTCCTTGATATATGCACATAAGAGGGAACGTAAAGATAGGAAGAAAAAGTTCTTTAACTGCAGAAGGAAGAGTTGTTAGTATTTCCTTAGTGTTGAACTAATCTAGACGGTATTCTGCGCAACTGCAGCAAATATAATTGAATTTCTCGTGTTCAAATAAAAATGAGTTTAAATTTGAATTTAATTGCGGCTGCGTGTGAAGGTATGGGTATTGGTGTAAAAGGAGGTCTACCATGGAAACTTAAGTAAGGAATATTTGTAATCAGTTAAGTATAAATTACACAATACATTTTAAATTATCGTTTGTCATATGAATACAGAAATGAAATGGCATTTTTTACGTCTATGACTACGAACACAAGAGACCTTAATAAAAGAAATGTTGTTCTTATGGGTCGAAGAACGTGGGAATGTATACCAAAAAAGTATAGGCCATTACAAAATCGAATAAACATAGTTCTAACATCTCAAAATTTGTAAGAATTAATTTAATTGATAATGTAAATGAATTGACACAGAGCAAAATTAAAAAATATTAAATACATAGGGATTGTGGAGATGATGTGTTTGTATGTAAAAGTATACCACACGTTCTCGAAATTGTCCAAAAACCACCATTAAAAGATCAAGTGGAAAGTATATGGGTAATAGGAGGAAGTTCTGTGTATAAGGTATGGATGATTTGTAAAAGTTATTAGATATTGTTAATTTTAAATTATATGTACATTTCAATTACAGGCTGCTATGGAGTCTCCAAACTTTCATAGATTATATTTGACTAGAATTAAAAAACATTTCGATTGTGATACGTTTTTCCCACCTATTCCTAATAATTTTATTTTAACCCAGTGAGTTTTATTTTCTCTTTTTTTTCGATTTATCCAATGTTTTTTTCAATATAAATTTCATTCTATCGTTTTAGAGATTTGAATATTCCTCAAGGCATTCAAGAAGAAAATGGTATACAGTTTGTATATGAAATGTATAAAAAAACATAAATTTTATATATAAAAATTATTATTACTTAAAGAATAAAAAGTGTAAACCCAAACCATACTGAATTCTAACCTAATATAGTTGAACGTAAATTCCTTTTTTAATCATTTATTTTGAAAGAAGAAAAATTACAATTGCGCGTGCTTTTATAATCTTCTAAAATCCTTTAACCTGGAGGCCACTTCATTTGACGACCACCTAGGACATGCACATGCAAGTGGTAGACCGATTGCGCACCATGTTTACCGTCGTTGATGACTAAACGGAAACCATCATCGAGACCCTGTTGCTTTGCCACTTTTCGAGCAGCAATCATTAAATGCCCCAGTAAAGCTTCGTCTCCATCTTCAGCTTTCGAGAGTTGCGAGATTGGTTTTCGTGGAATTACCAGAAAATGCACCGGTGCTTGAGCGTTAATGTCATGAAATGCAACGCACTAACAGATTAAAAAATTTTTTTTATATTACAATTTTAACAATAAAATAAATTTTTATAATATATTTTGAATATTCTATATATACGTACAATAACGATTAATTAAAAAAATATTGTTATGAAAGTTTATCTCTGCATGTAAAAAGACAAAAAAAATAAAACAGAATTATCAACGTTATCTTTCTAAATGAAGCATAACATATCTGGTAATGGAAGGTAATAAGCCGACCAATAACCTTATTTGAAACCTTGTAATGAAAGTAAGATATTTCAAATTAGCAAACAATATTTGTTTAATCATTCAATTCAATTTACCTTGTCGTCTTCATAAATAAAATTACAAGGTATTTCTTTACGAAGTATTTTTCCGAAAATAGTATCTCCTCCAGGTACCGTAGCATGGGCCTTTTCCACCTCGGTCGCCATGTTTCTCCAGCATGAAGTGTGATTTAGTAGATTGCCATTGAAGTACGGTGCCCGTTTAGAACAGGTTAACACAAAGTTTGAAAAGATTCTCATTTCGATTGCAGCAGCAATTCATTTATCCATGAAGTCAGTATGTTACCGTTACAAACTCATTGCTGATTATGTCGTATCATTAGATCCTTAGGTACAAGGTCCAAAACGCCATATTACAAACGCTGAATGGCGGATAATTTGAACTGTATGAAACTGTATAATTACAAATAATGTACAATTTCAGTTTATTGGTCGTTTAATGTTTAATTCTCTCACTTAATTTCTACTTAAGAATAGTTTCGATATATAAAACTATAAAATCTTTATTCTGTTGTACAGTCTTTTTAAAGGTCTTTCACACTTTTTTTTACAAACTGCATACTTAGGTTTATATAAATATTGTTTCGTGAAATTACGATTTATACACATACTGAATGCAAAATACATTATTAAACACTAAGAACTAATTGTTTTACATACATATGGCAGTGTACTTTCTGGTTTTTTGCGGAAGACCTTATGTTCTTCCGACAAATCTAATGGGTCAATAGGCCCCAGTCTTACAAGATTAACCCTATTTAATAGTACGCTTACGATTAAAGTTTAATTACATAGAAAATTAAGGCATAGATTACGAATGTTCGAGCGACTTTGAAAGGCACACCTAATTAATCGTTATATGAAATCAGTTTTGGTGTGCATTCATCGTGAATTCTATCCATATCTGATAGAATATGTTTGCTACATAGCTTAGAGGTATTATAACGTAAATAAAACTTCAATGCAATTTTCGTCATCGGTGTTGCGGAAACAAAAATAACGACAATACCACTTCAACGTTATTTAAATAAATAATGTACCAAATAATGTTACGATTAAATATGTGAATCGTAAAAAGTATACGATCCTTCAAACAAATCAAAAAACTGTAACTGCGATGTTTAACGATTAAACATAATTAAGTTACGATGATACTTGGAAATAACGCAATAAGCATATGAATTAAATACGATGATAGTTTCATAAAGTACAGTATTATAATTTCTAAATGAGAAAAGAATATTTATAAGTCGTACCTAATTACGAGGAAGATTCATACGATATCATGTTCACAATAACCTAAAGCACTTGCTTAAAAAAGAGTACTAAAACATCCTTAAAAATAATACGTTTACGCATTTTTGGATACCATACCGTCAGTCTGTGTTTAACAAGCTATTAAAGAGACCAAAGAATAAAAATATAATCATCACGAGTCATCTTCCAAGAAATATCGATGTCTGAGTGCTTGAGCAGCCGTCAATCGCCTGTGGGGATTGAACGTAAGCAAATTTTTAATTAAATCTAACCCGTCTTCGTTAAGATCAGGTATTATTGTCGCAAGAGGTTTCGGTTGTCTGTAGGGGAATGCTGTCCAGCTAAGGGATACGTTCTCGGGCCACTCCTCTTGCGATGGAGTTCCGATTACTCTGTAAGACAATTGAAATATATTACAATTCATGTTATACCTTCTGACGTAATCAAAAGCATTCAACGTTTTGACGAATTTACTGAAAAATTCTGTTGAGCTGGTCGCCTTCGCTTGTACCCGGGAACAGAGGTTCGAGTCTATTCAATTCTGCTAGTATACAACCCACGGACCAAATATCAACGGGTGTCGCATAAGAACAACCTAGAAGTACTTCCGGGGCGCGATACCATTGCGTCACGACCTGCATAACAACACCAGTTGCAATGATTCACCGCCAAAACCATGCACGATTTCTACCCCTGATCCACTCACCACTGAAGTCAATCTCATTTCAAAGTCGTACGTCTTGGCCAAGCCGAAATCCGCAATTTTTATCCTCCCTTCTCTCGACACCAACAGATTCTGAGGTTTCAAGTCCCTATGTATAATCCTATGACTATGTAAAAATTCGACACCCTTGAGTATCTCTTTCGACATCTGCTTCACCAGATGCGGCGGGATACCTGGCAGCGGGCAGGAGGACATGTAAGACGCTAAATCTCTTTCGACGTGCTCGAACACCAGCCATAACGTCAGCCCTCGATCTAGCCTCTCCGATCGCCCGTCAGCGGACGGTAAATGCAGATAGTTCCCTTGACAGACGTCCAACAGTCTCACCTGCGTGCACGATAACGTAAACGGGAGTATGAACGCAGCTGCGAATACAGGCTCACCGTAACGATGCAACTTACAATGTGCGGATGCTCGAACCTTTCGAGCTGCTTTAGGGTAGCAATTTCTCTCAACGTGGAGGTAGGCAGACCGTCCTCCGTCAGGGGCACCCTGACCTTTTTCAACGCCACCACTTGCCCCGTGTTCAAGTCCTTGGCCTTGTAAACGGTGCCGTAAGCGCCGTTCCCGATCAGAGACAATTCCTGATACAACGCGTCCTCGCCGAGTAACGAGGTTTGAATTTGCACGTCGCTATCGGACTCCGACCTTTTGCTGGAGCTACCGGAAAGCTCTTCCTGACCGCTATACTTCATTTGTACGATCGTCTCGAAGCTGCCGAAGTGGCCCTCCTTGGAGGAACCAGCCGTCACCTTCGCCGGCCCCTCCAAGCTGGTCTGTATCAACTGCTTGGTACTGTCCAGAGATTCCTCGGTGATCTCGAACGGATTCGCTGCCTCCGACGCATCCCCCGGTATCACCTCTATCGTGCGGCCGGGTAACGTGGCTGCCACGGAGCTCGTCAATTTCTCGACGCTCTCCAACTCTTCCGCGGTCAGATCCTGTTCCTTCTCGGACGTGCCCTCGATCGAGGCCTCGGAGAACTTGGACTTCTTCGGAGGCGTTGGGGACGATAGATCAGGTCCGAGCTCTGAGCTCGGACGCCGCGATGTCCCGGCCATCACAACATTTTGGCTTCTATCTGAAACGAGGCGAAAATTAATGCTTCACGAACGAGTTGAAAAGAAGAATTTAAATAAAGATTATTTGGATAAACACGACGTTTATGCTTTACGAACGCGGACTGGTCGATTTCAATTCGATTCTGGCAAATTATCGATGCGTAACGTATCAGTACCAGGTATCGCGTTAAAACGTGTGGGGTAACACTTAGAAACAATAGTTGAGCGTGAGCGATTACACTGATATGTTTATACGAAGACACCTGTGGGGAGCCGAATGGCTAACACTGTTAGCGACTCTCCGAGTTTCAATAAAAGTTCCTTGTACAGTGCGCGATCGTATTGCACCGTCTGCTATGCGACATCTGCACCGACACCTGCGTTCGTATAATAGCCCTGCCTCGTCGTCAGCTTTCCGGAACATCTTGTAAATGCGCGAAGGGCCCGTTAAGCATCCCGAGCTTTCGCCGCTCCTTTTTTTATTTTTATTTTTATTTCTTTTTTTTCTCGTAATAGGTTTCCAGGAAGCGTCGATCGGTTAAAAATCATGCTACCTGGGCTACGTAACGAGGGAAATCTCTCTTAGGTAAATTTAGGTTCGTTCGTTTACAATTCCGCCGAATTATCGGCAGGTCGTTCAAGTACGCTGTTAAAAATGTTTTATCGCCAGAATAAGAGACAAGATAGCGTTCTAGGAACAATGTACAGGAAATAAATCGAGAAAAAGTATCGTGAAGTTTTAAATAGAAACAAGTATCGTAACAAATTAATACACGCAGTAACATGAAAGATAACAATCACGCCGTTCGTCTATGTGTACGCGATAGTTGAACGTCATACCAACAACAAAATTGAATGAAGAAGGCGTAAAAGATAGTGACATGGTTGCATGGGGCGATAGGAAGACCTAGTTTTAGCAACAACACGCATGACGATACAGAAAAATTCGAATGGTAACCTAAGGGCCACGGTAAGACAATATATATAAAGCATTTTCAGGTTTCGTAATATTTACAGAAACACAGATCTAGCAGCAGCGTGTCACGCTGTTATCGTTTTCAGATTTATAACACTTATCGCCTGAACCGTAAACATTATTTTACTCGAAATTTCGTGTCGGTCGGAAGTATAGAAGTTATCGTAAGGAACGTTTCGTGAATGAACAGTTAATTTATTCAACGATAGCGTCTCGTTCATTTTCGCCGACGACGCTCAGGAAAGTTGTCAACGCGACTATAAATACCCGATGAAACGTCATCCCCGTGGAGAAAGCCTCGCAGCCGACTTCATTCGACGCTTTGATTAAATTTGTTTTATCAACTTCCTTTAGTGATAAGTCTATGTAAAAAAGTAAACGGGAACAGAGGAACGAACGTTACATCATTTGAAACGATCGCGAAGTGAGGTCGCAGCAGCGGCTTTCCAGCGCCAGTGCACGTTCCCATGAATTTTGCCAGCGATCATTTTATATCTCGAGGTATCCCTTCTCGTAGCAAGGGATGAGGGAACTAACAAGCGGGGAGGGAAAAAGGAAGGCGGCGACAAATTTCGTATAAATTTCCGTGTAACATTATCTTAGGAGACCACCTACGCGGCCCTGTCACGTGTTACCGATGTATCACTTTGAGGAGAGACCGAGGAAAGATATTTTCCACGAAAACAGACCAACAAATCTGTCGAGGAAACGAGAAACACTCCGTCGCCTCCTCTCTGCTTCGTCGAGAGGCGAGAAGAACACGGACGAAGGAATGCAAACGCGATGAACTTTTCCAAGAATGAAAGAAAAGGAAAAGTGGTACGCGCGCGATGGTTGTGGCCAGCGAAGGAAGCGATAACGTAGGAAAGCTTCATCCGACTCGATAGGAGATAAGAGGCGAAACGGTCGAGTGAAATGCAAAGAATGTAGGGAAAGTAAATACGAACGAGTAGAGCATACTTTACGTACCTATATCAAGCTTCCTATTATCTCGCGAGCACATGGTTGTTACACGGCCCGACACGAATGCGGCGCAGAATTTTGTTTGTTGGTAAACCGGAGGCGACAATTTTCTAATGTCGAGTGCTGGTATTTCGGATTGCTCAACGTGTTCCGTTTCGTATCTTCAACTATGTTACACGTGTTACACACTGTTTACGTACTATGCGGCACGAAGCAGATAACGATACTTGTATATAAACTAAAACAATTGTAGCGTTTAAATCGGAGCGTCGAATCGCGAAGAGGAATCAACCGGAGAGATGAATGGACCACCGACGTGGTCTCATAAACGAGAGCACAATTTTTCAACCGATAACATTGTATCCGAGCGCCACGGCTAACCGAAATCCATTTTCTTTCCGTTTGAAATTTAGTTGCACGCTTACTATCGTGCCAAGTAAAGAGAATGAGTAACAACACGGATTGTTGTGACGTTTCAACTGGTTTTCAGGTACAGAATTATCGTCGCTACTCGATTTATCTGCTATCGCACGCGTTATAAAGCTGTGTCTACGATAACTTTCAGGGAGACGCGATCAGCGGTCGTGGGACACGTGTGATTCCGTTTACTGCCGATGAATGGAAAATTAGATACAGGTCAGGAAGTAATATAGATATTGGGCAGAGATACTCTGAGCCGTCCGTGAGACAGGAAACGGTGCATAGACGAATAAAGTAAACACGGAGGCGCCAGTGGGTTTCAGATTATTCATGGGGTTGACACTACTATCTACTGGCGGGGTCTTTCACGCGACAAGCACTTCTAGCCGTCCCTCCCATTCACTCTTCCGTGCCTGGTGTGTGTCAACAACAAACCGACGGACTAAACACTTGAAAACGGTGCGCGCGTGTAGTGCAAGAATTACACAGCCCGTACTATCGATTCGGAATTCACGATATAACGACCCGAGATGAATGAGTCGTTGGAATCCCAGATTGTTTCGTGGAAAAACGACCGATTACCCAACGCGTGGAATCGCCCAATGAAGCTCCGCGCTTATTCATTTATCTTTTCGCGATGACTAATCAACTGGTCGCGGTCTACATAGAGTTCCGCGCGTGCTCGTTCGAAAATTTCACCGTTCACGCGAAAACGATGGAGAAAATCAAACGCGCCGGATAATGAGCACTCGACGATGCCAGTTCACGACGACGATTCGCATGATAGAAGATTCCCGTTTTCGAGGCAAACAAACGTTTTGATTTGGGAAGCATGCAGAATAGATGTGTACAACCACGTGGTTGCACGCGGTTCGTAAACAAGAGGAGATCGCAGGGGGAGGAACAACCCCCGCCGGTAAAGTGGTTGTCTCTTGTCTTATCTTCACGTGTCGCGACATTCCACGTTCTCACGTTCTACGGATATACGCTAGCGTAGCGTAACGTAACGAGCGTTCTCACGATTAAAAGCCTCGAGGAAATTAAAGGACTCGATATCGACAACTCGATGGAATCGATTGGCCCAGTCGGTCGTCGACGGCTTCCCTTGCTGCGGGTAGCCGCGTTTCGCGACGTTACACACGTTCAACGGGTGTCTGGCTCGAAAACGTACGAGGACCCTCTAGTCGCCGTAACTAGCGTCCGGTTTTTTTTAGCTTCGAACCATGGCCAAGAAAAACGAGCAACAAGTGTCGCGTCTGCCCGACCATCGTCGGATCGCGCGTAACACAAAAGTGCGTAGTTGCATCCAGCGTTCGCGGCGGCTAGCCTTCTCTCTCGAAAAAGAAAATAAAAAAAAAAAGGTTAGGTGTGCACTTCTCGACGAATGCTTGCCACGAAAGGTGTACCGTGTGTCTGCCTCGGCGGAGCGTGGTTTCTTCACTTACCCACCGGCTAGGTGCTGACCTCCCGCGAGAGAACCTCGGAGCGATGGCCAGCGATGCGCTGCGAAGAATAACAGAGTGCAGTACAGTTCCACGTGCCGGAAGCGGGTATTAACAAATGCCGCTCTCGTAGCCCCTCTCTATCTTCCTCTCTCTCTCTCTCTCTCTTTCTCTCCTGCTCCTCTCCCTCCTTCTCTCACTTTTTGTTCCGCGTATCCTACGAGAAGAGAGCAGCGCACGAACGAACAACTCCGAGTTGCATGCCGCGGCACGAGAGAAGAAAGCACAAGGAACCAGCGGGCAGGATACACAACGAGAGACACTTCGGTTGCACGAGGAGGATCACGGCCGACCACCACTCGCGAGCGTAACCCAACGGCGACTCGACGAATCGTCGTGCAGCCGAGCGAGCGAGCGAGCGAGCGACCGTGCCACTCGAAACTCGATGGTAAGCCGACTTGCACACTGTGGACCGACCTGAAAAGTACTGACACGACCGACGGTCACGCATACGGGCAACAGACCAGCAGACCGGGCAGAATCAGTCGTTGCCGAGCCCTCGAGGAAGTAGGCCCGGCTGTTTCTCTCGAGAGGGGACACCTCGATCGAGCTCCGTTCGTTCGCATCGACCGCTACCGACAGCTGCCACTATAGCCCTTCCAACGCTCCTGCCGCTGCCGCCGCCACCGCCGCCACCGCGATCGGCTTATCCGTATGCACGCGGAGAGGGAGCGAAAGAGGGAAAGAGGGGGTGAGAGAGAGGGAGGGGGGAGAAAGGAGAGAGCGAGAGAGCGGAGAGCGGTTTGCGAAAGACACGCTGTTGCGACGCACAGCGTCGCGTAGCGCCGCGCCACGCCGGCTGCCAGGATGCTCGAGACGCGCGCCGGGAAGCCCTCGAATTACCTACTGACAGGACAACAGGCTCCTCTTTCAACTTTATACTGCTCTACCCCTACGGAAGGATGACTTACGAATCGTTATGATTCAGAGGCTACCCATTATTATTACCGATTCAGCTTGAACTTCGACGAAACTTTCAACGCAGGCTTCGGTGTACAGGCTATGAATAATCAATAGGATACAGCAAACCCCTTAACTATCGTTAATCGACGCTGTCATTGCTGGATGACGAAACGTACAGTTATAACCAAACGGAGTTTAAAGGGAGCACCTCTCGTTACTTCAACAGCTACGCAGGGTCGTAAAGATTTGCCGATAGCCCTCGTTTATTTCGGCTATGCTTCCCACTACGAAAGGCGGCAAGAAAAGAGGAACAGAACAGGTCGAGAGAGAACGGACCGCAATGGTTGAACGAGAGAAAGAGGGATGAACCTTAAGGATTCACAAGGAATCCTTCCGAGAAAAGGCCTGCCACCGGTATACCTCCTTACAAAAGCGATACATGTAGCGACTTCGCTCGGAAATAGTTTCTAAACAGAAAAATGTTCAACCGAGGAAAGAGGCGCTTGTCGCTTTAACAAGGAAGGCGAGGCTGCTGCTTGATTAATTAAGAGAAACGCACCCTGGACGAACGTTCCATCGACGAAAGGGTTTCCTGCTTCGAGGCCAGACCAGGGTTCCACGCCACGGAAATCTCGAAGTTGCCCCACACAGCACCACGTGGTTGCGGACTCTCTCACGTTAACTTGCCGATCGTCATCGCGGCTCCACCATTCGGCAGGTCGTTGTTCCTGATGATGGCGCCAGCCAACGCTCGCTAGGCCCTCGCGAGGAGTCCCGGTTGTCAGGCTCTGTCTCTCTTCCGTCCTCCGATCAGCGTCCGTCGCGCGTCCCGAAACATGAATGGAATGCTTCCTCCGGCAGACGATGTACGCGCGAGACGACGGCCCTCGAATGGAACGAGCCGGGAGAGTCTCCGGCCCAGGGACGGACCATTATCGGCGGTGCCCTTCGTAGGGCGAGAGCGGCAGGCGCCCAGCGTGACCCATTGGGCATTCTCTAAGCACTCCTTTTTGACACGCTCGAATTTCCTGAGTGGAACCAGCGCACGCACCGCACGGTACACCGATGCCACGAACAATATACGTGATTCGAATTCTAGAAAGGGGGGAGATAGCCCGGCTGGGTTAGGGGACTTTTGGGAGCGCTCCACCCGGTTACGTTATAATTCCGTTCGGTCGGATTAGGAGATCCGGTTGAAACGGTAGTGTAACGCGCGTGTTCGTCGTTTTTCACGCCCGCGTTTTATTCCCTTTGCCGGGTTTCCTCTTGCAAAGACCTGATCCTTTGGTCGCTCCGGGCTGTCGACGGACGTAACACGGACCGTTTAGACGCTTTGTGCCTTTTTATTGCGAATTTGTAAGGGAGGCGATTTTTTATTTTTTATCAGGATAAATATCAAGGTTTTGTTGAATAAAATTAATAATTCGTGGTTGGGTAATTCGATTATCGTTAAGATATGCATGAAAAATGAGAAAAATGGTACTTTTCAAAAGAATTTATTATAAATTTAAGCTTAAAACTATGTAATCCTTTGACCTCTATCTTTTTTAAGTATTTAAATCTCCAACTGATGCTTACGATTTAAGAGGTGGTACGAAAATGCTACCATCGTGTTCGAAAGAGTTCACAGGTTAAAAGATGATCGGCGCCTAAATAGCGATCAAACGAGACGTCGTTGGTCTCGTGCAATACAGGGGCGGGAGGAAGGGAGAAAAAGAAAATCATTTCGCGCATCTGCGTGTGACTAAGACCATACGGCGTACAATATAACGATTATGAGTACATTCGTCCGCGTCACTGGTTATTCAAGCGGTTCATGCCAACTTATCTCTAGCAGCGACGAAAGCTGGTAGTATACGTTTTCTGCAAACGTGGTTATGCATACGATCACGCGATGCACTATACCACCGGGCCGTGAATCAATGCCCGTTCATCATTCTAACGACCGTTTTCAATCGGCTATCGTGCATAAGCCGACGAACGTATGACTAATCGGAAAAATGTAGGTAAAAATCATTTTTCTTCGAACATCTAGGCTCCTGTTTGCGAAATGCATAATCATCGTTTACGCTTATCGTACCATTCAATACAGTAAGTATGATTCACTGGAAAAACGATGGGATTTATGATAGGACTGTGTTAAAGCTAAGCGATGAACCATTGGCCTAGCGACAATTTGTGAAACGTAAATACGAAGACATTGAGAATAGTAAGGACTAGGGTTCCGTTATATGCCATATAACTAGAACTCCATGTCCCGACAAAGTAAGCCGCTGCCCCGTCTCACAGGCAACTATTATCTAAAGGAAATGCGAACCTAACCCGAACCTGACCTGTGATTTTGAAAAACTATGCTACCATTCGAACGATACTCTTTTGATATTGCAACAAGAACAGAAAAAGTGACGGAGAAATTGTTCCTCTTATCGATCCCAAAGTACAGTTCCAGCCACCTGGAAGCCGGATACACCTGGAAATTGTCCCTACGTAGGCCGAGGCGCACACATCTTCGAGGCAAACAGAGAAAAAGAGAGAAAGAAAGAACACAATGAACCGATTGTACAACCGCGATGGAGCTCCGGAATGTACCGGAATGTGCATTCCGGCTTCTTATCGTCCGGACTGAGACATCGTCGCGTATCGACCCCGCCGTCCATTCTCGATTCGTTTCGGTTCAACCACTAAAAATAATCCCGACTTTTCAGTCGATGAGAGCAATACGTGCGACAAAACAGTTGAAAGAACCGTTTAGCGCACCGAGGGGCGATTATCGCCAGGTTCCTGGTATTTCTACAGATACAGGGTGCCACGATGACGAGGCTGGTGCTACGGCTAGGCCTATTGCACATGGCACTCGCGTTTGAAGTGCACACGATTGCGGGACGATTAAAAAGATCGCGCAGACGCGATCGTCCCTTTATCTCGATGCAATTAGACAATGTACAGACGAGAAACAAGTTTGTCCAGATGTTACAAACAATTTACGGCCCGTTTAGATGGGTGGGGGCGAACACGACGAGCTGGTCCAAAGTCGTAGAATCGTTTCGAAAAGTCGCGCGATAAAGGAAGGTGATGAATAAATAAAAAGGCGAGCGCGGCGGTGTCATAACCGGTCGGGAGTACGATGAACCACTCGCGACAGGGCCCAAGAACGACGGAGGAACGGGGCATTCCGTCGGTGTGCGCGTCGTTTAATTATCACTTTCACCCACCAGGGTTGTGGGCTATTCGTGGGCCGCGGACAAGAAGCCATAGAGGCCCGCACGATCGATTTTAGGCACCGTGGGACATTACCGCGGGGACCCACTCTGCTGGCTGCCGACGTGATTGTACCCGGCTGCACCAGAATGCCTTCAGCCTCGCCAAACTAGACGGCAGACTGGTTTTTGCCCAATTTAGATCCCCCATTGTTCGGCCTGGCTTGGAATGAAAATAGAGAATCGAACCACGGGGCCGTATTCTGGGCCGTGCGTTGCATAGGGAAACAAGGATGAAACGAGCGTATTAGTGGTCCAAGAACTGCTGCCTCTGATTGCGATACGACCGCATATTTTCACGCGCTGATTGCTCGCTTTTTGTTCTTCCCATTTTCGATAACCCATTTGCTCTTGAACGAGCAAATTTTCGTTTTAAAACGAGAATGATCGGGGTGTCTGTAGAACTTGAAGAATGAGGTTTGAACATTTTTTTGTGACATCAAAAATATTAGACTGTACAATAACTGCAGATACATCGTAATTCATCCTCCTCGTGATTAATACAGATCAGAATGAATTTCAAGGAGAGGGCGAACCTTCAACGTACCGTAAGCTGCTGTTAGTCTGATTATCGACCGAAGAAACCTGTCTTTCCGGTATTTAACCGTTAAGCGAGCTACCTGATCAACAGCAAGTCAGGTCCTACTATTTTTAAAATAACATATAATAGGCATAACCACAAACAGAAACTATTTTCGATTTCATTAATCGAAGAAAAATGATTTCCTTCGTTTTTTCTCGAGAGAGTTTAAGCTTCGTAAACAAGTACTTTACAGTGTTCTAAATAAAACATATCATGCATAAGACAAATCTCATTTGTTGTACAAATTTTATTAGTTCCTTCACCTTTCGCAATACTGTCTTATTTCGTTGTATTCTGTGTTACACCTTTATTAGTGCATTCCATTACAACCCTTCGATATTTCATTTTTGCATAGTTACCTTTTCAGCCCTACAATCCACACTGAAGCGTATACCGGACCACGGAGGATGGGTGCGACTTACCTTTAATTAATTATTCCATTAATTTTTTTTATCTTAAAGAACTATTCGTCGTCGCGCGATATGCACTTTTTAATTGCATACTTTTGTAAGACGCTCTAACGAGTCTTCTACAATCTCACGCGAGTCACGATCTTTCACGTTCGTGCAACGGAAGTTGGAGCGGCGTCTTGTCGATGCAGCCAAGAAATTGCAACTCTGGTCGAATGGTGGCTACGTGCACCTAACCAGGCTTAGATTAAATTTAATTAAAAGAGTATTTGCTCTGCATGTTAATTTTACCAACATAGTTCGAATATTTTGATAATAAATTTGGATGCATCTCTAAATTTCGCTGCTTCAAGTCATAGAGGGCATAACGAACCGTTCGTGATTTACACGATCGGTATTTCAGTTCGCGGGACACGGAGTCCCATAAAGTAGTCGATCTATCTTATGATTGTACATCTATGTTTCACACTTTGTGTGCGAAGCTATAATATTTTGCCATATTAATTTTGTAATATTATTCTTTTTTAAATCTAACGTAAAGGAAGCAAAAAAAATGACAAAGGGGTTTTATAGTCCTCGGCCAATGCGACACAAACATGTATTACGTGTTCAGTTTATTCTGTGTCTTGGTTATGCATCAACTGAACATGGTACAAATGGTAATTTAAGTGGCCATCAAATTTAGAACATCTATTTAACCGAACAAAGCTTATTTCGAGCACATCGTTTAATATTAAAACTTCAGCGAAGTAGAGTAACACAGCGATTTAAAATATATCCAGTTCTTTGAACCGATAGAAATAATGAAGCGATTTTCATTCTATTATTCTATCCCGGATGAGTTACTGACCGAGTAATTTCATGGATACTTGCCCAACAGGCTATCCGTTATACAGAAGCACAATTTTAATTCCCCGTACGCTTTGTGCTGCGACGCGGACAAGCCACGCTAAGCTTCTCGAACTTTGAAAATAGGAGAAGGCGCGCCTCTGTTACGTGAGGTCAATGGGTAAGTAGAGTTCGCTCGTTCGGCGTGCACTCTCGAGGAATTCAAAACGGGATCTCGAAAAATTTAAAGCGGAACAGAGAGAAAGGAAGACGAGGAAAGCTTGAGCGCATTCGTGTGCATGGATTCTAGCGAATTCATTGTTTTGAACACGAACTCACGCCAGTTCGATACGCGTCAAATTTTTACCAAGATCACGGCGCGAAACGCGCGACAGACGCTCGAAGCTGAAGAGATCGCGATGCGATTTCAGAAACGGCAGTGCATCGCCTTGAAGATCAACGTTGTTCAACTGATCGAGGGGGGCAACCCCTGCGCATTCCAGTCTCGCTTTACCATACTGAGAAAGAGGAGAGAGGAGCAGGAAGAAGAAAATGAAGGGTCGCAGCTGTACAGCGATACACGAAGGGAGCATTTCGCTTCAGGTTCGAGAAAATGATCGAGACGTGAATTGTTCACGTCTGTCGAACATTCATGACTTATTGCAAAAACAAGAATACCTATTTCTGCGTTTCTTTTCACGATCAACCGCTTCATCTTTACGGGAAAATCTCGCGCAATTGCTTTGGACCTTCCAAACATCCTTTGGACGTTCCTATGACAGTTTACGTTTCCAAAGTAAAACGGTATCCGATAATCTGTGAGAATTTTCCACGAGAACTGCTTCTTTTATTTAATCCCATGTGGAACGCGTGTACGTTCCGTAGTTTGCATTTTAATACGCTTTCAAACCATGAACAGCCCCATAAAACCTTGCAAAAGGGGCCGCCTTGACCTGCCTCGATGTTTCTTTTACCCGACTGCCATTTATCTTAGATAAAACGTATCTGTTTGTTGATCACGTTTGGGAACGTCAACTTATTACCTCGGAGAATGTATGGGGAAAGAACCGCCACATAAAAGTAAGGAATGTCACCGGTGATCGATTAATTTCTCGCATTCGCGTTCTGCTTACGAAATCCCGTTATCTGCACGTGCGTCTTGCACAATTGCCCGCATCCAAGGGAAATCGGTCACGTCGCCCCGTTTCTCCCGCGAGTTTCCTTCCGGAAAAAGTACTCGTTTCCCTTTCGCGATGAAAAAAGCCGAAAAAGATTCGCGATGCAGGTGGAAAATGGGCGATCTCTGGTCCTCGGGAACGGCACCGTCGTGGCTGCACAGGTAGACACGGTTCGCCGAAGAAATCGCGGACGAAGAAGAAGCCGAGAAAAAGAGAGACAGAGGAACGGCGAGCCTTGAAGATGTACGACGAGGCCGTGAGCTGGTATGAAGTTTGGAAGGAACGGAGTCCCGAAAGGATCGAAAGGTAGGTCGAGGTAAAGCCAGCCGTGAAAACGGAGAAAAAGGAAGGAAGAAGAGGGGAACGAGCTCGAGAAGGACGGTAACTTCGCCAAGAAGAAAGAAGAAACGGGTTGGAGAGAGAAATTTCCAGGAGAGGGGAGCACAAGAGTCGAGCGGACGGTAGAGTCCAGGCACGGTGGAAACGAGCCACGAAGACGTGACGTATACACTCCAGAAGAGCGTGGTATAGTGCACCATGGTGTAGCATGGCATAGTTAAAGTGGGAGAAACCGTGTATGACCGGCCTCACCGTAAGTCAGTCCCGTGTGAACGACCGTGAAGAGAACCTCGAGCGAAACTCGATCGAGCCTCGAAGGATTTCATTTAGATTCCAATTATTTTCAGGATTAAACGAGCAAATTTCGCTTCGACCTGCGTAGAGAATTATCACGCGAATCGTTGGTGAAAGATAATAGGTTAGAGCTACGTCCGGTTATTAGAAAGTTGGATAATCCTGCCGACAGGTGCTTACTTTTCAACACGGATTTGTGCGATTGGATTATCGACAGTGTACGAGAGATCGGTGCAGTTTTGTGGTATCAGAGGGTGTGAAGTGACCGCCGGAAACCAGGTAATAAGCACAGAAGTCATGCAACAGTCGTGGAAGTAGGATCCAGGATGCGGGAGAGAAAATCGTCGCCACGAAGAATACCCGCTCGAAGCAATCATATGGCAATCAGCGCCGCGTGAAACCGGTATTCTAGTTTCCGCGGACAGTTTCTAAAAATCCGATTTCAAGTGAAACTTTCTGTCTAATAAGGACACGCGCCGCGCGATCTCCTCACGACGTCGGCCCGCATTGCCAGGCATGGCGAAATATTAGCGGGGCACCGTATAGCGCCGAACAATCACGCGAAAGTTGGCAAGGAAAGCTCGAAGAAAAAGGTGTGAAAAGCCGGGAAAACAAGGCGAGGAAAACCTCAGCAGTGGTGTAACTCATCGGCCAAAAAGCTGACGCGTACACCGGACCTATCCGCAGCCAAGTAGGTCAGCCGACGTGCGCGAGAGTGCGAGACCGAATAAAAGAGAAGAAAAAAAAGGCACGAAGGGGGAAGGATAAGACGAGGAAAGGAAAGAATGGTGAGACGGGGGCATTCGAGTTTCCACGATGCTCGACGTTTTTACTCGGCATAGGCTCGCGATCCAAAATGGCGGCGATCGACGATCGGTATCGTGGCACGTTTTACGACGATAAAGACTGGTCCAGCCAACAGCGCTCCTGAAGACGGCCCTTCGAGGTGTCCTTGACGTTAACCCGACCTTGATCAGGACGAGTGTAACCGCGGTGCGCCTTCGTCAGTCCGCAGCGGGTCAAACGAATCAGGATGGTAGGCCACGCGGGGTCGAAGGTCCTAGTGACCTTGGCGCTCCAAATTCTACTAGGTAAGTGGATAGATCCTGCGATAAATGCCTTAGTGCTTCCCCGGCTAAGGCTGAACAGCGAGATTCAGAGCACGGGGAGACGCCAGTGTGACTAATTAAAATTTTATGCCCCGGCTTGTTGTAATTACCTTGCGAGATTAGACCTGATCCACGATTCGTTTCAAGGGGTGCAATTTAGAATTCCGATAGAGATGATAATTCGTGGATTATCTCGGCTAGGAAACATAGTTCCACCTCGTATATTTCACGTAGAAGATAACATTTTTGCGGGAAATTTCTACGTCACGGTGGGATCGCCAGCGCGCGTAGCCTTTAGTTACGACGGTAATTACAGCCAGCCATAATACGATGATGCAAATGTTCGACGAATTAATGCACGACGAACCTGTTTGATGGACCTTCTGAAGCGGCCACGTGCGGTCGAGTTTTAAACCGGTATCTTGACCTCTGTCGAAAATTTCGTGACGTTACAGAGGCAAGATGGAGAAGATAAAGAGCGATCACTGTCCTCGGAGCTTCCGTCCCGGCTTCCATTAACGATCGCGTCGTGAAATATTATGGCAAGCCTTCGTGTCGCGCCTAAAACCCCCTATCGGACAGCTAAATACAATTTCGTCCACGTGACAAACAAAAATCGAGTAGGTTAATTGATTCCTGGTGATCGCAAATGAGAACTGATAACAACCGGTGATTTAGCATTCCCATGACGCGGATACGTAAGTAGGTACACATCCGGCTCCGTGCAAGTTTGCGTCTACGAATACGTTCACTATGAGAATCTTACAAAATGCAACGCGAAGTTGCGAGCGGAGTCGGGCGTGGAAAAAAGAAAAATGAGAGGTTCAACGACCCGTCGAGAGTTAACCTGTTTATAAATATTTAAAAGTGGAGTAAAGCTCGGGATAATTAACTTCTCGCGCGTATAAAGAGCCATCGGTTTTTCCGTTGAACGCGTAGCGCTGGTGAAGCTCGGTTAATTGCGTGGGTGAACAAATAAAACGAAAACGGGCGAAATCTCGGACTGTATCGTCTAGTCGTTTATAAAACAAGGCACACATCGCATGCACGTTTCAGAAGCGGCAGAGGAGAAAGCTGCAAGCATGACGCGCATTCACGTCCCTGGCACGTACCTGTTATTCCACGATTTTCACGTCCTGAACGAACATGACTGCACGAGCATCTCGATAAAAGTTTATGCTTTCACAGTTTGTCGTTGCGCCGTTCGTCAATTTTTATACGCGAATCTATGAAACGCGAAGCTGTAAAATTAGACAAAAATGGTGAACGAAAATCGAAAAGTTTGCAAACGCGTAGGTAATACATTCGCATAGCGACAGTTGACTTTGGTTTATGCAAATTTCGCATTTTTTTAAATCTAGGTGTGGTTTGACCGTGAAGACCCACACAGATCATCGATCGAAAACTGCCGCATATTTAAACTTCCGTGGAAATTTCATAATTCATTTCTTTTTAAATTTCATCTTCGATGTATCGTTTGCGCAACAGGAAGAATTTCTGTAAGACACCTAACGTCATCGTTGATGCAGATGAGTAACAGCACAAAGGAACGTATCCGGCACAAAGTTTCGTCACTCGACTTTCGCTCGACCACGTTAGTCTATGTGAAAGTGTCATGAAATCGCGTCCTACGTAGTAGAACAGAAAGTCGATTGGTTCGAGATTTCGTTCCCAAAAGAAAAAAGAAAAAATTCTCGGTAAAATTCGTCATAGAAAATCTATCGACACCCATTTAAGAGGTCTACATAGCACCTGAACTCCTAGATCAGCCACATTGGTTGCTTTCGAGGAATCTTACACAATTTCTGATCTCTCAAGCTCTCATTTTGTCCATCCGTACACAATTACATAAACCAAAATACAAACACCATGCGGTAAGAAGAAAATGAATGCTCTGACGAGCCTAGACATCGAAGAGCTTCTCTCATCTAACCAATTTCTCAGAACCACGTGTCGTATGTCGAACGGTTCAACACCTGTCAAACCTCTTAGTGGTGGTACCGAATGTCGCGTTTGCCGGCGAAAAGAATAAATATTGGGCTGGAATGGTGTACCGTTAACTCTGCCGTTACCGCCTCGAGAGACGGCGCGTAGCTCCGTCTACGCTTCCACGGGTAAACTCCTTCGACGTTTCTTTCTTCTTGCTCGAAGTCGTGTTAGAGGCTGTTAGAATTGCGTCACGGGGTCAAACGATATCGCGCACGGGACTCTACACGTATAATAAGTCCCTATCTGCCGGCGAAATTCGCGATTTCCTGGGCATCGTCCAGGTGTATCGCGTTTATTGATTCCCGTTTTTTTTTGCTCGTACTCTGCTGGCTGCAATCAATAAAGCGGCACCATCGATTGTTCCCGAGGGCAAGACGCGTATCTGGTGGTCAAAAGAGGGTGCAGTGGAACGCGAAATGAGAAAGCACGCGATGAAAATTAATGGACACGGGAACGAGATCGTTAATTCTGCACGTACACGTGAGATTCTACTAGAGGGATCTAGCCGCTGGAAAGCATTATTATTATTATTATTATGCACGCGTCTCGCGATGTAATCGAAGGTATCCTAGAACCGGTACCATTTTTTACGGACGTTTCGCGAACGAGGCAGAATTATGTTACCTCGTTACCTTGTAAACCGGTGTGACGCAGCTGTGTTTACCGTGAACTTCACGCGAGCAGTAGTGATGTGGTTGTTGCAACCTTTCTCAAGGAATCGAAATAAATCGCGCATGGAAAGTATCACGAAAAGGAGCATCGAAAACGAGCTCGTGCCGCACGAGGAAATTTCTCTCGTTCCTCGTGGGGATCGCGCGAAATGTTCGAGGCTCGGCAAAAATGCTTCGAAAGACGGGGTAGGTCGGTTAACGAAGTAAAAGTACGCTCTCGTTGCGAAACAGCAATTAAACGGGGGGGAACGCATCGCTAATTATTTCGGGCAATGACTTCGTTCTAGCGAGGTGAACGCAGAAGAAGAGAGAGCTTGGGCGCTCCTGAAGGATTCAGGACACAAGCTGCTGGCAGCAGCGTTTCGAACTTGACCAGGAGAGACTGCATTCCGTTCGTTCGCGACAGGATCAACCATGCGATTCACCTACATTCTCACGGGATCCCTATCCCCGATGCTCTCACGTTAGCAAGGTTATGGGTGTTGAATGAACACCGTTACTCGCTCGCCGCATGCAAGCGCTCTGCGTTTTGTAATTGCTATCTGTACGATACCGTGATCCAAATAGGAAACGAAAGTCTTGGTAATACACACGTACACATACACACACACATGCGCGACATGTGTTAACTGGTTGTTCATCAATCTCAAATCTACCGGATAAAACATAAGCGACCGCAGTCACGCGATCTCGACAATGTAATCAATTAATTAGCGGCTTGTACAGCGACAAACCGTAGCCCGAGGGATCGTTATAATTTCAATCGTGAACAGGTTTATCCTTACTCGAAACCTTCAATGGAAGTTGTCATCGGTTTTGCCGTATTCACCGATCGAAACGGTAACGCAGCTTCGTAATTTACCTAGATTCTCACGCTGTTTCGTATCCACCGTTCTAGGCGTAACACACGCTTTCTTAGCTACATTAGCTGCCACGCTGTAACATCAGAGTTACAACCAAAACCGTAATTTTAACGACGATAATAATGCATCATCCTCCGTGTAACAATGCAACCGCGGTTTCCTCGGCAAGAAACAAGAGAATTAAACCGGGAGCTACGTCTATCGGACATGGGTAACTGTACTTACATGCCGTGGCACGTAAGAATCGAGAAAATTGCGGGACAGCATTTTTAAAGAATAGATCAAACCCATCTCAAAGATTCACCCGTTCAACGACGATCACGCGCGTTCTTCTATCGTTTACGCGGGAATCGAAGAAGGAGCATCGAGAGCATGATGTTCGTCGAGTAGAACGAGGCGCGGTGGTTAGCTTAATTGCGACCACGGACGGGCAACTGTTTGAAAATCGTGTCGCTTCGTATAGTTCCTAATGAGCAATTAGCGACGAATGGTCAGAATGATCCGCAGGAGGTGAAAAACATTATACACCATGGAATTCCGCGATCAGTGTCTACAATCGATCCTTTTACGAACGAAATAACGCCATTTATCTATCTTATCCATCTTTCTCGAGTTCGTTGCTGTACGGTCGAAAAGAATGGAGCCAAGTCTCAGAGACACCGATGTGCTGCTTACCTGAACAGATCTGCTGTTTCGCTAATGAATAATTGATCATCGACGAAGCGCTATAGTAAACTCAACTGTATGTGGAAAAATAAAATGTACAAAGGCGAAATAATGGGGAGAGCGAAGAGAATTAAATTTTCATCCGCTAACCGAGCGACTGACTTCGATGCAATTTTTATTCCTAATCCGGATTTCAATGAAACGAGCCCCGAGTCCCCGTTAGATCGTTGTTCTTATTATCCCGTTAACAACAGGGACTCTGTCTCGGGGCCTCGGGTGTTCCTTGAAACAGTCGGTCAAAGACGGTGAAAGGTCCGGAAAGAGGGAAAAAGTACGCGAAGGAAAATGATACCGTAATATGCACACTTTCTACAAGACATAGCCAAACGTGTCATTTTTTTCGCGTGCCGCCACTTTCAACGAGACAACGTATCGTCGTCGTGCAGACTCGCGATCGAATCGTAACGATTAATTATCTTGGCTGGCGTTCCGAGTATCCACGGGATCGTTACTATCGAGCGACGATGATCTATACTGCAGCGGGCCGGCGGCAATCGTAGTTTCACTTAAATTGCTTCGCGCGTCGTTGAATTGTTGCATAGAAATCTCCCATTGTTTCTGTCCTGTCTACCGCAGAATTTCAATGCGCTGCAACTGTGTCGAACGAGATCGTAAAACGCTCTCGTATCGCGCGCGCGTATCCATACGACGAACAGTAAAAGCGATATTAAAGCTCGAAAGTCGAATAAACGGCCGGCAACACGATCTCACGTTCGAGTAAAATCGTAAATCGCTCGATTGCGTCGTAAACCGTGCATTACGTGAATGGAGATTGCAGAACCGGAAGAATTTGAAGTGTTAATTCCTTGCTTTCCCATTTTTCTGGTAGCCGCACACGTTGACGATAGTTCGCGACTGATCATCGACGATCATTTTTGTTTCTAGAATAAATCGTGATTGTAGGGTAAAGGGTTGAGAAGCTAGTCTGCGAAATCTTGTAACTGATTTTCGCCAGCAGAGAACGTACGAACCGATTTGACGATGTCAACGAACCTTTTCCTCCCCTCTCGTATGAGAGACGGAAGGTGTGACACCGGTAGCGAGAACACCAAGGAACGACGAGGAGAGAGACAGTAGTAATTTCATACGCGTCACGTTCACGGTTGGTCAAACCACTCGATACCGGCTTCGAGAATGTCAACCGTTCGAGTACCGTTTTCCTTCCCGATCGGCCGTGGATCTTCTCCGCTTTTTGCGGCTCCCGTTCGCGACCCTTCTCCATGGCCATCGGCAACGTGACGTTTCTTGCGATTACCTGAGTGATTTAAGTAAAACGTCTGATCGATCGAACCCAAGTCTATGGGAGCACTGAAACTGCATGACAGCTCTTCGAGCAATCATCGCATTTGAAAATTAAAGAACACGCTCTCGACGAAGAGCGGAATAATACCGCGATGAATCGTTCGAGAGTACCGTTTGCAATGAAATTATTTCATCTTCTCCGAAGCGACGTATTTCTCACGCGATCAACAAAGCTCTCATTACTACGGAGTAATCGCGTTACAATTATTCATTTTTCCTCCGAGACAATCGTTATTCTCCGCTCGCGATGAGACGCGATTCATTCGTTGTGTGTGCTCCAAAAATTTAATTTAACCGCGATTTATCCGATTGCGCGCAGGTGCCTCGGCTATCCAAAACGACCGAACCTCTTCTCGTTCCTCTCAAGACAACATAGTTCTAAGTGCCAACGCGTACACTGGGCCACAAAGAACCTCCAGTGCGTTCCATCAGGATGGATCGCCGACCTTCCAAAGGACTGTTCCAGCGATTCAACTGGAAAGCTCGAAAAGCGTCGCTAGCTACGACAAGGACGACGTCAGATTCGAAGACGGGAGCATCAGGAACGAGGTGTCTATCGATGATGAATTAACATCCTCGAAACACGTGGCTCAGATCGATGGGAACAACATCGAGGTTAAACCCGGTGAATATTACCAGTAAGTCGATTAACGTTTCTTGATCGAGGAACACTCGGTGTCGTCAAAGATAGAAACGTGAACGGACGTGAGAAAAATTTTTCGTTGAATTGACAGCATATCACCCACAACCAGCGAATCTGTGTCGGGGGAAGGTCGAGGGGCTCCGCAGAGACCAAAACTCTGGTCGGAGCCCCATCAACCGGCTGGAGTGTCAAACCAACAGGCACAGTATTTGCAAGCAATAGATCAACAAAGACGAGCACGCCAAGAGATCCCCAGGATCTATAGCGAGCACGCTCCACCACCTATTCTGCAAACCGCCTCTCCAGGACATCGACAGGCGAATCCTGATATACAGGACATCATCACGGGTATTGTGAAGCTGTTGAATGGGAACGTGAACGTTGCTGCCAACACGGTGAGACCTCTGAGGCCGATTCAAGCCACTAGGTATTGCGATACATGGGAATTGAACACGATTACATGAGAATCTACTGCTTCATAGGTTTACCTATAAATATCTGATTTTTATTTTGCTTCTAGAATTAATAACAGAGGACCGCCTAGAATCTCTGACGTCCCACCGTTACCGCCTGACTTTGACACTCCTGGAATGAACCCTCCGCCGCCCCCGGATCACCCTTACCCCTTTGAAAAACCACCAGCGCCCGACAGACCAATGATCAATCAGCTACCACCTGAGAGGCCGATCAGACCTTTCGTAAATGGAGTTCCGTTGCCTGAGCAGATCGTTCCACAAGGAAATCGACCGTGGACCTGGAATCGTCCTGGTAACATCGCTAAACGTTCTCTCTCTCTCTCTCTCACTCTTTCCTCTCTAAGCTTTCATGGTATTCTCGATTCCTAATTGATGATCATGATTGGGCATCTTCAGGCGGAAACAGACGACCGATTCCGCCGTACAAACCGCTACCATCGTCGTCGGATTCCACTTTCAATCGGGAAAAGGAGCACGACAACAAGCACTCGGACAAACCTCAGACCGACCAGAAATCTGAACCTCCATCGACGGAGGAATCCACCACGAAAAAGGAAGAAATCGAGCAAAGCGAAACCACTACGAACACCTTGGAGAATGTGACTAAGAGCCACGAGGAGAATAGTAACCAAAAGGAAAAGGCTGATTCGAAGGTCACAGAGAAACCGATTAACGAGAAGCCAACCAGAAATCCTGAATCCGAGAATCCCGCTAAAAAGGAAAACAAGCATCAGTCTCCGCCCAAAGAAAATAAGACAAATAATAGCAATACTTCGACGTCCGCAACGGGAACCAGCGAAGCGAACAAAGCGAATATCACAAAACACGAAAGTTCCCCGAAACCTGTGATACCATTGGACACCGTAATAAAACCCACGAAAACGTCGAAGATCAACGAGGTTCATGGATCTAGCTCCAACCTGAATAACGAGAAGCCTAACAACAAGGGGAGCATTTCAAAGACATCGACGAAATCCTACTCCACGTCCACGCTGAATATTGAAACCAGCTCGTCGGTTCAAGTGATCGAGCCAACGACCACGAAAATGATCGTCCAATCGACCGCTGTCCCCACGAATAACGATTCTAGCGGTAGTGTAAGCGCATCGAGCACGACGGTGGCTTTGGAGCCAAGCAAATCGTCCGACTTCGAGAGCACAATCGTATCGAGCACGCTGACTCCAACAGAGAATTTGCCATCGACTTTCACAAAGACTTCATCGACCACTGAGAAAAGTATAGAGCACACTCCTGTCTCTAATACGGTCACGAAAAATTCAGGTATGCAAAATGAATTTTCTTCTTTTTCTTCTTTTCCTTCCTCTCCTTTTTTTCATTCGATAAGACAATATCGCATTCAGGTTATAATGTATTCCTCACGCGGCCCCAACGAACGACTATGGTTAATTAGTTTCCTTTGTAGAGGCAGGTAAGCTGTTATGCTCAATTAATTTCCTTTGTAGCCTCGACGGATCGCTATGCTTACCGACCCAGACCTGGGATCGTCCTCGATGATACCTTGGATTACACAGGTACTCAAGGGCTGGCTACTCAACGACCTTACGCACCACCAAGACATCCACCTATCGGTGATATTTTCGACGTCACGGTCTCGGCTATTCAAGGTCCTGGTGGCGGAGGTTCAGGTAAACATCGATGCCTTCCGTTAACGTTGCAACTTTCACCAATAATTCGAGCTCCCGTGGCCTTTGATCAGCAGAAGGTGTTAGAGTACCTGTAAACGGAGGTAGCGCGGACGTGATCCTAACTTCAGCGGTGGAGGGTCAAGGATTCGTGAGCATCGACGGGAAGAGGACGTATTTGAATTTATTCGAGAATTCAGATCGCACTTCGACGCATGTGCAAGCCCAACCTCAGCCGACCAGGACTCAACCACCGGCCATCGTCGGCACAGGGTTGGTGTCCTTGAAAATTTCAGTTAAATTCCTGGCAATCTCAATTTCTCTTTCAAACAGATTTGCAGTTGCTCAGCCAGACCCACCGACGGCCACTCCTCGACCTAGCGGACCGATTCGAAGGCCAACGTTCCACAGAAGGCCAACACAACCGCCGGTTCGAATCGACACTTGCATCGTAGGCGACACGAGCACTTGTGACATCAGTCAACACGAGGCTTGCGCCACTGTTCAAGGTGTATCTGCCTGCCATTGCAAGCCAGGATTCGCCAGGTTGCAGCATTCCTTGCCGTGCAAAAGTTCGTAAACATTTCAAAATTTTATTCGCTATACCGATTTAGACAAGTTTAGTTAAACCGTGAAATTTTGCCGGCTAGAAATTATCAGCATCGTTGTATCGATCCGAGTGGACAAAATTTATGACAGGAAGGTTGTCTGGGATAGAGGATTCACCGACAGGGACTCTGAACCCTACCAAACTTTAGCCTACGAAGCGAATCGAGCGGTGAGTCAACTTAATCTCGAATTAGCTAGCCGTCGAATAAAAATATTTAGGTATTCGAGATAATTTGTTCCCATGCTCCAGATCGAATCTGCTATGTCAATGACACCGTTTTCGGACGAGTATATGGGTTCCTTTATAAACAGCGTGTACCAAGGGGATGTAAGCCAAGGGCAAGGGGGCGTCTTTGTGAACGCAACTTTGAAACTCACTTACGAACCGAGAACAATTAGACCAAGTTTAGCAGGGGAGCTGCAGAGACATCTGCTCGGTGTTATTCACAGAAGGAGCAACAATATAGGGAATAGTGCCCTTTATGTCGACAGCCCTCCCGGATCTATATCAAATCTGCAAGGTTGGCATGAAACGAACAAATAATTTTAAATTCCATCTCGATCCTACAGATAAGAATTCGATACACGTTTTATTTGACAGATTTGGATGAGTGTGCATCGTCAGAATTAAACGACTGCCACTCGTCGGCAGTTTGCATAAACAATTGGGGTGGATTTACTTGCACCTGCAACCCTGGATTAAAAGATCCTCACAAGGACGACCCCAACGAGTCAGGCAGGACCTGTATTTCCTGTCCCTCGACTTATTGCAATAATCGAGGCTCCTGTTCTTACCAAGGTGACCACATGCAGTGCACGTAAGTACATCAAACTATCTTTGTACTAATAAAAAAATCTACTTTGTTTGATCGAGCTTTTATTCGAAAGGTGCACTGGAAACTACTATGGTGCTCAATGCGAGGTCGATGGGGAGGTTTTAGGAGTAGCAATAGGAGCGTCTGTAGCAGCTTTAATAATTATAGTTTTGACATTAGTGTGTCTGGTCATGTGGAGGTAATTATAACCTTCGTTTTCTCTTAAAAAATTCCAATCAACTGAACTTAAATCACTATGTTCTCACACGTGCTACAGTCGGAGATGGTCACGTGAACAGAAATCAGTCGGATCTCCGGTATATGGTTACATTCAGGGTGGCATCCCTGGTACCCTTCCAGGAACCTTGGCAAGGGTCGGTTCTGTGGGCACCCTTGCTTCTGTGAAACAAGGGCCACCGACTAATTTGCCGCCCTACATGTGGGCACACTTTGGCGACCACATGGCAACGGCCAATGTGTACGCTGTAAGTAATAACAATACTAGCTCTCGGGTTCCATTTGCAATAGCAGCTCAAGATGGAATTTTCTATAAGTGTCAAATGCATTCAGACCAAAACGATCATGGAGAAACGAGTACTTTCGTTTTCCTCTAAGCGATATTTAACCGCTGCTGCTTTGACAGTAGCACAACTTTCTATTTCTGACGTTGATAGAAAGTCCCAATCTACGTAATTAGTTTGCCTCAATTAAGTTTGAATATCAGGAAAATGGAGGGCAAGGAAACGTAATATTACATTTTCATTGCACAAAACAGTTGTATTTCACGTTATCGGACAGAGAAAAGGTATGTTAAGCCGACGGTTGATTTCAGACGGAGCCCATGGGTCCGACTAGGCCAAGCTCCGCCGTGTTCGGATATCCGCCCCTTAACGTCCATGGAACATTGCCACCAGTGCCGCTGCCGAGACTTCAAGCTCCAACGAGACCGCGACAGAGACACCAGCCGGATCCGGACAGCTCGGATTCCGAGCCACAAGATAAGGACAGAGCCGATCTGATCCCGCACAGCAGCGGCTTTCATGTGCCCAGGCCAAAGTCTAGGTCATCCTTGGCAGTGAGTATTCATTCGCTTTTCCGATATGTCATACCCCGCGCTTCACTGCTTCAGATACACGAACGATACGTCTATTTCAGAATCAAAGCGGAATCTACAATGACGTGGAATACGACCAAGGTGACGTTCACCATTTATCGAAAAACAATATTCCGATGTCTACTTACAGGCCGTACTATCGAACATGAAATCCGTGGAGAACCTAGTTATACACAGATAAGGACGTTCGTGTCGCGAGAAAAGAAAAAAATAAAGAGAATAGATTTATCTAGGTAATTCTAATCGAAGCTGTAACTTATACCAGTTGCGTTTAAATAGAAACGGAAGAAAAATGAAACCTTAACAGGTTGGAGAAAGACGAAGAAAGACAATGTAATTAATGTACCTTGCGTTCATTTATACTGCTGCTCGCATCGACTTAAGTCAGTTTCTCAGCATTACTTAACATCTAGTTACTTATCCGTTACACTATAAATATTTATTGTTCTAGTATTACCCTCGAAGTAACCCAATACCTTGTAAAAGTAAAAAAAAAAAGAATAAAGATATCTAGGCTGTTTTTTAAGGAATTGCGAAGCGAAGGGTGCATACCGAACGATTAGTATTAAAATAACTGCTCCTTCGGACTACTACTTAACATTAACATTTGTATCGCTATTAGTTGTTTAAAATTATACGGTTTAGCGATAAGTAGCGACGAAAACGTGATGCAACCTGACACGCAACAGACCTGCAATTTTATTAAATCGAAGTTAGTTACTTCCCCGTCGCGTGCCATTTTGGAATTTACCATTTTCTTGATACTTATCGCTAAAACTACTGGACGATCCAGCAATACCGCATGTAGTATCACTTACGATTACACGAACTTAAGAAATTCACTAAAAATTAAGGAGTCTTAAGCATAGAGATTTGCAAGCAATCGCAAACGATAAAATTCCCTTACGAGGCGAAGGAGGACGTAAAGGATCGCAGGACAGTACAGAAAGCACCCGACAATGCGCGTCGCCGCGTTGCGGGGTGTTAATACGACAAATTCGTTATGTAACTTCTGTAATTATACATTATATATTTTTGCAAATTGAATACAATATACATTTGAAAATTCATGCGCGTCATCGCTTCTCCCTTTTTCATTGATTCTCCCGATGCCTAAGGTACAATCTTCAACAGCGTGACCAGATCGAACTCACGCCGGAAATACTGTGCGCAGTAATGAGCAAAAACGGTAAACTCTTGTTAACGGTAAACTTCAACAAACACCAAGTATCTCGTTAAAACACGTTGAACGTAGAATAGAAAATTGATTGTGCTGAAAAACGTATCGGTACTTATACATACTTATATAGGTACTTAGCGATCGCTCGGACACGTTCGACGAACAAAGGTACCGCCGTGCCGAGCAAGCGTGTACGCGTCGAGGAAAAAGAGAAGACGGAACTGAAATCGCTCGCTGGAAAATTGAACTTCGATTACCATTCCATTTTTCTTGTTTCTCTTTTTTTTTGTCTTTTTGAAAGTATTCGACATTCTGTTTGGATCGTTTCGTCGCGTTAACGATACAAAGGTGGCACCTGACGTGAGGAAGAAGAGAGATAGGAGGACCTTGTAGCATGTATGTAATGATTCGTAAAGATTTAAAAAGTGGTACATTGATAAAATTTCAAAGCTAAGACAAACGGAGTGCATCCATTCATTGTAACTGATTATAGACTCGAAAGACGAAGTTCGTAATGAGGGGACGAGGGTCTCTTCTTTTCTACCCCTTTATAATTCTCTGTGTACGTGCGAATATCCATGATAGAGGATCTGCGAGTTTATTCTCCTTCGAGGTCGCACAATATGTAATTATATATCGCAGAATGACAATGATAAGAGAATATGTTATTAAACATCGACAGACTGTATATAATTCAACAATTCCGACTAAACTCTCTTATCGGTGTATCGAAATTGATACAATATAATTAAATATATTAATATAATAAATATGAAATATTGATAAATATATATGTATATGTGTACAATATATATATATAATAATCACCGTCATCGTCATAATAATATAATAATTTCATTTGATATACTTAGTAATATTTTGAACGATAGAGAGATTAGTTCTTATTTCCATTTTTTTCTCTCTTTTTCTCTTCATTGTGTATTTCTGGTAATCGAAGATAATTACACGCTAAAAAAATCGGTCCCGGGTTTCCACACACGGTACAATGCCGGTTTTTCATGTAAAAGCGACGACACTGTTCCAAGTCACGGATCGTCGTGCTCGTCATCAAAACGATACTCGGTGACTAGATAATTCCATAGTCGTAGTTACGGTTGCTTAAAAGGTACGTATGTAAATAGTAACATGATATACGTGAATCGGAGATAAACACATGTCGATGATAAAGACGAAGAGATCTAGTGAAAGATATTCTGGAAGGCAAAGAGTGGACGAACTCTTAAACTATTGACGCGACCGTCGGTTCCTCGTCGTTTTCAACGATTTCTTTGATTTTCTTTTTTTTTTCCTATCTTCTCGACGAACCGACAGCCCATCTGCGCTCGCTTGTCGATCAAATTTTCTGCCGCATCGTTTCACGCCATGTCACAGCGAAAGACAACGTGTTCGCTGGTGTATTTAACTAGTAACAGGACCTCGAAGTCATTGTAAAACTATTCCCAATCGAAGCGTAACAATTTGCATGCCACGTACAAGTTTCAATTCTCAAAGCTCGTTCAAGAGGAACTCCGTAACGGGAGCCGGTAGCTTCATCGAAAGACACTAAAGAGGTGGAAAGCGACGAAATGAACCTACCTGTCGCGTGGAAGATCAAAAGTTTCGAGTTTTCGTTGTCAAAATTGTTCATCAGGGATCTAAAGGATGCACACGCATTCGTTGACTCAAATACGATCTGTCGATGTTGACAATTGGTCGTGCGCCGGAGCATGCAACCCCCTGTGTACACCCCCTAATTTATTCGAATTAAGTTTCGATTTCTACCGCGATCGAGGTGTACACGTAACGTGATCGAGAACCGTCAACAAGCGAACGCAGGGTGTCGTTAAGAATCAGTTTTTAGTACAAACAGTAGATAAGTACAGCGTAGGTATTCAAAGTAGAAAGTGTAAAGTATCACAAGAATTACAATAATCGTAGTAATTACGTTATCCCGCGAAGATTAAGTTGTTGCCCTTACTATATCGATTGCACAATAATATAATAAGCGCTTTTAGTCGCGTCTATGTACCTGGACGCGTCGCTAATAGATATTACATCCTCGAGGGGATATCTCGCTCACCCCGAGTTTGGAAATTGTCCGTAAATACATCAGTCTTTGACACAATAATTATAATGATAATATACCACCGATAGAACAAAGCCGTGACGAACATTTTCACGTGTTACGATCGAAAAACGTATTGAAGACGGGAACACTCATATGTTTAATCACGACTGAAAACGACTGGAATACGGTCGATAGTTAACGTGTAGCACACGGCAGAGACGAGGGTCTCCGCAAGGCTCTGCAAAGAAGGCTTTTAAAAACAGGGAAACAAACATATCAGCATTAGCTTACAGGTACAGCACGGCAAATAGTTATCGAGACTATTGGAAAAAAAAAGCAGCGCAGCACGATCGTTTTATTCACACACGATAAGCCGAATCGCTCGACTGTGAACTTGCGTATCGATATAGACAACGCGATACTTTTTTTCTTTTTTATTTTCTCTACCGACACATTCAACGAGGGGAGCGCATGCCCTTGGGAAAATCATTTTTTTTATACCGATAGTACCACCTATGGTTATTTATATCAAGCGTTTTCGAGAGGTATGTTATATCTTTCTACCGCAATACTCATAAGCAAGTACCGTTGCTGTAAAAGATAGTTCTCTCAAGGACATACGCTCTTCTCATAGATTTTAATCTTCTTTTTTTTTCTAATAATAGAATGGCAAAATTTTCAAGCACTTTGCTGTTGAAACAGCCCTCACGATATTTGCGCGAAAAGCTTGCGCGGCGCTTAACAAACGGCACTTAAACAAATTACCCGCGTTAATTAATATATCTAGCAATTAATTCGAGGTACGAGCAAACGAGGGCATGCGACAAATTTGTAAGAGGGGCTGAGACAAAACTGCGTATTTATCAAAATTAGAAATGTTCATAGAAACGAATCGATTGGTTCCAATCTAGCAATCTACCATCGTTCGCAAGAATTGTGGCTGCGATTCTGAACCGATTAGCAACGGATTAAGTAACGTTATCATCGAATTTTGACCTAATGCTTTAGTTTCACAAAGGTACATGCACCTAACCAATTCCCTTAGGCCATACGTATTGATTTTGCTTGTTCTTGCTTGTTTTCTCTTTCCCTCACTCTCTCTCTCTCTCTCTCTATCTTAACAACTGGAAATCGAAGCAAAACAATCGTTACCCTGGCGGAACTTACATAGCAGTTTACTTAAGTCGGCGTCGGTTGCGGGTGAGGTGTACGAGGAGCCGTTGCGTTCGCGTTCGGCCTATGAAATCGGTCGAATAATTGATCTAACGTCAACACAATCCCTAACCCGGTCCCCGGGTCCATGTTAATAAAGGAATCCAAATTGTCCTTGCACGCTGAAACGTTTGCATAAAAGAAAAGAAAAGAAAAAAAATAGGAAACAGAGTAATGCGATAAGAAAAGAACGAGAGATTCTTTCAGTTTACGTATTCTCATGGATGCAAACCCATTCGAAAGCCTAATCGATAGAACGTACTTGGTGTTGAGATTGGCGGGTAATCCGGTGGCGTCTTGATCCATGTGCCGTCCTCGCGTTTCATGTGATGCCGATCCGATGCGAACTCCCGCAAGTACACGCTGGCTGGTACCACTCGGAATATTCTATGGTGCTCCGGCTGCAGTATCTCGTCCGATCTAAACGTTTCCATCGCGTATTTCCAGAAATGCGTCGGGAACGGCAACGCGCTATCTAAATCGTATACGACCGCCCTTTCGTCGGGTGCGTAGATTAGGATTACGTGGTAGTCCTATGGATACAAACAGACACGTTTTTTTTTCCCACAGCCAGCTTTTTTGTCATAGGTGCAGGCTTAAAAAGGAGAAATTGCGCTTTCGTCGCGATGTAAATAATCGCTTTCTTTTTTTTTTTTTTTATTGTTTTGTTTGCATTGTTTTGTTTTCCAACTGACCCAAACTACGAGATTATTCTCGTCCTTTCCTGCCCGTTGTCGCCAAAGCGGTACGCTACGCCAGGAGTTGCTGACAAAAGCAACATAGCAATGCTGTAATTCCGATCCGTGTCTGGTCGCTACATCCTGACAGAGCTTCCACACATTTTCCTCGCTGGAATAACACAGTATGTTCTTGCAGACGAACGTGTTTCGTGAAGTCGGACACGCTGCGTGCTTTAGTTATTATGCAAATGTGATGCGACGCGGTGCAACGTGTGAACGAGATGGGTAGAAAGAGAGAGGAGGGCAAAAAGAAAAAGAGAGAGAAAAGATATGATGTCGCAGGTTTCGATCTCGATGGAGCGGAAACGAAGAAGACGGTGTGCAGAAACATATAGACGAGATGCGACGAGAACGCGTTTCCCGCGGAACGGGGAAACATTCGCGAAACGAAACGCGTGCAAGCGTAACGACGGAGCTGTAAACGGTGCATGGAAATAATGCTGAACGCGGATGATAAATCGCGTGACTCGTGTTGAAATAATTGCATTCAAAGCTTTCTGGGGCACAGGGATGGAAACGGGGTTGCCGGATACGCAAAAGTAATTAACATACGCGTGCCTGGTGCGTTGCATATGTTTGTCACGAAATAAACGTTTGCAGTAGATTCGTGCGAGCCAAAGCACGGAAAACACACGTATCGTGGTTGATATTGTCTCGTACGAGTTATCTGCCAGAGCGTGTCATGCATCGTTAATCGAAGAAACGGGTTAGGCTCGTACACTGCCGCGCGACCAAAGATAACGAAAGCGAAATCCATAATTCTACCAATAAAGCGGGGCATGAAAACGCGCGGGTCTTTTTAAAGCGGAGCAGACGGTGCACTATGATTCGTGGGTAATTCATACATATCAGAGATGGCGGCAGAGTACATCGCACTGCCGTCTCTGTACCACTGCAACGTATCGATCCATCGCGGAATATACCGCAATACGACACGTTTATTTGTTCAAATCGATATTTTTGTGGCTAAAAAAAAAGACAAGCGGATCTCGCTGATGCACTTACCAATAACAACTCGTATACACGCACTCTGTTGCTTTCGGAAAAAGCTGTATCAACGGCTTCGTATGCCCGGTCTCACGAGGCTCCACGGCCATTCTTTGTTTACAAACTCGGGAGAACTACACGACCTGATAGATTAATATTGTACACCGATCTAGAACATTAGAACAGATGCGGCTGCTGAACCGAACTGTACGGAAACGTCATACCGACTGGCCAGATCAACTTGACAGAAATTTAAAATGAAACCGAACATCCGACGGTCCGGGATAGCATTGTTTCACTATCGCTCGCCGTTACTGTTCTGTCCGGCCTTCTCACATTCGACTCTCACACCTGGGTCGCTGCAGCGACACGCATGCGCCAAGCCAGTCGATTTAAATTACTGAACTTACGCTACGAGATATTAAAAAACACGTTTTACAAATTGATTTTCATAATCAACACTTATTTCTCGCGGAAACCTTTTTCATTTTGCGACGGCACCCGTCGGACATGGTTATATCGCTGTTACACAATTACTACCCACCTTCTGACTCATATTATTTATAAATTCCAGGCAAAACAATTGATGGTAATCATACGAAACAGTGATAAAATCCTAGCGTATTTAAGCAGTTTAATCAAAGTCGAAAGATTAAGCCATTAATCGTAACGTAATTGACCAGGGTAATCATCTTAAAGCACGTAGGCAAATATTTGTACCGACGGGTGCTAATGATTACGGTTTCCTTATGCATTTAATTACGTTGCTTGCGCATCGAGAGGGTTCGTTCGAAATCGATTAAGTGCAACATGTCTAAAGTTAGTAAAGCTAAGATTGACCATGAACTTTGAATATCACAGAATAATATCACGTGCGTCACAACATAAAAGCATGTTAGCTCGGAGTAGAGAGATTAGTCGACTTTCTGCCGTAACCGATTCACTGTATGATATTATTGGAACTAATTTACTTTGTATTTTCATGAAATTTTGTGCATATTATCGCAAAAATGGCAATGAACGCAGCCAGGACTATTTTAACGCAGGGAAGGAGTGCTCTGTTAATATGTGATATGCAGGAGGGTTTCGCTAAGGCTATGTACGAATTTGATAAAATTACGCAAAACTGTTCAAAATTGGTAAATTATTACTATTATCGGTCACGTAGCGCGAACTCATATAATATGCTTACACGATTCAATGAGATCAAGACCTTTATTACTATACTTAGAAAAATTCAAGGTTATGTTATAAAGTGTTTGCTTTATAACATAAGTTATGTGTATATTTGCAGATAAAAGCATTGAAAGTTTTAAACGTGCCTATGATTGTCTCTGAACAATATCCAAATGCTTTAGGAAAAACAGTTTCTCAACTTGATATCTCTGAAGCAAAGGGTCCATTTGCAAAAACTAAATTCAGCATGTGCATACCTGAAGTATGGATATTATGTAATTTTGTTCTTTACAAAAATTAACATATAAGATTAATTGTTTACTATTGATTTTTTTTATAAACTATAGATAACCAAAGAACTCTCTATAATTTGTTCTGGTCAAAAACCAGAATCAGTTATTCTTATTGGAATTGAGACTCATGTATGTGTAGAGATCACTGCAATTGATTTAAGACAAAGTGGATATGAAGTACATATTGTTGCAGATTGCTGTACTTCGCGTTTTCAAGATGACAGATTATTGGCTTTGGAGGTAAAAATTTAATATGAGAATAGGCTAAAAACTAGAAGTAAATCTCTGGTGCTTATTTTTCAACATAATATTTCCACAGAGAATGAGAACAATAGGATGTCATATTACTACTTTGGAAAATGTTGTTTTTAAACTGCTGGGAGATGCCAAGCACAAACAATTTAAAAACCTTCAAAGTTTGCTAAAAATACCAACCCAACAAACAAATCTAGTTCCTGCTGCAAAAATGTAAGTCAAGGTAACAAACATTTTCCTATGTCACATCTAACTTTTTATATTGATACAAAAGAGTATTTATATAAAAAAGTATACAAAAATCAAATCACTTTATTAAGATATTAATACTTAGCACATAATGATACAAATGTATAGGAATAATGGGAACATAATTGAATAAAATTAAAAAAATATATATTAATTTTTTCCTGTTGAACCAAATCCTCCTTCTCCTCTGTCTGTGTTATCTAATGTATTTACTTCCTGAAGTTCAGGATATGTGATTCTTTCACAAATTAATTGGGCTATACGATCACCTGGTGAGATTTTAAAGTCCTCACTATTATGATTAAATAGCACTACCCCTATGTTTCCCCTGTGTTCAAAAGAAAAAAAAAAAAAATAAAGTTCAATATCTGTAATATAAATAATTTCCCATTGCATACCCATGCATATCACACTAAAGATAAATAACCTCAGGTATAACAGTTTTTTCTCAACATTCAAAAACCATATTATATATTTCATATTTAATAACCTCTTATTATTTATAATTTAATTGTACAAAAACTTACCGATAATCAGCATCAATAACGCCAGCGCCTACATCAATATGATTTTTCCATGCCAATCCAGAACGTGGTGCTATCCTTCCGTACGTGCCGTCGGGAACTTCAATTTGCAAATCAGTTTTGACCAATTCTTTACCTCGTGCTGGCACAATGTATTCATAAGCACTATTAACAAAATGAAATAGTGTTTATAATAACGTTCAAAACTTTGTAAATAGTCGTGAAAACAGTGTAAATAGAAAAAAAGCCGGTGTTTCATCTACATGTAATCTGAATGTTTTATAAAATGTACCTTCTCAAATCGTATCCAGCAGCAAATTTTGATCCTTTTGTCGGTGAATATGCTTTATCAGTTAATTTAGCGAATTTCATCACTGTTGTACCGTCCATTATTGGCATGATTAGATTGAAAATCTTTTTAATTAAACTCAAAGTATTCAGACAACACGAATAACCGACAAGCAGCTACTTTCTCGCGGTATTTTACCATGCTCTTTGCTATTGCAGTATCGCCTTTAACACCGGGAAAATAGGGTACTTCCCTGGGGCCCCGCGTTTAAAGGGACCCCACAATCTTATTAAGTTGCTTTTGCATTTTATGAAACATAAATGTATATGTATAATTGTACTGACTGAATCATTTAAGTGTTTAACGCAGAATATTGTAGAATAATCTCAAGTTAGGAATTATATTAATAGAATTGCGATATGCCGTAAAATGTGATTTCTTGAAGAATATAGGTTTTCAAACAGTATTGATATTATTTTATTAATATTTAATCACTGACTCACTATTGTGACCTATTATTAAATACTAAAATTTTTTAATTATAATAAAATAGGTATAATAGGTCCCAAAATCATTATTTACCCTAGGTCCCGCAATTTCTAAAGGCGCTCCTGCATACGATACTAGTGATTCAAGTATACGACAGTATTTCATTGTACTACTATTAAAATTAAATGTAACAAATATATTATTACATATTATTATATAGTGATTATTTATTATATCTGTAGTACATACGTATTTATTATATTTTTAGCATTTTATTATCAAAAAGAATTTATTTTGAACTGTTTTAATTCGTTCCTTAAGACCGGATGTAGACGAGCGACATTTTGTCACACGATCAACATCTGTCTTCGTTGCTTTCAACTGGAAAAACAAAGAAAGGCATACGATCGTGCGTGAAAAAATCGCTCATCTGTATCTAGCGTAAAGCGTGAAATTTAAACAGTTTTACGTAGCAGTTTCTTTTCTGCGATCATATATAACATGACCTTAAAGTATAATGAAATTGTGAAATTCAGAATTACTACTTATATAAAATTAATAATAATTTAGTGCATGTATATTTGTACTAAAAGTTGTACATAATATTTGTGCTTGAAGAAAATATTAATTTTCTTTTATTTTTAAATCAAATACTTGTTCTATAATTATTTTTAATACATTTTTATTTTTCCAATAAACAAACGTAATGACTTTAATAATAATGTGTATAAAAACTGACGCGCCGGCGCTGTTTAGAAATCAATATATTGTAAATACATGTATAAAGCTAATTTCACCTATAACATAACATTCATCCGTTAGTTTGTCGAAAAAAAAAAACGTCAAAACACATGGATTTTTTTCGACAAATGAGCACCAAAGTAGAAATACCGTTATGCCACGAACTTCATAACCTCAAAACGGCGTCATGCGTATTCTAGATGGCGTTAACGTGACACCTGTTCCAGTAGTTAGATACTACTTAACTGATCTCAAAATTGAGTGAAAATTGTTTTTACCTCAAAATGGTGTATCTTAGTAGTGGTTTCGACAGTCCGATTGAGCACGGATTCAACAATACTATCTTCGTAATACCAGCAATCATAGTCATTGGTCTTGCCGGTAAGATACATATCTGAAAAAGCGCGGCATCCAACACTTTGCATACGAACAGCGGTTTTTCTAAAACATATGTTTCCTATAAATCGTACGTTATATCCATATTATATATATTTTTCCTTAACGAAATAATATATCTTGCTCTAAAGATATTTCGCTGCCAATTGACATTATTCGATTGCAAGTATTAGCCGAAGGCAACAGGTATGAGAACCTCGTTTAAGGTCAAACACCTGGAGCTGTTGTACGTTACACGCGATTTACATTTTTTGAATGTATATAGCGTTGTAAGTCTCTTTGATTCAAATACTCGGAAGTTACAATTGTTTTCATACAGAATTCATGGATATCGTCGAGTTTAAAAGAAATAATGATTTCGTTATGCAACTTATTCTGAACATATCGAATGTAACCGAATATGACTCATTCGAATGAAAAATAATTCTCTTAAATACATCTTAAGAAAGCATTAATAACTTAGCTGATAATTAACTGCAGACATGGTTCTATGTTCCCGTTAACGATGCAACGTGTGACATTACATAGCAACGTATAAGAAATGTAATGCGCCTGCTTGGCTTGTTCTAATCTACATGTTATAAAGGTCAAGCTATTCAACCGAAGGTTAACTCATATTTTGTGACTTCTCAAGTAATATGTTGGAAGTAGCCACGTTGGCCCAACACATGCATGGCTACCAATAAGATAAGGATCCCCTTTCGAAATAGCCAATCATTGACTGCATGTTTGATCATCGCTTATCTTCCCGCCAAACACGAGTGATCATTTCAGTAAACGATCATCTTTTTCAGGGGCATCCACTTTCCTTAAGATTTTCTGCAATTTATTAACACTAGACATTTCTTGAAATATTCGATCGTGGTGGTCAAAGGTCTCCTCGAATTATCACAGATTTTCCTTCGGCACATTAACTCTTCCAAGGTACGCTCAGTGATTGATATTTATAAGTAGTTTCTTAACGATTTTTCCTTAATAAAAAACGTTTTAAGATCAACCGTAAAACAAAGAATGAATGGTGCTTCACGCATTGGTGTTAGCTTTCTGATATATCAGTTTAATTTTGAATTGGTCGAATTAATAAGCATACGGTGGTGATCGACCGCGTGTATAATATATCAATTACAATTTGTGTGTAAAAATATCCATTATCTAATCTTCGAGGCGAACGTGGACACGTTGGGACGATCGCGATTTCAAATTTACCAGTGTAACACAATATATTTCCAAATAGGATGTGGATGATACTTGCAAGTGGCCTTATGGCTATTTCGCTAACAATTGCGGACGATGCAGCGACTGTTGCACCGGAAGTTGCTTCCGATGCAGTTCCTTCTCTGGACGAGATTCCAAACTTCAATGGCGAAATCCCGACGCCGGAACAGCTTCTCGAGGTGCTAGACTCGATGGCTGGCATATCAGACGAGGAAAAATCAAAACTCAGGGAAGAGCTGCTGAAAACTATTGGTGGAGGTGGTGGTTTCCCAGAGCCGATAACTGGCAGTAATATAACTATGCAGACGGTGATCCTCTTATCATTGTTGAGCTTAGTCGCTCTCATTTTTGGTAAATATTTTTAATCGGTCTAAATTTTTGACCGGATTCTATTATGTATTAGGATTTTAATTGTCTCGCTTAGGAATGTTAGGAATTATCTTCTATATCAGCGGGCGATGCGATTATGAGGATTGTAGGTCGCCGGCTGCTGTTTTCCTTTTCCTTTGAATACCGCAAAAGGATTACCGCTGATTCAGTAAACGTTTTTGTTTTTTTTCCAACCATCGTTGCAAAACAAAAGCATTCTACAAACTGAATTGTTCTCGCTTGAATTCTCATTTGTACACCGTGCCGTGTGCAATCACAGTTTCATCGGACGTGTTACCTGTTATCTAATCGACCATTTAACTCGCGAACAATTTTTCGATCGATACAATTCTCTCTTCGGTTAACCGAATTAGTCTTACAATTTAATCGATCAGGTGTTGCAGCGAAGAGAAAGTTTTATGTTTGAAACATGTCGCAGAAAATTTTGAGTTCGTTGGTGGATAAAGGTGTGCTGTCCAAGGACGCAGAAGCAAAACTGTTAAGTTTAATGACAGAGCACAAGGAGAAATTCTCGGGTATCTTCGAGCGGTATGAGCAATTAGACGATGAGGAGAAACAGCAATTTTTCGATGTAATAGTCGGAAAGATCAAGCGATCGTTGCACGATAAAATTTATACAAACTCAACCGTGTACACGCAGCTGCTTTATTCTCATTCATACATCGTTTTCATTTTTGCTATACTGTTTATAGTTCTCATTCTTGGTACGTTGTTTTTATGAACCGTTTCACGTTTAATAAGGGTCATATAAATTGAGCTACCATGCCCGCTTTGGACACGCAGTCCATTCTGTTTCACCGTTCCGAGCTTAACGGTGTTGTTAACCAACGTTTGCTTTTATGATTGCAGTTTTCTTCGTCTACAAATTGTTCAAGGTGTTGTCGGAGAGGCAAACGAAGCGGGAGGAGAAAAAGAAGATCAAACAGATGAAGAAGAAGAAGTAAAAGGAAGGGCGAGCGATCTTGTTACATTATGGAGAACGTGATATAAGAAAAAGGAATATGTAATTCGTCGACCGTTCTTAATGGCACGTTACACGTTGTCTCATGGATAATCTATGATGTTCTATTATGTGTGTGATGAAAAACGATTTACATGTTATTATCGCTTCCTCTATTTTGTTAAAATAAAATAATATATTTATGATAAAATAAAAACTGGAATCCGTTCGTCCGTTCACCTATCAGAAAAACAATACACGTATTTTGGCAACAGAAGACATTTATTGTGCCGTTTTGTGACATACATTGACATGTATCGAAGTTTCTATTCGAAGTATACAACATGCAACCGAATCACATACAACTTCGGTGTATTTACGGTGGAAGTTTATTGAGCTCCTCCTCTCGAGTTCACTTCACATTGCGTCTAAATTAAAATATACAAACATAGTTCTCCCTTGTCCACTAATACGTGTGCAATCCTATCGATTGCCACACAATTCATTCGAGTGATGTAAATGACACGCTTTCGCGTCGTATTGAGCATAAGAGATGCATTACTGGATTTAATTCACGTATAAAGGAACGCTTGATCGTAGATAAAATGTAGAAAAAAAAACCAGAAATGATAATATCAAATCGTGAATATTGGCGTATAAATATATAGGTTCAGGAATATTTATTATACATCCTAGATTTGATCTTTTGCAATGCCTATAAGCTTATAATTTAGCATTTGGTAATGGATTATAATACTTGGTATATCGCCTCTGACGTTCGAAGACATTTAGGAAAATATTTATCTTCCTTCGATTTGTACTACGAAACAGAGTAAATATTTTTGTTGCTTCTCGTCAAAGAAATCACTATTGTTTCTAATTGTCAAGCGCTTATTAAATAAATCCTAACACTTTGCTATGAACATAAAAATGAAGAAAAACAATAAGACACGTATAATTTTTCCTTAAGAGCGTACTTTGAATCATTACAGAATAGATTTCTGTGTTCTATTCTTGCTCATTTGCCTTAGTAGAGTGGCTCCTTTAAGGAGAGAGATATACATATATATACTTTACGTCCTTTTAGGCTTCACAGCTACGTTACATCGTAATAATTTATGCTGATAAAAAAATATTACACTTTGTGTAAATAGAGATTATATTCATCAGCAGCATCTGTCGACCACCAACGCTCTGATTAAAGGCTAAAATCTGTAAGTTTGTGATAACAACGATGTTTAAAACTTAAAATCTGCAAGCTCGTAACAACAATCGATCCGTTGCCGATGAATAATCATAACAAAAACAATATTCGCACGATAGGTATTCAGTTGCTCGTGGTACAATAATGGAGTAGCTGCGATAATTATCGTCACTTGAATATTTTCTAAATAACTTTCTGAACTAAGCAATTTACTTAAATCCTAATAAGAAAAAAAAAAAAAGAAAAAGAAAGAAATATTAGCTGGACATTTGTATATTACTTTTATGATAATTGCAATTTCCGTGTAAAGTAGTACGTATAAAATATATATTTTAATGTATACATGATTTTTATATGTTGAAAATAAGGCATCTGTTTAAAATCAGAAATACTAATTACTTCCGAAAGGAGAATTAAACGTTATTCGAATAAAATTTCGAATAAAATTTTATCCAAACTACATTCAAATTCTTCCCGACACTTATTCATTAGGCGATTCTTTCGAATAGCGAATAATGTTAATGGATTTATTTGTGATTAACGAATAACTTCGCCCAATATCATTGTTAGTCGTTATTCACGAATGAGTCCCGTGACTCGACACGTAATTATTTATCCGTTATTCGAAATAAAATTTGTTCAACTCTGTCTAAAATGTAATTACATTGAAAACTTCTAATGAGTATTAAATATAACGTTAAGATAAATCTTGTGGTCTTTTTGCTAGTAAGTTCCATCATTGTGGACCTATCTAAAGTTATCTTAAATTTATTAAAACTTAATGTTTGCGTTCGTCAATAAATAATCCAAGAATATTCCCCCACAAAATTCGTCGTTATAATTTAAATCGAGAGAACACATGATCAAATTGCTAATCACCTAGGGGAGACTGGGCATTATTTGTTTAAAAGTTTTTTCTTTTTTTTTTTATAACAACGCGTCTCCCCCTAATTTTTAACAGTCTACCTACGTAATAAATTTTTCATCGAATCACAGACACGTTTGGCAAATTTAGAATCTATGGGAGATCTATTACATAATTTTTCCGCAGTCAAATTAATATCAACAGATGTACCTTTTACGAACGCGACGAAGGTTTTAGAAGCAGCTTGTACCGCTCGCTCGCGTTATCTGTAACACAACACATTAATTGTTATTCTTAGCAAGTAAATCGCTAAAAGATCAAGTTAACACGTTGAATGCCACGGGGGTGTCACCGGTGAGCGGCGTGCTCAGATTGGTAGAAATACATAATTTGAAAGAACGTCAATACTTACCAATTTGTCATTATTACCATCGTTAATGCAACGGTGTAAAAAAATTATTGCAGTATCTAAAAATAGTTACACACTGTAACTTATTTGTTATAGGTAACATTTTAAGATTATATATATCGTATAATAGAAAATTCATCGTGGCGCCACGGGCAAATCTTGTAAAACTGGCGGTGGCATTCAACGTGTTAATTTCCACTTTCGTTGTCTCACCTTTGATAGTTTCAACGAAGTACATGCTCTCGTCCTTCATATTGGCCACCAATTCATCGGTGACCAATACATGGATACCCTGGGGACCGAGAAAGAGCACAGAGTGTAGTCGATCATGGGGCAAACTCAGTGTGTGCAGCAGCTTGTTCATTAACGAGCTGCTGGTCAGGCTGTCCAGGTAAGCGACTCTCCAGAGCGAACCGTTGTCTTCCAGCGAGAAATAAAGGGTGAGCTTTGGGGTTGGCGGCTTCGCGTGCAACGCGTTGAACAATCGAATCCCATCGGCTAGGCCGCAGATTTGGATCAGATCGTCTCTAGATAGCCTTAAAATGTCCGAGGCGGAGAAGCTCGCGAACGTGGACTCGAACGCGTTGAAGCGACCAGCACGGAGCCACGTGGTTGTCTGTGCCGCATTTGCGTCAGGTGACAGTTGAGCCAAACACGACGATCCCTATATAAACAAATAACTTTGTATTTCTACCAAGTAAATATTTCGACACGACATTTATGCCTGGCTTCGCTATTTTTAGCACCTCGTCGATTTATTATAAAACCAGATCTAAATTCGCATCCCTAAAGGATTACAGAAAACCCTGCGGTTACTAACGAGACTATGAAAATAACTAACTTCGGTTTCGATGCAGGACTGATCCGGTAAAATTGCTGCAGGCGATGGCAAAGCAGGCGCTGTTCCCACATTTTCTTTCACGGCATCGGAGGCAGGAACCAGTGGCACAATACCGGGATTGGAAACCGAAAGTGCCAGGGGCGCTACTACCGGCGAGGTATTGCCGCTCGTGGTAGACCGAGTTTGGGGTGATCTACAATAATAGGAACGTCTCTTTTAATTTGACTGAACGTTATTCCCTTACACCGTACACGCTTACGTTAACACTAGGTTTACGGGACCCGTCAATTTGAAGGGGTTCAAATTTCATGATCAAAACTTGCAAAAAACAATTACTATCATTCTTAACTATTTTTGTTGACTTTTATCGATGAAGTGATACGAATATACCCTAATCTATTTCCCTGCTAGCTTTGCAGTTTAAAATTCTGTATGACGTATACCTATTTTTCAGTACATGTATATTAGAAATAGATGTACAAGAAATGGCTGGAAATCTAGTGTTAACAGAGAATTTGAAAAGATACGCAATTCGAATGAGCCAGTGGTTTTGCATTCATCGACGCGATACGCGGGAGCAAAGTGGACGATCTAGAAGATCGTCGACTGTGTAGAACGAGAATTAACGACATTAGGCACGATGAAAGCAAACACGGTAATAATTGACACCGCAACCTATCGTCAGTGTACGAATATTAAGTCATCATATCAGACCTTGTCAACGTTCGAGGAACGAGGGGCTATTATTCGTAATGAGCGATTCTTTTCGAAACGCAGCAAGGCATAAATAATGTTACTTAATCCCTGACCTTAAAAATCGTTTAATTTATCACAGAGTTATGTAAGCACGCGAGAACAAGATCAAGAGAACACGCGAACTAGCGCAATTTCTTTGCTCGTCTTTCTCGGTATACGGAGACGCGATGTTTCTCTTTTGTCGCTCGACATTCTTACATGGCCTGTCTCTTCAGGCGAAAAATCAGCTTGGAGATCCCTCTCCCGTCGATCCTCTTGTTGTTTCTGCCCCTTCTTATCGTGAGGCTGACTAATCCGCCGCGCAAGAGACCACCTCGTCTCGCTCTGGATTCCGAAATAGAATGCATAAACTTAGCCACGACTTCGACTTGCAGAGGCCCTCCGCTGACCGTTACTTCGTGCTCCAGAAGGTAGGTGGAGGCGCTTCCGCGAGATTTGGCCGCCGATCTGATGGCCCAGCAGCTCTTCAACTTCCAAGCAGGACAGGTCTTTGTCATTTCGAGCGATCGTCCCTTGAAACACGCGTCAAATGCTTCCGAAACGCAACGATTTCTTCGACTCTGCTCGCACGAGGACTCGCGGTTCGTTGTGAAAGCCTTTTTTCCGACTTTTCATGCGTTCTTTCATGAACACGTGCAATCTGAACACGCGAACGCTTGACCGATCTGATTCGATCCTGTCCTCGCCCATCCGTATAAATTTCGGTGTCAATCGGATCGCCTCCTGCCGGTTCAACCTCGACCAACAACCTCGTCCGTCTATTTGCGGCTACATTTTTATCGTCCTTCTTTTCGCCACCTTCGTTTCCGCGAAACAGCCCGCAGTCAGATCGGTGCCTCGATTTTCTCGAATGTTCGCACGAAGCGCAGGGTAGGCTTTAAGTTTCATTCGCAACTGAGATCCGATTGATCGGTCGAAAGTGTCGATTCGAGGGAGCTGACGTCGGATACGATCGGTACGAATCAGATCGCTATTGGTAAGCGAGTCTGCCCCGAACCGGATATCTCTAGTCCCTCAATCTCTTTCGCGTCTATCACACGCTGAATTTAAAAAACCTCCTTCCGACGATAACAGAGATATCGGTATGATTCGTCGAGAAACTCTTCTCCCTCTCTCCCTCTCTCTTCCTCTGTTCCCTGAAATTTCAACCTTCTGCTACATCAGAGGTCAATTGCATTCATTGCAGCATGATCCACTGACAAAACATTCGAGTGCATCCTCGAGCGGTCGTTCGCATTCGTTTCACGTTCTTCCTGTTTTCTCGCTTTAGCGATCTCCCGTGTCGAAAATGAGATCGACATTGAGGAACACACGGTGGCTTTGTCTGTCTAAAATACTCGCTGAATCAAATCCTTGTTACTGAAAGCCAATGGCATCCGATTCGCGATCGATACCCCCTCCGGACCTCTATCCGGTTCCCCGCATCTCGGAGGGCTGGATCGAAGACAGAAAAAATCGTGCGTTTTGCTCGAAGTCTCAAACCCTGGTAATCACAACGTAAAATCTATCTGTCAGTTCAAGGCTGAATCGAACCGCCCTGGCATCAGCTTTTCGGCGGCCAGGCTGCTCGTCATCTGAGGTAGTGATCCTGGCGCGAGAGGAGCACCTGGCTGGCCAGGACCTCGCGCACAAGCACGCTCCTATCGTCGTCAACGTGCAACAATTCGAGATCAGGGATACTCGACACGCGGAACGATTCCGGACGATCAGCTGGAAGTCGAAATTCTACACCGGACGAGGGCATTCCAACGGCGTGCAACGGCTTCACTCTCGATTCGATGCCCGATCGATATGCTTCCGCCAGTCTCGAGGTCTGTTTGCTCGTCGTCGTTGCGTTATTATGGCCACACTCGGATGACTCGACGAATCACAGTGTGTGTGCAACGCATGCGAATCCCGGTTTCCGATCCAGACAAAAATTATCGTTGTCCCGACACCTTGGTCATCACACGTTCGTCTATAACCGTTCGTCCTCCTTTTTCCCACTTTTATTTATCTCTTAGAAGCGTCCGATTTATCGCGTATCGACGCACAGAATCGTGTTCACGATCGAACTCTCTCTACGCGGAGGAACCAGCGCCGTTTCACACGAAGACTCGAGAACGATTTATTTTTAAATTCACGGCCGCTGCGGTTGATCCGCGTGTTGCCGGTGCTTTATTCGTCGAAGGACGTAGACCTGGTGTGCACCGGAACCAAAGTAAGACCGAAGGCCTTGCTCGCCACTTCTCGTCAATTATCTCGCAAGGCAGGAATCATTGCACTCATTTCCGTGCATCGCGCACGAACCCCGGCCGTGGATTGCAGCGGTTAACATCGACACCGATAGGGTCCACGCGAATATTTAATTTCCTACTGGACGTTGAACGTGACGCGCTCCACAAACTCGCTTCCGTTGTCGAGTGGTCGTCCCCTCGCGCGGGTATCGAGCGAAAACTTTGATCGCGTCCGTTTCTCCAAGCGTTCGCAACAGCAGCAGCAACAACTGGCAACGGCGGCGATGGTGGCAGGCAGAAAATAGCTCGAGGTCGCGGAAATGAACGATAACGGGAGCGCGTATCGATTATCCGCGGCAGTATCGCGACCAGCGATCGCCTCCTCGCAATCAGCAATCGGTAACCAGCGACAGGTATACAGGGGCCGGGCGCTGTAAAGAGTCACACTACCGAACTACAATCACCGATCACTGTTTTATTTATAAACATGCGCTCCCTCAACGGTAGATCATGTCTGCGACTCTCACTGTGTACCGTTTTCCACGACTGTCTCTCTGATTCACCGTACAACGTGGCCTGCGCTCGCGTTCCCAATCAACGCGAGAGGAGATCACCGATAAAGGTGGGAGAGGAGAAACGTAGGACGGACGGGACAAGGCGGAGGAATCGTTAGCTTCCGACCGGTATTATAATCGCGAAACGACGGACGGGGCTCCGACGCACACGAGAGAGGCTGATGTGAATAAAACTGAGTAACGAAGCGACTGCGCGGCGACGCGTGTATCGTGCGGCGTTCTGAATCTATTTGTCGACGGCGCTCTCTCTCTCTCTCTCTCTCTCTCTTTCTCTCGCCTGCCAAGCATCGTTGTCGGCTCTACCGGACGCTGGCTCGCGCCAGTTCGAGCCAGTTTCACAACTCCCGTGCTGCCTGCACCTCCTCCCTTCTTCCAACGCCTTAACCCGTTCCCTCGTATCGTCCATTGCCATTACCATCGCCGCGGTTACCACCACCATCGCCGCCGCCACTTCGCCGAGCTATACACGACGCAACTTCTCTCTGTCTCCTCTACCTTTGATTCATCCGCAGATCCCCCCACTTCCGTTCTCCGGGCGGCCTTTCAAACAGAAACGGCAACGCAGCGCTGCATTTCGGCGTTCGACCGAACGAGCTGCCATCATGGCGCATCCGCCGGTGCAATGAGTACCCTTTTCCCTCTGGAGGGGATCATCTATCTGAACGGCCGCCATTTTCCTCCCCGACGACCATATTTATTTCGCTCGACAATTTCGTTTACCCCTTCTGGCCTTCCCGCTCGATTCGAACGGCAAGGGGCAACCTTGAGGGACCATGACGCTTCTTTTGCGCGTTCCACGCAAAGGACACGATATATTCCTTGTCTCTTGTTTACCATTTCGACTATAAATAGCTGTAAGCTGGAGGAAACACAGTGATCCTACGTGGGTTTCGTTCGTTGGTATGTTTATGCATATTTTGTTGTTATCGCCGGGGAAGGTAGCGATACGATGGTACTTACGCATACGGACTTTGCTGCGTAACAGGGTCAACTTACGATTTATATTCTACGCTACTTACGATTCCGCGTACATATTGTACTTTAAAAAATATCGCGTGCTTTGCACGGATCAAATCGACCGACACGAGTTGTTGTTTAATTGAACGAAGCATCGGTGAATTTGCCGTATCCGGAACGGGTCAGTTAAAAGTTTACAGCGGGAAAACTTTGCAAAATTACCCGACACCTCGTTAACCATAAAATTCTTTATGATAGCATAAAGTGACAAGCAGCAGGCGTAAACACATTGAGCAACGCGAAAATATGGAAAAGGTATGGAAAGTATAGAAAAGACTCGCTATGTTATTCGAAGTATCTGCAATTGATACGACACGAGTCACTGTTATGCAAGAATCGAGAAATAGAAAAACTTGTATCGCCAATAACAGATGTCGAAAAAGGTTAAAAATACAGAGCGTTGATTCGTCGATGCGTATCAATGACAAAGCGTCACGTTTTGGATCGAACAGAATTTAAATTATTGTAAATGCTTGTACTTACATTGCCTCCGACGAACCGTAAGGGCTACCTCCGTTTTGAGTGATCAAACTGGACGACGACAAGGAGTCTAGGGGAATCTGTAATCAGACGCAGAATCCACCCGGGTTAATCTTCCGCGAAAGAAATTCACTGCGACAACGACTTACGTCGGAAAGAACCGTGCAATCGTAGCTTGGTTGATACTTGTCCTGCTCGTGCGGAGGTCGTCGCAGTATTTTGTCCCGATCTTGCTTGTGCTTGCGATCGGCCCCCTTTAGCTTGAACACTTTCACCTGGCAAGAAGCAGCATGCAGACGGGGACCACCCGGTAGTCGAGTTTCCATTTGAATTCGAAACGGCACGCCTTTTTCCCCACCGTGTTTCTTCGGCGTGAATTCAGTGCTGATGCAGTTCACCTGAGGCGGGAAAAGGTCAAGCGCCGTTTTAGGTTGAACGATGATACACGAGTTTGTTCACCCTCTCTAACTAGTACAATTGATCCATTTGAGTTAGCTTCCTCGATCTTTCTTCGACCGATTCGAGCAATTTAAATTACAGGAGCAAAGTAACGCGATTGGGGGTTGCGATTGTTTACTCTTTTCTTTATTTGAGATGCAATTTTCATATCCTGGCTACCTTTATGTAAACGCCGACTTCCTTGGTGGGATCCCACATGAACTCCACGCTATTATTGGACGGGGATGGTTGACAAACGTCCACCATCCCGTAACTAAGGGGAACATCGACCTCGAGTAATCTTTCGCCAGGTCTAGCGCGTTGCCACGCGAGCATCTGTTCTCGTTCGGTGTACTGAAGCCTCCTCTCGTGGAAGCATATGCGAATCGTCGACTGAAACAGAAACGTTAGATGTCCCTTCAGAGGCGTTGTAGCAACGTTTGGGTGATTCACATCTTTCGAACGTCGGGAACCTATGAGCTCACGCCGAACTTGAGTCGTGCGTGAAGAATGAGCGAGGCGCGATATCAGAGGGTTACATACATCGCCGACATTAGACAGAACAGATACAAAAATGAATTACCGTAAAAGGGAAAAACAGGGGAAACAATTTTGGACCTGTCACGCTTGTACATATTCTTTTCAAACACTTATTCTTGCAACCGTTATAACCAACTGTAACCAACATGAGCTCGCTTGATTCCGTCTCAAGAAACTATATACGTTTTGCAAGATGTCGCTACCCAAACATGAACAGTCTCCTCGTAATGTTCTGGGGGATGATTAACGGATGACGAAGTACCTTGAGAATTTTCCCGCGATAAGCGGACAGGTCGCCCAATTTCTTCAGTTTGATCTCATATGATTGACCCTGGTTCAAATAGGTGAGCGTCTCCTCGTTGACCTTCGTCGCGATGCTCGTTGCAGCGGCAAGCACGTATTGGAAGCTGCAGAAAATATTCATCCTCCAGTTAAACTATTCATCTCCACGACAAATTTCGGATCAGTGGAGCAACGCGACGTACCGGCAATCCTCGTTGAGCTCGTTTCCCTGTTGCGAGGAGGAAACGTGATTTCCCGAGGACGATGTCGGAGGATACTCTTCGTTCGAGGAGTAAAGCAATTGATGAAGACTAGCTGCTGTCTGCCCATTATTGTTACTGTCAGCCTCGATAGCGCCGCTCGCGTTGTTCGTCGCCGCCGAATTAATTGTTCTCTGCGACACGTGGTTCAAACTGAAGCAGACAGTGGACGAGGAACAACATCAATCCTGAGCGCAATCCTGTTTATCTGTATGGATTAGATAGGCGCGCAGACGTTCGCGGAGGCGTGCTCTTAACGCGGGTTACAGAATTTCGCGCCTCTTTTAACGGGAATTTAATAATCGCGATTAACGCTAGAACTACCAGAGCAATCAAAATGACCAATTGGTGATTGTTCATAGCAAGCTTATAAATTCACTGTGGTAAAGCCTCCCAAATTTATTATGATTTTCTGTAATAGGTATGAATACAGATTTGTTTTCAATGTATTCGACACTTTTTCATGTAACCTTCAATTTCATCTCTTCCATACAAATAAATACACTTTAATTGTCGATAGTTCTAGAGTTAATTTTCATGCCGACTTGCACTCACTATAGGTTAAAGAACACCGACGGCGACAGGACTATATCCGAGGGAGTTCTCATCGCTCCGTAGGGGCCGGTTTCAGCAGGAAACCGATCGTAATACATGAAATATGAAATTGCACTTAATCGGTGGTTGTTATCACCAGTTTTCACCAATTCCACGAGACACTTCAGTGCTATTAGTCTTGGCGTGGGTCGCGTGTAACGCGAAGTTCCTAATTAGAGACAATTTCTACCGGAGATAATTTATCCGTTACCCGCGCAGCTTTCGAAACACGCTCTTAATGCCTCCATTTCTTTTCCTGCGACCGCAATCGTGAACTTCGTTCAAGCGACAGCTTCTCACTTCCTCTTCTGAATGTTTGCGCGCTTAAACGAACCCCGGGGCGTGCTTCAAAACAGTCGAACGAACAGGAACGATGTTTGGTAACAGACGAAGACCCGGTTAAGGTAAATATAGCTTGAATCGACGAAACACTTCGGCTATCTCTTCCGGTGGACAAACACGCGATATGGTCTCCTCTAGGTATCTACTTTTAACACTTCACCATCGCGTATTAAGAATTTATCAAAAATTGTACTTTGGAAAAGCAGAAAATGCATTTGGCGAATAGTGAGCAACACTAATTTGAGACTAACTAGTAACAAAAGTAAATAGAATCAATCGCAGCCCCCTTGTTGCAGAGAAAAGGTGGAAGATCTCCCCATTCGGTTGGCTAAGTGTTAAAATGAAACGGCATTCGAACGGCGCACGTTTCACCGCAAAAGTGAATTCGCGTCTTTCTCTCTCTGTGTGTCTTCGACGTACGCGTCGTTTCTCGCGCAGAGCTTCGCCGCGAAAAGATAAGCACAAAACCGATTTCGTGTGATCGTAAAACGAAGGAACTCCACAAGCGATGTCACGTTTCGCGGCTATCGAGGGGATCACGTTTTTCGCACGGCCGGTCTCCGGGACGACCAACTGGCATTTAACAGCGAGTAGCGCCGCGAGATAATCGGCGTTGGGAGCTCGCAAGGAGTAAAGGTCTGACCTGCATGCCATTTGCCCGATAGTTGTTGGTACGAAGAAACGGAACGATAGACCGCTTATCAGCCTCGAGTCTCTGCGGGGGAGTCTCGTGGCAAATTCCGTTCGTTGCCTGTTCTCTCTTCTGTTTTCTTTTCTTTTCCAAGCGTTCGCCCGCGTTTCTCCCGACCGCGTTTCCACCGCTTCCAATCGGTGTATCAATCGCGAGTGACGTTTCGAGTACGCGGCCTGCGGCTTATGACGGGGACAACACCGTCAGATCGTGCCTCGATAGGCGGAAAGGCGGAAGGAAGAAAAAAAGGGGAGAAATGTTTGTTTGCCGCAACGAACAAAGGATGCGATTACGTGATGAGCACATGCATACAAGGTGAAGCTTCGAATTATAGCGCCAGCGCGCGCGAACAACAGCAAATAAATAGAACGGTTCCTGCTGATGTGATTGGTGAACTTACTTGGAATTTTGTTGATTTTCCGGCGACGGTGCTTCTTGCTTAAACACGGTCAGCGATGGTAATGCAAGCAGAGCCTCGCTGTAAACAAATTTCCGTCGATCAAATATACGTGGTTCTCTATATACGCCTTCTTTTTGTATGCAAACGAGCCGATCTTCGAAGCGGGGAATGGAAACGGGACCTCACCTCCCTCTGGCAGACTCTAGAGTTTTCTACGATTACCTATTATGTATTGTTCAGCCAGCTGCACTTGCAGCGGTTATGTTTACCGTTTACAATGTTTTGTTGTTGTGAAACGTCATTAGAATCGATTTAGGTTTACGATCGGAGGATGCTGAATGCGATAATAACCGATAAATTCCGGTTTTCGTTATCGGCGCTCATTGATTAGGGCCTACGTGACGCAAGCGGTTCTGAAGCGATCAAGAGTAATCTATTCGGAGCGTTTGCTAACGTCTTTCCGCTCGTTCATAGCGAATCGATTACAAAGTAATCGTCAATTTCGTCGCGAAGATAAAAAAGATGCTTCGGTTAAAAAAAAGCAGCGGTTTCGTACGATCTTTAAAGTGACTCTTTAAAGAAGCCGTCGGCCAACCTTTAAACTTTGACACGATTTCGCTCGTACGAAGGAAAACAGTTCTTTCAATGTGTCTATCCGTGTGGTAGTTTGCTTGTATCTCTGGCAATTTACTCGAAGATAAAAGATTCATCGTCGGAGAGAATCCGGAGTAAACCGGAAAGAAGTTACTACGGCTTACATAAACCTTATTTTATGAGAGCTAAACAAAAAAAATCGCAGATACTTCCATCTCTACCATCTTTTGCGCCCGTTTGATCGTTCTAAGTTCTGGGACATATATCGCTTTATTAAGCGCCATTATCGCGTAACAGCGAAACGATATTCAAACGATCGTAATAACGGTAAATTCACACGGTCCCTGAGGTGCGCCTTAATTGTTTGGACAGTCCAAAGAATGAAAGAATAGCTTGAGAACCGCTATGATAAGAATTGAGTCGCTAAGGTCAACCAAAACCGGTACGTACCGGTTCGCAAACGTGATGAAATTAATATCAGCCACGAACCAAGGATCGCGATAAAGTATTATCAAAAATGTAATATAAATTAGTTTCGAAAATTTAGTGTAACAGACTGATGACAAAATCGATGATCAAAACGTTACGATACCCATTATAGGGGAGCGTTGTCTCTTAACTTAAGCACTTACCCATTTTTCAAATACTGATGCATAATTCCGGTACTCGAAATTCAAGTTCCCTTCGTTGTAAAAACGTCCAGTGGTTTCACAAAACACTGTTCGATTCACACGAAAACATTTCTTATTCAAATTGCGTCAACAGTTCCAATGTCGCGTGCTCGCGAGAGATTGGGAATTTTTTGAATAGGAAGCACACCTTGAAAGTGGAAAGGCATTCATCGGTGACAAATTGAAATCGTCACGAATAACTGGTTTTGCACCCGTAAAAATAGTTCCAAGGATTAATTCCTCCCAGATTAATTTCAGAATCTATCCGATCCTTTGAACTTTTCATTCATCGATTATCCAAGAACCGTCATGATATTTTATAGCCAAGATAAGACACGTGTTACACGTAAATAAGCAAACTCTAACAGCTGATTCTTGACAGTAGTTCCTGTCGCCTTAACGTCATAACTCGAGCATTACCTAATGTTCAACGATCTCCCATGTTTCTCGTACACTACTTCCTGTTGCGCTATTCTGCCTTCGACGAGTGACGCGGGAAGATTCGAACACGCTCAAAGTGTGTACCTCGCTTCGACTCGAACCTCGCTCCGAAGACCTCCCAAATGTGCAACCATCGCGACCAACTCGTGAACGACTAATCTACGATTTATGGATGGTCACTCATTATGTACAAAGAGGACCGCCGTCGTGGACTTAGTCTCGAAACGAGTGCTGAACAATGAACAAACAAGACCAGAGGCAATCCCCCTCGGGTGGGTGCGATTAGGCAGAATTATCGAGCCGTTCCGAGAGAAAATTCACTTAGCGTGACACGGAGGCTGCAGCGAACTCTCTAAGGCGGACGTCAGGAATTGCTTTAGACAAATGGTACAATTGGTTCCGGGACGGAAATGCACATGCCTGTGCGCGCGGACACTCGCAAAGCGTCTAAACGTCTGCAGCCGGCGTGATTTCCCAGCCTATACCGTTCAAGCGACGAAACGCCGACAACTGTGTCTGGTTTTAACCGGATTTCTGACTCGCCGTTCTCGTTTCCACTACCAGCGGCCACGTTTTAATCGGGATTCGATCCGCACGGGCCTCTAAGGAGACCTACTTTATCGGCCACAAGCGCGTGCCTCGCACGCGAACAAATTCTTTGTGATCGACCATCGGTCGAGTCTGAACGGAGATCCAATAGTTTCCACCATTTTAAGCTAAATCGACGAATTTTTTTTTGCACAACGACGAGCTAGCTACAACGAGGTTATCGAACTTCCTACATCATAAAACTGATTTTGAGAGCAGAACAACTCCACCCTAACCTCTTTCGGTTTGTTTTACGTCGAAACTTCGACTTTGCTCGACTTTCCTTCCATCCTGAGCTTCTTCGAAGAGATCACGATGTCGATCTCGATGGCGAAAATCGCGTTTACCTCATGTTATAGGAAGCGACGGCTGTTGCAAGATCGGATGCCGCTAGTGCTGATAGAGATCCATCGAAATCGGCGGCAAGATGTTCTGCCAACTCCTCCACTTGGGACCACCCCTGTCCAGAACCATTGTTTCCGACTGATCCTATAAACACGAGGGAACTGAAATTATTTCTGCTTCTTCATTTCAATGACAATCCCATTGTTTGGTACAGAAAAACGAGTAATAATCATGACTCTACAAAACATCAACGCGAATACTCTAAGTTCAACACCCTATTCTCCTCTATAGTATCCCGTACAACCTTGTACATTAGCATAATTGATGTAAAACTGATGGTGCATGGCGCCGATCCTGGACTTGGGATCCTGCAAGGCCATGACTGCGTTTCGTCGTCGATTCTTCGATGTTACGGGAGAGTATCGTCGATTGTGCAGCAACGGCAGCCTCGCGCTGTCGATTTCACACCACTTCATTCTACTTGACTCTGTGAGATGATAAACGGGACCAGTATTCACCTGCAGGAAACACCACCGTAACGAAACCGACGCACGTGCACCTTTACGAAGTTTCTCCGGGACGAAGAACCAGCGTCAGCTGCTTCTTCTTCTTCTTCTCTCTCTCTTCTCGGATGCACTTAATCTGTGCTATGCTGTGTACTCGAAGAGTTATCAGTTTCTGTGACCACGTGGTCAAAAAGGCGTCGAACAACCGCGGCGCTACGCTTTCAGCGAATCAGTCTCGAGGTGTTCCTCCAAGCAGCATCTGTTCCGACGAATACAACGTCTAAGAGGTTCCACGTTTTGTCACACGAGACAAAGACTACGCTGGACGAAAGTGGCTGCTTCTTCTGGACATTGGATTCGGTCGGAGAAATAATTTTACAAGGCGCAGCTCTGACAATTTAAGGTTCCTCCTAACACGGTCTCGTTTCGATAGAGTTCTCGTTGAACAGAGAGCTGATTTCACCTGACGGCTAGTAATCTGAAGTATCTGACGCTAGCGTAGAAACGGATCTGAATAAGACGTAGCTAGAGTCTAGAGTTTGCCCGTGCCTACGACTGTGTATCTGAGGTCGTTCGTACTCGACCTTTCGAATGATATATCTATATCGAGAGCTGTACGATAGCGATGACGATGGTGTGCTCGAAGCACAGATATTCGATAAAAACAGAGAAACAGAACGGGAAATCCACACGAGAAACTTCCTTCAAACGGCTTATCCCGCAATTTCTACGCCTATGAAATTGAAAATGCATTTTCTAAACGACCAAGTTCAGCGTACGAATTCCGGCCGATGAATTTTAACCCACCTTTTAACTCTTGAACATCGACATTAAACCAAGTATTCGACTGCGATACGGTTCAAAACAATCAAACGAAGTAGATATACTAACCATCTCTCCTAGCATGCTTCTTTTCAAGTTCCGTAATCTGCGACAATGGTTCTCCGGCTCGTCGTTTTAGGCTGCTCTGCTGGCAATTCGCGTTACTGTCGGACGATGGGCTGAGACGAGGAGGTGACTCGCTGCTCGAACGTATCTGAGCACCGTCCTCCGGAGAATCCTTCGGTGAGTTGTACTTGTCCTGCCATAAAGAATTTTGTGGACTGTGATATCCCATTGACGCCTATAAAACGTTTGATCACCGTCAGTTCGCGGGACGAATCGTGCGGAGCTTCACGGGATTCGCTCGAAGGGTCACGACGACGACGAGGACATCGTGACCCGGCTTCGCGAAAAGATGGATTCGGGCGTGTCCATCGTGATGGGACGACGTTCTGTTCGAACGACGCTGCAAAAGTGTTTGCAGTTCAGCAAGTCAGAGGACTTTCTCGCGAGATTCCTCGAAGCACGAGCATCGTGAAGCATCGCGTTCGCACGCGTACCGACGAGAGCGACGATATTATTGTCAGGGGAAAAGAACGTTGCAAAACTTACGTGCTGAGTGGCGATGACGTCGCATCTGTTCTGACGAACCGAGGGCAGCTGCTCGTACGGGGGCGACGGTGTATTGGGAAACCATATCGTCCCGTTCAAAGCATCCGCACCGCCGTCCATGATGAATTGGAGCTCCATTCAACGATCCTAAATCTCGAAGCACTCGCACCGGGATTCGTTTCTTGGAGTACACTATCTTTCGGAATATAGATTGTTTTGATCCTAATCACGATTCTTGTTTGTCCTTACTCCCGTTCGAGTGCTCGACGATTCTCTGGAGAACGCTTTGGTGGCCTGCCTAAGTGAGAAGGCGATAAGTCCGGGCCAGTTAGAGCATCGACGATCATCCGACCGCGATGAGGTTTTTCAGGAATCAACCAGGACTTCGGGGGACTTCTCTGTTCACCTTTCTAAACGCTAGCGTACATTCCTCCAGCTTCTCATTCCGTCCCTTCGATAACTTGGCCCAGTTCGATCTTTCTGGCTCGCTCGCCTAACCAAAACGTCCTCCCTTTTCTCGTGCGCCCTCCGCGTATCTTTCTTCAGGATCAGCGAAGATCCCGGGAGTGCACGGTGCATCACTCGACCACCGTCAATGAAGGGCCGAATTTCTCCTTAACGGACAGCTATCCTTAGAACATCACGAAGAAGCTGTTGTACAATTTCTTGATACCAGTTGTCTCGCGTTGCCGGTGCGTTTCCAAGAGTGCGCAACCCCGCGACTTGAGGGACAAAAAACGCGAAAAGACGACGTACGCGTCCTCGAATACCATCGCCACACCTTGGCTGCAACGCATTTTGTTACTATTTTCCTTGGGAATCTTAGAGCCTCGCGAAACAACGACGATCCGCTGTGCTCTCTCTTTCGTCGAATGTATTTTCTCGGTCTCTCGAACAGGAAGTTCCACGTAATGGAAGCTGTGCGTCAGACGGGAACTGTTTTCGTCGCTTCTCAAATTCGATCGAGCAACAACTCGGACAATTTGAATGAGAAGTTTCGCTTGGGAAGAACCTTGTTGTCTATCTTCGATAAAACCTTGTTCTGTACGATACAAAACAATGGGCTGCTGCTCTCAGCGAGTGTCACTGGACACGCAAAAATATAATATACTTTGATTTGCTTTCTAACGACTATGGCTCACACCACTTGATAGTGTCTTGGTAATCGAAGGCTTTCGCCTGTCACGTCGTCACCACATTTTCAGGATCCTTCGTTCCATGGTGCCGATGGAAAGACAAACTTGATCCGGGAGAGAAAACGAAGTTTCGTGGCGCGAAACCAAGTGGGATATGCGTTTCGTTCCTCGATGTTCGTTAAAGTCCTTTCCCACGCGAGAGAAGGCGAATCTCTGTCGAAGGGGCCACCCCACAACAATTCTTCTTGGCCGGATGCTAACAGCGCGAACCTTCTCCTAAATCAGTCTACTTCTTCGCTCTCCCAAGTATCTCGTTTTCGCTATCTCTTGGCTGGCAAACGGAACGATCAGGATCTTTCAAAGAGCAACAGCCAATAAATCTGAGCCATTCGACCGACGATCCAGACTTCGGATACCGTGTGAGACTTCTGCTTATCGCGAGTTATCAAGCGTGCACAGCTGGTGTATTCCCGATGACTTCCTCGTTTTACGGAACACCGATGACGACAGCCGTTGATTCACAAACCGGCAAATTATTCCTTGTTCCGTGAATTATCGTTTAACGACGATCCTTTCGTTGACGGTGAACGCGAGGCGAAGCGTGTCTCGTTTCGAAATCAATCGCTGATGAGATCAAAACATGCCTCGACTTCCTCCTGATGTGCAATTACTTCCTTTCGTATTGTTCTGCTTGATTATCTCCGCGAGCTCGGTGCTACCGTTGACCGACTTAAACCGACTGAGACAAACCGGACAGGCGGATGTCTGTTGGATCTGTACCCTTGCGAACGACGACGGATAGTAAATTGCGCGACAGTGACGACGTTAAAAGTTTTGAACCGAATGCTCCAGCGATGTCTTCTGTCTAAGAACGATCTGGGTATCTGATCCAATCGCGACCGCCGGTATTAAAAGGCTGACCAATAGTGTCTACGCTGGAGGGTCGACCCGACCGTCAATTGGAACCACTCAGTGCTGATGAGCAAAATGTGACTCGGTTTACCTCGTAAAATCGTCCCGTATTTGGTCACGTACTGAATTCGAATTTCGATTAATAGCTTCTGGCCCGCTCTTGTTCCGCTTTTCTAACCGGTCGATCAAATGTCGTCGAACTTTTCCGGAAACAAGACCTGAACCCTGGATCCAAGCTTAATATCCACGATTATTTAGCCTCGCTCGCGACTCCGTTGATATCCGAGAGGACACGATGACGACGTTTACGTCGACTTGACGAGCAGCCGCGTCGTAAAAGATAGCCTGTTTGCCACGTGGATTAATTGCTTTGCAAAACGTTATCTCTGGCTTCGTGGCCGTTGGTTTTCGTCGCAAAGCTTCCAAGACGAGTCACAAAAAACGGGAAGGAGTGTCGTCGAACCTGCTATTCGCAGAGCAAATAAACGTGAACATAAAAGAGAGAGGATTTTTCGTGCGCTTTTTCCGGGTAACGTTATTAAAGCCACGTGCCAATCGCGAAGCAACTGTAAGTCTTTACTCCGACTTCCTGAAGTTACGCGAAGACGCTTTTGAACAAAATCTATCGAGTTCCGGGTAGAATTAGACGAAGACGATTTATCGTCTCCTTTTTCTCTCGTTGGACAAACTGCTCCTTAAGCTTGTCTGTTGTAGTTCGCAATGTCGTCGAGCCTCGTCCCAGAAAATCGACGCGTTAAACAAATATCGTAGAAGCAGAACCTGAAACAACAAAATTACTATACGACCACCAAAAAAAAGAAACCAAATAGTAAGAACCAACTAAAAGGCTTCGCGAACGAACACAGGACAAATGCATGGACACGTATACTTTATTCGTTTCGATATTATAAATGCTGAATTTCTCGTGTATCGAACGCGTACCAAACAGAAGAACAGTCTTGCAAACTTATCGTAACTCGCACCACTAGAGAAAGCTTCCTAGTCGAGAAGTTTTCGCGGGAAACCACACGTTGGTCGAAATTTACGTCGAAGCGCCACTCATCCTGCTCGTCGACTGACGAACGAGTGTCGTCGTGCTTCCTAATTCTCTGCGACCATCATTTTCTCCTAAGCCTGCTCCGCTGTTCTCTCCGCGTCTTTGCACGTACATCCGTTCAGCAAAGCTGGCCAGCTCAACGGGGTTAGACGTCTGAAGTTTCGCTGATTGAAGTTAATCCGCGAGGTCATTGTTATACGCGCTACTCGCTTCTACACAAATTAAAGCGTGCATGTCTTGCGGAGGAAAGCTTCGCAGAACTACAACACGCACAATAGTGTGGCTGTACCACCGACGATGTCCGTTGGTACGTTCGTGCAGGCACGCCGCGTTCGTGTTGGCCGTATCACGAGCGCGAAAACGGGGCTCCTCCGCAGGAAGCTCCCTCGGCAACGTTTCGAGTGGTCCTGCGAGAGCAACGACCACCGACGAAGAATCACTTCGCGACCTTGTCACTTGCTACAGCGACGCATACGACTTCATTCTACCGACTGAATGCGATTATTCGCCCGCTAGATAAATGCTCGTTCTACGACCGCGACGCTTTCAAAACCAGGCACGATCGACTCGCGTCGATGCCGGAATTATTTTCAATGTCATCGATTCGGCAACGAGGTTTCCCCCAGCCAAGATTTATGCATGCGATAAAACACAGATCGCGCGGCATAGAGCGTCTCGATGATTTTTATTTGCAGTTTAGGCGGTTAAATCGTTCCGTAAAGAGACGGAGATATTTTTTAGCACTGACGTAACGCCCGAGAGGAACTGGCTTAATTAATGAACCGCGAGTTGTCTCTAAGCAACGCTCGCCTCTTAGAAACAATCGCCGTTCGTCCAGCCGAGCGTTCCTCGAGGGCTCAACAAATTAGACCCGAAACGGTTTTTTGTCTCGCTCAAGCGGAGAGCATCGCAACATCTAATTAGACTTAATTCGAACGACACCGTGGCGAAAGTATTTGAGAAAACGATTTTTATGATCGTCCGGATAGAAACGCGAACGCTCTGCAACAGGCACGAGTGTTAACTCGCCGCCGTGGACGAAGGTGCAGTGATGGAGACCACGCGTGCGGATCTCTGTTCCTGCAAATTATACTAAGACACCAAGGTCGTACGTATATCTGCCTGGTTAATGGATGGAACGCACGTTCGAACCACGTGGAACGTCTTCTACGCTGCCCGCTTTTGATTGAAATTATAAACCGGTTGGTACATTGACGTTACCGCATCGCGTCTCGGCTATTTTACTTCGAGACAATGCCAGGGACAAATCTTTCGTGGGTGTCATTACCAAAGGTTAAAAAAATCATGGTCGTGCTTGTTGAATCGTACCAAGCATCTCGAACAATGTTTACTTCGATTCTTTTAATTCCTGAAAGATATAAAAATACAGGGCGATATTTTCCCCCTTTATTATATTCTCTCATCCATGTTTATATCGTTCTACGAATCGTTCGTTGTTAGAAAATTACGATCAATTGTGGCGAATACATAGGTTGAGTCAATCCATATTTCTGTGCTTGATGTCTTGCAATACTTGGCGGCACTCTTGCTCCAGAATGCCGCTCCAAACTTGATACCGATGATTCAAGCCTGGCACAGCGTGCAAGATCACCTTGGACCCCAACACGCCTGTGTTTTGATTAGGCACACCGTAAAATATCCGCGAAACCCTCGAATGCAAGAGCGCCATGGCGCAAAGAGGACAGGGTTCCATCAGCAGGAACGCCCAGTACCCTGTGCACAAGTAAGGACCGCAGGCTTCGCTGCTTGTTGTTTCAGCTTGCTCAGACCTATCTGAAACCGCCATCTTTGCGGAAGCGTCGTTCTTCCGTCCTTTTCGAACGGGTATAGATTTTAGAGACTCCTCTTTTGGAAGACTAATACGAGATAAGGAAGTTGGGTGATACAGCGGAGCTTCCTCGACGTACTTCCTTTTAATCCTCCCTTCCCTCGTCGTATGGTCTTTCGTTTCCTTTCGACCCTCGAAACCGGATGCTTCCGGTTCATCGCTATTTTCTCCTGACTTCTCCTCCAGCTTCCAAGCACCGCCACCCTGCAGTTTAGCGACAAGATCTACCGCCAGCATGGCTGCGTGCCACATCGGGTGCTGGTCGATTTTAGAGGCGGCGATCACGAGGATTCTTCCATCCTCCGGGTCAACGATCACCGCACTGCCGTTGCAATTCGAATCGCCGACAGCTTCTGACCTGGCCGCCTCTATCGAGACGCTCATGTACCTCTCTATCAGCTCTAATTGGTGTTCCGTGAAAACCGATCCGTCGATCAGACGCTCGACGTTGGGATCAGGGTGGAAGTTCAGGGGCCAAATCTTTGAGGCCCGAGCCGCCTGAGCCTTCGTTCTCGATGCTCTGGCGGGCACCTTTAAGATCTGAAAGTCATCCTCCAGTAAGGACAACTCGAATCCCCTTTCCTTCAACACTGCCTTCAGTCTATCTTGCGTCAAAGGACATCCATCCTTCGTCCCATTCCTCGCTCCTTCCGACGAGCTCAACGAAGAGTTCAGCGGCGCTAACAATAGTCTGCTCGACGAACAACGTTTCAGGTGATGGAAACCAGGAAGAACGGAGGAGATGCTACGAATGGCAGTCGAGATGTCCTTCTTCTGCTTGAGTAAGCCGACGTAGACATCCTCCAGGGTTGAATCGTCCGTGAGGTCAGAGCTTAAAATCGGTCTTGCCGTCCATCTTCTTACCATGATTTCCATTTTGCTCTCCTTGGCGCTCTCGAGCGAGGTGATCGCCATCTTCCCTGAAAATACGGTGCCTTCACTTTTCGTTGGTACATCTTCGCCGACGTTCTCCATCTTTTGATGCGTCTCTAACAAAATCGTCTCTTCCGCCAAGTTTCATCTTACTCGACGCCCGATTCTACTACTTTTAGCCTTGTTTCCGCATCTAAATCTAGGTGCACGGTACCACAAAGAGAGACGGAAGAGCGTTCACGACGAGCGCACGTTTCGTGGGAGAATTGTCGTAGTTCGTGGCGGTGCACTTGGTATGGCTCGCAGGAGGAGAAGCGATTTTAAATTGCTGTCAAGTTGGGCCACGGTCGGATCGATTGTTAGAGTTAGGCGCAATTGTACGACGTCGATCCGTGGACGGAAAGGAATAAGGTCTGTGTTGCCGCACACCGTGACCCGATCCTGTGACGATCGCTTTTCGATTTGAACGCGGAACCTGCGAAGGGTGCGGGTAATGCAACAACGTGATGAAATCTTATTGATATATTCCCCAGGTTGCGTGAAGATATCCAGCTGTTGGCACGAATCGTGAGCTCGGCCTTCGGAGAACCCACAAAATGTTTGGATTGCTCTCTAGAAATTCCAGCGATTTATCGAGGGCGTTGAAAACAAGATACCGAGATGCGAGAGGAATCGACAAAATCGAACGAGAAATATTTATTGACATCGTGTACCGTATCGCATTATCAGCGTAAAAGATATCGTATACAAAGTAGGTCTTCTTGAACAGAAACGAGGAAATTCGATGAAATATCCTTTGAGAAACTTTTTTTTTCTTCTGGATTCCGGTTAGATTAAAAAGAATTAATGTGGAATAATTTCCTGACAAATTAAAACATAGGTAGACGAATAATTGGTGAACGAGTTAGATTGGTATCGAAAACGATTCGACGGTGGTGCTTGGGAAGTCACATCTTAAAGCGTATTAACCGAGCAGCGGGAGGAAAATATGCCATGGTCGGATGTTCTGTGAATGGATAAATGAGTGGACAGGACAGATTAAATTATAAAACGTTCATAGCGTAATAGCGTGCCGCGAATACGAGGTTATTGTTAAAGATGGTCATTAGACGAACGATAATTTTATTATGCATCACGGTGAAAGAACGCGGGTATCGGACGAGCTTCATTCGAACATGTTGAAAGAAGAATATGGCAATGTAAATATGTGATTTATATCCAGACGTTACGTAAAAGCTTGATTTAGTTCGTGTTCTCAGTCGCATGTTCTGGTCGAGGAAATCTTATACGAACGAACGAATAGAAAATACGAAAAGTCATCACTAGATTATTAAAAACGTTAGTTAAAAAGTCTGTGCGATTCGAATCCCTCGTTAGAACGCGCATTGTATTCGCCGGTATCAGAAAACAGCGGGCGCGGCAAGTCAAATTTCGCGCTTCGTTACGTCAACCAAGATGGTGGTGGCACATTCGTACGAAGCGTGTTCCTTATATAACAGAAAAAAACAACAAGCGGGCACGGGTGACGCAGCTCGCGCAAACGTAAACTCCTTGGGCGAATGAACGAACTCTATGAACGAAACTGTCGATACGATCGGTGTACACTCGTAAATAAATACTAATCTATCTGAATGCCATTGATTCACTTCGAGCAGGCAGGTTCATATTTTAATGGGCCCTGTTCACGTGCCAATATGTCTTCCCTGGCCTTGAATCAAGACATGACACGCGTGTCCCGCATCTTTCATGCTTGTCAAACAAAACAAACCGACTCGATCGTGTGAAACGCGTCGTGTCGCGGTCAAAGTGACACGATCGTAGCTCATGGACGCACGTGTACGTTCTGTATCGGAACAGCATCGAAAACGATGAAAATTCTTACCTGCTGCTGTGAGGGCGAACGTTTGAACGCTTGCTTTCCGATCGCTTCTTTCTTGTTGTGATGAACAAGTGGATTGTTGTCAGCCACACCTTGCACACCTCTGGATACTTTACACTTGACCACGACACACGAATACTATTGAAACGCACGTGAACACATCCGCGGAGGTGAACGTTTACAGGAGATCGACTTATACCTTTCGTGATTACGAGTTATCGGCGCTACTGGCGCGTCCTCTGTCGGTCATCGTTGTAAGCTTCTGACTGGAGGAAGGGAAACACGAACGCGTTTCGCGGCTTCATTTCTTTTCTACTTTTTCTTGTGAACATCTTTGAACCCTTTCTACAATATCTTCTATCAACTATCCAACACCCCAAGAACGCAGAGAACACAATGATTTTCCTGACCTTGCTACACATTCGATGCATTTTGCGTAAAATTGTAAGTAATCTCCGTGGTGTCTAACATGGCTTCTTATTTACATTACATACATTATCAAGGCCGATGTTCGCAATTTTTAACTTCATTTTCGCGCGAATGACGCCACAAACATTGATACATAAATAAACAAAATCACCGAGAGATTCTTATTCTGTCCTTCAGTTCGAACATTATATTCAGCGGCTTCGTATTATCATCAAGAACAGAACGATTTGACTTGCTGAAATTTGGCGCGAAAACGTACACGATGGCGTCACCGATCCCCTTAATTTGTCAACGTTTGCGCACGGTGCTAATCCCGATGTCGATCGGTTTCACCTTGTGACAGATGACTTTTGGCCTGCGAATTTTGTAAGTACTCTTTTAATAATTGTCAATCATCTTTTTCCTCGTAAACAATTGTACCTTGATCGAGATCGATGCTTTAACATCACCGCGAAACTTTTATGTTCCTATTAACGCTTATTACGATTATTAAACGAGGGGAAGACGATTCTTTGTGCGACCGATGCATACAGTTCAGGATGCAGAGGAACTATGCTATGACGAGGTTATTATGGCATATATTACGATGTATCACGATACGATTCGTGAGAACGAAAGCCGTTCGCCTTGAGCGAACGAAAGTAAAGGAAAACGGGAAAATACGGAGTTTTAATATCAAATAATTACGTAACAATATAGTTTATAAGTTCGAACGATACACATGAACGTAGCCACATGGCTGCTGGTTAATAGGAATAATTAATTTATGTAACAAATCGAACCGTCGATGGTCGATTAACGAACGACGAGATCGTTCACGTGAAATTTGCGTAAGTCTCGAAGAATTTCAAATAAGTTACAGCCGCGTCGTATAGATACTCCATGTGTTCCTGAAACGAAAATACGCACGTTCTGTGCCATTGCGAGCGAAACATTTTTTGTTTTTTAACACTTAGCCAACCGAACGGGGAGATCTTCCATTTTTTAGTTCAAGATTAACTAATAACAAAAGTAAATAGCATCAATGGCAGCGCTTTGTTGAGAAAAAAATAGAAGATCTCACCATTCGGTTGGCTAAGTGTTAAACAGACATCGCAGCTAATTTGTATCGAATTACCAACGACTTGACGAAATCGGGCCTTGATTTTCTGATCGCGCGAATCGCCAAGCAAACGTCGCATTCACTTTCCATAGTCATCCTCTCCAAAAGAAAGGCTAAAGCTAAGTAAAGTCCGCAGCCGGTTACGCCGTCGCTAATTAGAAACAAACAGACGCTTTTAGCTTACTTTGTCTCGCGATCGCTGTCCGATTTTTTTTACCAAGATATTTTTGGAGATTCAACATAAAATCTTACTGGCAGAGAACAACGACAGGCCCGTCTCCTTTCGGGGTTCTCACCGACGCCTGCCACAGTGTCACCAACGACATGGTCGCAGGTGGATCTTGATTTCTGCCAGCTTTCCATTCCGCGGAGCATAAAATCGTTATCTGTTGTTCCGTAACAGGTTTCTGAAAAAACGCAGCACCGATCTGTGTTACGTTCTCACTCTCGAGGCGTGTTCTCCGTGCAACTCACCTCTAAATTATCGATCAGTATTAACTTCTGCGTGGTGTAGTACTCGAATTCGGTGAACTCTTTCGCTCGAACGTTTATGTACGGCACAGGCTTGAATTCCTCGCACGGGATGATAGGGCAGCACGTCTGGAATGAGCTTCGATTAAACGTAATTCGTCGCGGATCGCGGAATTCATGAAACGTTCGGTTGTTCGATGAAAGATACCGCGTCTTTCGGATCTGGTGGCTGTAACAGAACGATCAGCTCCACTTTGTACTCCGCTACCATTCTCCAGAAATCGCTGAACGTCCCGGGTAGCGGTAATTGCGTGGCTATGTACTGATTCTGTAACGTAACGCTGTCCACGTAGACAGCGGATATGTAATCGCTGTCCTCGTCTGTCGGCGGATATCTTTTTAAATACACTCTGTTGATCCTCGCTGCAAAGCAATCTTTGCGTCATTACACTCGCACGGCAAACAAACGATCAGGAAAGCGCAAACAAGACTACGGGTTTTCGAACCTGATGCTAATTCTGGAAATCTGTTTTTGACAAGGTTGCGTTCCGACAGCGTCGGTTGACTGGTCGGTGGTCGTAAGGCTTCGTCTTGCCAGGCCATCTTCTCTAAACTTTGTTCAGAAATTATCGTTTTATTTACTTTGCGCTAGTTTTTGTTACTTATTTTTTTTAGTAAACCTTTTAGCTATCCTTCGTACAGATTTTTAGCGAGTTTTTGTTCGATAGGATTTTTTCACCTTTTTACACCGAGTATACCTGCTTTGTTGAATCGTCAGCTGTTTTTTGAGATTCGTGATCTTGGCTGACAGAGCCTCGTTGCACGACAAGGACGTTGGAAAGGACAGCAGACACTCCACCAGAGTTAAATGAGCTAGCAAGTACTGTTGCTTAGTGTTTACCATATTGGCCCTTTCACTTCTGATCGCCTCCGTTTCTGAGTGCACGTCCACCACCTGTAAAATATCTTTAAAAAACGTTTCACCACTTTCCGCGGCTCGAGGAGTATCTTTCAGGGTTATATTACCCCTTCGGCAGCGGCTCGTCGTAGGCAAATGTCGCATAAGATTATGGTTCCGGTTCTTCCGACGCCTGCGCTACAATGGACCACCACTGGTCCGTTTCCGGGTGGTGTGGCCAGAAGCTTTTTTAAATACGTTACCACAGAATGCGTGAACAAAGGCACGCCATGGTCAGGCCATGCTGTGTAATGCAAATGCTCGATCTAATTTGTAAAAATCAAATTTAAAACATAGAGATTCGAATTTTAAGGGATTCAAAATTTTAAGGATCATCAAACTACCTTCCGCGCTTCGTCTCCACAACTCACGTGCAAAACACGAAACGTAAAATTTGCGAACACGGTGTGTTTAGCATTGAAAACTGTTATATCGCCGTACTTCTTCTTCTTTCCAATGTCAGGCCAATACTGTTCGCATTTTATCTGTAAAAGTTTAAAGGTTCCGGTTAGATTTCAGTTAGATTAATCATTTGATACAGATAATCAAACTATAGTTCACAGCTGAATCTTACCTTCCCCTCTTCAATTAAGTTAGCGAGCATGCAAATGATGTAGCTCTCTTCCTGCCAGATCATTCTCCAGAAATCGATCACCGTGTTCGCTTTTGGTCCTTGCGTAGCTATGTAAAATTTCTCCTTTTTATAGCCCTTTCATAAAAATTCCATATTTATCGTTTCAGTATCTTTCTAAACACCAGCTCAATTCATTTTTACCCGATCGAACTCGTTTACCTTGATGTAGGAGGCGTTGATATAATCCGAGTAAGGATCATCCGGAAGTTTCTCCAGTACCACGCGATTCTCGTCGTCTGTGGGATGACGATGTTAATCTCTAATCAGTATCACTGAAACACCTTAAGATCTTAGGAAAATTGTTTGCGTACATGCTATGAGATTTCCGTATCGGTTCTTCGATTTGTTCTGCGGCAGCTTTCCGTATTCCCACGGTTTCGTCTGTCCTCTTGGAAGGCCCTTTTTATCGAGTCAAAAAAATTTCATTACAAGGTGTTGTTCTAAACTATTTATCGAAACTTAATTGAAACACGATGGGACCGTTACATTGTATTGTTTATCAAGCAATCCAGATTCGATCGCTTGCCTCACATAGTCCTCGAAGTCCTTCACCTTTACCAAAGACACTCGGTCTTCCCTCTGATTAGCGTCGTTCACACATATCGCGTTGTCGTCCTGAGGCGTGCTTCCACGCGACAAAAACTCGTTGTCGGATAGGGTGGGAGTGACGGTTAAAGCTTGTTTCGAGCTCGACGAGATCGATTTTACCTCGAGATTTTCGCTACTGGGCGCCCAAGCCATTTCCTCCTGCAGGATCAGCGTCTTCAAAGATCTTCTTCTCCTACAGCGAACGCGACACACATCAAATTAACTGTCTCGCGTGATCGTGGTCGAGGTGGAAGGGAACACGATCGTACCTTCGATAAAAGTAAAAGATCACGGTACCAATGACAAGAAATATCGTAATGGGAATGAGCCAGGCTTCGTGTCGCTTCGGCACCTCGTTGACACGAATCGATATTGTTTTCGTTACCATAATCTCATTGCCCGTCGTCCATCCTTCTTTGGTCAGCACAATAACCAGTATCACGTAGGACTCGGCTGACTTTAGCGGGCAATTCCTGGCACCACCGTAAACCTTGTTATCGCCTATCGTCAGTGTTTTGCCAGCAAACTGATCGGTCTGTTCCCGGGGAGGGGATGGGGGAAAGTTCGGTTAATAAAAATTGGACGTTCAGAGCAAAATTTCTCGCGTGGATTCGGTTCACCTGGATCGCGTAAACAAATCCGGATACTTACGAAAAACGTGGCGGCACGCCATGCGACATCGTAATACCCGATGTCCGTTTTTTCTCGCAGATATTCGGACAGTTTCGTGTGATTCTCGCAGGCCTGCGGACCTTTTACGACCACGGTCGTTACACTGTTTTTCGTGTCGTTCAGAACGCGAGGAATGTGCAACAAGATCGTCGAGTCCGCGTCGCATACTTCCGTTGTTAGTTCTTTCTCGAATGCCATGGCTAAAGGCGTCTGCACGGATGCCAGTTTTCTTTCGCCGTACACCTCGGCGTTTGTAACAGCCCGTATCGAGAGCCTGTACATTGACGAGGAAAATAGGTACAATTTTTCGTTGTACCATGGCCGGTATTCGGTCACCTGGTATTCGTGCAGCATGCCCGTTTGCGATCGTTGAATCTGCATTCTGAGACGCGACGACGTCATTTCTGCGCTTATTACAAATTTCTGGAGACGCCCACCTGTTTTCCACGGGTGGGACCAGGTTACGCTCACCACTCCCTTCTCGAGGACCTGTACGGTGAACGTATCTGGCGCATCTGGCCTGATCTCGTTCCAGCTTATCGGCACAGATAATGCTGTGCTAGGCGTTGACACGTTCGCGTTCACAGCTGAAACCTGCAGCACGTTTCTTATTATCATACCAGATTAACCACAGATTTTTCATTCAAGCGTTTCTGTTGCACCTTAATTAATTCGGTTGCTTGATAAAGCTGTTTAACGGTCGCGCAGACGTATTTGTCCCACAGTTCGCAATGCTCCATCGCTTGTATCTTCGATACGATTTCGCAACTCCGACGACAACCGCTCACGATGTAATGCTGTATTTCTCCGTTGAGAGGAGGCTCTGGTTTTAGCCATCTTAGATGAACGGTTCTGGTTCTCGATTCGATTTCATAAATTTCTAGATTTCTCACGGGCGGTGGGACTATGGGCAAATAAATCCCAATTATTATTCTTATACGGTTACTTTTAAGGGACACCTACAATGGTCTAACCTTTGGGAGGAGTGGTGAAGAAAAGGTTCACGAAGCGAAATTTATTATGCTCTTTATCGTAGTCTCTTATAGCGTATACTCTTGCCTCATACGTTTCTGCTCCGTAGAGGAAGTTGCTCATGTTAAGGGAGTATTTTATAGTTTGCTTCGAAGTAGCAAAATTCGTAACTGCCCCGCTAACACCAGTGACGACGATGCTCGCAACGATAGGTCCAGAAATTGTGGTGCAATCTTTCGGTGCATCCCACATGAGCACGTAGTCTTGAAATCTTAAGTTGCTGTACAATTCACTTGGAATCTCTGGAAGTACCATACTTTCGTTGTCTGTGCGATGAAGATTTTCAGCTAAGCAAAGGTAGATAGTATATTCTACCTGTCTGATTGGTAGAGAACTCGACTTGCACTTCCGGTCCGCGATAGGTGGTGTAGGCCACAACTTTTGCAACATAATGCGCATACGGGATCAGATCTGAGAACGTGATGCTTGGAAACGCAGTAAAAATGGACGTGCTATCGTTCCTTAGAGGCTGTACCTTTAGATCTTCACAGCCAAAGTACCTTTGAACCTTGAAACAAATTAACGTGTTCCTAATCGATTCGCGCAAACGCCTATAACTCTCGTTTCGTTTTACCTGCAGCACAATTTTATATTTCTGTATGATCCCGTTCAGGTGTAACGGAGGATCCCATTTCAGTGTGATTTCCTCGTTCGACAGCAATATCTTCCTAATATTCCGCACTTGCGACGGTGCTATTAACCGAAACAGATACCACAGAGATCGTGTACTAATAAAGAGATTAAAGTCGCAGAGTATAATTACCTCCGTCGAGAGTTCGAACCTCCTGCGAGAATAGAGTCGCTCTCTCTTTGCTGATCGTGATCTTATAGAGCGTGTACGGTGTCAGTCCCGCGAATTCGTACGGCAAGCTGCTCAGGCTTCCCTTGCTAATTTTGCTGTCCGCCTCAAGGTTCTCGAATACGAAATTGTACCACTTGCTCGGGCAAGAGTACAAGGAATCCTAAAAATGAGTAACGCTCGCCACTTTTGTCGAACAGAACACGCCCCTCGTTGAGATATAACGTTCGATTAATCACGTACCACTTCTTGGCCCCTTTTTAATAGCAACGTGGTGTTCCCTACCTCTACCTCGAAGTTGGCAGTTGCTGAACAAAAAAAAATATAACGTGATTTACTTCGCATCGTTAAACCGGTATTCGTAGGGAATTTATTGAAAGTTAGTGATAGCTCACAAGTGCAACGGGTTGTGAAATTCCGCCATTCACCGTGTATGGGAACAAAATCGTTGTCAACGTATAGTATGCAAGCAATTCTGTAAGAGATGCCGGGCTCTAAATCATTGGTGTATCCAACCATCGTTGAGGTGTTATTAAATATCTTGATGTAGCTTCCGAGCAGGCGACCATTGGCATCTCCCTCTTTCTAGTAAAGCGATACAATATTTTGTGCTCTCGAGGCAGTAATAAACAACGTTAAACGTATTCCAATTACCCGTATGATGAACTGATAACCGGAAGATATCAATTTATACTCTTTCTTTGCCGATAGTATCACGCGGATGGTCGTTTCATTGATAAAATCGATATCAGGTGCCGGAGGTGTGTCTATTCCTTGAAAAAAGAAAATCCATTAATATTCCCTACCACATTATTACACTGTCGATAAGCTACAGATTTTTATACACTTATGAGAAATTTGAATGCGATAAAAATTGCAAAATGCACGTAATATGCGAAAGTGTACAGAATTTCTCAAGTAGAACACTTAAGGCTGAAACAAACCTTAGCTAGGTTTAACGTCTGTAATTACGTTTACAAAAACATAAATTTCCGTAAAAATACGTTCTGCAATTGTCAGCACTTTACAGTTTTTTACCTATTTTACAAAAGGGTGGTATGTGGTATCGCTTCGAATTGTCGCAGCCAGTTTTACAGTGGCCTGTCATGAAGCTGCAATTGTCTGCGTGACACGAACCACAAGTTTTTCTGCAACCCTGTCCGTATTTACCGCTGTAACAATCTGCAATCGAAATCTATTAACAAAAACTGTCGTGGCTCGTTACATTCGAAGTAGGATCTTTACTGGTGTGGCAGTTCGCGTCGAGAAATCCTGGCGGGCACGTGCAAGCTCTCGTGTCGCAGATCACGGTTCCCCTGCAGTCTAGGTTGTTCTCCAAATGATCGTAGCAACTGATAGAGCAGTATGGTCCCACCTTCCCCTCGGGACAGTACAGATCATCTGCAAGAGGATTAACAGGACTCGTTTTGAAGATACGCGACGAAGATACGCGACGTTACCGAATTCTAAGCTTGTCGTGGCATCGGGCACAGAGCTCACGACGACGTCCTCGTTGTACAACAGCTTCTGACAGGTTACGTTTGGCCAGAAATATTTGTAGTCGTAGTCTTGGGTAGCTTCCATACTACCGTATCGTACAGTGCCTGCAAACACGATATTACAGTAATCGTGATTCGATTATCCGCAATTTCGCAAAAGGTCCGTTGAATTCAGCATATTGGACAGTTTATGTCAGTTACTTGTCATAACTATGAATCTATACTATTATCACTTAATTTAATAATATTAGAAAACGGGAGAAAAATCTTTGATATTCTTTTTCTTTATAAAGTGCTCAGTGGTCATGCTCAATTATATACCCCACTGTAATAATTTTCTTATAATTTTCTAATGGGTTGATCTCGTAAAAATAAATAATTAAATAAATAAATAAATTTCTCCGGTTCAACGTAGACTCACCTACTGCTGGACACACGCGAACATTTGCCACAGCCCATAGTGGGTCGAGGCTTTTCTGTTGGAGTCCTGGGATTAGCTTGATTTTGACAATGTTTCCGAAATCGGACAGTATCGTTTTATTAATTCGAACGAACTGCCATGTGGCCAATCTATGATAGGCGTCAGGTCGTTCTATCGTTACCAAACTTTCTTCATTACCCTCGTCAAACGGATCGACTAATACTATCTTCATTTCGCATTCCTTGCACAGGCCAATTATCATTTCTATGCAAAGATTTATGGTGTCCATACGCAAGACAGGACTTGTCAAAGCTGCTTTCGGATCGGTCGTGCGAAGGAAGCTGTCTGAAATTGAGTTGCACGAATTTCTATTCGTTAATTATCCGCGATTACGTTTCAATCGAATAACTCACATATGTGGAATCGGAAAAGCATGGCCCTGGAACTCCTCAAGTATAAATTGTAGTAGGAACTTTGATTTCGTGACTGCTCATCGTCGTCCTTGAACGTCATGAGTAATTTCTGAGTGTCATAAACCGATATAGTTTTCGCGCTGTCGTCCCACGTGACGATGAACGTCCGCCATTCGGTCGGGGAAAGCGGCGTGTGCTGCGTCACAATAAACAATTAAGCATTAATTACGCGTAAACGAGATTTTCTTCTACTGCAACCGACATGCACAAAAGAATTACAATGCAAGAAGCTCTAATCTGAGCGCACGCAGACTCGGCGGGATACGTCGTCGGATCCGGCACACCCTTCGCGCACTTTCTAATAACAGACTTCCGGTTCGACCATCCGCCAATGATAATCCAGTAACAGAAATCTAGCGCGTAGTATTCGGTGTCGCACAACAGTATGTGAGCATCTGTAGACCCACGAATTGAGACCACAAATGCTCCCGACTTCGTTAACTTATCCGTCAAACGGTACTCGTTCACATTGCCGATGTTATTGTGCTCCGTGAAATCTAAAAATTGAACGGTTAATTCGAGTTCGACGCTTTGATCGATCTAACCAGACCTTCCCATCGTCGATCGAACACTGGTCCCATGGGTGTCACTTTAGAATTTGTCAAATTCCAACCTGCGTTTTCCCAAGTTGACATGCAAACGTCGTGCGAATTTAGATCACAGTCTATCTCCCTTTTTTGGTACGCGTTCAGGTAATGAAAGTCTGCAATTGCATGTATATTCTAGATTTGCTCAATAAACTTTTTCACTGAAAACTTACCCGTGTGTCCACCTCTGTCAGAGAACTCGTACGAACTGTATTCCCAATTTAAATTACTGTTCCATATTAAACCTCCACCATCGTCCTCTGACGCGCACAGTAGCTTTCTGCTGCTGTGAGTATATCTTCTAGTTTCTTCCCTCCCTCTTAAAACGGTCAGTCTTCCAGAAATTGTAGCTACTCGTGTCACAAAAAGCAATAACGCTAATACGTTCATTGTTACTCGTTGCAAAATCCAAAATGCTCGAATCACATTCCTTTTGAACAAACCGAAACTTTAACACCATAATTCACGGCATCGCTGGCAACGAAATCGTTAACGCTGTTACTACCGCACGAAGAACGCGTTCAAAAAAAAATTAAGCTTCGTCGTTGAAACGTTAGCGCATCCGTCGCGATACATAAAATAGCAGCGTCGAACGTTTGATGTGCTTTGGATTTAAAAAGCGAGATCATGTGGGAAGCAAAGGAACTCGACTTCCTACTAGTAATATCTGCGATAAGCAGCATATCCGGTGTTTGTGACATTCAGACAACGACAGTTCCACGAGAACGTTTAACTGAAGCGGATGTATTAAGATAGGTATTTAGTAGAAACAGAATTTCGCAGAATATTGTTGCAGAAATTTTTATTTCAAAGGCGATACAAAATGTACAAGGTCTTACAATATTACGGAGTCGTACCTAGGTACTTTTTATGAGCATGTGTTATAAATTTATCTGTCTTAAAGTAATTATACATTACGATCATAAATCATTCTCTTACGCTACATCCTATTAGTACAATATGATAACTCGTCCTCTCGACGAGACAAATAGACTAGGATTTCGATGCTGTTCGATTAGACAACGTTTTCGCACGAGAATAAATTCCACTTGTGTCCGGGGTTATTCCTCAACCTGTTAAATCAGGGCGAAAGGCGAGGAATCCACGAGTGTACCCTTCTGTGTCGTCCCAAGTTGCACCTAGGCGATAAAAGCGCCAGCAGTGCCAAAATGGCACCCAACAGAGAAACTCCGCACAAGGCACCAGCCGTGACATCGTGAAGAGGGGTACCAGATTTGGGAGACTTAGCAGCGAGCAGCAAAAGTCCTGCACAGCTCAATGCCGATAATCCTGCGAGTCCCAGTCCAGTCCAGGTCTTCCTCAGTGTCCTACATGCTCCAGCTAAAGCGCAACAGGCGCCACACCCCGCGGCACTGTCGTAATAATACCTGGAAACGAATGATGTTCTGCTTAACGTTCGACAAACAGCTAAGAGGATACTCGTGCGATAGCATCGGTGTCTTTGTTCGCGTGTAATCACCTTCTTCCTTGCGTCCAAGACAAGTACAGCGCCAAACCGCAGGTCAATATACCGACCAGCACCAACAGCAACGGCGCGTTTCTTCTGTCGTTCTTCTCCAGACCGCTGGCCAAGGTTGTATTTGCATCACTGTTAGGCGGCGACAGCGGTGGGACCTGCGTGAACCAACCGCACGATTCGATCATCGTGTTGCTCTGTCGTTTTGCGCAATCGGGAATGTGCACACGCATTTTACTCACCACCGCGGTTCTAGCGATGAAGGCACTTTCTACGCTTTGATAGCCATTCCTTTTCTGTCCCGCGGGTATTACTTGATACCTCGGTGAACCGGACACCATCGGCATAGATTCCGGGCCGTTTTCCATGTACGCGTAACGAGGCGGCGGGTCACCGTGACCCATCGCCACAAGGTCGACCGGAGCCGTGCCAACGTATCGTAGTCGTCCACAGTTGCTCGCCTGGCAAACGTCCTGCTGCCTGGACGGGTTTTCCAGTAACGGCAGGCATCTTCGCGCTGACGACTCTTTGTTCGGGGTGGACGTTTGGGGACCCATCGAGAACGGACGATTCTGAGGAGTTCCCTGCGGCGTGGTACGGCTGGGGCTGAACGTTCGACCTACATTTCCAGTGAAACGCAAATTTGTACGGTCAGAAAAAAAGGTTGGAGGACTTTTTGAAACGCAGTCGCGTGAAACGTATGTTGGTCGAAGGAATGCATTACCGGTTGGCGAGCCACCTGGAGTAAGCGCTCTTCTTTGTGGCGTACCGGTTTGATTGAACGACTGTTGTCTCCTCGGGGATAGGGTCCTCTCCTCGGATCTGGATCGGGGCTTCCTGGGAGTGGTCAGTATCTCGTGCAGTTTTTGCGTGGCCAAGTTATTTCTCGGGGAGACCACCGGCTCCTGGGCGTTCCGCTCCGGAAGAGCTGGAGGGTCTTCTTCTTGCAGAGGCACTCTTGTGTAACGACCTAGTAACACGCGGCTGTTTTATTTTCGCGGCAACGAGAAAATCGCACCAGAATCTCGGTACCTTCTCCGGGGGAACTAATCCCGCCGACTTACCATGGGACGTGTTGATGTGCCTCCGTGCCGGTGATACGTGTTTCACGGTGCTCCAGGTTGCCTCCTCGTCCTGGTAATCCTGGTCACCCGGTACAATGCCGTATCTTCCACCGTTGCTGCGACCACTTTGCATCTGCAGCTCCCGCCCGTCGTCTTGGTTGGCCGCCGGTGCGGAACGTTGTTGCACCTGCTGGTGTGGAATGAACTCGTACCTCGAGGAACCCCTCCTCTGTAGCTGACCCCTCTGCTCGTCCTGTATGTACTCGTACCTTGAACTTTGATTATACATCGCGCGGTGCTCCTCCACCGGAACGCTTCCATATCTTCGATGCGCGGAGTTGCCATTGTCCTCGAGGTAGCAGTATCTGTCTCTGCCCTCGTAGCCCTCGACCCTACCCTCCGTGGGTCCCTGAAACGCGGGATTGCTTTGGCCACCGCCGCATTGTAGCTGCAATGGCGGTGGCGGCGGCGGCAAATCGTCCTGGCTTTGAAACTGCGGCGGTGGTGGCAGATCGCCGGCTTGGTCGTCCGGTATATACTCCGATTGGCGACAAAACGAGGGATTGGTGTAACAATGCACCGGGACAGGTTCCGACATCTGAGCCATCCTGCTCTGTTGTTTCGTGTCGCTCGGCGAGCCACTCGTTCAGCTTTGATTAATGTCGTTAGAGATGCGTGACAGTTTTTGCCGCCGTTCCACGTTCTGCTAGACACGACTGGGCACACGCTGTCTCGATAGCTGGCGCGCGACACTCGACGTGAACGGATGACTCTCGCTCGCTCTCTATTAAGACGCGTACGATATTCGTCACGCACATTTAGAGCTTCTCACAGCGTTCGTTGGTTCGGTCACGGATCTAAGAATTGCGTGTTTCCGATTTACGACCCACGGTTTTCCGACTGACGAGGATCAGCAAAGTACTGGCGACGTAGGAGGGTGGCGTCCAGCTCTCGAGGGACAAAGTAACCGATCTTATAGGTGGTGAGATGATCTCTTGCGCGGGAATACGTTGTATCTTGCACATTTTCTTCGAGCTTCCTTTCTTTCGACGAACTTTTCCAATCGGTGACTTCTACCCCCTCCCCGAAACACGTGTTGCTTTCACAGAAAACCGTGGATCGAAGAACTTTCTTAAGTTTCAAGCTCGAGAATCCAAAAAGCAACTATGTTCGAGAATCCAGAGGACACGGTGGAAATTTCTCTTGGAGATCCGCCTGCGCGCAACGTTTTCTTCGAACGGTTCACGAGTCTGCCGGGGCAAAGTCCGTTGTTCGGATGCGTCCGATCCGTGCACTACGGTTGCCTCCAACAAACTGCCACATGAGTTCCCTTCGGAGCAGATGCACGAAGGGCGTTTCTCCGAGCGTTTCCAATGCTCGCGCGTGTGTATGCGTGCAGCGTAATACCTGAGGGGTTGTCAGGGGGTTCACATAATACGGGCCTGGTGCCCCAACAGAGGGTGGGGGCGCTTTCATCTATAGTACGATCCTTCCAACGTATTCTACCTGACCGCTACCCTCGATCGTGTACTATGGAATTTATGCGACCTTTGCAGCATTCCCCTCATTACACGTTCACCGCGACATTTAAATTTTAAATCCCACGCGGCGTTCGTTTTCGGCGTTTTAAATAATTTCGTCGAATCTTATGATTCTTTTTGCGTTTCATAGAATTTACGTGGAATAATGAAAGATCGCAGTGTCGGCAGTGGCGTTCGTTGAACAGGATTGGTAGAACAATCTGCTATAGTAAAATTGGAGGCCATAGAGGATGAAACAGATCTGTGAAACGTGCTCGTAAATGTTAAAAATTTATATAAAAATTATACCAGTCGACTGTTAACTTTTTTACAATTATATTTTATGTATCAAATGGTTCTTTATTCGTAAATAAATAAATAATAATAATAAAAATAAAAACGTAGGTACACAGTTTTTTAACTCGGTGTGACGAAACCAATGATTCATCGTTGGCGTCTCTATTGTTTATTAGATCGCTGGTTTTCTGTTCGAATCAAACGTCTGTTGTAAATGTGCAGCAGGAAACGAGACTTTGTCACGTGTGCATCGCAAAAGAACTCCAGTCGAGGGCACTATAGACAATTTTCTGGGCAGCTGCTGCGACCGTTGGGACGCGTGCCCCAATCGTAACAGCTGCCCCAACACAAACGTGTGTCCCGATCACAAATATACTCTTTATCTTTCACTCTTCGTGTACCAAATACGTACGCTCTGTTAGCTCGTGCACGGACGCCGCGTTAACGGCCGAAAAGTCACTTCGTGGAACGGGCGGGAACACGATATGTTAAAATTCCGGTCTGAAATCGGGCGACGAGTCCCGAGGGGAGGTTTCTAGGGAAATTACGCGCGGCGACTTGAATGCCGGGCGAGGGCACGTCTAGGCGATCCATTGATTCCGCTATATTAGAAACGAACGGTTGTTTAGAAAAAGCTATCGGTTTCACGCTCCGACGAATGGAATCGTTTCTTTCCCAACGATTCGGCAGGTTTTTCAGGCAAAAATGTTCGAAGGAATGCACCGTAGTGAAAACAGAGAAAAACTTGTATCAAGTATCGGGGCCAGTAAGAGCGTGATATGATATCTACTTTCCTCTCGTTTCACTCATATTTTCAGCCACGTTTTAATAAATGATAAGAAAGCGAGCGTATCATGGACAATATTCTAGATGACGACGCGACGTCGTATTTCGCTGAACACGATCAAGAGCGGATTTCTTTTCAACCCCGTTAAACGATCAAATTCGCGGCTGTTGACTCTGAGGTCGCGAATCGATCTCCAAGAAAGTACAGTTAGATTTTCTGCTCGAACAATTTATCAGCGGCCATAGAATTTTGTTCCGGAAGATCGTGAAAGTTCACTTTTCTCTTTTCTTGCGGTAAACTCGAAATCGACGCGTTCGATCTCCGTCGATTTTTGTGCCTGGTCTCTTTCTGTATCCTTTGACGCTGGACGCTCTGTTCGATCACGTGTATTTATAGAACGGGAAGCGATCGCCCGTGAAGACACCTTTGGAAATCGATTTGGAAAACAGGGGTACGCACGTGCGTAGTCATTCACGCGGCACGCGCCGAAACGTGTCACTTTTGTTCCTCTCTGCTCGCTCTCTTCGACCACGCTCTGAGTCATCGAACCTTTCTTTCATTTAGGCACCGCTTTGATGCTCAACCACGGTCTCGATGTTTGCCATGGAATTGTTTACAGCAGGGTAAAGAATAGAGCAAACGCGATAGTACAAATATTTCGAAGATGTTCCGTTTCCACGCGATACTCGGTAGCGCAGTTCACGAGTCTTAATAAGCTTCATTGACCTTCGCTTGAATCGCTTTATTAAAGCAGCGCGGTTGAGTTAATTAGTTGGTGGTTTGTTAGGAATCGTCTACGTAGCGAACCCCATAAATTGGTTTCGATGGCGAACCTCTTTGTGTAGCGATCCTTTGTTTGGAAGAGAACCAGCAAGTAACTTACCTTTGCGTTATTCTAACAGCTTGGAGGAAAGGTCGGATGCCGAGCCTGTGTACTTCTCTCTCGCGAAGAATAAAGGTTAGCGTGTTCCTTATTCGAGTATCTGGGATGTGTTTACTTACTTTCCCAAAGTTAGCCGTGAGCTGTCACAAAAATGACGCTAAAAATGAACGTGTAGGCCCTTGTGTATTTTGTGTGCAACTTGGTAGGTACCGATCAAAGTATTTTGATCACGGAATATTATTTGAATATTTGATACGGAGAAGTAGGGCGCGATTGCGTTTCTCGCTCGCAAGCGTGACATCGTTTCGCGACCACGGAAAGTAGTGTGAAGAAGGCTTAAAACAACGCGAAGGTTCATCTATCCATCGTTCTCTGTTGTCCCTTTCACTGCGAACCGACCGCGTGGGAGGCCTGTTCAGGATCTCATAGAGTAATTTCAACCCGAACTAGTCTTCGCTCGCAGCTCAGTCACCACTGGAGTGTCTCCCGTGGACAAACCTCCGTCCTGTCCAATTCCACGTGAAGCAGTTATCAACTGCAAATTTCTGTAACTGAGTTTTCGATCCACGAACGACGTAATTTCTCTTTGGAACCGAGACAGGAGATGTGCGCGATTCATTAAAAGTCAGTGAAACAGTGGCCTGATCGACGGTCTCCATCCAACAGAGAATCGCTCGGCTCTTGTCCTTAATAACGCTAATTAAACCATTCGTCGCATTGTTAAACGTTCTTGATTAACCGAGAGCGATCGTCCCGAGCAAGTCAACGGGAAGGTTGAGCCAAGTTCGAGGAACGATCGGCGACGAGAATAACCCTGTCGATCGCTTCGTGATCGGTGACGGAGCAAACAGTTCTCATCGACGGAAACTGGATCAGTGATTTCCCAAGAGATCGAAAAGTGCAGAGCGCGGCTCGCACAAAGGGGCAAGAAATCGGTGAAAACGGTGTCTGAGAAAAGCCGAGCCCGGGAACGAGCCGGTACACGCGCGCAACGCGAGATAATTGCATCGCTTCGTAATCAACCGTTGTTGTTGCATAACATTTCGCGGTCGAGAGAGGAGGAGGAAGAAGGAGGAGGAGGGAAGAAAAAAGTTGAAGCAACGACGACGCGTCAGGTTGTTAAACCTATTTACCGTTCCGTGTTCACGCTCATTGGATAGAGTCCGCGGTTTGTGCGGGCTCTTCCTTCTCTCCTCTGGTTATCGCGAGTCCTCGTTCCATTGTTACAAACGAATTGCACAAGCGGTGCACGCCGAGAGTCACGGAGAAATCCACGGCGACGGTGGAACGAAGATTTCAATTAAACTAGATGCGGTTAGCATAATTAACCGGCTGCCCGCTTCTGTCGTTCCGTCGCGGAAACGTCGTCGATTCTGCTTGAATTTAACGCTCGCAGCAATTTCGTGCTAAGGTCGCCGCATAATCTCGCGGCTGTGAACAGATATAGTGAAACCAGTCTCGATTCTTCACCGGGAACGTTCGTTCGATTCGTGCCTCGCAGCTGATCCGTCTGTCTCTCTCTGTCTTCCTCTCTTTGCGAGAGAAGAGACTTCTGCAACACCCGGTGTATTATTTCGTTCACAGTCAAGTGCCTTTGGTTCCGAAGCAACAGGAAGTGCAAAGCAATTTCCGTCGAAGGGATCCAGCTTGATACCTAGTTACACGCACGTATACGCGACTGGAAAGTTTAATGGTATCGGCTATGGGACACCGTGGCAGGTGTGCCGAATTTTATATCGACGCCATCGAAAATTTCCTCCTGTCCTTAACCTAACGGGAATCGATTTCCCCTGTGATACCATTTCTGACTGTTATCGCGCCTGGTTGCACGGAACTCGCTGGACCAACGATGATGAAGAACGTGTACGTTATAAAGGTGAAGACCAAGCCATCTCTGTCCTCTTTGTACCCATCGGAACGACGCTACTCGGCGTCCACCGTGGGAGGTCTGTCCTTCGTCCATTTTGGCCTGGGCGCACTTTCCCTTCTGCTGGGCAGCTTGGCCTTATCTCTTCAAGGCCCGATCCTGTCGGTCGCGTGCTTGGTCCCGTTCACGACCGGGCTGCTCGCCTGGAGAAGGTGGTACATCGATCGAAACATCGGTATCTTCTTCTATGGAAGCCTGTTCTCTTTGATAGCGGCTATCCTCTGCTTCGTCGCCACGGTATTCGACATCGCTGCCGCGATCGAGAGCAGGGATTACTTGTGGTCGACCGAGAACATGTTCGAGCAACCTGGAGATCGTCCTCGCCTCGAGAATGATACTCTATTAAACGAAACGATGTCGTTGAGCGAGGACACCGTCAACCTAGCTGGAATCCACGACCAAGCGTCGAAAATCGGTTTCCTAGCCCCGACACCTGGGATCATATTCGATAACATGTCCAACATATCCGGATACATCCTGAGAACCACCTCGACGAGTGATTCCGGAGGAGATGACTCTGAAAGTCCTAGCAGAGTGTTCGTCGACGATAATTTTAGAAGTGGCGAAAGCTTGCGACGAAACCTAGGCAACGTCACCGACGAACCCTTGGAGGTGATCGAGAACAGAGTGATGTCGTTCTGGCACAGAGATCGTCACGAGTCGTCGCACACCAAGATTCTACTCACGGTGAACGTGCTTGTAGCGTCTCTTTTGGAGGCGTTTTGGTCCGCTCTCAGCGCCAGAATCGCACTGCGCGGGATGATGAATCAACTACCAGAAGGCAATTACACGAACGGAGTGACCGGCAACGGGAAATTGGGAAGATCGTCGGGGAAGAGGAAGCCACCAGCCCCGAGACCGGACATCTTGGACCACGATCGTAGATTGTCGGAAAGTTTGCAGAATTTAACCGTGCTGCACGGACTCAGGAACTCAGGACCCAGGTTGCCTCTGCCAGAGTCCAGCAGAGAGTTCAGGGAGAGGGTGGAGAGGTTCCTGGCGAACCAGGCAGCCCATCGAATCGTCGAGGGATCCTGCTCTTGAGAGAGGAACGTTGGACACAGGAAATGAAGATAAAATTGCGAAACCCGACGAGCAACAACGAAGTAGTTTCTTGTAGCGTTTGATCTCAAAGTATCTTCGGGCATCTATATGAGACTCGTTTGGTAACCAAATCGATCGACTCCATAGAACGGAAAGTTTAAACGTTAATTACAAATACTTGCGAGTAACGAGACCGAGGAGCTTATAAAAAAAGTGGTCAGTTTGTTTTTCTCTTAAAGGCTGGCGTATGCGTTCGTACAATAGCAAACAGTAGGATAGCGGTATTATCCGTTTAGTTTCAAGATATTAGCCATCATCACGCGATACAATGTTAAGCTGATGCAATAAATGTTTCACGCAACGATTGCTGCTAATTTCCTTCATTTACGGTTTCGTTAATTAACCTCGCCGCGATGGTGGACGGTCTGTTAGACGTTACTGTAAGCAATTTGTAAGTAAATGTCGTCGACGATGATTGCGACACAGCTGCTGCACAGACGATTCAGGCGCGTGAGTGGTTACAGTTAGGGAACGGTAGCCGTTTATAACGAGTCTTCGTTCTGAAAGATCGTATCGGCCGGGACACGATCCTAGAAAACTCTTTAATTGCGATTTATTAACCTCAGCCGCCACGTTTCTTTACCTCTGTTAATTAAACGATTCGGTTTGCGGCATCAAACCGTTCCGTGCTCACGGTTACACGGGATCATGGGAGTATGAAAAGTTTTGCTGTTCAAGCGTTGCATAGAACGATGTTGTTGTGATGACAGAAGTTGTGTAAATTTCGTTATCCCTGTTAGCACTTAGCCAACCGAACGGGAAGATCTCCCATCTTTTCCTCGACAAATCGCTGCCATTGATTCTATTTACTTTTGTTATTAGTTAGTCTTGAACTAGTACTGTTCGCAGTTCATCAAATGCATTTTCTGCTTTTCTATATAATTCTGTATAATTTTTAATCAATTCAACATTAGCTGAAGACCAACTAATAACAAAAACAAATACAATCAATTGCAGCGCTTTGTCGAGGAAAAAATGAGATCTCCACATTTGGTCGACTAAGTGTTAAGTTGATCAACGAGCGTGCGATTGCAAGAGAATGCGATTAACTGAGTCTGCTTCCGTGACAGATTTTGTTTGCCGCGATTCAGAATCGAGAATTCTTGTGGCGCGCGTGTTAACTTCGATCGAGACACGCTATTTCGAGTAGCGTTCATTCACTGCCGTGGCCGATTGAACTTGAACGTGTATAAATATGAACAAATGCGCACGACGGTTGGCTGACTGGTAACGATACGCTCATTTTTATCCTGTTACCACCGCGAACGATCAATCTAGATTAGGCACGTGAAATTAATGTTACGTACAATGGCTTGGGCTCTCGTGTGTGCACATACATTGCGAAAGTTCAACGATCGTGCCTACCCGTTGCGAAATCCTATAATCTGATATTGGCCAACGAGCACGGAGCGCGGGAGTTTGCTAAGAAAATTGCTGACAATAGCGGGTCGCCCGCTATAGATCCCGCATTCCTCGTTAAATGCCTACCTGGGCGTGTTTCAGTGACATATCGATAGCCCCACGATAAAATCATTGACCGAGAAACAATTAGCGTCGCCTTCGTATCCGTTTCCTCTGTTGGATTATGAAATGTAAGAAAGGTAAATACTAGAGACGTTTCAAACACGGTTCTTGTATCTTTCGTTGAATATTCTTCGGGGTTTCCTTGTTCTTTATTATTATTATTGTTTTTTTTTTTTAATTTATTACACTCGAAAAGATTGTTACAGTATTATCCGATTAAGTCACACCGAATTTCTTTACAAAACAAAGCTTTATTCTTAATCATTGTTGTTACATCGTTCGACAATGTATCGGACTTGCTATGCGTCACTCTTAAGGTACACTTTATCGAGTAAACAACGTTAAACTACTCCCCTAAGCTGGCCTTCTCTCTTTCATTCTTGAATCTCGATTACAAAATATGCATCTGCTTTATGTGCTTACGTAACGAACGGCTGTATTACGGCGATAGACGTATCGACGGTATCCTAATTCGCGGTACGAATGTCGATCTCGGTCTATATCCTTCTTGGTCCACCTGGATTGTATGTGTGAAAGCGAATGCGGCCCTACAACGTAAAAAGCTCGACGAAGCTAACACGAATCACGAGCACGGTTGCCCGTTCATTAGTGTATTAAATACGATAGTTGTTCTGCTTAGAAAATTGTAAAATCCTGAATACAGATTTTGTACCAACTCGTAGAGGTGCGAAAAACACGTTGTTTCGTCCCTGGAATGGTCGCGAGACAGTGGTGAACTTTCGGAATGGCAGTGAACGAGAATTTCTAGTAAATCGAACGTGCACAAATTGGAACTTATCGCTGAACGGTAAACATTTTCGTAACGATTAGCGTCTAAGCGCGAAATCGACATCTAGCAAGATATTGGCAAGAGTAAAGCACACATTTGTACATGGACGTTTCTAACGAACGGCCAAACCAGAGAAGTCTCCGACGAGCGATCGAGCTTCGGCACTGCTTTGGAAAATGTACGGTTTTTCGTTCCATTTACATCAATCCGCCCAACCCCGGAGACTTCTCCTTTGGCCTGTCGCCTATGCACGATCTTCTAACGATATACAATATTAACGATTAATGTTACGAACAACACGGGCGACATCGTTTAATCGACAAAAATACGTTGCTAACGCAGGATTTCCCGCGTGCACTCGCGACACGGAGGTCGCCTGCGCTCTTCGTGATCCTTTTCTCAGACTTGTAGCGTAGACATTTGACCGTGACGAAGATCACGATCCAACGCGATGCGTTTCAATAATAATTCACTTACACTCTAACGGTTAAGGTTTACGTCTTAAGCTACTGTGTACCACAAATCACATCACTTAGATCCTATATTACGAATACGGTAAACGCAGATTTGCACTCTTATCACCATCTTTGTATTCTACATGGACAATTTCCTATCTAGTTCACGGCGCTCCGTATAGATCGTGTGCTGAACTTGGAAACTTTCCAAGTGTGCGTGATACAAGACAAAGGACTGTTGTACGTGCGGGGGCACGGATATTCCAGCGATTCATGTGTTACAAAATAAACGGCAAGTCGCACCGAATCAAGTCGTTCCGATCTTTGCCTCCTCCCCTATAGTTTAACGTTTAATCTAACGAACGCATGACTGCTGCCACGCTTATCCACGAGTATCCCGTTCGTTGTCCAAACCCGATCACACGTTCACAGGTCGAACATTGTCGTCCGATTGTTGCTGTTCGCCGCTTTGCCAACCAGAGTCCAGCGTCGTGGAGTCGCTCAGACAGCACTGGGGCGTTTCCTCTTCCTGGCTACTCCTGTAATCCCTGTAATCTCTGTCCCTTCCCCTGTCGGTCTCCTCCTCCCTGAAGTATCCCGAGGTCGCGGGACCCTCTTGGAGTTGCTCGTCGTCCTTGGACGTGTAGTAAGAGTAACGGCCTTGTTGAATGACCTCGTATTGCGCGTCGGGGGCTAAGAACGGTCCCCTGGCGCTCCTTGGCTCGTCGCTGTTCGCGTAATTGTCGGACGGTATGTCACCGCTGTCCGATGGCAATGGCAGAGGCATTCTGGATCTCTTTGATAACTGTCGTTTGCCTAAACGTGCCGCCAGATAGTCCACGCCCTCTGAATGCTCTGCACCTACGGAAACGAAGGCGAGTGAGATCAGTGCCCGATCGATATCGCGACCTGCGACAGTTCGATTGTCTCTCTTCGATCGTTCAGCAGCCTTCATGGTATGTATGTACCTTCCTTCTCCACGGCCAGATCGTAGAAGCTACTTTCGGGCCCGCAACACGAGGACACGTCGCCAAAATAGAGTTCGCTTTCGGATTGTTTCGGGCCGGGGTTCGCTTCCTGCTGGAACGCACCGTTCTCTACCCCTTTCAGGGGCTTCCTGGTTCTCCTGCCCTTCATGGTGCCCTCGTTTCCCCCCTCCGGGTCGGTACTGTTCGATATCTCTTCGGCGTTCTCATAGTTATCGGAAGGACGTTTAGCAGACCTTGGTCTGTGGTCTGTAAGAACAACATTGTTTCATTCTTGAGGACGTTCTCCCGCGAACCCCCGTATTTCTTAATATGAGTTCCATTCCTCACCTTCGTTGCTCTCGAAGTTCTCTATACGTTTGGTTATTCTTGGCCTTTGTTCGGCCACCTGCGGTCGCCTAGCAGGGCTGTTAGGGTCACTGTAAGGTGGCGGGGGACCCCATAGGGGCACCGGGGTCTCTAGTACGCTGTAAGAAGCCGTGCTAGGTGTGTACGGCCCGTTCTGAGTGTTTAGAACAGAGTAAGGCCCGCTGGATTGTGAATTAAGGACGCTGTACGGGCCGTTGGTGTTCTCCACGTTCGCCTCTGTTTGTCTGGCCTGAGTGTGAAAGCCGTAATTCGAGTCCGGACTCGGAGCTGGTCCCCTTGTCCTGGACCAGGGCAGTCGCCATCTTCTATAAGAACAAAGAAACCCGCTGTTTTAATCGAAGCGCAAATTTCAAGCGCGACGGAAGGCGCTTTTTGCGCGTGAGACAAACTCGGTTTCAACGAAACGATAGTTCTCGCGCAAAATATCGCGACGACCGAGATCGTATCGTTCCGTGAACGGTCGCCGGATTAATCGAGAACCATGATCGACGGCTTTTTGTCATCGGCTCGAACGAAAGCGAACTTCAAAGGCCGCGTCGTCCGTCATAATTTATTTCCAGGACGAAGAAACGTATCTCTCCTCTCTAAATGCCAGAAGCGGCTCGGAATACCGGCTTAATTAATGCCATACATTAGCGGATTACCGGAATACAATGTGTCCTGTGGGAGGCCCACAGGGATCGTTGGCTTGTTTACGAGTTTGTTGCACCCCGCTCCCGACATTCGTGACATTCGTGAATGAAATCTATTGAATATGTATCGTTACGCTCGACTGCATTTCCGTTGCATCGATAATTTCTCAATGAAGCCGATCGGACTCCGTGTCCCCGGTATTGAATTCGCAACGATGCAATAACAGTGCTCGTGATGCATGCTACTGTTATGCAACTTGCGCGGAGACAATCTAAACGATGTTTATTCGCTCGATGTATCTTTGTCCTCCGGATTAACATTGATACCGCGAAACGATGGCATTCTCAAGGTCGATCTAACGAACATTTCGATTACGACTCGTCGAGTCGACCAACGTCGAAGAAGTATTCGATTCCTCGAACTTGGCGTACCTTGAAGGCGCCAAATCCGGATTCGGCGTGTACAGATTTCCCGGTGTCTGCGCCCACCATGGGCTAGCCCCGCCGCAATCGTTGCAGCATCCACAGGAGCCGGTCGCCGGTCCCACGGTGCCCCCTTGCCCGTACAGGGATCTGCATCTGAGCTCCAACTGTTCCCAGTACATCTTCTTCTTCTCGTGACTGAGCAACTGGTACACCAGCATGCATGAGAATATGCAGGCCAGGATCCCGGCGACCGAAACTCCGAACAGAGCCCTAAGACAGGCGTGCAGAGCGCCGTGTACGGCCTCGCAGTGAGGGGTGCCTTCGAAGAGGACTCCAGGATCTCCTTCTGGCGCCCCGTAACACGTGCACGACCTGGCGTGGAAATTACGGGATTGGAAGTATTGATCTTGACACTGTGTAAAAATAGATCGACAGCTCAGAACGCGCGTGTACCCACCTGGCTTTTACCGTGTAAACGCATTTTCGAAGACCCTGCAGCCGGGACATGTGTATCACCGTGGTAGTGACGGTGACGAGGACGCATACCAATGCGCAAACTACGCCGACAGAGCCACAGACTTTCATCTGCAAGAGAACACAGGGGGCTTGTTTCGAAAAGTTGTGCCTATCGACGACGATATTTTTAGATTCTCCTCGCGTCACTTACCAGAAGTCCGTATCTGTGCTTTCGCCTGGCTAGCAGCATCGTGAACAGACCCATTAAAATTAACTGCAAAGAAACATCGAGCGTATGCTATTACTTATAATGGTCTCCCTTCGTTTTTTTGTAAGTTCATTGTCTTCGTACGCGTACTCGTTAGAAGGAGATCGGTTGATAGATTCCAATCTTTGCCTCTTACCATTATGCCAGGAATGTAAGATGGTACAGTCTCAAAGAGAGCTAGGCTGGCCGTGTGGGCTGAAAGGACCGCGTGCACCGCCAAAAAGAGACTGCCGACCGCAGCGCTCAGCCCGCCACAAAGGCAACAAAGGACGACGTACTTCTTGCAGCAACCACCTTCCCCGGTGTGGCCTGTAAAATTAAAATCGGTTACCGATAGCACGAAAGCGATAAGCGCCGCGATTGAGGACAGATAGGAGGACCACTTCGATGGGGGGGCAACGCGTAGGTGTTTGCCACGACAAATCTTCAACGAGACGGCCACGACGAATATTTTCGTGGGTTTGAAAAATGAGCGCGCTCGTAATAGCCGGACGTAATATCTCGCGTCGAATCTTTCCGCGTGGCTATCGCTTCCAAGGATCTCTCTAAGAAACACGGAATAGCTCGAAGGATAGTTTTCGGTGGCCAAATGAGGTCTTTTGTACGACTATCGACCCTTTTCAGAAGGAAGGTCCTGCTACGCGACTTATTCCCATCGCGCTGGCTCTTTCTTTTCACAGGATAATGATTGTCCTTGCGTGAGAACCAGGCAACAACGGGAGCCCTGATCTAACCGCAATCAGAAACGTGCCGCGAGCGAGATTCTTCGAATCTTACCGGTCAACCGATTACCACCTAGATCAGCTTGTTTTTCGTTCCCCGTTGCTAACTAGATTCGTTCGAACAAATCACCGATTCATCGACGATGATTACCGATTCCCGGTGTACGTATATTAGAATAGCATAGCGTGCAGAATTGCCTCCCTACTGCATAAGTATCCCCCGAGTGCTATTTTTCACGACGCGTAGCCGACGTGTTCCATTCTCAATCGACCGGGCTCGACTTTCGTTGTCAAAGCTCGCAATTGAGCCGACTACGCTGTATTGGAAATTCCTTCGATGAATGTTGAGCGATGGAAACGTCCGCGCTGTGTCGCTTCAAAGACAATAGCAGATTCTCTCTTCCGCATTCTCTGTCGCTCTTTCTCTCTTGAGAGTCGGCAGAGCTGAACTTTTTAATCAGGTTTCCTATTAATAAAGGAGTGGTACACTGTGCCTTTCTATAACGCGGGCCCCCGAAGAGCAATTGGAGAGAGATCATCTTTCGTAATTAAAAATCTAATTATTTTTCTGCCAACGAGCAAAATCTATGAAGATTGCGCGGGGCTGGTACTAAATTGAAAAATTCCCTCGAAACAGGAACAGGTTGTCCTCGCGACCGCGCACAACTCGAGCAGGCATTCCCGAGAGCGACAGTTCCGCTGTAATGAAACGGTCAACGGGACCGTGCTCGTTTTTTTCTTTTTTCGACAATCCCGACTATTGTCGAAATTCAACAAATAGATGTCGTTGAAAGAGGAATTAGAAGACCGCGCTTTGTAGGAAACTGGTTCTCTTTTAGGAATGCCTTCTTAAAGGACACGGTTACCGTGCCGGGATTTCTTTCTCAATGACTCCGAAAATCGGTTTCCTCGACTTCAATGTGCGCAACCTTGCCTCGAGCCTGACGTGCTCTCTATTGAAACCGCTACAGAATGCCGTTCTTACCGAATACCCTGGCGTACCTGCTACTTTCCGTGAATGCAACCAAGATTTAGGATCGAATCGTTAGAATGCACCTGAGCTACCTGCATCGGTATGGTTACGATTTGGGAAAACGCGGCTCTCTGGGAGCGAGCGAAGCGAAACTGGCGTTTAAATGCCGGCCAGTAAACACGGTTCATTTCAAGGGTAAAGGGAACCGTTAGTAGGTTCCTCGATTTTTCTCGGAAAACCAGCCCCCTTGGGCAACCGTAGCTTTCCCACGAATAAAATTTCACGTGTAAAGTTTCGATCTTCTACCCTGTTTTTCGTCCACGCAATCTTCATCGTGCTCGTTTTAGTCAAGTCCCTAGCCCGGTTACAATATTGAAAACTAGGTACTTAGTTTTACGGTGTGTCGAAGTTGAACTTTCACGATTTTTATCGAGTCACCTCTAGCGTAGCGTTGAACGCGTTTTATTAAGAAGTCTGTCGATATCTATTTATACGGCAACCTTTTGTTATTCATGCGACCTTCCACGGCAACGTAACGTATCTCTTTGCAAGTAAAAATAGAACTCGGATGCTAGAAGATGAATTTCCTATTTCGAAATGCATTCGCTTTTACGTACACCACGTATTCGAGTATAACTTTAGGGGTTTAAAATTCTATAAAAATCTATCGAAACCACCCGAATACACGGGGATATTAATTGTTTCGATAACGTTCTTATATTAGAGGCGACTTAATGGAATGGCTAATTGCTGATCGTGCGGGTATGCAGATCAGTGGTGGTAGAGGCAGAATGGGGTTGAAGGGGCCAATTGATGAATTAACAGGAAGGGTTAATCGGCGTACCGCAGGGATGAGGGTAATGCGATCTCGGGAAGTGCGCGTGGTTTGCCGGATGTGGCAAGTGGGAATGCGAGTGTGCCGCCATTGTGAACGGATAGCCCTGGTTATCCATCTCCATGTCCATTCCAAGTCGACAGCGCACTATCTGGAGCACTGGATACGAATCCATCTTCCTCTTTTTAACTCGCACTACCAGAGTCCAAGGTACAACCACTTATCGGAACGTCTCTTTAACTCTTCCGTGTCGCTCAATTAACACGTGTCAGTCATGACCAATGTTTTTCCGCATCAAAAATTCCGCGTCGTCGAACCTCTACGATGTTCCTGTCCCGCGATCGTTTTCTCGACGCATCAAGAAAACCGAGTTGCAAAACGCGTACGCTGACGTGAACGAGGAACGGAAAAATCGAAGGCGAAGTTACGGCACGCACTGTCTTCCTCTCCTGTTTATGAACTACGTTTGCGCATCACATGTCTTCGCTAGGGGATCTCTTCTCAAGGTCATCCCATGCACTTTCTCATCGATCGGTCCGCGATCGTGTATGCCAATCACCAATGTCAATTATTTTTACACCCTTGTCAGAGGGTTGCCGTTGAACGTAGGAATTCTTGTTGAGAGTCTCGTCTCCGCGAAGAACGTCACGTCGACGCAAAGTTTCTTCTCGACACGTCCACCCTTGGCGTCCCTGCGCGTTCAGTTTGATCGTTTCAGACGGATGCGAGGGCACAACAACTCGACAGGCATTCCACGAGATCTCTGTTGACCCGCACGCTGAGGTGTCCCACAGGTGGTGGTGGTGGTGGTTTCGTTCCAGAGCCGAGGCTTAGGATTCCTTTCAAAGGACTTCCAAGATGGCATTCCCCGCACGCCGCGTTCACTGGCCAGCACGGATTAACGATGAAGAGGACGAAAGTATCGCGGGCTGTTGTTCGATTCACAGCATTCTTCGACACGATGCTCCTGCTCCCGGTTGCTGCGAGCATCGACTGGTCGATATACCGTGACGATTCGAGCGACTCGACGCGGTCGAGGGTTGAATTTCCACGGGGGTTGTTCCACAAAGCGAGTAGGATCGGTCAACGGTTGCGTTCACAGTGTCGATAATGCGTGTCGGCCATTGATAAGAGGGACAACAAACGATACAGGACGTGTTTCTGGTTGTCATCCGGCTGATGACGTTGAACGAAACCACCAAGGGGTGGAGCTAGGGCCTACCATCTACCCCGTACGCGTCTAATTCATCCGAGTTCCAGGAAGCTCTGTCCGATCGCGTGACATGCTCGCTTTAACCGGAAATCGGGAGGGGGTGGGAAGAGTGTATTTCGAATGGAAGCGATATCGTGTAACCGCCGCTCGGATTGGCAAGCTAACGCGTGAGAGAGGTATTGATTCGGTATTCCGACAGATATTGCATACTCAGCTGTTGCATCCTACATCCTCGTTTACCGGATCTCGATTTCGAAAGTACCTGTACTTGCTAGCGATACGAGCTTAGAGCATGAGAAATACTTACATTGATCGACAGAGGTTGTCTCGTATCGTCTGGTTGGTCTAGGGGGTGGACGAGGAGGAAGTGCAGGGGGTTGATGCGTTCTCGATGTCACTTCAACGCCACCGTCGCTTTCACCCTCTTGTCCTCTCTTGTTTCCGCCGGTTTGCACCACGTGACACTGGCACTTGCTTTTCGAAGGAGCCGACACCTGAGCGTGAAAATTTTCGATGAACCTCCTAGATCTTAGATCCTTCAGATAAAGCAAGGGATAAAAAGCGGGCCTGTTAAAGAGTATCTACGGGATGAGCTGTGTCTATCGTTTAGGAGGAATTAAAGCACGTTTGTCGTAACGCGCTGATAAATTGCGTAACGATCGGCGTTATGGAAGCCATGACGGCTTTGCGTCAAGGAGCAAGTGAATTAATGATTAACGACCGTTGTCGGCCGCAGGCGCGTTTAGATTTTACCGCAATTGTAGCGAAACGCGTCGAGCCGTTCAAGCATTCCAAAATCGATCCAACCAAGCTTTCAAATTCGGATTTCAAACCGGAAATTATCGAAACACGATCTCGTTAAAGATACCTGTATCGAGTCTACTCCGATAAGCGACGCATTTTTGGTATCGTTGCTCTGCGAATGCTGATGCCCGTGAATATGCATATGCCCATGATGGTGTCCATGGTGTTCCAAGCTCGAAGGAGCTCTGTCCCGTTGTCGAGAATCAGAGTGACTCGAGTGCAGCGAGTGTACTTGCTGTAAATGATGATGATGATCGTGGACGTGGTCTAAACGGCTGTGCGTTCTCGTATTGGCGTTCGACGAAGACGACTCGCAGGATATGCCGGAGCTGACGTGATGATGATTCACGCTAGAATGTCCGGTTAAGCTTCCTGACGAGCTGCCGTGGTGATGGCTGGCCAACGGCGTGGTCGAAAGACTGCTGTTCGCGTTCACCGCGTGTCGATGGACCGCAGGCGAGCCGCCGTGATTTAACATGCTTGAATTCGAGGAGGCCCCGCTCATCGCGCTGGAAGTGCCATGGTGATCACCGGAGAAGCCAGAATTTGAGGGATAGTGGCCGGTCAACCCTGTGCCGCCACCGAGACGATGATGAGTGGTCGGTGAATTTCTGTGTCCCATCGTGGCCGAAGTCGGTATTGGATTCGGATGGTGATGGCTACTCGGGTTTCCCGTCGCAGTTTGGCTTCCGTGATTCGAACCGGGACTACTCAGAGGGCCAGAGCTGCCGTGAACGTGGCCGGCCAGGCTAGGCGCCAGATTTCCATGATGGTGCCCCGTCATCCCCTGGGGACCGTGCGGATGATGCACGGTCGCCGGTCCGTGGTGATGGGTCACGTTCGCCGGCTTGGTGTTTCCATGGTGATGATGAGTGTGCTGCCGCTGGTGCTGCTGGAACCCCATCAAGCCGTCTCCGACGTCCAGATTCGTGGGGCTTCGGAAATTGTCGGCGTGCTTGTGAACGTGAGCATGGGTGTCACCGTGGAAGTGGCCGTGCACGTTGCGTTCCGCTGACGTCGGCTCGTGATGGTGCTGATAAGGATTCAGGACCTGCTGAATATTCTTCAGCTTATCTTTGCCCGATGCGGCCTGCTTCTGCGATAACCCGGCGTGATCCTCGAGCTGCTTGTCCAGATCCTTCGCGGACGTCTCGAGCAACGCCGTGTTAGGCTCCAGCAAAGGACTGGGGCTGGAAGTTAGGCTGTGTTGGTTGTCCTGCAAGTTGCTGGATTCCTGAACTCTGCGCGCGGCCTCGAACGCCAAGTTTCGAGAGAGATCCAAGTTCCTCGGGCTGCACGAAAGATTGTGACCGTGTCTCGACAGTATGGCGCTCTGACCCTCGATCGATCTCGTATTCGGCGATAAACCAGCCTGATGCTCCATGATATCGACGTTCCTGCTATTCTCCAAATTGATCTGTTGGCTTTCTTGATGAGATAGCGGACTTTCGAGTCTTCTTATTGGTTCGAAAGCACTCTGAAGCGCCTCCAAACCCCTGGGGAGTTCTTGGTTGTTGGAAATTCTTGTGCTTCCCACGCCCCTCTCCGTTCTGTCCCTCTGCGTCCTCATGGAATCCATGCTACTCATCGCGGAGCATTGGCAAGGGTGTTGCGGATTTTCCGGAACGTCCAGGTCGGTGGTTAATTGCGGCTGGGACATTTTGATACCTGAAAATACGATTACCGTTGCGTAAACTCAGAGAGAAGGAGGAAAAACGACGAAACGATTAATTATCGTTTGTTGAACGAAGGAACGAGGTTACGTTAGAAGGCTTTCATCGATTAAGCTCGATCGAACGATCCAAGGATCGAAGAGATCTATTTTCGCGATTGCGATCGATCACGAACGGTTCGCGGGTCAGTCGCAACGTATTTCTCGCATCTCTCGTCGAGAAGCGATTCGTTTCCATACCGGCGCCTCGTTGCACTTGATAAATCGTTTCGGATTACGAAACAGCAGGAGTCAGCGCGTATAAGCAGCGATCACGTATGAAAAGTAAAAATGAATGATTTTCGTCTCTAGTAGAGGTGTCCGTAGTTGCAACAAATCACTTGGCAAAAGGTGCCGCGAGCTTCCCCCCGCCCCCCGCTCACCCGCGATCTGTGGGAAGATGGGCAGTCGGTTAAGGAACTAACGAATCTCCCAATTACGACGCAACGTGGGGCCCGTGCAATGGGATGATGCTAACTGCGGATATCGCATCCGTTCCGGACGCGGAAACGCGGAAAACTTTCGCAGCCTATTAGCGCCTTCCGTCGTTAAAACTTCTCTTGAATAGCTTTTAAGGAACTTATATAAATATCTTAGCGAGTATTAGACGATTCTTCTCGAGTTGTGAAGAGTGGCTTTCATGGTTCGCCATTGTACTTGTTGGAGAAAGAATCCCGGCCTGCAACTTGCTCCATATTGCCTTGTTAAAAAATTGTTACGTACCCCCGATAATAAGCGCCGCCGGAAGCTATCGTTCTTACCTTCCCGCGGGGGAAATCAATTAGCGACTTCGCGTATTCGAAGCAAAAGTTACGTGTCGCGTGGCGTACAGGATCTCCATCGATCAACCAGGATCGTCGTCGCGATCATTGCGATAGATAAGTTTAACGTAGTGCCCAGCTGAAAGTACCGTAACCTCGACGCATCAAAACGTAGTAAGTATATATCCACGTTGAAAATGCGACCAGCTGATGTTGATGTTGGTAAAAGTCTGACAGAAAATATCGCATTATCGCTCTTCTTATTTAGCCATTACCGGTGGCGGCATACGGGCCGATTTACGGGCTACTTTAAAGGAAAATCCGCTTAGCCTAATGGCCCCTTTGCATTTCACCTGCAAAATCGATCGCATCGACCACTGCCTTAAAGCACATTTGGTATCGGGCATCTAGTTACCGGCAACCAGTCCAAAGCAGTCCTCGTAAGTACAGTCGGCGGACTGTGAGGCCACTCGCATTCCTCGTATCTTGTTATACGAGCGCAAAGGCTCTGAAGGCCATGGTCAAGTTCGATGCCGATGGCGTTGCTCGGACGCGGTTCAGTTTTTCTGCCGTTCGACGATCTCTCGATTGAAGGAAGAATGGGAATACTTCGTGGCACGTGGATTTAATTTCGTTCACGCAGAAAACCGACGAACCCTCCTCCCCACCACGGGTGCCGCTGTTCCAGACGGTTCTCATCGAATGCCCGGATCGTAAAAAACGTTTCTCCTCCAAAAAGTGTTTATACGCGATCTCAAACCCGATGAAACCGGCGAGGTTGCACGGCGACGCCGATCGATCGACGGTCAAGTGGCAGAAAATTGTTTTCGTTCGAGCATCTGCTGGTCAAATCGAGGAGAATGGAAAGGGAAACCGAAACGACTTCCATGCGAAAAGATTAACGACCGTTCGAACAGGATCGACGACAGCCTTTATCTGAATGTTAGGAGCTGTTAATTTCTAGTATCCGGATAAACTGTCGGTTTTTGTTACCTTTTTCCTTCGGATACCGGTTTCGTCTTCGCGAATAAATGGGACGGTTGTGTCAACAGCGTCCACTTTGCCTCGATATCCTGCGACAGGAACGTATCCACCGTACGGTATAATCTATCCGGCGTGCTTTAAAGGTTCTCGCTCGTTATTCCATGGCATTCGTGCCACGGTAGCGTGAGAAAAATCTTTCGAGAACCAAGCACAACCCAGCCTCCGCTAGATTTCGCGATACGCAAACCGTGTGTTCGGTCGTTTTTCGCGTACGCTGCGAATTCAGTGTCCATCGTTTACCGATGGCGAAGAAAAAAAAAAAAGAAAGAACGTCGGTCGTAGCTCACCTGCTCTATCGAATATTCAAGCGGCCCGGTTTGCCGGATCCTCTCAATCACTGTCTCCTGGTGACGCTCCTTCCGCATGCCCGGTGATCGGAGCACGGATCTGAACACGGGGCGAAAGTCTATTTTCGACGCTGCCTCTCTGTTCCTTGGTCTTCCCACTGGAATACCTCGGTAGGTCGGTAGTCGTGCGCATTTTCGAAACGTCGGATCTCGCGCGTGGCGCCAAAAAACACGGCCGTATTCACCGTTGCACCGACGTACCACCGCGGAACACGGAACCTCTATCACATGCACGTTGCTCTTCTCCTCGGCGTCGACCGCGAATTCTCGTTAATCCGATTCCGAGAGTCGGTTCGCATCGCGTCGCGTCTCGTGTAGCGACGCAACGGCACGGCACGGCACAGCACGGCACAGCACAGGGCACAGCTTCTCGGCACAGAGCACGGAACAGCACACGACGACGGTCCCACGGGGACGGGTGAAAACGAGCGACGAGCTCTCCTGGAAGAAAGGAAGCGACGAGGATAGGAGCGGAGCGCAATATCGTGAGAGACTGTTGGTGCCTTCCACCTTCACTGGCAGCCGTTCTGCCTTGGAATGTGCCTTTGCCCCCTCCCCTCGAGCCCCTCTCCGCTCCTGTACCGGGCCTGGAGCCCGAGTGAGGGGCCCTCAGGGCCCCGACTCTTGCGCCGCAGTCCCCGCTCTGTCCCGCCATTCGAGGCTCGACCGTCGATTTGGTTCGAGGACCGCAAGTGTCAGGCCCACCCACTCTCGCGAGGCCTCGATGGGACTCGCTGGATAGGGTAGATCCGTACGGGCATCGTTGATCACCCGAATCAGGCCCATATTATGTTCACGAATATTCCCTAATCCGTCGTTTGTCCTATCATTTTGATATCGATTCCTTTGTTTCGTATTCATCGATAGATGGTTTTCTTTCGTCGTGGTTTCGTGCGCCAGGAGAAGTACCCTGCGACCGAGCATAGCAAATTTTACGAGCCAGGTATACTTAAACAAAGGATAGCGACGAGTTTCAGAGCGTACGAAGGATTAGGCGGTGTCTGAAGCAGGTACGGGCTCACGGTTAGCTCGGTTCATAATCGTTTAAAGTACAAAGGTATAATTTTCAGGGAGGGAATAGCGAAGCGATTCTCGTGAGCTCTCGAGGGCTCGAGGTTCGTTCTTTCTGTTCTATTAACACAATTACTCCGGGTAATGGCTAATCGGGGGTATAATGACCACGTCCTGATTATCCCTTGAATTTAGTTATAAAAATTCTCGAGCAATTACGCGCCGCAGAATGCAGCCTTCTTATCCGGTGAGAGACTCTTCGAGGAGTCCAACTGGAGCGCACTCTTACCGATCGATCGATCGCTGCTTCCTCTGCATTCGTTGCTGCTCGTAGCATTTAATCGTTGTTTACGGGTAGATACGTTATTATTTATATGGTTAATCAAGCGTTATTGATGCGGCTAATGTTACAGCGGGAAACACCGATCGAAACGTTAATTGCTCCATTGTACGGCGTGCATCGGGTACATGGTTAAATGCGATTCGAGAAAATGTGACGTGATATTTGTTGTCAACAGAGATCCGAATGGATCGTCGAGAAAGAGCGTAATTGCACGCGGACTATACAACAGACATGGAAGGTTACTTTTCGCCGTTCGCCCGTTCCACATAGATATTCGTTGCTTTAAACAATAGGATGCCGAAGACGGTCTTTATCGCGATAGCACGGAAGCACGAACCTTTGTGCTGATTTCTGTATGAATGGTCTTTGAATAAATATTCCTGAATCGATGACGGACAATAGACGTTGCGAAATATTTTAGCACAAAGATTTCCTCACCTACTTTTCACGCCGATGCATTATTTTTATCGGTAGAGTTTAACGTTTTATAAAACCCTCCTTCAACCGTGCAGAGACCGTCTGGATAACGGTGGCAGGTTCATCGAACTTTAAATTATTTAATTAGAAATTTCATGCGACCCGGCAGGTGTAGCTGGCGTCAAAAACAATGATTGCGTCTATATAATTTATTCCTTGAGACATTCGTTGATTGCAATATGGCCCCGGTATTCTTTATTCGCATTCTCATAGTAGTCCGGAGAAAGAAAGAACTCTCCAAGTACAATAGGCTACGTAATTAAGGGTCAAAAGTTTTTAGCTTCATTAATTACGCGAACACTTCAAACGATGCCATTATCATCCCGAGAATGCTGCAAGCAAAACGGTGCGCTATGCATAATGTAGTTTCGTTTCTTCTCGGCTTCGGGGCCATTTTTCTGAATCAATTCGGCGAAAAAATAAGAAATGCGAATGGCTTAATTGCGACAGCCTCGTAATTATATTAGAAAAAAGGTGTGGATCCTGAAACTGTGATTTTATTTACAGTTTGTCTGTTGTTATTTAAAAAAAATTATATTTTTACAACAAAAAGCAAAATATCGACACGAGTAACAGTGTTAAATATTTTGTATTAATATATGTACTTCTGATGTTCTTTAATCAAGATTAGTTTTTAAAAAACGATGTTAAAGAATCGATAGGTATTTATGTAAAAAAAGAAAATTATTTTGAAAAAAAAATTTTTTAATGCGACGACAATCGATAACTTGCTGTGGATAATTTAAAGTAGTAACAAAATTCACGGTATTGCCTGCAGGTGGCGACACCGACGCCCGCCGATTGGAAGAACGTTTGATTTGACGTTTTCTTTCTCAAAAGTGTTCGTTGACGCGAAGTGGTGCAGCTGTTCGTTAATTGGAAATTAATTTGTATCGATTAGTTGAGAGAATTTAGTGAATACATGTATACTGTATGCTCAAATGTTAGCTCCCGGTGTAGTGTAACGGAATTTCATGAAGTTACATCGAGCAGTCAATTTGGTAAGTTAAAATTCTTAAAAATAATTATTGTTAACCAAAGCGTCTAAGTGCTTGAAACGGCGGGAAAGCGAATTAGACGTTTTTGATAAACTATAGTTGAAATATAATGCAAGACATGCAAATGTTTTCGTTATTTAATAACATCAAACCAATTGTTCGAGGATCAATTGAAATATTAATGGAAATTCGCAAATAAATCAAATTAACGATTATTCTATTACGTGTCACGATTGGAATTCAATATGTCAGCCATTATCGACACTTGGTCTTGACAAAAATTTATATTTACATATTAACATTTACGAATATTAATTAGCGAGTACTATTCATTAAACAAATAATGCTGAAGTAACACAACATATTCTTACTAAAATTTCAATGGTTCCAAATATACTACGCGTGTTTTATATTGATATTCAATTCCAAACAATTTCTTTTTCAACGTAACAGGAAGATTCTTCCTGGTATTTCAATGAACGTTCAAGGCGTTAATCGTGTAAACTGTTTACTTCTTTTTTCGCCGTGTTCTACGACGGATATAAAGCTGGATCGAACGGCCTGTATATATTTTTAGAGTACACTCGTAGGCCGTTCGTTTTTGTTGACGTTTTTTCTCGTTACGTTCGACCATATCGCTAGCTAGCGCTGCGCATACCTCTCAGTCCTCTTTTCTTTTCCGGGCATGCACGAATGTGTGTTTCGTATTCTCGCCCTCCATTTCGAGATTATGTTTCGATCGCGGGCCGAATATTTTAAGAGACAGTTTGATGGAAACCGACGATCTTAATCGACCTATTTTTCAGAATTCGCACCCCGGTATATTTTGGTGACGTCGAATCCGTGGTATCGGTGTTCATCGAGAAAAGTGTTCCACGCCGTTCTGTCCTGTGTGTGTTCATCGTCACGATACATTTTTCTGGTAAGTACTTCTAATTTATATCAGTCTACTTGAACCTGTTCCAAATACTAGAATAGACCGAAACGTATATACCGTGAGTTTGTTACATAAATTTGTATGGTGTGGTAAATGTTCTCGTTTATACGATTCATTTTGTCCTGCTGTGGGTAATATGTAGATCTTAACGATAATATATTACATCACAACTTTTGAGGTAAATACTAGCAATTTGTCAGCTGAAACTTTAAAAATTTGAAAGCTTGCATATTTAAATATTTAAAGTTGAATATTTGAATTGAATTGGAATATTTGTTTATTTACATTCGAAAACTTGAATTTCTGAATTAACCAATTGGAAATTTCGATGATACAAACACGATGACAAAAAAATCAGAGAACCACTGTTTCTTGGCATTGCTTTTTAAAAAGTACCTCGAGCAGAAGGTATCGGTAGCTCCCTCGCCTTTCACTGTACCACGTCCCCGTTTTTTCCTTCAACCTCTCCAGACCGAAATGGCGGAGAATTATGAGCGGGTTATAGTTTACCGGGCGAGGGGGGTGGCGGTCAACAATTTCGCTAGGAAGCCGCGAGTCAGAAGCCGGCTGGACCAGCCGGGGGCCTTCGTATTCGGACCATTAGTCCAATACGGCAATTCGTCAAATCGGGAGAAATGTAGTATCAATAACGTCCCGCAGCTGCTGCCATCGAAGCATGCATTTTCCTGACGCGCAAATTGCGCGCGCACAGCCTCTCTCTCCTCGAGCCTACACGAACGACAATTGTTTCCGATTTTCCCGATCCCCCCGGCCCTCCTCGCCCCCGTTTCCCTGCCCCTCGATTGTTTTTGTCCCGTCCCGCTGTTTTTCCAGTTGTTTTGCCACCGCGTAATCTGCGAACCGATCCTTCGGTTGGTACCGTTTCGACGAGATCCTCGATCGCTTTTTTCCCTTCCGAATTCGGAATTCCTTTTAACACTAGATTTACCAGAGCAGTCAAAATGACCAATTGGTGATTGTTAATGGCAACCTTATAAATTCAAAGTGGTAAAGCTTCCAAAATTTATTATGATTTTCTGCAGAAGGTATGAATAAAGATTTGTTTTCTATGTATTTGGTATTTTTTCATGTAATTTTCAATTCCATTTCTTTCATGCAAATAAGTATACTTCTACGTCGGTAGTTCTAGCGTTAAAAGGCGAAACCCAAATAGAACCGTCTTCAAAAATCTCTGTATGCAAAGTATCGAAATTAAATACCGATGGAATCAGTTTGTATTGAAATTTACATAACTGCAAAGGGTTAACGGCGAGTCTTCGCGACTTGGTCAAATTTAACGCATCGGAAGACAGTATCATCGATCTCACGCGATTGTCATCCGTTGTTAAATATTTTTCCAGCCCCAATTCGATCGATACCCCGATTTGATACGTTATTTTTCACGGTTGGCACGCGGCTAAAACACGTGTCCAGCCCGACCACGTGTCACCGTTAATTTCCTGCGGTTTCCATTCTCGAAATCGTGCTCGACGGAAGTCTACGACCGATGTGTGATGTTTGCGGATAAATCCTCGTGGCCTGTGCCCGGCGCTGACCCTCTCGCGCAAGCAGCCTTCTCTCTTTCTCTCTGACACCACCCCATTACCTCTCCCTCGCTCTCCTCTCTCCTTTCTCTCTCTCTGTTTCTTTGGCTCGCTTCCTCCTACCGGTATCCTCGCTAAATAATAAATACGAGAGGGTTCTCCGGGAATACCCCGAGGGTGCCATTAGCGGGGTACAGGCCTCGGACCACCCTCTCGCACCCTTCGAAACCGTCCTCCGGCTTGCACCTACCCCCGCACGTCCACCCCTTCGCGCGGCTTCTTCCACGACCCGAAACGCGAGTCTAATACACTTAGAAAGGAGAGAGACGCTCGCGTTCTCGCGTTCTACGGGTGGAAAGGGGCGAGGGTCTCTCCCCCGATCGCTTTATGGACGCCCCCTGCTTTCTCTTCGTTTTCCTCGACTCGCTTGACGAACGAGCCTCGAATAGACGAACGCGTCCTTAAAGTTCACGGAAAGACCGTGGGCTAGATCATATTTTCAATGCCACCCCCGTTCGCCTTCGTTCGCGTCCTCCCACCCCCCCCCCTTCGAACCCTCCCGCTTTCCGTTCGTTCCTTTCGCGCTGTTTCGAACCGATATCGGTTTTTGGTTTCTACGGATCGGTGGAAGAAGTCACGATGATTAAGCTCGCGTCGAACGGACTTAGCGAAGGAACGACCACGACGGCAGTCGAGCGGAGAACTTTTAATCAGCGGACAGCACTTTCCTGCTTTTTTTTTCCTTCGTTTCCTACTTCTTTTTTTCGCCGATCTTCCCCCCGCCGTGGAACAGACCCACCCGGCCTCGTCCGGAATTCGATGCAAAGAAACATTGAAACGGGTACGGGTCCACCTCTGGATATCTGTAGCAGGCTTCCTGTAGATCTAATAGGGCGAGCCGGTGGACGCCTGGAAAACGTTGACCACTCGCTCTAGCCGGTCAAACGGTTAATCGAGGCCATTGCGACCGAACAGCGGTTCTCAGCCCGTCCCCTCTTCGTTTCGATTTACAAACTCTGGAGAACTGGCGCTGCTTTCCAAACTTTCGTCCCTCGGTGTAGGCAGATCGTTTTCCCCCGTTACTCGTTCCAATTAAGACAAGCTTGGGACCAACGCCGACAATATATTTCCTGCATCGAAATCGTTCATCCGGGATCCCTTCCCCCTGTGAACGAACTAAAATCTTTGCCAGCGTCTTCTTGACCAGCTAAAACGTTTCCAATAGCATTGAAACCTTGTTAAATTAGCGTCTAAGCGAAAAACTTGTTCTCTGTCCGAGACTTACGTCAGGCTTGCTCACGTTTTCAGAACGAGCTTTCGATCGCCAGCCTCTTTCATCGATCCTTGCTCCCGGAGGAAACGCATCCGCAAAGGGAAACAGAGGATCGAACGACCAAACGCATCGGGAACGTGCAGCCGGGGAAACGCGAGGCGGCACACGAGGGGTAAGTATCAATAATTGAGCACCATGGGGCTTGGCCATTTAGCGGTCGAACGAAGGGGATGGATCGCGGATACCCATGGTACGGGGATATCGGTGGATGTATCGCACGGCGAGGCCTGCTATCGACATGTCGACGATGCCAGGCCGGGGCTGTATATTCCACGATATAGGAAACTATCCTAGCCGCGATCATGATACGCGAAAATACCATCTGTCATTCGGGGGTGCGTGCCAGAACCCGTCCCAATGGCCGACCACCACCCACCGCGATTTTCACTGGGTACCCCTCGCCTTCCCCTTCGTTCTGTCGCTCGTTGCTTTTATTTGCTTTTTCTTTCTTATTCTTAATGCTTTTACCAAAATGCACTGTTTATTTGGATATTATTGGATTTATGTGATTTGTTTGACGCGACTGCGAAAAGTACATGATTTTATTTATTGTAACAGATCTGCGTTCCGTAATTAAATTCAAATGTAATACAATTTTGTAATACATAGTGACACAGTAAAATCTACCGTTTTCCGAATATTTCAACCAGAAATTGTATCGTACGAGCATAGAGAAATTTAATTATAAAGAATTAGGGTACACAAATATTTAAGCAGACTATCAACGGTTTTAATATTTATTTAAATAAATCAAATTTAGCGTAAGGAAACATGCTTGTCTTAACGTGACTACAGAAGCATGAAATCACATTGAAAAGGATTGGTTGTCATGTGTTGTACTATTAACACGAAAACATAAATATTTACGCTGGTATCGTGATATTGTATCAGTATTCAATGGTTAAGACTTGTTAATTGAAATACGTGTCAATCATTCTTGGATCTCTCTACGATATAACATAAACTTATCCTCCGTGTCTGGATTTACGGAATCGAGTTGTATTTTTATCGCACTATACTATAAGTATAAAGTAAGTACGTATAAAGTTAGCTCGACTAAACGTCGAAAACGGTTTCCTTAAATAGCGTGACCGTAAAACCCAGTTAATCCGGATCCACGGAACAATTCCGGATCTGGAAACAATTGGCATAAACGACGCGCACGTGAGGTAGTATCGAAACTATTTAGTTGCCACCGGCAGTCGTGCCCCTCGTGAATAATTGTGCCCCCCTTCCTTCTCTCTGCCTCTCTCTCTCTCGCTCTCTCGCTCTCTCCGTAGTCGAATTCATTTTCCAATTAAGAGGTACGATTTGCATTTGACTCCGGCCGTCGATCGATAGCTGCCACGCTAAATTGAGGTCGTCGACGGGAATCGCCGTCGAAAAACGTGGTTAAGCGTGACTAACGATAACTCGAACGTCGCGGTACAATGTGTCGAACAATGTGTACTTATCGTGGCACAAATATCCCGAATCGTTCCCTCGGAATCGAGTCTCTTTTTTTCCTCCTCTCGTTTTTTCCTTTTACGATCATACCGGGATGCATCCTCCCCATTCTTCTATTCTTCGTCTGCGTGAAATCGTATCGGTCGCCTCTAAAAGCCGTCGAGCTCGGCGTTAATGCTTCACGGTTCCGCGCGTTATTAAAAATTTCCTTCGCCTCGCTGGGAACGAGCCCGTTTCGATCGCAGCCACCCTACGGAATCGATGGACCGATCTCGTGAACGCTGATCTCGAACTACGGTTTTAATGAGTTACGTTGGAGAAAGATTAAAAATAGGCTTAACCCTTTGCACTCTTTTGTCGAGCGTGACACGACGTCAATTTTTATCACAGTAACTCCTATACGTCGTGTCACACTCGACATTTTTAAAGTGCCATTTTAAATACATAGTAGAGGACAAAAGTTTAAGACGACAGGACAACGCATAAGCATACTTTAATGTTATGCAAATATCGTTCGTATACTTATATCTATCGTCATTATGGTAGAACACTATTTATCGATTAGCATAGAGTACGAATTTTGTTTATCGTGCTACTTCTTATCAATCAATTAATTCGTTTTCTGTGACCTTTTCGTCTTAAACTTTTGCCCGCTACTGTACGCGCAACGTCGAACAGCGCCGCGGCTGAAAAGGGTGGTAAGAGTCGATCGGTAAAATTCCTCCCGATGCGTCTACGCGCGTCTGGTGTCGTGGCTCCGTTTCCGCGTTTTAACCCCCATTAGTGACCCAACCCCCGGAGCCACGACACTCCGAGGGCCAGGACTCCGTTACAACTTGATGTTATGTAAAAATAGCTGGGGTTTCCTGGGCCGCTCGCAGACGCACCGGTTCTCCGTGTATATTAATGCGGGCCGAAAGAAGAGCGAGAACGAGGAGGAGAAAAGCGCGCGCGCCAGACGAGATCCAGTCGAACCCCGAGAGCATCTGCTCGCCGCTGGAATATCTAAATAAATCCGCGTGTCGGCCACCCTTAAAATCCTTGAGTCGAATAAGTAATAACGTTCGCCAGCCAACCGCGGGTTCAGGTCCTTCCCGTTTCCCGTATTCCGCCTTGCCCCCTTGCCTGCATAAGCGAGCGCGTCCGATTTCGGGACTTTAATTGGCCCGGGGGAATTCCGCTGCGTGGACTTACTTTACGAGGAAACTTTCCAGATATTTCGTGTCCCCGTGGACGAGAAAATACATATTCTTTTCTTTTTTTATCTTTCGGCTCGTGGGTCAGGGTAGGAAAGGGGAGAAAGGAAGGACACGAGAGGCCGTCTCGATGTAACGCTACTCTTTCTCCTTGGCGAGATTTAATCAGTTTTGCAGTGGGAGCTACGGTCGATCTGACTGGATTATGGAATCGTTGAAGCGAACGCGGAAGTTTCGTTGTTCGTCCCTGAACTTATTGTACTTAGTTTTTGAAAACCTTCAAAAGCCTCGAAAGGGGGCGGGGAAACGATCGAGGCGTTGATTTTGGCTTCCGTAACCGTTGAATCGTTTTAATTTAGCTTGTGGCAGGGAAATATTCTACGTTTCCGGGCGCTAATTCCTGCTCGTTGTTTAAGGGAGAAGTTCCGTGATAAAACTGGGTATACATCTTTGCCCAGTTTAACGAAGTTGTAAAGTTTACAGATGTCGTAAACAAGGGAGCTTTCAAATTTTACCGATCGCTATGCACTTTCCTATTTTTATTCCGTATACTTCATTTTATTCTATTATTTATTTTCGCGGTAATACCGTGATGCTTTCCTTGAAAATCAAGTCGAACGTCATCTTTCAGTCACCGTGGTTATATTATAATAATTACGTAAAATAATGTACTCTTTAGTAGGGTAAAACGGAATTCGATGCGTCCGAAAAATATTATTTAATTTGGCTCAACTGAACAGTTATGTGCAAGTTTAAAAAACAGAACATATTATTTTGAAACTTGCAATATGTAGACAATTCTTGACGTCTCCCATACGTAATTGTACGTCAAGGGGTTAAATTTATGTTAAACAAAAATCTAGATTTCACGTATCTAAATCGCTCTCGTTTAAATTCACCGTAGACACCGCGTTGAAATAGATCGGGAAATTCAGCGGAACACAGAATTTATCGATGTTTCATTCGGAGCAGGTTATTGCTTGGTAAATTGCACAGTTCCTGAAGAGCAATTAGTTGATAGTAATCGCGGGCTTTAGACAGTTTTCGTACATAGATTAGCACGGGCGTTGTACCCGCGCGCAAACACACGAGAGGGGCCGTCGAGTTCATCGCAACGACAGGACGATTTACGAGGTTTCACAGGCCCGCCTGTCGGCCAGATAGAGCGAATGTGTCAATTACGATAAAGCTCATCGGCGATCGATGTATCTGATGAAATTATTTAGACGCCCGCTGTCAAGCAACGACGCGAACCTACCCCCGTGGTTTCGCCGCGATATTACGCGCTGCCTCGCACTATTGTATTGCAAATACAATTACTCCACCTATAAATGTCCGCTGTTGTACTCCAGTTATTGCTTTATTTATACACGCCCGGCCAAAACGCGCGTCGGATAATTAAATGGAATTGTTTGAGCGGGATAAAGTGATTAAGAACGTAGGCTAGAGGACGTGAAAGCGTACGGTACCATAGGTAGAGGAATAAACGTAAGGTGTGCCTGTCGTTAATAAAGTTTATTCTAAATGTCGTACAATTGCAATATTAGGTGCTATCTCGACGCTATCGTGGTCGCAGCCAGTCGATCTGTAGTATTCGAGTTGTCGCTTTGCTTCGGTTAATAGTTTCCCCTCGCGTTGGCTCGATCCTCTCATCTCCTTCAAACTTAAAGCGAAACATTTTCGAGGAACTTTCTGGCGAAACTCGTTACGGTATTGGCGACGAACTTGGTAAATTTCTCATATAATTGCGTAATCTGTTGATTAGTACGTCTTCCTTGTCGTTTATTCTTTGAACTCTCCGCGGTCTTCTTTAATGCCGCCCTCTTGAACGCCTCCCGTCGCTTTATCTCGCAATTTATCGCGGGTGGTTCATCCACGGTGAATTTGTCAATGCTTCCTCGCTTCTCGCAACTTTCTTCTCCATCCGCGTTCACTTTTTGCATCCTCCTCACTTATTCTGCGCTTTTCGTTTCACTTATCATCCGCGTAAACGTTGATCTTCTCCTCGAGCATCCTCAGCTTGTCCTCGTTTGATAAGTCGCAGCTGCTGTTTCGATTGTTCCTTGCATGATCCACCGAACTGGTGTTCTGCGTCGCGTTGCTCAACTCGTTCCTTATCTTGTCGATTTCCGTTAATTTTTCGAACAACTCTTTGTCCCTCAACGCCCTTCTCATATCCTCCCCAAAAGCGACTTCTTCCAGTTGCTGCTCGTTCTTCATCTTCCATGCTTGCCGTTTGTTCATCAGCAGCATTTCATCTTCCAATCGGTTCTTCCCCGTTATCGGCTCCTCTTCCAACGGCTCTGGTGTAAAAGTGCGATCGGTGAACGTAAAACAGTTCGATTAAAACATGGAATACTCACCCTTGTCCTCGTTAAAGTTGCTCTGTTCCTCAGATTGGATGCTGGCCGCAGTCTTTGATACGTCTCTTTCAATCGTAGCCTTTTCCCCATCGGCTGTATCATCTTCTTTCCGATCGTTTATCAACCTTCGCTCGTCAGATCGAGCACTGTGCTTGTTGTGAAAATATAATCGTAACAAAACAAATATTATTTCATGCTTGAACGGTGTTACGCTTCATCAACGCGATACGCATACCTTTTCCCATCCGTGTCTTTCAGGTTTTCCTCTTTTCTAAAAGCGTCGTCACTGTTTCCGCTGGATTCCATGTTTTTCATATCCATAGAATTATAAATTAGAGGTTCCTCGTATCCCGAGTCGGAGGAATCCCAATAGGCCTTGTCCAAGTATTCGCGTTTTTGTCGCAGCGTCGCAGCTTTGTGCACGGTATCCTTATACCGTGGCTGATCAATAGCACTTGCACCTTTGTGGCGTTTCCCGTGCTTCTTTCTACGCTTCCTTTGCTTCTTATTACGCCTTGTAGGCTTGTCCAAGCTCCGGGTCATTCTTCGCCCTGTGTGGGAGCCAATGATGTCTGAAACGAGGCGGAAGACGGTCTGTAGGCGTGAAAAATCGACGCGAAACTGACAAGAAACGTTGAAGTTAACAGGCTTTACCCTTATGAAGATGTTGCCGGTTCACGTGTAGGTTCGAGTTGTTCAGTTTCACGAGATCTGGCTTATACATTAAAGACGTAAACGTATTTGGACTCGTCGAATGACTCGCCTTGCTCGTGTTACCCATTCCTCCTTGATACTGAAGAATCCTCCCGTTTTTCCTCCTGTCCGCTGCAAACAGCGACAACGGTTTCCCTTTCTTCTCGGCATCCTCTTTCTCTTCGATGTACACCAGCAACAAATCCAGTTGCTTCGCCTAAAACGATCAGACAGAAACTTTAGAAGCTGAGAAATTTTTCGGATAGACCAGGTGGAATTGATGTGATCAACCAAGTATTTGTGAATCGTCTCGATTTTCTCCTTATCCTTTTCCGTCAGCGCGCTGTACTCCTTTATCAGATTTTTTATCAGCTGAATCTTTACGGACAACTCGCCGATCTCTGCTTCGATTTCCTCGTTTGGGAAACTCTTGAACAAGAACTTGTCCTGCATAGAGTGATTTCGCGATTGTTCCTCGGGCGTAAAGGACAGCGTTAGCGGCTGAAACACAACATTTAGCGTGACGATACGTTTCCCGTCACAATTTTCACGCGGACTTTACATCGAACACGCGTCACCTGTTCTATCATATTCTGTTCGGGGTTCACTTCCAACATCCAGCCCAAGAACTCCATCAAATCCGACGGCAACGAGATACACGTTTTTCTTTGCACTTCGTCGAAAATCAGTCGATTGAGGAGCATCATGATTTTGTTCAACAGCTCCTCGGTATGCTTAATCTGCCGATTGAAGACGATTACGATGCCAGACCAAACTAGTCGAAACAGCAAATCTGTGAACCTACGTCGTCCTCGGTTTCAGTCTCGCGTTGCAATTTATCAGCTGCCACGGTGTCCCTGGTTTTGTGCCTCTGGTAGAGGCCCGGGCCCAGGGACGTCTTCAGGTCGTCGTTACTCTGCACCTGTTCAAAAATCTGCTCCACGATCCTTCCAGCAAGCTCGCCGTGAAGAGCCGAATCCATCTGCGATTCATCTTCTATGTTTTCGGCCGTTAGCAGCGACGAGATTCCTCTTTTCTGGTTGTCGTTGACTACGTTTGCCTGAAACGTCCCAGTCTTTCCTTAAATGTATACATTACGTGCCGTGGTTTTTGTCGTAACGGCAATGGGAACTAAGTCACCTTGATTGCTTACGTTCTGCTTATGTATCTTATTGCGGTGCGGTTTTCTTCCACCGTGGACTGTCTCCTCGTCCTGACTCGCTTTACTCTTCTTCACGTTAGTGTGACGACCCGCGTTCTTCGATACGGTCTTCTTACGCTTCTTGTTGCGACTTTTTGCTTTCGAATCGGTCGAATGCTTCTTGTGGTGTCTCCGTTTTCTCCAGCTCTTGCTCGATTTGCTGGTACGATTCTTCCTCTTCTGTTGCTTCGACCCCTTATCATGGTGCTTCTTCTTGTCCCCGTGCTTTTGCCTCTTCGAACTGGAGGCACTTCGAGCGATCTTGTTGTAGCCGTCGTCATCGTGTTCCAAAATATCTCGATAATCCACCAGCTTGTTGCCCGAGCTGGGATACTTTTCAGGTGACTTGTTGTCCATGTCTTCGTAGGAACTTAACAGCTGAAGCTTGTTATTCATCTTGTCCTCGTTCTTCGAGTACCGACTGTAGTCCATCCTCTCGGAATCGCGATGATGCTGATTCACGTCGTCGTAAAACGTGTCGTATGGAAACGCGGTGTCCCTTTTAACTCTGCTTTCGAATAATCGCTGTATGTCCAAGGACGGAGCCACGACAAGCGCAACGTTCGACTCTGTCGCTACTTTCGAAGGTGTACTGTCCGTAGTAATGGCGGTTCCGCCGGTACTATTCGCTGTACTCTGTTCGTGTCTGGTTGCGCTCGTTTCGGTGTACCCGGGCGTATTTGTTTCCACGGTCTTCAAGCTTCTGCTGAGTCTCACCCTGATGTCCTTGTCGAAGTCATCGATCCAGTCCAGGGGTTCCACAAAAGACTCGTGCAGGTCCCCCGAGCTAATAATCGTCTGTTTCGCGCGATCTATATTTTGGACGCGTTCCCGTGATTCCTGATATTTACGGTTCTCGCAAGGAGACCGCGAATCTGTGTCAATATATTTCTTCCGGTCTGTTAATGACCAGCTCGCGGCATCTTTCTCTGGCTGTTCGCCGTTTCTCGCTCGATTCACCTGCGATTCAAGGTTTATAGAGCGAAAGAAAGTAAATCGGGGCAATAATTTATTGGAAATGCTTAGGTTTACTTTTTTCTCCCTCCCTCTCACGCTCCTCTTTTCGTTTCTCTTTTTTTTTACCTTTTGTACTCGCCATTCAGCAGCCGCGCCACCGATACCACTCAGTCCTCGTAATTTCTCCTCGGTGCTGTTACTTTGCTCCGACCCGCCTTTAAACATATCGTCCGTGCTTTTAAGGGCAAAATAATTACTTCGGGTAACGTTGGTGTTGCTGGCAGCGCCTGCGACGGCGGAACCTTCTAACTGGCCAGCTCTCTCGCCGATTTCGAATTTCCCTGGTTCATCGTGAGCGAGCAAAAGGGGACATAAGTTGGGGCTAAAAGCTGAACGGCAAAGTTCGTGATCGACGCGTAACGATCGGTACGGTTCAAGGGAAGCTGATCGAAAGCAACAAAACGCTTTACCGGACGTTTCACCCGTGTCTGGATACACTTCCGGAGGTTCGGCTTGATCTTTCAGTTGTTCGCCGATTTTGTCTTTCGGATGTAATTTGTCGTCAGCCTCGTAGTGCATTCTTTGATCCCCTTTAATCCTCGGTTTGCTCTTGGTCTCATCCTCGTTGCTCCAGTCGTACACTTTCTTCAGCTCCTCGTACCAGTGTTCCAAGTTGTCGATCGGTTCCACTTTTCTGGTGAACGCGTCACGTTTAAGTAACACCGCAAACACGAAGGTTGTGGAAGAGAATTGGCGTACTTTTCGTCTACCGATCGAACGCCCTGGAACAACTCGTCCGTCTCGCAGGGATTCAAGCTTTTGTCCACCTTCAGAATATACTTTGCCGGGTCTAGTACCGCTTCTTTGGTTTCGCTGTCCATGAACCTGTCCACCTGCCCCTGCGACGGCTCGTTTAACCTGCCAAATACACCTGTATCAGTCCGAGGATCGGTAGCTTCATCTCGCGGACCCACATCACATCGCGAACACGTAGTAGGTCAGTAGTTTCATGGATTTTTAACCATCCCCGCTTGCGAATTTACCACTGACCTCTCGCGACTAATGGTGTTCACGTTGTTCTTCACCTGGATCCCGGTTGCTGGTTGCCAACCAGTCCCTCTTCTTCGGTGGATTTTACGTTGCCCGTCGACGACGTGTCGTTCGATTTCGCGGCGATGGCGGCGGCAGTAGTAATATCCGCGACAGTCTCGCTTCCAGTTTCTAGGCCGATAAATTGTTGCTGCGGCAGCTTGTTCTTCAGTTGGTCGTTCCACTTCTGATGCTTTTCCATCTCTATTTCGTACTCGGATTTCTTTAAGATCGGTGGCGGTACAGAACCGTCTTTACTAGTGTCCTCGGTTTCTATTGCGATTTAAAACATTTAAGGTAATTCAGTTTCTCGCTAGGATTCGCTTAAAATCGTAAGACACGGAACGGCGGTTTAAAAAAATTTCGACAAACCGCGTGATGGAACTTTATTACGTGAAATTTTAGCAGCTTTGCTGTTAGATTGCCTTGGACGGCATAGTGCAGCCGTGATTACCAAGTTCCGAATCGGACTCGATAACAGTTTTGTCTTGATAATTGCCTTTGCCCCGTTCTTGCTCGCTTGTCTGGGACAGCGCCTCGTGATCCTGTTGTTGGTCGAGATCCGCATCGTAATCGTAATACTCGATCACGCTCGGGTTCCGTCTTTTTCTGCTATGTTCGTTGCGGCCCTTTTTCTTGTCCAACTTTCGCCTTATCAACATATTCACTTTAGCTTTCCTATTGCCGCTGTCCGTGGACCGTTCCTTCCTTCTCGCCGTCGCGTCGTTCTTGTCTGGAAATGATCATCATTTTAATTTTACCTTTGTTCACTCTTCTTTGGTTTTATGTTTACTTTGTAATTGGCATCTGCCCATAAATAAATAAAATAAAATAAAATAAAACAAAATAAACGCGTTTGAAAATAATCATCGATCTCTTCCGTATCGTTACAACAAACTTTTCTCCGCTTACCTGCGCTCCCCTCGCGTTGATTCTCCTCCTCTTCCTTATCGCTGTAACTCAGATCGGCATCCTCGACGTCGTCGTTGGAGTATTCCATGTACTGGAGTATCCTTCTGTGGCTGTATCGGTCGTTCATCACTCGATCGTCCATCCCGTTCGTCATTATAAATATCTCGTGATACTTCTTCTTATTTCTCGTCCTGTCGTTCGCGTCCTTCGATTCCTCATTAGTCCTCGAATCCTCGGCGATGTCTGCTCTGCCTTTGTCGTCGCTGAATCCTGCCTCCGTGTTCTGAAGTTTCTCCTTTCCGGCTAATTCATTGCAATCCTGCGCCGCTGCGCCCTGCTTCATATCCATTCGATCGCGAACCGCGTCTACGAGCCAGTTTCCGGTTCCTTTCTCATTGACACCCCTTTGTTTGGAGCCTTTGTTGAACTCTACAGAGTTCTTAAGTCGTTTTTCATCGGCGACCCTCGGCTCTATGCTGTTCGCGGTGGCGACGGGCGTGTCTTCGTATGGCACTTCCTTAACTTCGTCCTTCCCCGTGTCAGCGGCTCCATTGCCGAACGGAATGTCATTTCTCCTCGAGCTTTCCTGCCGCTTGACGGTCATCCTGTCTGGCGTGTCGACCCGCGCCTTCTCGATGTTCACGTTCAGAACCGTGGAAACCGATTTCCCCGGTTTCTCCTCGTTTTCCACGATCGTCCTCCTCTTCACGTTGATCACGTTCAACGTTGGCGGCTGATCGGCGAACAAGGAGTCCTCTTTCTTCGAAAACTCGATCAGATTTTTGTTCTCCGACTTCACCAGGATATCGATGTTTCCCGATTCCGTGGTAGACGTTCCCTCGCACACCTCGCACCCCAGGTCGATCGTTCGAACTTTCTTGGCGCGTTGACCGTCTTCGTACGGATGTCTCTGAGGCTGAGACGCTTCGATCACCTGCTCCCTCTTTTCTGACCTGACGCTTTCTTGATTCGCTTCCGTTTTCTGCATTCTGCCTTCACGACCGACCACTTCTCCAGTGTCTCTGCTCGGATTCGCGGTTCCAGCAGGAGAAACGACCTGCTGTTCGTTTCTCGTTGACCTTAAGTTGCTTTGCGAATGATTTGCCGCGACGCTTTCGCCATTTTCTCCGCCCTTCGTTGATTTCTCTTCCACTTTGCTTACACCCTTTCGCGATCGATCTGATTGCTCGAAATTTCCAGTTTCGTCACTTTTGTTGCTCTCCTTTTGCGTGACCGAGCTGTTGACGTTCAAGGCATCTTCGTTCGACGAAGATATCTTTCTATCGGAGGTATCCACTTCGTTGCAACCGCTGTTCACCGTGTTCGATATTTCCATCGAATTTTTCTCGTTAGCCTCCCGGTTGTTTTTATCCTGGTCCTCGTTTAAACGACGTTTCTCGTCCGACAGCGTCCCTTTGCTGCGTCTTTCACGCTCGTGGAGCTCTTTCAAGATGCCCTCCTCAAGGTACGGCTCCCCAAACCCCGCTCTGTGGAAGAGTTTCGGGTTACCATCGTCGTTATTAACTTCGGTCCTTTTCGTCCTCCACACTTTCAGATAAGCATTCTTCTCATCAAGATCTTCAGAGCCACCTTCCTCACGCTTTTTCAAATCCAAACGTTCCGTGTCCAGATTTTCCCACCAGTTGGGATTTACTGTGGAATGCGAAATAAAATAAGAAGAGAAAACAAAAAAAAAGCAGAAGGAAAATCAACGTTTTCACGTTAAAACGTGTACGAATTTTTGCAGGATACTAATTTTCTCGAGCACCTTCTTCATCGTTTTCGTCTTTTCGGTGTTTACTCTTCGCACGAGTTTTTCGTTCTGTTTGCTTCTCGTTGTCGCTCTCATCCACCTGCGTTTTCGCGGAACCCACATTTTTGGACTCGTGCTGCTTCTTACCGGACTCGTTCAGACTTTTCTTCAATTCTAATATCGTCTGCTTGAGGGACTCCAGCGACGGTACCTCCTTGTTCTTCGTCTCGTCCCGTTGATCTCTCAGATTTAGAGAACGCCTGGCGTTCGCTTTCACGTTCGCCTCTTTGTCAAGGTCTGCGGAACCTGTTCAAGTTTCTTCTGTGAACGCGCATGCTCTGTCGCGAGATTATCGTACACATGTGCATCGAAATTCGGTCATACTAAGCCTGTTATTGATTTGGTAATCACGGATCCATGGATCCCCTCCAGACTTATCTTGCTCGATCTCCGAGTTCTTGTTAGAGTTCAACCAGTCGCTCAACGAACACAGATCCTTCGTTTTGGTCCAGTCTTTCGGAATTTGATCGTCAAATTGTTTGTCGTACAAGGGAGAAAGGTGGATCTTTTTCTCGTGCACTCTACAAAGTGTCGGGTACGTTTAATATATCGCTAATCACGTTTAGGATTGTGTAGTGTTCTTGGTAGCGTGAATAAGTGGAACACGTGAGGGATTTTTAAGAGAAGAGTTGTGTACGGCGAGGTTAATCAGATACTGTCCTACTGTTCTAGGACAAGTCTGATTTTTGGGTTTCATTCTAGTCCTTTTAAAGATGGGGAAAACGGAGTAGAAGGGATGAGATAAGGTGAGGAAAATTTGGAGTTCAAGGAATACGAGTGACTTAGGGATCAAAGGACATGGATAAATTATTAGTAAGCGGCAAAATATTTGGAAGCAGATAACTGTTGAGAGGATGACTATTGCGATAAGCAGGCTTGTTTGCGAGTATGATAGCCAGGTATACAACAATGGTTTAACGATGGAAATACCATACCCGTTCGGGGGCGCATCCAGTTCATTCAAGTCCATGTTCCTTTTAAACGCCATGTCGTTATCGAAGTACATTCTCCGTGGATACTCCATAGGATTTTCATCTCTGTACTTCGCATCCCACATATTTTCGTAGCTCTGACCGGCTCTTTTCTCGCGCTGTTTGTTGCTGTGACGATTGCTCCTTTAGAAACGTTTCGTTCGTCACGCGAATATTCTTAATTATTCGCGGTCGCTCACGATCGGGTAACTCACCTCTTCGAGCCTTTTTCGTGGCCAACGTTACGTATAGCATGATCTATCCACTGCAAATCGTCTTGAGCCTTCAGAACATCATCCAGAAACTTTTCCAGCGCCGGGCTGGCCTCGTCTACTTTAGACGGCTGTTTGCTCCGATGATCCTCGTTATGTTTCACCTGCGAACGTATCGTGGTATCGTTATTAGCGTACAAGATCTAGCTTTCGATAAACGTTTCCGTGGAACTCAGTTTCATTGAAAAAACACATCGCCAATTTTATACCTTTATCTCTAACCTTTCAATCCTTTGAATACCGAAAGTCAGTAATTTTCGTAAATAACGTTACAGAATCGAACTTCGTTACAATAAATTTCTTTTTCTCTCGTCGCCCGAATCGTAACCTCTCTCCCGCAGCAGAATCGTACGTTCCCCGATCGAGCTTCGTATACGTTTTCAAAAAACACTAATTCCTAAGCCGGAGGGAAAAAAGAATGCTTGCAGGCATTCGCGCGAGCGTTAACACGCGCGAAAGCGTAGTCAGGAGGAATGCGAAAGCCCCGACGCGGTTTCCCGCGGTTCCGGGCATGTCCTGTCGCTGACAATTCTCCTCCTATAATAATACCAGTTCCGTTACGCATCGTCCGTGCTCTCTCGTCCTTTTTCCAGCGCGTGCGAGACGCGGCCAAGACAATGGGATTCCCTACGTAGAGAGAGCGCGCGGGGCCGCGGATACGGGCACGGTGTTATTAAAAATTCACTCCCTCTAGCGGCTGAAGTGGCCTCTGGCAATCTGCATCTCATTCCCGGCGGGCCCTTGTGCCAGCCAGCCATCAGGTGGCTGCCAGCACGCGGGAAAAAGGGGTGGAAAGCTCGACCGTGGAAAACGCCCCACGCCGAGCCGAGCGGAGCGGAGCCGGAGGGTTGGTCCTTTCGGCCACGGCGACGACCGTCGCCTCGACGCCGAACAAAAAAGTCTTACACCCAATTACACGCGGCATTTAACTAAATAAACACTCGCCATCTTCCTTTCCCACCCCTTCAACCACCCCGCTGTCCGTGTCTGCGGCTGCCGCTCCACTCGATCTCCGCGCGTTCTTCCTTCCTTCGTCCTCCTCGACCTCGGCCTCTCTTCCTCTTCCTCTCGTTTACTCCTCCCGTTCTCGTGGTCCTTAATGAACACCCGCTTTAATGTACTCCGCTGCACACTTCCTTTTATTCTTTTATTTGGGCAGAAAGACCGATCGTCCACTGCGAACGTAACAGAGATTTTGCGGGAATCGTCTACTATGCTCTCCACGATATCTTTGGCCATTCTCGTGGAAGCCACTAAACGAAACAGGACATCCCACCCCTCTACGATCACTTGTTGAACGTGTTATGTAAATCCTCTGCTTTGTATCCCTCTAGGATTACGCTCTCGGGTTGTACACCGGCTTTGCTTGGTAATACTATCGTTCGATCGCGATCGCTTGAACCTTTAACAGCCAGGATAGTCTGTTCGATCTGCCTCGTTAGGATCCGCAAAATTCCCGCGATACTCTGGGCCGTCTAACGTTGTAGTCCCTCTTTTGGCTGGTGTAAGGGTCGCGCTAACGACATCTCGATCACTTGCCGGGGTAGCGGTTCCTTTCGCAGCCTCTCCGTCAATCGCGTCCTTCAGAGGGGTGAGCGGTGGGAGCCAAAAGTACGGCGAGCATAATCAATCACGAGACGTTTTCGGCCTGGATACGCGGGCTGGAGGGGCGTAGACAGTTCGCATAGTTCCGAAACGGAAACGGTAATATCGCTGGCCCGGGGCGACCACCCCTTTGTCATTTTGTCATCCAGCGTAAGGACGAATCGGCCGGGCGGTCGGAGGGGTTCGGAGGGAGGGACGGGGCGAAGGTGCGGGAAGACAAAGCGAGACGGACAGTATGTTTTCCACAAAAAGAAATTAATGCTTGAGATATTAAAACGCGTCCGAAAGGAAACGTCTGTCGGCCGGAGTTTGCCATGTCGCACGCGTCTTGCTATGCCACAGGAGAAGCGAGCTTTAGTTTTCTTTTTTTTCTCTCTATCTTCTCCTTTTTTCTGGTCACAGGACTCTCTCTCTCTCTCTAAGAATCTATTTCACGAGTTGTTTTACCCTTTGATGGGTGTCTGTAGGAACACCCTGTCGATATAGTTATTAAAATAATAATACGATTCCTAGCGAGAAAATAATTCTTTCGGCGTTTTAAGCACCGGAAATTTGTTTATCTCACCGAGAAACAGATTGATTCGCTTACCATCGAATTGCTGTTTCCGTTGTCAGGCAGGGATTCTTTCGATTGCTTGTTGTTCTTAGAGAATTGCGGGTGGTCCTCGAGTTTCCTCGGATACGCGTTCCCTTGCTCGTTCTTCCGAGCATCGCTCGACACCAGGACCGGGAATAGGAGCGTGAGAATCACGCAGATCAGAAAGGACACTCGATGGCGGCAATCCAGCGGAAAAACCAGGGACATGGTCGTTTTCATAGTTCTACCTGCGAAAAAGGGAACATCTCGTTCTCGTTTCACCGCTCCGATTCGGGGCACAGCAGCAGCAGTTAGGCGTAATGGTAATCGAGTCGCTTAATGAATTCGTGCACGCGTACGACCGACTGAAAGTGCATAACGGCCTATTAAGTCCCGATCCCGGGAAAGACATTCGTTTCACGGTGCACATAACTTTCCTGTCACAATTTGCATTCGCCCCCTGCTCCCGCTTTTAAGGGCGGACGGGGGAAATTAAAAACGTCCGATCGTAAAGCCTCGAAAAGAGGTGAAATATCGCCGGTCCCACAGCCTGAATCGTAATCAACCGCTTTCGCTGGAAGAAAAAACGCTCGCCCCGCGTTCGAGACTTCGGCGCGAAGCTCGAGGAAAGCAGGCCTGCCTGGCGGACTCCGGATAAACGAGAGAACCGTGGTGCAACGTATAGAATGCCTGTGGTGACCTTCCTACCCTTGCCACTGGGAGGTATTAATCGACGACCTTTTTCGCTAGTGCTCGAATCCGTCGCGGTTCCTATATGTATGAGTTCCAACCTGTCCCTTCCTATCCGTGTATTCATAGTGGGAGTTTTTTGAAAACTTTTCCTTCCTCTGTCTCAAGTAATTAAGTAAATTAATTGCCACCTCCCTGGATTACACCAACTATCTCTCTTCGCCAATAAGTTTGGCTCACAAACAGGAGCTGCGCTTAAATCACCTAATCGACAAAAAAAATAATTCCTTCCTATTCTTGTGTCTAAGCCATGGGCCTGCTAGGTAAACCTTAACAATGAGTCCACTAGTAAGACGAGACGAAACACACCACCTTCTCATTCCTTTTCCTTCTCTCTCTTACTCTTTCGCAACAGTCACACGCCTATCGTTCGGCGAGAAAGGCTCGCTTCGGATGTTTGAATTAATATCCAACACGGTCGCAGTTAATTTTACAAGGGTAATTCCAGCGAGTCGGACGTGGAAGTCGGCGCGGTTCGAGTCGGTCGGGTGGTTACTAAATTAAGGTTCCGCAGTGGGAACACGGGTCGAGGCGTGGGCGCCCTCGAGAAGAGCCGGCCCGGGCCACAAAATGTGAGACAAGACAAAGGAAAGTAGGGCAAGTAATTTCAAACGAACGTGGCTATTTCACAGCGCGGGAAGGAAGGGACGCGCCAGTTATTCGGACCAGAAGGGTTTGAATGGGAATAATTCCGGCGATGATTCCTCGCCGTTTCGCATCACCGAGTTTCAACGAGCGAGCCCGCGTATCGCGAACCCGTTCGCGTTTTCAATAACTACCGAATCGCGAAATCCTCGCCCAACGTTTTCGCTGTGCGCGTTAACAAAGTTGCGGTCGTTACTGATCGAATCGTATGTATAACGCGTCGACTGCTTGCGTTGCGAATAAAGAATCGAAGTTTCCTTTGCGGAACGACAATAATGCGGAGGGCGTAAACGATGACGAACGATTAGAAACGACAGGGTTCGCGTATCCTCTTGGGGCTAATCGCGGTGGTTTCATCCCCCGCTTTTCAGCGCGAAAACAGGGCAGGCACGGTGAATTTCTTCCCGATGAAAACGCAAAGAATGGAGAGTTAAGCGATCGTTTCCTCCTCGACCGATCATTCGAATCAGACGGAGAGCGCGTTCAAGGGGGGAACCGTAAAAGATTTTTGTTCAATTCGAGGAAAACCACTCTACCGAGCTTGGTTCTTCTCCCGTCCCCGTCTTCAACCCCCGCCGCCTGAGTCTCTTTCCGCAACCACACGTTCCTTTTACCCTTTTCTTTCTTTTTTTTTTTTTGCCCAGACAAAAGTTTCGCATGCCGCGAGCGAACGAGCAGTGGCGTGGAGAAGGGCCGCGGATATTTTTGTCGTTTCGACGGAAAAAATTGCAAATAAAAGAACACGAAAGGCACGAAAAAACGCTGCAAAGGGAGGTGGTGTAGCCAGGGGGCCGTTCACCGGTTAAAGGGGGACGACGCTACCCGACATAATGTACCGCGTAAGAGCCATTAGGTTATTAAAAACAGTGCCGGCTAAACACGAGTAACGAACCGGCTGGTGGCCACCGAGGGATGCGACAAAGGCGAAAAATTAGTCCTGATAACTTGGCGTTCCGATGCAAAGAAGGCACGCAGGGGTGGAAGCCAGGCGCTGCCGACTCGGGCAGGGTGGAAAGACCAGCCGGAATCGGGGAACGGAACAAGGAGAGTAATCTCGACTTCCTTGGCCGTCGTACGCGCTCGTGGCGGGAATTGATTCTCCCGTAAAATGCTTTCGCTTTTCATTCCGCCGGGCTCGCCGCGCTGGTCATTTGCAGCCGTCTACTTTACTCGTTAAGATCCCGTCTGCGAATCGCTAGGTTAACCTGCTAACCGAGGTCGGAGAAGGAGGAGGAGGGAAACGAGTTAATTCCTCTTGTATAAACACCTGCACGGTGAACGCGAGACTTTCAGGATTTTATATGCAAAGCGGGGAGCCAAACGGTGGTACCTTAGCGTTTCATCACTTTTCAGAATAGCTTTTGAGTGCCACGATTGGATGTTATAGTTAACACTAAACTTTTAGTTAGGGTATACTTATTTGTGACGAAGAAATCAAATTGAAAGGTATATTTAAAAAATACCTTAATCAAACTATATCAAACCATACTAATTACAATAAAGATCACAGTGAATTTCCAAAGATGTAGGTATCATAAAAAATTTAAAAATTACGAATTGGTCATTTTGACCTGTCTTAGCAGTTATAACGTTAAAGCGAATAGAGAATGATGTAGAGGTATCAAGTGGGAGACATTTTCGTAACCTCGCGTATAGAAAGTGTCTTTGTTGAATTCACCTTCCTGGGTTAACAGGTTAATCGTTTGCTTAGAGTCACAGTGTTGCTCGCTACAACTCACAGATATCGCGTACGAAACGAAGCTAATCTTTTGATTAGTCTGGGAAGAAAATGTATTCAAATTTAGGCAGTTGACGAACATTTCTCGATGACTACGCGGTGATGGTTACCTGCTACTATTTTTATCGCTAGGATCTTCGAACGAGCAACCTCGTTTCCAGTTACGTAGAAACGCGTACGTCATCGGTGATAATGTTTGGCGGGATCGATTATACGTCGGGACGTGCCAGCCAAACTAGAAAACGTTGACGTTTCGCATAACAAATTCTGATTGCACGCCGACTGTTTCGCCTCGAGCAATCGATACCTCGTTTCTATCGCGCTTCGATTCTTGTCCTTGCAACGGGGGCGCGTGTGCGTGTGCGTTTCTGTGTAACGAACGATAAATCGTCGCATGAACGCTGCTTGCATTTATTCGAACGGCGCAAGGGATACACGAGGAAAGCGTGGCCGTGAGCGCACGGGCCAACGAATAATCATCGGTTGAAATTTAGTTTATTTCGGCATATGGACGTAAACGAAACTTCTTACCGAGTTAGAATAGGAGGAACGGGAGCGCGAGACCGGAGAGTACCGAACGAACGAAGTTAGTCGGGAATTTCGTTACGAGGCTCGCAGCCCTCGCGAGGAAACATTCGAGCCCGACGCGTCTACTGTGAACGCATAAAATACCGTATAAGTCTCTATATTAGTTTCCCCTTACGCCATGGATGAACGAGCAACGTAACGAAATGTGCGCTCTAAGCGATTTACAGGACCTCGTTAACGTTCGCTTGTCCAGACGATTCGCATTGATTTTTATGCTAACAAAGAAAACAAGGATATATCGTGTTTTAGTGCGCTTGTTTCTATTTTCAAACATATTTCCACAACGCATTAAATTCCATTTCTACCTAGAAAAGCTACAGTTCTTCCTTTTCAGTTCCTAGTCAGATTCCTCTTGCAGATCGTAGAAAAATGCTTCGCGTTGCATTGTTCGCGTGCTCTTTCTTTTTTCGAAAGCTCCTCCTGATCGGGACGGTTAACGTTTCATCACGGCCGGTTCGAAGTCATCTCTGCCCGCAGTTCTCGAACAAACGGGGTAGCGAGCGTGTTTTCAGGAGAAAAATCAGGGATGATGATGCCGAGCGGAATGATCACGCGACCTCCTCCACCCCCGTCTCTCTTTCTCTCTCTTTCTGGTCCCGTCTTTTCCGCTCTGACTGATTGCGTATACACGCATGGCGGCTCGCTTTTGCTCAGGTTAACGCAAATGCAAAGGGAACAAACAAACGGGGAAAATACAAATCTAGAGTGAAATGAACAATGCCTGGGAGAGTTACTGCCTCCTAATTGAAACCAACCCCCGGCACACCCTCCGTTTCCTCTTTTCCCGTTCCCCTTCGCCCTTTCGCCCGGCCGCGCTCCCTCTGTCCCGTTCCCTCGTCCCTGCTCCATTCTCGGGTCTCCTCTTTTTCCCTCCGCCCCGGCGTTCCTCTTCCTCCTTCGGCCACCCTCTTTCCGCCCTCTCCACCGACCACCCTGTTTCACCGTGCACCGCCTAATCGTCCCGTACAGATGCGTGCCGCGCTTTCTCTCTATCCGCGCATAAAGCGTATAGTTTACGACAAAAGTTCGGGCTCGAGCTTAACAAAACGGCCGTTGGCCCGTTGCAAAACGCGGGCCCGGTGTTTACATGCGTGGAATGAACAAGTATCGATCTACCGTTCGGCTATAGGTGCGCGAAGGTGCACCGCGCGCAGAACAATCGAATCAAAGTAACGCATTATTTCTTGGTTTGTTTTTATCGTAAATACAACCCCACGGTGCGTTCTTGGAACGAGAGAAAAATGTAGTTCAACCCACGGATCCCGCCACCCCTTTGTATCGTGCAACCATGACGAAATCGTGGTACACATCTTCGATAACGCTCACCTCGTTATCCGTTTCGATGAAAGAAAGTTGCACTCCTGTCCGTTCTATCGTCGTTCGTTTGGATCGTTCCGTGCAGCCATTTTGTCGATACGTTAGCCCAATAAACTCCGGTCTCCAACTTATCCTGTCCGTGATTCCATTTCGCGGAGCCATTTATAAGCGAACTCGGTCACGACCCGTTCTGCAATTACTCCGCGCGCCGCTCCTTCCGGTTCGATTAACGAAGAAAATAGCGCTTGAAGGAGCGAACTCGTTGTTTCCGCGGGACCGTTGCCAAAATAACTTCCGTGCGGCCATAATCGACGCATCTCCAGCCACGTCTTCCGCGCGGTCCGCGTTCCACCGAGCCCGGTCGGAGGATAAGGGCGACGGGAAAAACGGGAGCGGATCCGGAAACGAATGCAGCCCGGGAAAAAACGACGCTCTTTATAGACAAAGTTTCGTCCTGCACTCGTGCAGGCTCCGTGTAATTTTATAAATAATTCCGCGACGGAAGGCTTGGTCGGTTGGCTTGCCCGCGAAGCGAAGGAGGTAGGCGGTGGAAAAAGGGAAAGAAGCGGAGGAAGAAAGAGCAAAGGGGGGTGGGGATCGGAAGGGGTGAGTTTTATCCAAGCGTAGTTTACAGTGGATATTACAGCGAGCTGCTCGCGGGGGCGAGCAGTAAACAATTCGAGGCATTTTAATGCAGCCCCCAGTGGGCCGTAAGGAGGACTCGAAACTAACGTACCTTACGTACCCCCTCCGCGCAGAAAACTGTTCCTTCGAAACGAACGAAGGCGCGAATGAAAGAACAGACGGAGGAGAGAGGCCTTATCCCTTAAGGCCTTCGTACGACCATCGAAAAGGCATACTATAAGGCGGCTTCGATCTCGAACAGCCGGCTAAGCCTACTCTCGTTTCTTTATCCCCGAGTCTCTTCGTCTGTAACTCGTCCCATTCTATGGTGTCTCCTCTGTGTTTGCTAGCCCTCTTGGCCGCGAACGTTGGATCGAAATCCTTCGCAAATTTCTGCCTAAAATCTGATCACATCCGGAACCCTCAAATCTGGCGATATGATTTTTTATGTGACATCCAACAGTTAATTATATTTGGTAACTGCCTGAATATTCGACCGGAATTTTAACCTCAGGTACCTGAAAACTTTTGGTACCTGATTTCGACTTCGGGTACTCGAAACGTCGGTACCCGAATTCAACCTTGGATACTCGAAAATTGTTAATTCCAGGTACCTGAAAATTTTTAGCGTCCAAAACTTTCAGATACCCGAGTATTACAAAGTTTCGGGTACCCGCACATTTATCGCATTTAATAGATCGTTAGTCTCTTGAAAATAATTAAATTCGCCTTTTTCGTTCTCGTTACTTCGAAACTTTGCCTGATCAATCATCGTACCAAAAATTCTCGGCCCCAGAAATGGGTTCTAATGGAACACAGAGGGTCGACTTTCGTTACGTTTCTTCTGGCCGATGAAATCGTCGCAGATGTAATTTAATCATCGGACACGTCCGCACCGTTTATAAATTATTATTTCATTGGTTCAGCCCCGAGAGAGCCGCCGAGCTTCTTGGCCTTGGTATTTTGCCGCCTTTTAGCTAACAAAAAATTTCATAATTTAGCACGACGGTGAGCGCTCATTGCTAATATATATTCGCTCAGCGAAAATTTCGCCTTGGCTTCGTTCCAATTCGGACGGTATCCTTCGAGGTGTGGTATAGAAGACCTTTAAACCGGCTGCTTTTAAGGAGCGTCCACAAAGATCGTGACTTTAAGTATGGCGGCATCCAAGCGAAATACGATAAGCACTTAGCCCGGCCGTATCTATCAAATATAACCCTTATGCTGCCGGTTACAGGGTGTGGTGCACCCCTGGGAGAACTAGGAAAGGACAACCTTCTGGAATTTATACTACGGCTCTCTTCCTCGTCCTCCCACCGCTTTATCACTTATTCATATAGCGTTGCGCGAGGAAAAGTTGCCCTAAGTGCCTATAAACGTTTAGTCGCCGTGTGTTTCTGTGTTTTCGAAAGCGTGCTCCTCGTGATTCGATATCATTCGATTTCCTTATCAGACAGAGGAGGCAGACATGGAGGACTCTTTGTCTTCTTTGATAGATTTCCAAAAGTCTGTTACGTATTTCTCGATACTCCGATTCGACATTGATAGACACTTCTAGAAGCGAGAAGCTAGCCGCTATTAACCTACGAACGCAGAATAGGTGTTCGAAGTAGTCATAGGCAGGCAGGTGTACATATAGGAGCCAGAAGTATACGATTGGTGGACGCGGGAAACTCGTTCAGTTCCTTCGGGATATTCCTCAAATCCTTTCTTCGTTTCCATCGTTTTCTCTTTCCCCGAAGTTTCGATTCCGTCTTTTCATCTCACGGAAATTTATAGTGCCCTCGACCGATAGTACCCGCGCGTACCAGAAAATTGGATAAACTTTCCAGCGGTCATCGTTGCCCCGCAGCTAGTCGGTTCGCTTGGAAAATTTATTCGCTGCCGGGTTAGTGGTTAATTGATACATCGCGATAAGAGATGATCGATCGAAGCCGAGCATCCACTCGATAATCTCGTTCCAATTAACGGCCTCGGGAATTCCGGATGAAACAAAACATAGAGAGGGAACGTAATGAAAGCGACAAGAAAAGGAGCTAAACGCTCGCAAAATATATGGCGCGCGCGGGGGTGGATGGGGTTGGTTACGGTGTGCGTTTCTCGTCTCTGGTCATTTTCCCCACGAGAGCGGGAACTGCAAATTATTTTCCAGTCGTTCGTCGGCTCGACCGGTATCCACGGATATAACGGGTGATCCCGAAATTCCCGCGGGGAAACGAGCGCCGCCGTATGCGCCCGTAGCACGGATACGGCCTCACGAAATATCCCACCTTATGGTGATCCCATGGCACATCCACCCTAGAACTACAACCCCATAACTCGCCTGTCGCACTTTGACCTCTCGTATCTTCGTGTGCGCAGACCTTATGCAGGAGGAACCCTAAATGGTATTGGTTCCTCGATCTTCGCTCGAGTACGATGAAACGCGATCGGAAAGGAAATGCTGCGACCATTTTTCGTTCGACTCGCAGTCTCCCGGGCGACTCGCCTCGATCGAGGTACAACCTTCGCGTTGAACCGTGGTCAGAGTTAGGCTAGCGTGTTTGTATTCATTAACGAAGCTACTTGAGCCTTAGTATCGGAGGCAACATCGATGGTCTAGCCTAATCGGGGCTAACCACGCTTGTAACCGGGGACGATAGCATCACTCGACGAGGGTTGTTGTAATACCATCACGCTATCTTGACGTGGTGACGGTGGTGTGCGAATTGCATGTAATCAGCGGCACTCGCGTCGATCCTGATATAGACGTTTCCTGGATTGTCAAGGCTGTCCGTGACATCCTCCTGTGTTAATTCTATCGAGCAAAACCCGTCCGGGATACGTTTTCATTCCGCGGAGTACTATCGAAGCGCGTAAAGCAACGGTTACACGTTCGTAGAATTACCCTAAACATTTTATTATAATTCACGCGACTTCTTTAACAGTTAAAGATATTCCTCCAGAATTCGTTAGCTGCTTTTTGTCGTTTCGAGGGAACGACAACGTAGACGCTCTGAAGTTTCGCGAGCACGAAAAATTTAAAAGAGCCGCGACCGATCGTCACCGTGGTATCGAAACATCCGTTTAATATTGGAAGAGCAAGGGTGGGTGGGACGCTATAGCAGGCAGATTTTAATCCTTGTCGTACCCGTGAAGGGAAGGGAACGATGCTGAAGTGACTTGAAGTCTCTTCAGGCGAGATGCTTAATTCCACCCCGTTCTTCTGCAACCACCCTCCGGCTTCCCCTCTTTCTCCTCCCTTTGCACCCCTGGAGGAATAATCCTCTGTTCTTTAATTCTCCTCCGTCGGATGGACGGAAAATTGTACCTAAACGTTGCAGAAGCGAACGCTCGTGCGTTATCCACTGTTTTGGCGTAAACATTGTTCGCCGTGCATCCGCTGTGGCACCTGCGCTGAAGAGATGATCGCGAAAGGTGTCGAGAACCACGAGATCGTAAGTTTATCTCCGACGTGTCGTTCTTGCTTCCATCGCGATACATTTTGCGCGTTCAAAAAGGTGCTCATCTCTTTTGTTAATAACCAATACCGCGGTGATCATTGTCGCGTGGTATCAATTTTCCGAGGTAACGTAGCATGAGAAACGGAGAGATTTCTCCAGAGAACGGAAAATTCCGTAGGACTGCGAGCTACACACCCTCTTTCATCCCTCCGCCTTCGCTTCTTTGCTTCCTTTTTTTCATTATTTTTTAGTATCCTCCCTGACAAATGTATCTGTGTCCTCGAGCGCGCTGCGCCTTTCATCTCTCGTCTCTGCAGCCAGAGCACTTATACACTCGGTGCTCTCTTTCTCTTCCTCCTGTCTCCTCCCTCTTCTTCCCTCTGGCCTCTGTTTCTCCTGCCCCTTCCTCTCTTTTTCTCTGTCTCTCCCCCGCCCCCCTCGCCCCTTGTCATCTTTTTTCGGTCTCTTTGGTCTCCGTCCTTTTCTCCGCGCTTCATACCACTCCAGCGTTTCGCGTTCCTCGCCTTCCGGTCTCACCCTCTGCCGATCCCTCGTCTTTCTCTCCGCTCTCTCTTTCGCGTTCCTCTGTCCGGCGTTTCCGAGAGAACGCAGCGGCAGCCGCGCCGCGAGCATCGAGTTAAAATACATCGTGATTTTAATACTTTTAACTTCTTCGTAATCCGCTTTGCACCTACACAGCCGGCGGATCCGTTGTACGAGAGACCGCCGAGATACTCCATCTCCGGACATCTTGCTGCAGCTTCTAGCTCGTTCTACGGGAGGGCATTGTCGCGACGACGTGCATCCGTGGTGCATCCAGCACAGGTTGTGAATCGTTTCACGAGCATAATTTCACCATTCATTGCTGCCTGTCCGTGAGAAGGAAAAGACAAAAGAAGGAAGGGGTTGATCACGATGTAGCAAGGGTTGTCTGTTCGCAGCGTAGGTTGAGGAGAGGGATAACCGTGCCCTAGCGATGAGAATCAATTTAACGATACAGTCATTGATACCAATATACGTTCGTATCGTGCTGTTGCGTGGTACAGAATCCAAGTGGATTCGATCCTGAAGCGTCAATTTTAAACGTGAACGTATGAACGAATATGAAACAGGTCCCATTGCTAACTGTACACGCCTTGACGTTCGCGCGCAGTCATCCGAATATGCATTTGTCGGGTCTTTAAGATAATTTCACGTGGTTCCTGGTACACCGGCCTTTGTTTCCGTTATCTGCTATTCCGGGCAGCTTTGTCGTGCGCGTAGCAGTGTCCTCCGCTGTTTGTATGCGAATAAATATAATAATCATGCAGGAATGCGTGGCGGAGAACAGAGCAGAGAACAGCAACGTCCTGTACGAAGCAGCCGTTTAATCTGGAGATAAAAATTAGCGGGGACAACCGTGGCGATTATTAAAAACCACGAAGCGGAAAGGGGGGACCGGAAGTAATTGTGACTTCTCGCGTGCACGCTGGTTGCTCGAAGCGGCTTGTAAATGCCAGGTAAGACCGAAGCAAATCCCACGATTGGCTCGAGCAGCCTTTACAGGGGTTTCAGGCGGCGCGTCGTGCACACAGAAGGCGGGCTGCTAAGTAAAGATTGCAAGGCAAAAGGGGTTGCCGTCTTAATCCACGGCCCGTCTGTTTGTGGTATTACCCGCGTTAAGGGATGAACACCCCCTTCCCGAAACACAACCGCGCGCGTTCCCCCGCCAGGCTGTTACCCGTGAACGATTTCGAATCGCGATCTCGTCGGTTTCTGGATAGGTTCGCACGAAACTAACGATTCGGATGAGGGATCTTCGAGAATTCGTCGTTTTGTTTGACACTCCACGTCTTTTGCGAGAAGATTGAAATATGTCGGATACGGGAACACGTAATAAGTAATTTCACGATTTAGGATGACTTAGGGTTCGTTGAGGTATCGATGACCCCGGTTATAAATGATTCGAATATGAACCAACGACAAAATAGAAATCAGCAGAAAATATTTACAGAGCCATCCACAACTTAGATACCGCTGCTTATCAGCGCTCATTTTGGGAATGAACATTCATTCATGTAGCGAACTCTTTAACCTGGGTGAATGCGAATTCCTCGAACAAGCGTTGCTCGCAATTACTGCAAATTGATTTGTGGACACGGCCGCGTGTAAACTGGGCTCCCCCGGTTGGGGGGCGTGCGATTATTGGCGTAAGGAGATGTCGAACGACAGCTAGGTGTCGGCGGCAAAATGCGGTTGCGGCGCTCGCCGCCGCGGCTACGGCCGCATTTCTATTCGCGGCCCGCAATAGTTCGATAGGCGGTCGCGAATTTGAATGGGTGGCTTTCTGCCAGCGGAGTAGCTCGCGTGGCATACATTCCACCGCGAATCACGCCGGCTGACACGTCTTCTGACGGGACGAGGACGTTCCTGTGCGCCGGAAACGCAACGTCCGGCGATAATGTCCGTCAACAGCGACGATGCGAACGTCCCGGCAAACAATGCGCCATTGTTGCCAACTTATTCCATTACAGATAACTCCCTCGTTCATTGTTTCTTCTCTCTCGCTCGCGTTCTCCAACGGCTCTTCCATCCTCGAGCTTCGAACGTGCTCTGTCTCCCTTCTTCCCTCTGTTTCTCTCTTTTTCTCCACCGTTTTCTCTCTCTGTTTCTCTCTCCCTCTTGAGGGAGGAACGTTTCTCCGGTTCGGTGTCTTTTTCTTACCGGACCAGCAGCCACCACACCACCCCCGTTCACCCCTTTGTTTCGATCGTTTTTCCCCCGATGGTTCCCAGCGCGGAGGTACTCTCCTTGGTTAAGGGATGCACCTGGGATCGGGAAGATAAAAGAAATTGTGCCAATAAGTCCGCCGCGCCGATAATTGCCACGATCAATCGCTGGTAACCGGTTAGAAAAATATTCCCTAATGCACTCGCGGGTAATTGGTATTCCCGTTTTTTTCTTTTTTTTTTACCGAGGAATTCATCCGTTCCCTGCGCGTGTTACAGATAATGGTAATGGGAAGGGTGAATTACAGGAAAGCGGAAATTCTTTTGTAACGCATAGGAACGCGCGTCCCGCCTGAACAGGTCTCGCTGGCTGTGTTCGCCCATAGAGAGAACGCTTCCAAAGCCGAACGGCTTTGTTTTAATCGAGAAACAAAATGATTGTTTCGAGAGGCGCGTCCCCGGCAAACACGCGGGAGATGCGTTTAACGGTGGCGAACTCTTTAATGGAGAAGAAGAAGCCACCTATAGCATGGGGACACTTCCTCCGCATCGTTCGAAACTCTTTGATGCCGTTGCGCCTTCTGCCGATAAAAATTTCGTAACCACCGTAGGGAACGACGAGGGGGCGGCGACGGTGGCGGCTCGACCGTGTACAAGAAGGGGATGAAGTATCCATCGGGATCGGGGAACAATCCCTTCACTCGTGGATTGCTTGTTCCGCTATTTAAAAGTGTTCTCCGCGCGTCGGGTAAGTTATGTCCTCTGGACCGCTTTTAAACGCTACGAGGCTCGATCGACAATAGCATGGCCGTGTTCGGGAAAGTGGCGCTGTTTAATATTAATAAGCCGGGGAGGCTCTGCCCTTGGCAGGCACGTAGATGCATATCAGACCAGGCATTACGAAAAGACGACTTCCACGCCGGTCCACGCGAGACATTTTTCGCTTTGGAATCTGAATAGCCGTGTTGCCGCGACTAGTATCTTCGATGCGTCAGCGTTCACCACCTTAGGATGATGCGCTATCGTCGATTCGAACCCAGTATTTGCAAGTTTCGATAAATGAGGCTTCGAAGTGTACATAGGTGTAATGGTGTTCTATTAGATCAACGAACAAGTACGCTGGAATATCTTGCGAATCAGTCTCGCTCGAGACAAAAATTTTGCACGCCTCGCAAATTTACAGTAGTCTCTTTTTGCCTGTCTTTTATCGATAAAATCGAAAACGATGCGCACGGATACTCGTTAGGTCAGAGAGGACGAGCCCGCGACAATACCACAGCCCAGTCGCGGAAATAACTTCGTTATTTTCCCAACACCCGTATGATCAACATCGCATCCAAACACCGCTATTGATTCGATCGCGGCCGTATCCACCGCACGGTAATTAAAATTAAAATCTCCCGCGCAACCGGCCCCGACCGCGTTCGAGCACACGCGTCCGCCACCCTGAAACGCGTAACCCAAAGGAACGCGAAGCGATCGAGGGGTTGGCGGGGGACGGTCCTCGTAAAACGAATATACGTAAACACCCTCTTAACTGTGGCGCGATTCTTCGAGAGAAGCGGAGGGGGACACAAAGTTGTCGCGCATTGTCCGCGTATTTTGAAGTCTTCATTCGTAAGCCATCGTCGTCGAGCCCCCCTCGACCGATGGGTGAGGCGGGGGGATGCACGGGGGTGTCTAGTGAGAGCAGCAGAGGCACGCGTTAAAACTCCTACCGAGCCGTTCCCCCTTTTTCTGTCGCCTTTGGTTCGCGATTACACACGTAGCGGCGATTTAATGCAAAACGGTGCTTCGCGGCGAACCCTGAAAAGAGGGACAGAAGCGGGCGTTCCTCGTAGTCGGTCGCCGCTGGTGTGTTGTACGCGCGTGTACACGCCGGCTGAAGAATACTCGGACGCGGTGCATCGCATGCGGGCTCCATTTGAAATTATTTCTTTTTCGCTCTCCCGCCATTTGCGAGTCCCGCACAAAGCCCATTTTCTGTCCCTGAACCCGCGCCTCCGCCCCCTGTCGTCATCGTTGTCGTTGAAAGAGAACGAAATCGCGTGTGATCCGTCCTCCTTTCGGGATAAGAGTCGCCGGGTAAGTGACACGATACTAAGTGAACTTCGCTTTTCCCTTTCTCTCTCCTCCTCTTCTCTCTCACATTCTTTGCGTCTCTTTTTTCTTCCATGGTTCCTGCGTAATGCGTTATTAATTATGCGTTATTAACATTATGCGCGTCAAGATTTTTAAGAAATGTCGCGCGACGACATTACTGGAGAACGTCTTTCAATGGCGACAGCGAATCGCAGCTGTGAAACGTGGAATGTTCGTATTATGGAGAACAAGGGTTGCATAGGGAAACGTAAGCGGTGTAATGGCGTTTGCACAGATATTCGAGCGTAGGCTCGAGGATCGTGCATTCTCATGCTAATCAATTAGCTAGAGCTAAAGAAGGTTGACAAATAATTTGCCCGCGGCGTGTGGGGGGATCATGGTTCTCGGCCGTAGAGATGCTGCGAGGCTTAAAAGCCAATATATCAGAATAATAACTTGTCCATTAAAACGCTTAAGTAGTAATAAGTACGCGAGCCTAACTGACAGGCACTTCGAACTTCCCGTGGATTAAAGTGTCCAACTTCTCGAATTTATTGGAGAAAATAAATAATCAACGTATTCGCGCGAATAAGTTTCCCTGCCCACAATCCCGCCGAAGGGCTAGGTTTCTGTAATTTTCTACACACCTCGCTTTGTCGCTAGTCCGTCCAATTTTCCAACGGAGTCCCCCGAATCCTCTCAATTTATCTGCGAGCGTTGCTCGGGGCCCTCCACCGCGCAAGATTCAATTTTCGATAGACTAGATTATGACTCTTAATCCCGGAAGAATGCGTGTACGTGCTTTATTGATTTTCCACTTATCGCTGTTAAGAATCTTAATACGATTTTCGGTATGGGCTGCGTCGATTCCAGCACAATTCCCTTCCGCGGACAATTAATCACCCTGATAAGTATTCAAATGTTTCGCGTTGGTTCCAAGCAAAATTACTCGACCACGTCCATCCGTAAAAATGTCCCCAAAAAATGAGCCGGCGAAACAGAAAAAATATTCGATTCTCAATGGTGCAAGAGGAAATGCTCCACGGAAGAAGCTTACGCGAATTCTCGAGACGCGGAGAAGCGTTCCCTCGGATGGGGGTACGGACCTCCTCGAAAGAGGTATTACAGGATGGTAGAGATCAGATCAGTCCCGGCGCCATTGCTGGCTAGGGAGAAGAAATTTCGTCCTGCTCGGGAGGAGAGCACTCGGGAACAAATCGAAAATGGATTTCTCCGGGCTTCTCCTTGTACCTCGAAGCGTCGAACGAAAGCATTTACCAGTTTATTCGCGGCTGGCTGTTACCCGGCAGCCATCTTCCAGGCGTCTCGGGGCATGAAAGTTGCAGGCGTCTTTCGAGGTACGCCCATACGTGCCAGACGCTGCTTTTCCCTTTGCGCGCGAGTGTGTATGTGTGTGTGTGTGTGTGTGCACAGGCGTGTAACACATGAACTGGGAGAGGCTACCTCCACGCAGCCAGGTATCAACCTGTCTGGTTCCAACCCACGGCCAACTTCTTCTTCTTCTTCTTCTATCGCCTTCCTTTCTCCCCCTTATGTCTTTTCCCCCCCCCCTTGTGGTGGCCTCCGGAGAAGAAGGATACGGGGGGAGGGCCGAAAGGTATTTCTTCGACGAAATACGTATCTACGTGCCTCCATATTCTCGACTTGTACGTGGAATACTCGAGACGCCTGTCGTTGGACAGAGGAAGGTCTCGAAGACGTCTCTTGACCTTTGCTTCTAAGAAGAGGGGGCGAATTTTATGTCCTCCCATGGTTCCAGGGCCCTTGTTCTCTCCTATGGGGTTCCGTCTCTTTTCGTCTGCTTTCTGTGGACACCTCGAATCACGAGCAATACCGGGGTCTAAACTTTATACTCTGTTGCAAATGGAATTTTTCTACAGACTGAACGGTATTGCGTATAATATTTTCAAACTGTTACCACATAATACGCGTACCTAGTTACTGAAAAATTGCCAAAACAATCTAATCTCCTTCGGAAGAATTAAACTGTTGGATTAATCCAAACGCGTCGAAATATCATGAAGAAAAATACCCGCTACCTCGTTTAACATCGAGAGCAATTATTCCGGAACACAATTCTAGCTGACTCGTTCGAGAATCAACGGAAATGCATCCCAATAGTAATGCAGGAGGGTTAGAAGTTCCTCGAAACGACACTGGTAATCCAGGGTGGCCCGTCCGCGTATTCCCAATGGTTCGTCATTCGCGCCAGCTTATTCGCACCGTGAAAAGCCAGGTTCGATCATTTGCTTGGAACAGTGGTGCATTTAAGGATTAATATCGTCCATTTTTGGGGAGACATCCGCGCGTGGCTGCGGTCTTCTTGGCGAAAAGGGCGGCGGTGCTGCGACAAAAGGACGGGAAGAGAGGAGGGTTGGCTCGAAAAACGGCAGGGCTTGCGCGGGGGTACGGCGGGGGGAGGAGGGGTGCACCGTACACGTCACGAATTCGGCGTCGGCCCGTAGGAATGCCGCGTTTCACCTGCGTTTTCCACCTGTCTTCCTGGGGCGTCGCTCTTGCAAGCTCCACCTACGACCCTCCTAGCAACGGGCGTGCGTCCAACGACGTCACGGGCTTTCCCAGATTCTCATTGGTCCCGTCGTATCGACGCGGTACAACCGACGTTGCTTGTATTTTATTATTTTACTTACCTATCGCACGGCCTCGATGCATGCGCCTTTCCTGCTACTTTTTGCGACCTAACGTGCTTGCACGCCGCAGTGCCCCTTCGCGGTGCCTTTCCCCGGGCGAGGGGGGAAGTGGGTGGTACCCTGTCGCTCTCCTAACTTCTCAACGAAAATGCATTTTCCCGAGCGTGTTTCTTCTCCTTCGTGCACCATACCACCGGATCCTCTTTCCGGTTCTATCTATTTTCGTTGGTCCTCGCTGTTTTCTGGCGACCGATCTGCGTATCTCAATATGTACACGTTTGTGACGATTAAAGTTTGCTTGCTTGGAGTAAAAGAATTAAAGAGACAGGTTTTTGAAAAGCTACATAGTGTGAGGAAAACAAATTTATATTAAATTCTTTCTATTGAACATCTTGATAGCCGATACAGGTGTTGCAGAGTATCAGTTGGAAACTCAGGAAAATGTATTGATCGAATAAGTAAAATGAATGACACGGCTCGAACGGAAATTCGGGAAATTTAAAGTAATTAGTCGAGTAATAAGCGATTAGGGGGAGGTCAATTAAAATTCTGTCAGCGTCTACGCAACCAGTTGCCATTCAGTTTTCACCCCCCTTGCGTTCGTTTCGTTTAACGCCCAGAAACGTCACTTTATTCGGTTTTTAAGGGTCACGCGGGAGCATGGTCGCGAGAGCTTAACGGCCGCGGAAATGGCGCTTCCGCTGAAGAATTCATCGGAAGCGACTCGATTCGACTCGTTTTTATCCCAAAGATACTTCGAGCCACGAAACGATAACTGTCTGAAATGCATCAAGTATCGGATGTACCGATAAATCTCTCTCCGTACGTTAAGCCGTCCATAAACGTATAGCTTCTGTTTGTTGCAAGGGACGAGAATTTACAATGTACCATTAACAGGCCAAGAGGCCGATCATCCGCTTCTCTATCCAGTTCTTTCGAAGAAGAATGACTTTCCTGGTCACGTAGAAAACGCGTTCTCCCGCGTGTGTCTAGACAACAGCGTTCGCTTTGCTTCCTCGTCGCTCCCTCCTTGTCTGGTTTCTTCCCCCAAGTCCCGCGCAGACCTTACCAACCGATTGGTTACCACCTTCTGGTTACGGAACGACAGGGTAACGCGCCGCCTAAAGACATCTAAGCCGCAGGGGTTAACCCGGCACCTGGTGCACACTCCCACGAGACGCTGCTTGCTATTCGTCCTGCGCACCTCCACCCCGCCCCCTCGTCTTACCTTGCCTTCCTCTTACATCGTACCGCTCTCACGCACCCCCTAACCCTTGGATTGTCTTTTTTCTGTCCTACGGACGCGAGACGTTCTCCTAGGAGGCTTCGCGGGCAACTTTCGTTCTTCTCGCAAATTCTGAGATTCGAGGACGGGGTTTTGAGGTTTCGTTGAAATTGGAATGATTCGGGAATCATACAGTCTCCTTCTTGCGGGGATACCTTCTACTTTCTTCTTCTACTTCTTCTTCTTCTTATTTTCTTATTTTTTCTTTTCCTGCAAATCCGCCTTATAAATTTCCTCCGCTCCTCGCGGTGCTACGTGTGCGTAGGCTGGTGTGTGCACAAGGGACACGTGTTTTGTGTGGTGTACGCGTGTACCGCCGGCACTGGCGTCGTGACAGAATCCAATAAGACAGTTGATGCAACCTGGTCCCAGTCATAAAACAAGGCAAACAAATTTCGAGACCGATATCCCCGAACAGGATACGTCTCCGGGCGGCATAAATCGACGGCAATAAAGTTCGATTGAGTAAATTAGTCGGCGGAGAGCGAAACTTAGCTCGAGGCACGAGAAACGAATCTTCCGGGTCGCGACTCCACGTATAACGGTTCTCGTTGGAAATTAATGATTTCGACGGAATTCGTGTCGTTGGCTCGAGAAGATCGATTTTATATTCATCCCTAATTAATTGTCGGTCAACCTCGAGGTAGATAGCGGATGAGGTGTCCAAAATTGTTCAACTTGAGCCTCGAAGGAGCCTTCGGCGGCCCGTTTACTTCGATATGCTGGTCGTTAGCCAGCTAGTCTGGGAAGTTGAATTGCGTTTAATATTACAGACTCAATCAGGGCTATGCCTGGGATCGTCGTCTCAAGATCATCGCGTGCTAATCACGCCCGCGCCTGTTGACGATTCCCAGTGATTTCGATCAAAATTACAAAGCGTGTCCCTGCTGGTGTCATAACATATTGATTAGGTCGTGTATGCGAGGTAGCCGTGAAAATGGCGATTCCATAATGAATCGCGACGGAGAGGCCCGAGCTGTGTGTCGATGAATGAATGTTTGATGAACACCGGTGTACGAAGAACGGTTCGGGAGCCGTGTAAATCTTGGAAGGAAATTCGAGAGAACCGGAAGAGAAATGTGTATCGGGCTACCTGTGTAGGAGCAGCGCGGCCGCAACTCGGCAAGATGGACGATAATCGTCATTTCGATAGCGGAGGGCACTCAGCCTCCAACCAAATGCATGCAAAGAGACCCCGATGCACTCTCCATAAAATCCCGTGTTATACGGGATCACTTAGGGCAAGCCCTTTCTAACGAAGCCGCGCTGTTACCTTACGGTTACGTTTAATCGCTTGCCGGCAGGCCGGAAAACTTCCGGAACTCTTCTTTGGCTCGCGCGTGTCGTATCTTCACCGACTTTGCTCTTAGACCGCCCCCCCTAAGGATCTCGGGGCATTAATTTGGGGAGATCTCGATGGTGCTTACTTGAACGTCGAACGCGTTTAAAATGCGCTTGCTGGGATCGTTAGGGCTAACTGCTTCGATCGTAAGGTTTATCACAATAAACGGGAACCGATTGGATTACCGTTCCTCTTATGAATTTCGTAACTTCTGCCAGGTGTTTCGAATATTATTATCAGCTAGTTTCACCGGATCGACTTTGCTTTAGAACATAGAAAAGTATCGCGACGGGTATCGCTCGTCTTTTCTTTCTACTTTTTTTTTCTTTTTTATTTCATGTGAAGAAAATCTAGAAAATACTTCACCTCCTTAACGGAGGCGGCTAGGTTATGTAGGATTCTTACCCACACCTCCACGGTGGCATGCTTCTGCGTATTTAAAAAGCATCGGGAACTCTAACCAACTCTAACCGAAACCCTAAGCAGGACGATCACTTTATTGGTGACAGGGTAGACGACGGGGCAGTTAATTTAATGGTTCGCACGTTTAATGATCGATTCATCAGTTTCGTGCACCGGTCCGATCCCTCTTCAATGGAACCTGAACCCATAATTGGCATATTAATGTTGTGCCCGATCCGGGAATCCTCGAACGCCAATCTCGATTTCCTTTTTCGATTACGGCCGATCAACTGTTTCGATGCAAATTTGTTGCGTGGGGCATGTTTTCGATACGAACGAAGGGCACGGGAGGGCGGGAAGCATTTTCACGGTGTGCAAGGAAAATGAGACACGTGTAGAATGTAGGTCGTCTTTAGACCGGTAGAATTAATTCAACAGGATGTCCGCAAGAGGGGAAAGGCATCCCGCGTCCCTGGGGAACTATTCGCGAGTCCTTCGGGGTATCAATTGGCGTGCTCGTCCAGGTCGACAGCTGCGATAGTGAGACGCATTGTCCAGCGCTCGGCGCGGTCAGTTCCTTAATATTGAATAAGACCGACCCAGCCACCGCACCAATGGCGGCGAAATATTGACGGTTTCGTTGCGCAATTCATGCTTTAGTCACACACAAGGGCTTCGCTGGGGATACGATGACAAAAATCCATAGCTTCTACCGTCTCTGTGTTTCGTATATGAAGAAGGAAATTAAAGAATATTAAATTCATAAAAAGACAAGCATAAGGAAGACGTAAATGTGTTTGGAAAATAATTAATAAATGTTAATAAGTAGTGAGAAAAAGGGAAAAATAAAGATATGTTTGTCCTCTTGCTTAAGTTATCACAAATTATTTATTTAAGACATGGCATCCTGAGTGAAGGTCGTAAGAAAGTAGAGACATTCAACAATTATAAATACAGTAACCAGTAAATATTAGTTTTCCACAAAGAAACGAGGTGAACTTTTGCATAGTTCTAATAACAAGCAACGAGCTTGGTCCTTTGCTCCGTAGCAAAGCCAGAGGATTACAGAATTATCGTCTACCAGACGTATTTAGGAATCTAATCGTGAGCTACGTTGACGATTCATTAGGACAATCGTAGTTTGGATCTATCTCGGTAGAGGTAATCGTTCCCAGTGGAAGGAATTCCATCGGAAAGATCAGAAACGGGGTCTCGAAGAATTTCTGTCCGCAATGTCCAAGGGCTATCGACCATCACGGTCACGCTCAGATTTTCTCCGGCAAATTAAATTTTCCGAATCGCAAGGCACGACGCGGTGCCCGACGACGCGAGCATGCCTGTGACCATAAATCATAATCAATCGTGTTTCCAGCGGCGTTTGATTCTGACACATCGTTTCCCCTTTCGATTGTTTCCTCCTCGATTTCTGACATCTATTAAGCGAGACCCGCCCTTCTCTCTTTCATCCTAGTTTGCTTTATTGACGCATCGCCGCAAGGAATCGTAGGAGCCTCGTCGTAGTCTTACATTTTAAGAAAATCCCAAGATCCATCGCGCGATCGTCTGCCAGGGGTCAGCTGTAGGAAAAATGGCGTAGATTAGCGCGATACGTTCGCCCGATCTCTCACATAAGTTCTTATAAAAGCGAGGCTGCCGTGAGCTAAGGGTTTCGGTTCGAGAAAAACCGGCGAACATTTCCGAACCGTCCTCGTCCGATCGCACAGCCAAAAAATAAGATTGCATTCGTTGCATCCCGAAAGGGATCTTCTTTACACTTTAGGGAATGAAATTCCGTCGGGGGAAGAGGGCTGCGGTAGATTTTCGGCGCACGTTGCCCGCGAAACGTCGAAATGAAGAATTCATCAGACGAAATTGTAGCAGCGCGCGTCGAAATACTTCCCCCCATACGGCCACGAAGAAATAAAAGGGACGTCAAAGGACGATCGTCAGTCAATAGGGATGTGTCTATTCACGAAAACGCACCCCTGTTCGCGTCCTCCTTTCCCCTTACCCCACGGAGAAGAGCTTTTCGAAGACGAGTGTACGCGGCTTTCTCGTAGACACTCTTAAATTTGTGTCCCATTGTCGTGCAAGGACGAAAAGGAAGACGGAAGTCGCTCACTTGGCAGAAGTAGCGATACCACCGTGTATTATGGCGGTTCGGTAACCGGTAACGGGGAAAGGGGAAGAGACAGGGAGACAGAGACGGGAAAGAGAGCGATTCCTGTACATACACGAAGGGGGGCTCGACTTTGGCGAAACCAGAATCGGCCATTGTTCGTTACGAGTGGCTATCTCGCTGGACATTTCCGTACCCGAGTATAGGTACATACTCTGGCCACTGTGGCCTACCAGATATTTCGATGTCGTGCTCGAAACTCCCATCGAATATCATTGTCGTGTTCGACTTCTCGATGTCGGTCGGTGGGTCCGGATTTGCTACTGAACCGTGAGTACCCGGCGAGTAAAACAATTTGCTCGTTTTCATGCCACTCGTGTGGAATCGTATGGCGGACGATCATTTCTCTTTCGACGTTTCCTCTCCTCGATGCTTTTCCTTTCCTTCTTTTTTTCTGTTTGGTGGACGTGAGCGTTGGTCGGAACGAAACAGATACATTTGTATCAGGAAGCAATTTAGTCGTGTAATTTTTTGATCTATCCAATTTGACTATTATCGTTCAAAATGAACGTGAAGTTACTTCATCTATTTTAGCGTAGAAACAGAAATTTTTCGCTTATGTATAACCCTTAAAGTTTCGTAACAACTTAACCCAGAGTCGTTGTGGTTATCGGAGAACACAATTTCGAGAAGCAAATTCACTATATTTACACCTGGTTATTACGATGAAAAATTTGTTGGCTCGGTACACACAACTGCAACACGTTTCCGGGCCAGCATACGGTGGTTACCGTGGCTTACCAGCTATTGCTAAATCGTGCTCGAAATTCCCGCTCCACGTCATTATGGAATTCAGTCTGCCAACAATGACCTATTTATTGATAGAAAGAAATTCAACGTTCGCTAAAATTTCACGCTTCCGTCAACAATACATCGTCGCATACCATCCAAATATTCGTGGTATTTCCCCCGCTTTAATAGTAAACATCATATCTCGTAAACGCATATTTGCACCCTCAAAACCTAAATACGTATAAAACGAGTACCGTGTTCCACTTAAGAAAATTACTTTTTTGTCGGAAATTCGTTGCTCCAACATCTTGAATAACAAAGAAAGAATCGACCACGTAAATGTTTACGAACAGCAGCTGTTTCTTTTCCATCCAAGGAAAGAAATATTTAGACGAGCGAATTGTCTCTCCGTCGAGAAATATGTAATTGAACGGGGACCGTTGGCCAAATCCTTGGTAATTAAGGAGGTCGATGCCTGTCCAGGATGGACGCCGGACGAGCACGGACAGGGCGTGGTTGCAGTAAACGTCATCGGCAGGACACTAGACGTCATGGGCCACACGAGTATCACATACGCGTCACATTTGCATGATCCTGTATACGCACACCATAGAACCGGCTAGGAACAACGGATGCACATTGCAATGCAATGTGTTACCCTCCTCGTCGAGTGGCCGGCGCTAGGACTCTTGCAGCGAATTTTGGACGGCACTCGGCCGCTTCATTGCGATAGCTTGTGCTGGCCGCGTTTGGATTTTCGTCGGATCGTCGCGAAACGCCACGATAAGGCAGGCCATTATTCAACTTGCGACCCCTGATTCCGCTGGTCCTCGCGATTCACACCCGTTCGTGGATACATGCAGCGAATAGAGAGGCTCTCCTCTCGTACGAATTCCCATGAAACTCGAAAATTCCCACGCGCTTGCTCGTCGTTCGCTTCGAACACGGGATAACGGTTCCGGCTAAATGCGAGACGCAAGGAAACGACACGCTGCGAAGGGCCTGCCGATTTTTGACGGGATGATCGATACCTCAACGGGAAGGGATCCTTCTGCCATTAATAGCTGGCGCCGATGCCCGGCACTGTGATCGGTATTAATTCAATGTGTTCCTGAATACTTCATGAGAAGAGCGAGTCCTGATGAATTTCTGCATCAGAGGCGATCGGGCGGGGGCGCGCGCGCTGCACGCGCGCTCAATGGATTATCGTTGCGGATCTAATGGAAATATTTCATTTCTCCCGATCGCACGGATCTCGGTTTCCCATCCGCCGCTGCCACCGCGATTCCCGTCCGAGGGAAAGCAAGCGATACGCTATCGACAGCATGACGCTAACAGAATTCGAAATTTTCACCGATGATGGTTCTTCGTACCGTTTCTCTCTCCTTTTTTTCTTTCCTCCTTTTCGTACCATTTTTAGGTGCACGTATACGAGAGGATCTCTTTTAATCCCTGTCCCCTAATGAGGAACACGTCATAAAACGTCCGATAATCCACTCGACGGGTAAGCACTAATAACCGGGGAGAGCAGAATCGAAGGGAGAAAGTATGACGTTGCTTGTCACCGATATCATTTCCTCTTTAGAGTTTCCCACCCAATAATACTTAGCTCGGCGGTAAATCTTCGTTAATTCGTGCCCACTTCCTTCGATTCCCCCGTTCCCCGGTACAAAGGCAGGCGTTATTCCGGCCGGGCAAGATCGTCCATGAAGCTGCCGCTCCATTCTAACCATTCCATGCCACAGGAATGTCAATACTACCCTCCCGTGCAATCGTCAAACTGCTGTCCTCCCCTCCCCCCTTCTCCGCCCCGCGTCTACGGTCGCATTGACGTATCCGTTCTCGTCGAAGTCATCCGGAACCGCTCAACCTGACCCCTTTCTTCCCGAACCGCCTGGCCGGGGAACCCGGGAACGCCGGCAGGATACCCCGGCCCCCTCGATAACCCCAAGTACCTCCTCGCGATGCAAGGACAATTCCTCCGGCCGATAGTGGGAGAGTCGATGACGCGAAATCGCGAGTACTCGGCCATTGTTTTCGCAAGAGGAAAGGACAACCTGGGGGGGGCCAGCCGGGGATGTACCCCTGCGTCACAGCCTCTCCCCCTACCCACGGCTGCGTCTTTATCGGGTCCCGGTATCGGTTACGCGTTCCCGGATGTCGCCTGGGAAGGGGTGAGAAACGTGGAATAAAAGAAAGAAAGAAAGAAAGAAACAGAGGAGAGAAGGACACCACCTGGGCAGGGCGGGGGCGGTGAGTGCGCGGAACAGAGAGAAGAGAGCGGAGAATCGCGCGCGCGGTAGGCCGACTTTTTAATATCCAGGGATGATCTGTAACTGCGGGATGCTGCGTCAGCCGCTGTCATTGTTATACGCCCGGACCTCTTCAGCACAATGACAATTTCTCTGGTTTTATTCTCCGCTAGGCACTGCCTTTTTCCCGCCCGTTTCCGTCTCGCGTATTACCGTGCCCTCCCACTACCCCAACCACTACCACCACCACCCCCCCGGCTCTCGTTGCTGCTCGCTGTTTTCCACCGGCCCCCATTTTTTTTTTCTCCCCTCGTCCCGACCACCAGCAGCAGAGACGCTTCCCGCTCGTTTTCTACTAGCCGGTCTCAGCCACGGCTCCGTTCCGTTTGTCTACGCCGCGCCTCCGCGTCCGTCGACCAACCGCGTGTCCATCCGTCGACGGTTATCGCTTCCAGGTTTTTGTCGTTGACAATTGCTCGGAAAGTGGCCTCCACTTCGCCCGCCCCGCCTCAGACCTTACCGGTCACGAATCGCGAGTTTCTCTCGGTTCGCGGGGAAATCGGTATCTTTACGCAACATCAACCGCTCCGAAAAAAGAGCTTGGAGAACGTCGGTGTGTGCTCGGAGTTAGACGCGTCGCTGTTGGTCCCCGAAGGTCCCGCACGAAAACGAATATAGATTCCGCTCCGGAGGACGCAGACCGCGCGAGGCGCTGCTCGCGGAAAGACCGAAGAAAGATGGAGGAACGAGGGAAAGGCAGCAGGGTCGTGTCAGAAGGAACACAAGAAAAAGACAGTGCGATCGCCTTTCGTGGTGCTCGGCTGAAAGTCATAACGGAGATAGACGCGCATCGGAGCAATCCCTCATGCAGTCTATACGCGGGTAGTCGCGTATGTGTATCGCGGATGCGTGTATTCGTTTGTATGCCACCCGCCGGTTCCAGCCCCACGGGACCGGGTAATAGATTTATTGGACACCCGGTACATGGGATATAGATATGGATGTTATAGGCGCTCGAGTCAGAGATACAGCCCCCACCGCCTGGCCGAGCGAGCGCTGCCACCGCCACCCCTCTGGCAAATACGAATGGCACATCTAACTTTATGAAATGTACACCCTGCTCGCCCTTTTGCGGCTTCCTCCTTTCTTTCCTCTGTCCCCCTCCGCTCACCTTGGCCTTCTTTAAGAAGTTCTTTGGGCGATGTTTTTCGAGGAGTTACTCCATCATCCTCGTGTATGCAGCGTGATTTAATTTACGAGCGGTTTAGCGCGAAGGGTGAGAAAGACGCTTCGGTTCAATGTCTCAACCGTGCGTTCCGCCATGTAACGCGTTTCGCTTCGGAAATTAGAAACATTATCTGTCTTTCTCATCTCTCGTCCTCCTCGTAACCAACCGCACGAGCAGACCTTTACGAGTGCCGCACTCGCGAGCCGCATAATAGCTCCGAGCTGTAATCAAATATGAATCTTTGCCGCGCTCCGAATCTCCGCAGCATTTAGTGAAACATTCAACGGAACGTGGTTGACTTTAGCAACCCAAATCGACGTAACAGAGACCTTCGAGCGTCTAGTCTCGTTGAAAGGAAAGGTTAAAACCGAGCTAGCTAAAAACTCATTCCTATCCTTTACCTCTCAAGACATTGTACCTCGCCGAGACCTTCATCCTTTCACCCTTTCATCCCCGCGAAACCCGTCGACCATGAAATTACAAGCTGCACGGAAAAGGTAAACATCGACGGCGAAAATATTCCGACGACTCTTCCTCTTCTTTCGCGAACCTATTGCAGCAACCCCCTCCGTGCACGCAACCCCCACACGCGCAGAGACTTAGCTTCGAGCCAACTCTTATTTACCTAGAACCGGTCACAAACACACGATTCTACCACTGTTCCCCACATGCGCGCCCGTGCGTGTACATGTGTGCGAAGTTGCGCGAGGAAAGGGGCGGGAGGGGTGGAGGGATAGGAGGAGAGAGTGGTCCGTTGAAAGGGCTGGTTTTGATTAGCTCTGTAGACAATACCCACTCTCTGATACCGCTGTGATTCTCTCTCGCCGTCTCTCTCTCGCTCTCTCCCCCACGCCTACCCATCTCCACCCACCGTGGCACCCTCAACCCTCCACCCACCCCCTCGTCGCCCACCGGCTCTCCTCGGCTTCGCCTTCGCCGCAGCGAACGCAGCAGCCACTTTGTACGCCGACTGTTTTGTGTCTGACGAACAATGGGCCTGCACCACTGACAGTGCACCACCACTGGTACGCCTATCGTCATCGCTCTATGCGCCATTGCCAGGCTAGTTTCTCACTAACACCGATAAACCGCGGAGCACCGCTCGTCGCTGCCGTATTAAATGGCGCGCTCGTAGCGAACGCGTGTATCGAGATAACTTTCCCGTCCTCCCTTTAAATAACGACGTTTCGTGCCCCCTCCCCCCTTGTCCCGTACGGTTCTTAAGCTCGTCAGGCCCCACTAGTTGCACGGTTTGCCCCTGAGACCACTTAGGCCACTGATTTTCGTTACCTAACCGCGCACCTGATCTTTTTGGCCAGAGACCCACTTGTATTCTCGCCAACAGGAGCGATTGTTTGTTCGAAGGAAATCTACTAGGGTCCCCAATGATTCGGAAAACCCCCGCGTAGAAAGCTTCTTCCTCGGGATCGATAAGTTGAGACGAGCTAGCGGAAATCGATCGCCTAGCCGTTGAACGGAGGTCGTTAAGCGTGTTGTCGGCGATGCTGCCTCGAACTTGGAAGCTTCGATTTTGCATATTCTCTCGCGGCTTCCAGCACCGCTTGCCTATATTTTTAATGACTTTCCGCGCGGCGAAGTTTCGAGTGTACGCGCGAGGCGCTTTCAAGCTCTCAGCGTCCGACCAGGCAGCGGACGTAAGATGAAAGGATGGCTCTGTGCTCTTCGATATTTAATCCCGCGAAATGGCGCACGATCTTATCCAGCTGCGAGCGCCACGTCGTGCACCGTAGGCGACGGTAAGCGTTACACGATATTCCATTAACAAGAGGGCTGGAACTCGTAACTCAATGAATAGCATAGTTAATAAATGACGCGGGTGATAGTGAGCATAGTTGACGAGTCGTACCGTTGATGCTTCGTTATGTGTATTAAACTAGTTGGAGAACTATTTTGCGCGGTGTACCCGAACTCTATATAGTTGTCCGTAAACTATCGATAAGCCACGAAACACAAGCCTCCGTTGGTTACTCTCTTTCCCTGCCCGATACAAGTACGGGGGGAGGGTGGTTCGCTGTTTTCATTCGCACGAAATTTCCCGACCGTTTCGAACGGCCACCCTTTCCACCCCTCTTCTGCCCCCTTTTCCAGGGCGGGCGTCGCGCGTTTCTCCGACACAGAAAGGCGCGCACACGCCAGATATCGCTTCGGTCTTCGAGATTTAATCGCGTACAATGGCAGACGATCCTGTTGCGGTATTGTCACCGTTGTCGGTGGCAGACAAACCTGGCCGAACGGTGGGGGAGGGTCGGAAACGAAACTTAGTTACTCGATAGAGCGTAGAAGCACACGAGGAAACGCGTTATACTACGCGAGGTAGCGTGAGTGACGATGTGACATCGCGACTATCTTTGGTCTACCTCGCGAGACATCTAATTCGCTTATACACCGCTCCCGAGATAGCTCGCAATCTGTTATAATTCATACGAGCGCGCCGGATTCGAACGAGAAGTTTCATCGCGTTCCCTAATTGAATATGGCGGACGAGCTGTCGGGACGGAAGGGGAAAAAATCGTGTTCCCTGTTAACCGACCGCGAAGGTAATATCCACTGCAGGAGGACAACGGGGTCGCTTCCGTAACGCGCTATCCCTCGTTCCCGTGGGAAACCGGGAAACAGAGAGAGAGAAAGAGCATTCGACTGTTGCGCGTAATTGATTCCGCGTCGAAGCGTAATCTATTCGCGAAGTTCCACGTTCTACGTGAAAATTGACACGAACTTCGGGAAAAGTCCACCTTGCCCGAACGGTACAGCGTGGAATTAAATTTTCGACGGGTAGTATTGCTCTAGATCAGGGCTGGCAAACCTACAACTCACGATTCAAACGTAGCTCTTCCCTCACTTGCCTGCTCTAGATCGTCCTAAATCTGGCCTTCGATCGTTTTCTGGCTTACCTGTTCCTAGCTTTACCAGCTCGATCCCGGTTGCGCGGAACAAAACAATCGGATCGCTGGAATTCCAATTACTTCTTTGTGTTTTGGCGAATGATAAAGTCAGAGATAGGGAAAATAAAGAAGGAAGCGGGGAAAAGGAAGGGAAGATAATTCGTGGGAACGCGTTTATGGCGCGAAATGTAAGAAAACCGACGTCGATCAGAAAAGTATCTGCTTGTCTATCGCGTGCACGTCTCCACCGTTCCGTTGTCCGATATTAGCCGATCAATTTTCATGCGATCCAGCACACTTACCGCTGTTCCGTTCGTCGGGCGTCTCTCCTATCCCAGTCGACGCAGCTCGACGCGAGGGAAAGCGTCGGATAAAAAGGTCGGAGGAAGGGAGAGGGAAAACAGAAGCATCAGCCCGTATACCCGGGTCTCGATTGGAAATTACTCGCTTTCATCCTTTCACAGGGTCAGAAAGAGTAAGTAGGAAAAGCGATGCAGTCTTTCGCTATCCAGCTGCGCCTCGAATACATTCTTCTCGTTTTTTCTTTCTTTTTCACTTTCGCCTCCAACCCGAGGAACCAACGCTTCGGCTCGTGAATTTCGTTACGCGTAATCCGCGCACGGCTCCGAATACCGCCGTGTTTATTATCGATAGAGATTTAATTAAAAAAGTGTTCAACAAGCCCATAACCGCGGATACTTCTTGCGAGGAAACCGCGTAAATATTAGCCGGCATTCCGCGGTTAATTTCCTTGACGTTGTGCGAGCCGCGTGGCCTGTTATTATCGCCGAAATAAAGATAAAAGCCCGCGCGAGCGGGACCAAGGGGGGTGAAAGAGGCCACGAGCGCTGGCGGATAATTGCACCGGCTAAATTAAAAATTGCACCATCGCCGTGGCTGTTGCCCGGTTGTATAATGAAGCTGTGAGCCTGTGCACCGGACCCGGATGACCAGCGTGACGCGTCAAATAAACCGTCCGCTCCACCGGTGCGTGTCCGGCCTCGCGCGTTGTAGTCCTCGCGGGCGCGCGTTTAACCCGCTCGAGGAAGAATGCGTTACGCGTAGCTAACGCGCGCGACTGCACCCCAACGCATCCCCTTAGCAGCCGCCCCGAAAAGCGTTCCGCGCGTGCCTGCGCCTCCTAAGCGAGCGCTTTATTGCGCTCGACATTCTGAACGCGCCTTCTTTTTTCGTCTCTCTCTCTCTCTCTCTCCCCCTTTTTCGAATTTATGCAACTACCTACCGTAGGTAGGTGGGCACGATCTCGCGGGAAAGAACGCGTTAGAACGGTTGCCTTCGGATCGTTTACTTAGTCGATGGGTTTTGCTTATCCATCTCTCGATACGTTCACCCCGGCCTGATGGAATAAAAATATTCCCGACGATAGCGCGATTCTTGCGCCGCGCGACTTCGTGGATTCAATTTTTGACAACGCACTCGTTCTCTTGCTTAGAAAATCGGATTCCTGTCGGTTGCCACCTGTTTTTTCGTCTATCGCAATTACTATACGCTGTCTAAAAATTCTAACTAATCCTGAATATACATGTCGGACTGAAGGTAATTACTTTCAGGCATAAACGTGTTTGGTTAGTGGACATCGAAATAGATGGCTCAGTTCTGTCACCATTTAATTTCTGCATCGTATATATCTTGTTACTTGAAAAACGGTCGCGAAAATAAATTTAAATTCGTGGAACAATATCTGCCGTGTTAGCCAATAACGAATTTCTCTAATGCGTTCAGCATGCGCGCGATATAGTAGGAATTAAATACGCGTTACGGTGACTAGAGGGTTGACGACTAGGGGGGTTAGGGCGGGTTGGCGGTGGTGGTATTGGATTTGTTCGCGGGGGCGTTCTCTGCGGCGACGAGAGGAAATCTGACTTCGCGTGGAATTTTTTAATTAGCAGAAGCAAAATCGGATGCCACGTACGCTCGTGCGTTACACACACACACACACACTCTCTCTCTCTTCTCTGTTTCTCTCTCTTGCCCGATGGATTAAGCCATCGCCATTGAACGGACCCATCTTCGCGTTAACGCGATCCTAATCGGGAACTCCCGCCGGCAGAGCCGGTAATTGTCGAGCCATAGATTGAACGATGCGTGGCATTTATTATTGATACACTCGGGCAACCGGTGCGTGCCCAGAGGCTGTGCCTCAAAGCCGGACTTTGCGTGTTACCTACCGATTCCATCTGCAATTGTTATATCTCGCGCAACCGGGAGTCAGCAGTAACTGTGGCAAATGTAAAGAGAACTCTCGTAGAGGGAACGACAGTGTATGGTTGCCTTTAAAAGTTTCTGAAATTAACAGTTATTGTTGGTCATTCGAACAAAAGAACGTCTAGTCCGAATTAAAAGGCATCTTCTACCTTTGCAGCCTTTTGGGCTCCTCGTTCCGGAAGAACACTCACCCTGTAAAATTTCATGATTTTCTTTAATCTTTGCGGTGATATTGTTGCACCTAAGGTCGTTTGAATTTCCCAAAGGACTTTCTTGGTTAGGCATGTGGACTGTGAAAGGAAAACGGTTAGAAAATGGTTAAGCTAAAGGCCGCAAGATTGTTGCCGTGTCCCACAGGGTGATAGGAAAATGAAGCGCGAACCATTTTATAGAATAACCGACTGAATTTTCCGAATAGATAGCATGATTCGAGAGGATCGCCGAAATTCCGATGGAATTACCTGCCGTGTAGATGGATTGGATTAAATCAACAAGAGGCGCTTATGTCAATGCGTGAATGCTCGATGAATCGAGGGTTGATGCGACAGTGTCCTTAAAACAGTAATTACGAAATGACGGGTGATACCGTTTCAGGATCAAACGCGCGCTCTGTTTGATTCATCGTTACGATTCCCTCTCGATGATAGAAACGCGCAATTGTCTATCATCTGTCCGGTACATTAGCAAGATAGAATCTGGAAACCTTTTTTTCTTGGGGCCTGACGCTTCAGCGTTTTTTGAAATACAGCATCGATCAAGTTCAACCGGATAGGTGTAATATATCACGCGAAGGAACCGTAGAAGCATAAACTTGGAAATGTCGGATCACGGGACGTTTCACCCTGTATCTTTATCTCTCTCGAATCGCCCCAACAGTGGCACGGTGCTGTCCATGCCTTCTATAGGATGCAAGGGGATGGCGCCACGCGTAATGGGGTTGTGACGGTGTTAAAAACCGCTCTTATCCGGGTATAATGTCATCCACGATCGCGATAAAGTTTTCGTTAGCCCGTTTAAATGACTACTACTCATCTGGAATTTGTACTGCACCTTCCCCTTCTTTTTATCGAGAAACCCATTCACCATTATCGCGTCACACCCGACTTTCCAAGTGTTTTCGCGTAAAACGCGCGACCCCCCGAAAACGATTAGGTTAACGAGGAACGTCTCTGCTTAACAACACGAAGTTGTATGGGTGATTTAATTAGAAAATTCGATCGAAAATTGGACTCGATGAAATTTCCACGACCAGATTTCAATGGTGTTGTAAACAGTTCTATTTTAAATTCAATCACGAGGTATAAAGCAGCGCAGCGCCCTCATCCTCCCTGCTAAAAGAGTCCTACCCCCTCGGTCAAAAGCTATCGGGAGGCAATCATGAATAGTACGCAACGAGAGTATGCGTCTCGCTACGTCACGAATCGCTCGATGATCTTCGCCGGCCGATGGTCGAGATCTTTGGGCCGGCGAAAGATCAACGAAGGAAGTAAGCGTCGCGGCGTCTGCATACCGGCTGATATAACGGGGTACCGTGCTCTCTCGCGTCGCGAATCATTCACGCCAGGCGCGCATAAGCACGTAAGTCCATACTTGGACGCATGCTTCCAATGCGAATACGAATACACGAAGTCCATAATGCGTGTGCGGTAGGACCGCGCGAGTAGGGGGAGTGGGGGGTTTGTATTCACCCCTTCTACATCCGTGGCAACACTGTGATGGTCCAGGGGCGCAGCGATCAATGCCACCGTCGGCCCTCTATGCTTCATCCCCACCGGTGCGCGGGTCACCATGACGACAGCATCCCTACAGCCCCTTCCAGATGGGCTGTGGGCACGCTGGTGGGGTTCGAAAGCCACGAAAGGGGTGACAAAGCGCCCCTATCGCCACCGCAGCGGCAAGGAATTCCTAGGGTGCGCGGGAGGCGACCAGGGGATTTTGACCCTCTCCTGTCTACTCTCCGCTCCTCTCGTCAACTATCTCTCTCTCTCTCTCTCTCTCTTTCTTTCTTTCTTTCGTTCTCTCTTTCGCCCTCCCCTTACCCCCTTTCATCTGTACGTCGTTCTCACCCTTGCTGCTTCCGCACCATCTCTCGCTGTCTGCGTTTCTCCCTTGCACGCGGCCCATCGTCGCTCGTCCTTTTCACGTCATCGTATGCACCGAGGGTCAGGTGGGTCACTCCAGGTGGCTCGGCCCTGACACGATACCGTCGACACGATTTCTGGATCGTTGATTAGATTATCGCGATCAAGCTGACGAGAATTCGACGTCGAAGGGTTACGGTTTCCGCGTTTTTTAACGGCCACGATCCTCGTGCTGGTCACATCTGTACCTCGAATCATCTTGATTGCTGGCTCCTCTGTAAATCCTGATGATCCAAGTAACGAACCACCGCGGTGACTATCCTTCTGCCGATTAACGAGCTCGTGACAGGCAAATCGAGGGCCGCTTCGAAATCTTCGTTAACCGTGGAATCGCTTATTGCCGTCCACTCGTGGGACCGCGGGTTCGAGGTTCGCGTGTATGCCATAAATCAGAAAGGATCGGTGGGCGTGTGCAGGCTGTCGCGCGTCCTCGCAGCCTACAAAAGGAAGATCGGCAAGGTGGACGTGAACCGGTGGAGGAAAGAGACCCGTGAACGCTGGTGGAAGAGGGAAACCAAACCGTGAGGAGGAGGGAATTCGATCCGCCTCCAAATCGAGTTACGCGGCCTGTTGGAGATAATGATATTTATGCGCGTCAAGTGTATGATGTGTGGTTCGCCACACATGGATCACGCATATGCTCCGAATAGAGAAAGAGAAAACAGGGAGAAGACGGGAGGGAGAAAGCGAGAGAGAAATAGGGTGAGCCGACCAAACGACAAAAACATCAGCAACCGCAAAAATGTCTGTCGCGCGCCAGTCCTGTAAGAACATGGAACGCGGCTGTGTGCGCCACGGAGCGCGCTGGCGATTTTCAAAGTTTCATGATTTAAGAACAGCATCCAGCTTGGGTTATATCACGGTGATTTACCGCCTCGATTTACCGTCCGTTTCATTTTTTTCAATTCGAAAATCGGCATCCGAGGGACGGGGCGCCGTCTTCGTACAAGGGAGTCGCGACGAAGGTATTCGCGACGGGGATTCGGGAGGGAACATTGAAATTTATCGGTAGCGCCGCATAAGGTATCCCCGTGCAAAGGGATGCAACGGTGAAATAGAAGAGACGCTAACGGGACACGAGCGCAAGTCGGGTTATTTTTCTGCCATTGTTCTTTCTCCTTTATTACGAGACGCTTTGTGTCCCTCCCGCTTTTTGATACGAGTCATGTACACGCGCACTTTTGTCGTATCCGCGGCGAAACTGCTAGACCGCTGTACATAATCTTAACTGAAACAGCGATATTATTATTCCCGTTTAATCGCAGCGTCGTCCCCTCTCCCCGACGGTTTTCAGTACCTCGAAAACAACTCGCCTCGCTACCATAGCCGCCGCCGTCGACGACTTAGTCGTCGACGCTTTTCATCGCTCTACGATATTAAAAGCTTGCCTAAAAAAAAAGGAGGAAGGGGAAAGAAGACCCTGTCGTCCTACCGCTTTAAACGTTTCTCCGAATGTTATTAAAAAATGTTTCGCGGCGCAACAAACGGCAGATGCAACCGAGTAGAAGAAGCAAACGGAAGCGTTCCGATTATTGTTATTATTCGCGCGCTGTAACGGCTCGTCTCTTCGCTTTGCAATCTCGAGCAAACGTTCCCCACGCGTACAGCCGCAGCCACCGCCGCGAGAGACATCATCATCGCACGCACGAAGATTAAACATCGTGGGAGGAACGAGTGGCTCGATTCGCGCGGACGACGAGGATCGTTGCGCTTTTCAATGAACGACCGCGGGAGTCGCGTAAATATTTATCGCGAATAATCCAAGCACGGCTCTCTCTCTCTGTCTCTCTTTCTCTTTCGACGAACATTTTCTGTCTCTCCTCTGAGAGACAACCTCGCTCTCTCGCCGGCTCTCTGACCCTGAGGGACATTCCTGGCGTGACGCGTGAGGTCTATCCTTCTGGCGAGAGACGAGGAGAGCCAGACGTCGACGACGACGACGGCTAGAAACACACGGGCAGAGAAAAGCTTAGGCTGGTGAGCCACGGGGTTTTGAGCACGAAGTTTACACATTGTCATTTGGGACACGACTAGACAGAGGACGGTAATACGGAGGAACAGAGAGACATCGCGAACAGAGCAAGAGGGTTGCACAGCCCGGTTGAAGAGGAAACGAGACGGACCGGGAAAGACAGACGTAGAGAGAACTTCCGAAAGGGTGCGAGCAGCGAGCGTAAGAGAGAAAGGGAAAGGAGAAGAAGGAAAAGAGGGAGAATTTTAGAGAGGGTTAAACGGAGGAAGAAAGAAGGGACGATCGCGGAAGAGAACGGTAGGGACAGAGAAAGGGTGATACGGAGTCCTTGGTGGACCACTAGGGTCCATCCCCACGTAGCTGCCGCGCTCCGTGCAGGGGTTGCTACGGTGGTAGGGATATTCAGGGGAAGATTAGAGGGGTGGGGGTGCTATATAAGGCCGGCGCAAGGGGGGGAGAGCTCAGTTCGTCCAAGAGAAGCGTATCGGTCGCGTTGTTGCGACGATTGTTCACGAGAATCCCATGGAGCCACGGGACTTGTCCCCGCACACAATCACGATGCCATCCATCCGTGCTTGTCCCCACGGGAACAAGAGAAGCGCTTATCTGCACGTCGACACGCATCGTGCACGCACACGCACAATACGCTCGCATACACGCATGGAACGGAGCACCACGCAAGGATTCAAGGTGTTTTCGACCACGTTACCGACGCAGATCACCGGCGATGCTGTTGCAGAAACGGTGAGTACGCGGCGACCTGTCTTGCATAACCTTGAAACGTGCTCTTCGCGAACGGAACCCAACACTGTGTCGAGGTCGAGCTTGAATAGATAGCGAGTATCAAAGGAAAAGAGCCTTTCGTCGACCATATAGTGAACTCCGTTTCTATTCCTGGGAGAGATCGAGATAGAGAAAGACGCTCGCGTTCTTTTATTCGGTGAGGGTCGAGTCGCCGGAGTCCCATCGAGAGTTATCGATCGATCGATTGAGTCGGACCGTGGCCGAGGCTGTAAAAGACGTGCGTAGACACCGGTTGTCGAACGAGGTGCACGCAGATTCCGTCACGTCTCCCGGTCCCTGCTTTCATCTTCGACTTAATTAATAAAACGGTGCCGCGTCGCGTCTGTCAGTGTTCCCTTTTTCACGGTTCAGCTGGTTTCGAGGCAAAGTAATTCCCGATAGAAGCGTGTCGCGATGTTTGACCGTGGAGTTAACATCGTTAGAACCTTGTCGAGGATCAAACGACGAAACCTGTTAACGATCGCGAAACCGTGTCGGATAGCCTGTCTTTTCGTTTCAACAGGAGTCCCGAGACTGTCGGCTTTTTCAGAGCACGATTCAATTAAATATCTCTTTAATTATCCGGTGAGAGATATTTTAACCCCGTCCAGCTAATTTTAGCCCCGTCCGCTTATTAGGCTAGAAATATAGTAGGCGTGGGTTTAATTTATTAATAGCGTCAATAACAATCAAGGGAACGTCGATATATTCCCCGTTTGATTTAGCGACGTTAAAGCTCAGCTAATGGGCTCCGTTATATTCGATTCCCGGCTAAAATTGGAAAACTCGTATTGAAATTAACGTTGTCGTGTCGAGGGTCATCGAAAATGTTACGGGAACTCTCGTTCCGGTTTATTACATTGTTTTATTCCAATCAAAGGAGAAAACCATTACACGGCCCGTTAAAACGATCGTTCTGTATTTTTACGAATCGGCCGATCGCAAAATGCCGATGATTAAAAATTAACGAATCCCAGTGAAACGTTTCACTCGCTTCTTTTTTCCCCCATTTTCGGGCAACGAACCGAGTTAGGAATCGAGCCAGGCGAGAACAACAGACGCGTTGGCCAGTTTTGTTCCCTGACACTTGGCCGAAGCCAATATCAATTTAATCGGACGAAAGGGGATTTGTTGTCTTACGGGGATAACAACTGGGCGTTAAATGACCACCGATGCGTGTGTTAGTACGTAGGAAGAGCAGGATTAACGAGCGCGCAAGTACCGCGCGCGGTATAATATTTGCCGCAGCTGCGACAGGAAGTCGGGTAAATGAATATTTTCGCTGAATGAAATTGTCTGGCGTGTGTACAAGCGCAGACATCCGTTTAACGAGTCGGGACACTTTCCTCGTGCGCGTATCTCGTTATATCGACGCTGCCACGGATACGATGTATTAACCCTTTGCACTCGAGAGGTGACAGTGTCAGTCGTCTAATAATATTAACTTCACAGATTTTTAAGTGCAAGATATTTGCCAAGATTCGCTTATATTAAACTTCATTTAGTTTAGTTAAGTCATATGCTAAAATTTGCGAAACGAGACGCACATCCGCGTCCATAGCAGTCAAAGGGTTAATATATATCCCGGTGCGAACTGGGTCAAATGCTGAGAAACGAGACCGTTTTCGAAACAAATATTTTGCGCCCCGTTCGAGCCCGACGTTTAAACATTATTCCACGGTATTATCATATTTCAGCAAACAGGTGAATGTACATCGATCAGTCTTGGTCCCGCTCGTTTAACGGTTAGCTCGCTTTTGTGACTTTCAGGGGGCGCGTTTTCAAAGGTCGCACGTATTAAAATTAAAATAAAATGGAAGAATAAAACACCACGTTCGACCCAATGAACGTTACATTTATTTATTTTCTTTTTTTTTTATAACATCAATCGTCTCCTCGTTGCCACCCGTGCCTGAACTTTGCCGCTTGTATTCAAATTTTCCTTCGTTGACAGTAGTCTAATGCCTCGAACGATTCTCCATTAACGCACGCGTTTCTCCGTGTACTTTGCAATTGTGTCGTTATTTCTATTCGAGCTGGACGTTGAACGCTTTTACAATCGTTGGAACACGATTCGACAATCTATTCTTCCTTTTCTCTCTTTCGATTTAATTCTCGCCGAAAAACCGCATGGCATCCGCTTAAGAAACTTCTGTTTTTATCTGCTCGCCAGCTCGCCGGGACCTGATTTACATACTATCTCCGTTCGCGGCCGAGAAATATCAAACTTTTCCTTTCGTTCCTCTCTCCCCAACCCCCCCTTACGCTCTCTGGCACCGCTTGCAAATTTCAGGCCCCGTGTCGTCTCCGCCGGGGTGTGTGTAGCTTAACTGAAGTATCCGCTTTGTAGGGTCACGCTGAACCCGCCTTAATCCTGTTAACCTATCAACACATTCAAAGCCTTTTACGCCGTACAAAGATATCTTCATTCTCGATCCCATTAAATCTCTCCGCCCGGAAGTTTGGGGCCCCGCGAATGCACCTTAAACGTCAAAGCGGCGGGTGGTAATCTTTTTACCACGAATTATTGTTTGTTCATTTCGCCGTCCTGTAATTCGCGGTAAAAATCCTTCGTTTTCAAGGCGTTTTCCTGGTTGAACTCGTTTGAAGCATGGAGCTTCGATAGATTTTTCACAGACGAGTTGTAGGAGAAATCCGTTATCTTGTTGGTATTTCAGGGGCTCAATAATTAACTCAGCGTTGGATGACGGTAATGAAAAATCGATTTTGTCCTTTTTTCCGAAGCTCGTTGCACAACGTGGATTTGGTTTCTTTCAGCGGCACGGTTCCTTTGGCGATAACAATGAAAAAACATTTGGGGCTGTCTGTGCGCGCAAATTAATAAGGAAACGGGACATTGTGTGTATTCAACGATCAGAGAGCTATCTCTCTCTTCCTCCCTCTCTCTCTCTCTTTTGCTCTCTTTCTCGCGGTCTCTGTTTCTCTTGAAGGAGGCTCTTTTCATTGAAATTCTTTTTCGTACGATGAAAACGCGAAGAGCCGTCCTACCGTTAATTAATACTAATATGACCGTGCCTCATTAACGGTTACATTCATTAAATATTCACACCACGCAGACAGCTTGTATCCAAGCCGCATCGATTCAATCGCATTGTGAAAGAGAGGCAGCACGAGAACTTGTCATCTCGTACCTTTCAGCCGCGTTTCCCTTTACTCGCGACAGGGGTTCGGGTACATTCACAATAAAACAGACGTGTTCTCTAGGAACGAGCCGTGTTTCGTTTTCCTTTCTGTTGTCGGCCTCTGGCATACGCGTAAAGCCTGTAGAAATCGAACGATATTGTTTAATTAAACCAGAACATCTTATTTTCTCCGACTAACAGCGCGAAATCGGGCTAAACTACAGTCTAACGTGTAAACATTTAAATTGTGGAAATTTAAAAATTCGAAATTTCAAAAGTTCAAAATTTCAAAATTCAGAACTTGAAATTTAAAGTTTGAGAATTTGAAGATTTAGAACGTGGAATTTAAAGTTTGAAATTTGAAAACTAAAAGCTGTAGATGCTACTCGTTTCACTCTCTACCCTCTATTCGCGTAATTTCGAAACCGCCTGGACACAATAAGAAGAAGTTGCGGAAACTTGGAGCAACAATAGGAAAGTTGCTACCGTAGGAAATTTGTCTCCCCTCTTGACACGTGTACAGTTGTACTTTCCAAGAATTTGCCCGGCGGTCCATTAATCTCTTTTTTTCCGCCGGATAAATACATCGACCATCGGCAAAGTTTGACCGAGTCTGATCGGTCCTCCCCTGGTCCGTATTCAAAAGGGTAAACGAATTCTTAGCGGAATTCCAGAAACTCTCTGCCCCTCTCCACGCCCCCCGAAATTGTTCTCATCGAACACAAGGACGAAATCCGTGGCACGTAACTCGCGGAGGAGAAGGGTGTGCGACTGCGATCGATTCCAGGTTGGAATAAAGTTGAAAGTTTATTTAACGGGGGGGCGGGTGCCACTTGCGCGACAACCCCCGCTCCTGTTCGAGCATTAAATAATACACCGCGGGCGTGAAGTGGACAGAGCTTATCCACCGAGTGAACTGTGAATTAATATTGTTCGCGTGGAGCGCGGGGGATTAATAAATATAAAGCCGCGGCGCGTTAGCTTTTTCATTCAAATTTTCGCATTAACTTTGTGTCGCTTTGCACGACTCGTCGCATTCTCTTCGGCTTACGCGGTTCTATTAAAGCTCTATAATTTTCATCGCGGTCTCCGTTTTCAGCCACGGATGATTCATCTCGCGGCACGCAGAGTTCGCTTAAAACGTTTTCACGCGTATCGGCCCACTTTTCGTCCCGTTTCCCGCCGACGACGGTTTTCCATTGCTCCACTTTCCCCGTGAAAAAAACAGCGCTCGCTCTTTCGCGTTGATAGAATAAAACCGAAACCAGATCAGGTATTCATCGTTGGATCATCGAAGCAAGATTTATCGTTCCTCGCTGACGCGAGTCGCAGCCAGGTTCGCCACCCCCCGCAGCGCCCCTGAGAGGCCATCTTCTTTTTCTCGCGGATTTTACGGCGTATCGATTCCGTCGCGTCGTCATCGCGAAATGATTTGTTTTATTCGGCCTCCCTGTAATATATACCGGGACTCTGCGATCGCAGCTAGGAATCGGCGTTTCGTACAGGACGCTTTGCACAATGGCTAGGCCGCTGACAATGGCGTCGTTAGCGATGGCCTCGGGCTGCTCTCTATCCCTCTGCCTCTGTTCCTCACCCTCTCCCGCTATATCATCCTGTATATATACGTGCCTCTCTCTCTCTTTCTCTCGCTTGCTCCCACCCTCGCCCCCCTCTCCCTCTTTCGCCGCTTCTTTCTCTCTGTATACACGTCACAGTGTCTTGCTTCTACCCTCTCGATCCTTCTTCTTCTTCTCCTCCTCCTTCCCTTTCTCTCCATCAACCTTCATTTTCTTAAACTCTCCCTCTCCCACCCCCTCTACCTCTCCCTTACGCGCACGACCCTCTTTCTCTGTACTTACGTTTCTCAGATTCCCCGTCCTTTTCCCTCCGGGTTCTCCCTGTTAGACACGCGTCTTTGTCTGGCCCGCGCGCTCAGCGTGAAATGCAAACGTTCAGGTCCAAAGCCGACGAAGAGGAGCTTAGCGCCGGCGCTAACCGAACACCTACTGCCGCCTTCGTCTACGCTACCGACACGACGGGGAGAGAACAACCTCCGCCAGCGATATCGTAATGATCTTTCCCCGTAGCCGTGTATCGCGTCGTGAACCGCTCGAACAACCTCCATTCCGTCGGCTATTTCTTTTTCTCTCCTTTCCCCTCCTTTTACTTCGCGCCTCGTGGAAACGGGATTTTCAAGGGCTTTGAGAAAGGTGTTAGTACACGGCGAGAGGGTAAAAGAGAGAGAGAGAGAGAGGGTCGGATTGAAAAGTAACACGACCTTTACCAACCCCTCGCTTTTTTCTTCGCGCGTTTCACTCGAATTACATCTAGCGTAATTTTATTAACGACCAACCCTCGAGACACTTTATTCTTCAGCTCGGCCGGTAATTAATCCGATTTTACCGCCACCGTGGTTACGCCTGAGATTCGGAGCGTTTTTAATATCGCGGTCCGTGGTTCGATTAAAGGTTCGGGAAATTTATGGCGGCCTCGAACGACCTAATATATGGCGCGCAGGTACATCATTTTTAATTTCCGCTCGTCCACCGTGCGCCACGCGGTCGCGCTGCAACGGTCACGCAGCAATGGCGGTTGATTAAGGCCGTTTCCGCGGCTCGAGGTTTCATTCTACTCGCCGCCGCTAAATCCATACTAATTCGGCGAAGAAAAGACAAACGGGCCGGATGCAAATCCTCCGGCCGGCGGAAGAGGGTAGCTTAGCGCCGGCGCCATCCGAATCTCTGCAACCCCCGAACTACCCTATCGACTGGAACCCCGGGGTATATACACCTCGGTCGACGGTGTCGTGTAATGATCTTGTCGCGATTCACGGCTCGTATCCGTCTGCGAAGCACGGTAAAAGGAACGGAGGGAGTGTAAAAGGAAAAAAAGAAAAGGGAAGAAAGAAATGGGAGAAATTCTGTCGCGTACTGGATAGATCGGCGGCGTACCTTTTAACGCAGATGACAGGGGAAATCTAGAGAACGACACCGCGGCAAAAAAGAACGGTTTCACACTTAAAAGCCATTACTCGCCGGAACTTTCGCCTGCCTCTCTTTCGTTTTTCCACCCTCCGCTCTTTCTCCTCCCCGTCGTCCGCCTTTCTTTTCTTTTAACGCCTCGCTCGACGCCCTGCGCGCATCCGCAGCCCTGAACGACGACCGCGATGGACCAATCGACATGGTTTAGTTTCCGTTGTTCTTCGAGCGCACAGTCGGTCATCGTACCCTTCCCCACTCCCACCCCCACCTCCATCCCCCGAAAAAATTATACTCGTGCTATACGTTGATGTTTCCGCTACAATCGATGTTTCATCGAATCTCCCTTCTTTTCAAGAGCTGCCTTCTCCCGCACGAAAAATCATTTACCCCTCGGTATCCCGTTCCCCGAAAGTGTAGCGCGATCGTCGACAAATTGCCCGGTGTATTCTCTGTTTTATTCCGGCCATTTATACTTCGATGCCATTAAATTCGACCGTAATTTGGTCAAGACGTGGAAAACGGTCAACGGGGCTAGCTGATCCTACTTGGACGAGTTAATTAACCGCAGAGGTAACTCGAGAGCATTGCGGGAGGAGGAAGAGAAAGCCGGGGTGGGAAAAGGGAGGGTGGAACACTCGCGAAAATTATACCGTCACGCTCGAGCCTCTCCGTTTCACTTGGCTGGTGGCCCCCTTTCTCTCTTTTTTCTTCCCTTTTTCTCGTTTTTCTCCCTCCTCCGCGCCGATTTCGGTGTGCTAAATTTCCGGCCTAGATGAATTTCACAGCCCTTTACCCCTTGAAGGTAACCACGTTTGATATTATTCGCCGAGGGATTTTATTTCGACGGCTCGTTGCGTTTCTCATGAAAATTCAACGCGCGCGCCCCGTCGCCTCTGACATTCTTTCGCATATACGCCTGAAATTGATGCACCGACGCGGTCTGCAATCTTTTTTTTCTTTTGTTCCCTCCTTCCCTGAAATTCCCCGGCAAAAGAGTATAGTAAAGGGTACGACGTGTATATCGGTGTGCGCGGGAAACGTCGTGCAAGCTTCGGCAAATTATCGCGAAGGATAACAGAGAGGGTGTCGTCCGGCTTCAGGGTGGTGTGAAGCTGGCCTCGCTAAGGAAAGAATCGAGCCACGAGGACGGGATGGCGGCGGTAACAGGATTTTCAGATTAGGGTAACACGGTCCTGGTAATTGTTTCCTTGTCTCCGTTCAATTCCAACGAGGGCCACCGAAAGTGGTACTGCAAGGAGATCTCGTTTTTGCAAGGGCGACGTCAAGCGAATTAACGACCTTTTCAACCCTGTCGTCGATTCTACCCGCAATGCCCTTCGAATTAATTCGTGAACCCCGCCCAGCCTCCCTGTTGTATCCCCAGAATGTCATATTTTTGTTCGCCGACTCGTACGATCGCTCGAGAGACAGAGGCGAGGAAAACAACAGGTTTAACCAGAGAAATGGGAGCAAGAATTCGCGAGTTCGAGCTGAAAAATGTTGCACGAAGGAAACGGATGTAGAATCAAGGTAGAGAACATGGCGCATCGAGATCTTAACTATTCCGATAAAACGACCACGTCTGGGCAATAATGCTTCTCTCGGTGGAACGATTTACCAGAGAGAGAACGCACGAGAGAGAGAAAGAGAGAGCAGAGATTCCACGAGCGATTCGCGGCCAACAAAATTGTTTCCCGCACTCGTGCATGCAGCAGTTACCACAGTGCACTCTCCCCTCGTACATACCACCATCGCTGCCGTGTTTTCTACACCGTATCGGAAAACTCTTTGCGGTTAGTTCGGTCGCGACGTTACCCTTCTTTTTTTCCTCCCCGCGACTATTAACCGTTCTTCTTCGTCCCCCATTGTCGCGGGCTTGCTGTCTGTCGTTGGTCGTTGGAAGTACCCACCGGCGACGGCAATTCCACTCATTAGCCGCGTTTCAAATCGAGCGTAATCGATACTCGATCGAACGCCTCTCCTCTCTCAGAGACGTCTTCGTTTCGGAAGACACGGACTTCACGGGGTGAGAGCACGCGGGTAGAGGGGCGGAAGACGCAACGGGACACGAAAAAAAAGGGTGGACTGGGGTGAAAAGGAGGAGGACAAGGTAGCGAACGGTATTTTCGAGATCGAACAAAGAAACCTCGAGGGCCCTCCGAGGGGAGTATCGACTGGAAAAGTGGCTGTTTCGCGAACACAACGGAGTATCAGAAGTCGTCGCGGCGGGTACAAGCTCGCTGGATAACAGAGTGCAGGAAAATGGTCGGAGAAAACGGAAACGAAGGGGTGGACGGTGGGGGGAGCGTTGCTTGCCGCCGATCGCGTGGTGCAGCATTTCAAAGAGTTTCATGGGATCAAACGGTTTCCTACTCCTTTCCGGCCAGCCACGACTCGGTTAACTGTCTCGGCGATGAAACGAGTATTTTATGGGCGCGATTTTAGGGGATGAAACTGGATAACGGGGGAGAATTCGGGGCAGCGTGTTCGAATACGCTTTCTTGGTCGAGCCTTTTAATTTTGCTCAGCCAGATTCGACGACACAGATCTTCGACCGATCGCGACGTTACACGTGTTCTTATAAAAATAAAGAAGTAAATAATAGAGGAAACGAAACGTTATTAATACGTTGAATGCCATGCCAGTTTTACAAGATTTTAGATTCTATTTTATAGGATATTCTCATCTCTTTGTAACATTCCTACTTTCTTTTGTTTTTCCCCCCTTTTGGTACACACTAAAGGCGCATCCTCATCCTAGTGTGTTCCGCCTTTCAGTCCAAATTGTGATATTTCTATCAATCTGGGCGCGTCGGTCATCCATGACTCCCATGGGATTCAACGTGTTGATCGAGAAATTTCCAAACAAAGTAATCGCAGACTTTAAATGCGGGTTAGGTTCGAGATGGGACTCGAATCTTCCAATTTCTTTGTGAAATAAATCGAACAGAGCTCCGTGGTGTACAATTTCAGTTGATGCTCTATAGAAGGAGGTTAAAGACGGCCGGGAATCAAGCCCGGCTTCCCCTTTATCCCGGGGTTTTCAGTGAAACAAAACAAGGTGCGATGCAATAAAGCAGCCGCGAGTAGCCAGAACTGGAGTTGCTCTCTCGTCGTACAAATGTTCCGAGGGCGGAACAAAAAGTTGAATAGAGAGAAACCGAGGCATCTCTCCGGCCTGTACGCCGCGCTTTGCCCGGCAATATCGCGGCGGTCGGCTCGTCGAGACGACTTTAAAAGGCAACCCGCGATATTAAACTTACATCGGCGATCAAATTTCGCGTGAACGAGGGAAAGGGGGCGACGGGCGTTCTCGTTCCCGCGCTAAGTATCTCCAGCGAATCGATAGTCGCGCGCGTGTCGTCTGCTCGGTCGCACAAGAAAACGTATAAAAGAAAAGAAAAAAAAAACAGGAGGATCAGAGGGAAATAGAGAGCAGCAAGGGGGTTAGGAGAAAAAGGAGGAACCAGGGAGGGGGCGGGGGGAGAGCAGTACTTCGAAATCGAACAATGAAAGCTCGAGGGTCCTTCGGGAGTAGCAGCGGGAAAAGTGGCTGTTTTGCGAACACAACAGAGTGCAAGACTCGTCTCGCGTGGGCACAATGTGACGACTTGAGAGGAAGAAGTTGAAGAAGTGGAAGTATGTTCGGCCTCTGACGTTGCTGCTGCCTGCTCGCCTGGGGATCACGACGACGCGTTCTTCGGAACACGTTCCCCGTATGGAGCACAATACCCGACAACGACGACGACGACGAACAATCTCCCGTTGTTTACTCCAAAGCTATTGGTAACAACTCTATCCTCGTTCCCTGTGCCTCTTGAACATGCCCTCATATCCTGTAACGTGTAGGGTTTTAAAAAAATGGCGGCGTCTGTTACGGTCGTAGCGGGTTAGCGTTGCAAATCCACCTTTGAAGTAGACTCTCCACGCGTTTTCTCGGCCGAGGGAAAAGTGTAAATTTACCACCAGCTGACACGAACAAATGCCGTCTCATTTTCGAAGCAGCCCTCGCTTCGCTCGGTTTACCAGCAGCTTCGATTTTTCATAGCGGGCCAGGACAGCCTCCGCGGAGGCGTGTTGCAAGTTTTCCCGGACGGCTCTTGACTGCTCGCAGCCGTGAAACGGGTTTAATAATTCATTCGTAGTTGGTTGCGTTCAATCGAGGAAGGGATCCCAGAGAGAAAGAGAGAGAGAGAGAGAGAGCTAGCGACAAGTTGGAGAATAGTTAAGGCGCACAGCTAACGCCATGGAACTCAATTGTTGGAGTTAGTCGGACGAATAGGTGGTAACGAGTTAACCGGAGTCGACTAAGCTCTTGAACTTAGGCGTTGCACACCTGTGCGTCGAATTTATTCGCGGGCAAACACCGAGCCATCCATCATCTTCCACCGCGTAGAACAGTCGGCGGGAACGATGTTGTATGCGGCCGGTTGTTCGAAAACCCGTGTTTCACACGGCCAGATACGCGACGTTAATTGTGAAAATTTCGAAGGTAGCCGCGGTATATCATCGTTTGGCCGGACAACGCGTTCGTTTGGCCATTCTCCACCCCCCCTTGGCTTGCTCGTCTCTGTTCCTGGCCACCCTCTCTCTCTCTCTCACACTCTCTCTCGGTTTTTTCATCCCCGTGCACCAAACCCGCCGCGATCGATCTTTGTCACCACCTGCGAGCAAACAGCCGCACGCACGCACACGCGTGCGCGTCCCAACGTTCGAACAGGTTTCGCGTGTGTGCCCGTGGCAAACACAGGTCCCAGACAATGCAGACGGGACGAAGGATTCATATTTCCCGATGCATGCCGGCCAGAACGCCAGCGAAGAGAAGGAGAGACAGTCGAGGCAGCGGCAAACTCTTCTCGCGTTCGGCAACGGAGATAAAGCGAAAAAAGGGTAAAACGAGAGAGAGAGAGAGGGTGGAAAAAGCGAAGGCACGGCGCGAAAGTCGCTGCGGGCTGTGAAACTTCGGAATATGGAGACGGAATAGCCGATATCGAAGAGACGAGAGGAGCCTAGGCAGCCCGGAGGAGAGAGGAAAAGAACCCGTGGGTGGAGAAGCGTGCAAATATTTTTCCAGCCCTGGGAAAATCGAGCCTCCTCCCTCCATACTTCGTTCTCTAGCTGCCTTACAATCTCGATATCTCTATATTTGCTTCGCCTCCTCGTTTCGTTCCTCTTCACTTTGTCTTCTCGCCTCTCTTTCAATCTGTTCCTCTCGCCCCGTTACCTTTCTTCGGTCGCCATCACGGTGAATTCTTTGAGCGCGAGCGTCGCGAAACTTTCCTCCTCGGCCTCCTTTAATTTTTCTCTCGCCACGAATCCACGTTTCCTGCCCGCCCCCTCCTCTTGCGGACGCTTCTTTTTCATTTCATCCGACAGGATGTCCCTTTGAGCGGGGCCGCGTTTACAAACGTCGTCGTGGTTAAAAAGAGAAAGAGGAAGAGGAAGAAGGAATGAGAAAAAAGGAGCGTCGATCCGAAACTCGATAATCGAAGAAAGCGCTGCTCTCCGCATTTTCGTCTATCATACCCGAATCACGGATAAATTCCCATGGTCCTGACTGGTGATTCTCCTGCAGGATATTCATTCTCCATTGTGCGTGCATCCGCCACGGGTACACGTTCGAGGCGTGTCGAAAAGAATCTTCGACGCGTGATAAGCAGCTTTTACCTTCTACGGTGAATTCACGAAGAAAGGGGCTCTCGAAGTACGTATATAGGTGGAAGAAGGGACGTCGATTCGAACGCGATTTGTGTGTATGCTCGAAGCATCGACGAAAGGATAATATGTAGTTTGACTACTTCATAATTTCACTAGAATGCAGCGAGAGATCTAATTCCCTGCAGAAAGATGCACAGGTAGAGGATCGGGGACGGAAAACGACGGATCGTTTGAGTTGTAAGTCACACGGAAAGCCCATTCGAGTTCCGTGTACTTCCTCTGTGAGCGTTTAAGGAGAAAAATGTTGGAATTTCTAACCGAATGAACTTCTCCGTGGCCAGGCTTCCGTTTGCCTCGTATCCTTGCTCTGTGGGCCGGCTATCGTCTCCCACAGAATCTAGCTCGATATCACTGGAACGTGAACTACCCTCCGCGAACATCCTCTCAATGTACGGAACGTAAGCCTTTAAGAAACCGGGAAACCCTTCTCCATACATCACGGAGGAATAACAGAACACGTGACGCGATGGGACGCGACGCGAGACCGAAAGCTACGTTAAGCGCATCGAGTCCATCGTTCATCGTTCCCACGACACGGTAAATGTTCGGTATAACACAAAAATAAGATCTCGTTACTTTCGTTCGGCTCGCTTATAAATACCTGACCTAACGCCTGACCCAGACACCTTCGGTTTCTGCACCGCCGTCGTTCGAGAAATTCATTCACTCCCATAATAAGAATAATTAAAGTGTACATTATAATCATTGGCGTGTTTTCATAATTCTAGTAATACAATTTTGTTCACTAAATTTGTACTGACAGTACTAATGTTGGATCTATTGATACATATTACGCATCGTTCTGTTCGGCAATTTGAAATAGATCTTTTCAAGAATAAGTATACAGTCGATCAAGTGATTCAAGACTTTGTATATAAATAATAGATCGACACTGATTCCCCTTTGTTTAAGTGTCTGCATATTAAGTAGGTTGAACATATTTATGTAGTTATGAGAGAAGAAAGGTATATGTCATATTATAGTATATAATATCCAAACAGGTTCGAGATCTCCCGAGGCGACGAACGGGATCGCGCTTATTAATTAATGTCGACTTACGTACAGAGTTTATTTTAATACACCTGGAAGCCTGCACTAATGGATTCGTCTCGTTAGCACGTATTTCCAGTCGATCTGGCCTGGTTTCGCTCGATCGACGACAGTCTCAACCTAGATTAAGGGCAGTTTTAATTTGGTCACGACCGAAAGCGATAGTTCCACCCCAAGTCCTCCCCGTCAGCTTTCTCCCGGCAACTCGGCGCGAGTTACGAGCAAACCTTGCGTTCACACGTTGTCCCGCGAAGCAGGTTCGCTCTTTCCGTTTCCAAAACCAAGCCAGGCGCGGGGCACACGCGCGGTTAATTAAAGCCCGGGGTTCGGGAGTTAATTAGCGAGACGTCGATACCGCGTAATTAGCGATTATTACCGTCGAAATCTCGCGGAAAGCGAATGTCTCTCGCGGCCGTGGAAGGCGACCGACCGCCCGGTTTGACGCAGCGGCAAATTTTAATTAATTCGATCCACAGCGAGTTTCCATGAGCCCTCTAACCAACCACCATATCGCGTACAAGTCGCTGCCCGACCTCGGTTAACGTTTTCCTTAGTTGCGGCGGTGGCGTTTCCGGCGTGTTCGCGTTCTTTGGATCGGGCACAAGAGATCTGAGTAAAAAGCAAGACGACCAACAGTCGAAACCGACGTCGCGCGGTCGTCTTTGATGGGATTTTCGTTGGATGTTAATGAGCACAATGGCGTGGAATCGCGGAACAGTCCCGGCCCCGGTTACTCGTTCGATGGGCTACTAACGATCCACGGTCGCAGACTTAATTATTCGAATCGGATCAACAGCAGCGATTGCTTTCCCCGCTGATCAAAAGCGATCCTCGATGGCGGCCGCTGGAAATCCTTGCCTCTTTCCGCTGCCTTGCCTCGATTGGCATTGATAATTTATTGAAAAGATACCTTTGAAGGAGTATCGTGTTTATTGAATAACGAATGAAAGCGGTGTTTTTAATTCGCCCCTCATCCCTTGGTACCTACCCTCCTCTGAGTTTTGCTCGGTTTTTCTCTCTCTCTTTCTCTTTCTGTCTCTCCGGGATACGATAGGTGTAATTGGCTACGGGAAATTAGACGAAGCGGCCGACCGAACGCATCGAATCTATTTCGTTGTCTTTCTACGTGGAACAGGCTACAGAACGGGATAATGACCACCGTTTCACGAAATCGATGAGAAGGCGGTGACTCTTTATCGTAAATTGATGTGTACAATACTAGGTTAGCAAACACGGATCAAATTACGCGTATTTGTAAAAATGAGAATTCTTATTGTATTATTTTGGACATTTTTACCCCTCTGATGGTCTCCTTTAAACTTAATGTTTATACCCGTAAAATTAATTAAATTAAATTAAATTAAATTGTGTCGCCCATTTGAGAATCTATCGTGTTCACTCGGATAGATCCAAGCATCTTTTATATACGCACGTTAGGGCATCATCGTTTTTACGTCATCGTTGCATGGCCCTGTCGAATGCGGGACACACGCGAAAAAGTGTGTAATTAATTTTGAGGGGCGTCTGTGCAAACTCCAATCAAAGTGTGCAAATATTAGAAAGCATATCGCGGACGGGCCGCTTCCAACGCGACACGCTAGCTCCAAACCAATTACTGCCCCCCTCGCTTGATACGACGATCGCACGCGCGGATAACAGAAACTCGAATCTGCTATTATCGCTACGTGCCAGCGTTTTTCTGATCAAATGAACGTCCAAGGGATCCTCTTGAAGTTCCCAAGTGGAAGAATCGATCAACGATGACCACCGTATCCTCGCGATCTTGTGGTACCCAATTGTTACACTTTCCTCGAGATTCATTTTTTGCTAGAAGCGAGTTAAAAAATAGTTAAAAATGTTTTCCGTTTAACTCATTCACTGCCAATTACGATATATCTCGTAGTTTGTGTTACAAATTTGAATCGACTGCAATTCATCACGGAATAAATTTATAATCGTATAGTATAGAGTTACGAATTACTGGAAAGGATGAACAAATATTTTATACGATATTTTCTTTTTAAAAACGACCAATTTAATATCACTTTTTATTGTCAAAATGATGACTCATGTTTTGTTTATAAAGAAATATTGCCACCCAGATCAAAATGCTCTAAATTTGCCTGGCAGTGAATAGGTTAATTCTGTGCATTCTGTGAGGATGACTTCAAGCAGAATCAAATACAAGGCAACGATATTTTTATCCAAAGACGCTAGTTTTAATTTGCTTAGGTAGTTTGTAAAAGAAATTCTCGGTGTTGAAGAAGAAGAAGAATATTCACGAATGTATTAATGTAACAGCCGCAGTAGATAACAGCGCTGCAAACGGCACGATTATTCGTAGTTGGAAATTTAATCTGTACACGCAGAAGCGGCACGTTTATCCCGGATGGCGTTCGCGCGCGTTGACCATTTTCTAAAGCGCTAAAGGAAATTGTTTTCCCGTCAACGGGGATACCGTGCCGCTGGCCACCGTAATATTACGCGTGGTCACGCTCAGCATCCCAAGAGCGTGGACGACATATTTTATTACTTATTCAGCCGCTATGCATATACCAGCTGCGCAAGCATCCCCCGGGGCGGTGACTCGTGGAGCACACGCGAGTACATATCGATGCCGGGGTAATTTATAAATCCCCTGTCACGTTAGAAATTAACAGCGCCGAGGTGTTGAACAGTTTTTAATCTCATCACGGACAAAACTGGCGCACATTTTTCTTCCATTAACGCTGTTCGCGTTTCCTCTCCAAGTCTTTTTTAATGTTTCGCCTAGCTACCACTGCTGGAACCCATTAGGTCCGAGAAACGTGGTTCCGAGGTAATTGAATTTTAAAGTTTTCAGTGAAACGTAGAATAATCGTCGATAAAGACGACTAATATTTATATTTGAAACGGTTACGGTTGAACGTAGACCTCCTTCGAAAAACAATAGATTTTAACGTACAGCCCACGATTTGTTACACGGCGATATGAAACAGTCAGCGTACATCGTTCACATTTATCGTAGACATTCCTCGGTGATCTCTAAGAACGCCGGTTTCTAGCAACAGAGAAGAACGCGTGCGCATTGTCCCCGAAAAGAATCTCTTTTGATTACCGTCAGAGAAGATCGCAAAGACGGCGACGACGACGACAACCTCCTCTCCGCGCGAGCATTCGGTCACAATTACCCCGTAGGCAAGGGGCGATGATCCAGCGACGCAGCCGCCGTATATTATCCTTTATTTCACGCAGCTCGACGGTTTCGCGGTTATACACTTTGGGGCTTATACCGGGCGACCTTTATCCGCGCATCAGCCGACGAATGCGCTCTCTTCCATTTATACGGCAGCTAAAACCTCTCGTGTCGGGGGGCGCGCTCGTATAACAGCGTCACCACCTCTAGCCCATCCTCCGTAGCCAGCCGGCAATCGTGCTCCTGCAAACGTCACGGAGCCGCTAGCACGATGAATGACACCGAGAAAGCCGAGAGGGATATACTACTCGGAGAGAGGCTCTCCATTCTCCTGATGGAACGCTGGAACGTATGGCGCGCTGCGCGCCCGTGGCAGTAGGAGAGAGAGGAAAAGACCCGGAGAAGAGAGGAGAAATTGGAGGGGGGAGGGGAGGTGGAGAGAGAAGATCGTAACTTAAATCCAGAAGTGATCATTTTAATAGGGCCAAATTAATTTCTCGTGAGAATGCGGCTGCTGCTGCACCCGAAGAGCCTACCGACTGGATAGAGAGAACCGAGGCCAGCTGAAGAGACGGAGAAAGAGAGAGACAGAGAGAACGGAGTGGCAACGGAGAGTGGGTGGTGTGCGAGGGTGGAAGGGGCGAGTTCCAGAGGGGCCGCAGCAACGGCAAGGCTGCGCGAGGAGGAGGGTTAAACCGAGGGCTCTGCCGGTGGAACCTCGAGGTTAGCGGTTGCAGAGAAGCCGAGAGACAGGGGAGGAGGGCGCGGGGCATAGATTATGAGATGGGTGACATTCTCTGACATTTTAGTAATGTCGCCACCACCTAACCCACCTCCCCGGTGCTGGTATTTGCTACCCAAGGGGCATGCGGGCATAGTTCGCCCTGGCGCCCGCTACAATTCGCCCGGCAAGTTTCTCCGGCTAATTACCATATAGTGTCTTGCGGCTCGCAGTCGAGGGCCGCTTTAATGGAGATTTCGGACAGGCCGAGCCACCGGGAACCGGTCACTTTTGAATTACGACGGCCCGTTCTTGGTTATCGGCGACCCGATTCCGTCCCCCGCGACGGTGTCTCTCTTTCTCGTCACATGGGGATCGCTCGTTTGCATCTTGCTTCTCATCGAGCTACTGCACGCGGAGGAAAGCAGAAATCAACAGTGTTTCTTGTAACAACAGAATTTTTCACGAATCCTCCTGCTAATGGGGGTGAAACTTGAACGTTGGAATAAAACAGATCGTAAAGGATTGAGTGTTTCTCGATCAACGGCTGTCGACAGTGTAAATACAGCTATCCGTGCCACCGATCGATGTTCAAATGCTTTAAAAAGATCGTCTTTTTAACGAGATCGACTAGAGGAAGTATGGCGCAGCTAGGAAAAGCTAGCATGAATTCTTGTTTCCCTTCAGCAAAGAGAAGAGCCGGTGGTAAGCAGCGTGCACCGCTGAAACGTCGATAAATCCGTCAAAGTGTCGTCGAATTTAAAAAGCGTATCGAATCAAATGGACGATGCAATAATATCCACTAGAGAGAGAGACTGAGGGAGAAAGAGGGAGGAGAGAGGGAGGGAGGCAATTTTCACAACAGGACTGTTATAAACGCCGCTATGCGAGGGGACCGGAAGAACAATATCTTGACACGGGAGAACGCTTTCATCCGACCTTCTCCTCTGCTCTTTGTCCATTGTCGTCGAACTGACACAACACTGCGAAAATTGTGCGACAAGACACGTGAAACGTCGCTCGGAAACACTAAAGCAGAAGAAGGGTAGAGGTTGTGAAAAAAAGCAGAAAACACAAAAAAACGACACGAAGGGGCGAGAAAAATAGGAAGAATGAGGAGAGGGGGAAGGTGAAAACGTGGAGAGAAAAGACGATAGACAGAAAAGCAAAAGCTTTCCGGCGAGCGCATATAAATGCATGGAGTTGCGCCAGGCTGCACTTGGCGGAATACTATTAATTTCATATTCATTCCTTCTTTCCATGCTCCGCTTCCTCGACTCTCGCGATCGCCGACTCGTTAACGTTTTCTCTCTGCGGCGCTTCCTCCTCCTTGTCGACGACGACGACGACGGAATCTCGGCCTCTGAAAATTTCAAGGCTTCTCCTTCGCGCGTCCCTGCATTACAATGCAACGTATGCAAATACGCCTGCTCGCGACCAACCAATCGCGACAAGGGGATTGAAAAATCATCCCCTATGTGTACGCGAATCGTAGAATCTCAATTCGCCACTGTTCGCCATGATCCTGAAACGCAGTGGTGGTACATACTTGCGTCAATTTCACGGATCTGAATATGATATTAGAGGACATAAAGTTTCAGGAATCGTTTAACATCTCCCAATCAAGGGGGAATTTATCTGAATTTGGTTTCCGTAGATCGAATATTTCCTTTTCCTTTTTTAACACGTAGCCAACGGAATGGGGAGATCTCTTATTCTTTCTTCTGCCATTGCTCTTTCAAAGTACAATTTTTAATAAATTCAACTCCAGTTCAAAACTCACTAATAACAAAAGTAAATAGAATCAATGGCAGCGGTTTGTTGAGGAAAAAATTTCCCCGTTCGGTTGGTTAAGCGTTAATAACCGATCGAAGACGGTCGACGCGTCCCGAAGGAGAATAAGACGGCGATGCTCAGACACGCTTTAATATACCCGACGAAGCTTAACGCGCGCGTCGGAACCATCTAAGGGCGTAGACTCGGTATTTCCTTGGTAAAGCCGAACCATTTGGCTCTCTTAGGCCAGCCGTAATATACGAATGAAACGGACGTGAAACGAGCGGGCGAAAGAAGACGTAGGAAGAGAGCGAATCACCGGGAGACGGTCCTCTCTGGACTTCGTAAGTAGTTTTATTAAGGGGTTCCTTTCGGAAAACCGTGCAGGATGGTTGAATATACATCGGGAGAGATATATGTGATATCGATTACCGTTTGGGGTCCCGATATTACGCTCGTACCCCTTCGCGCCCCTGCTCCACGGTCCACCCCTTCTGTGCCTCTCTTTCTACGTAGTACTGATGGTACTCTGCATCTCCCTCTCTCTCTCGCTCCCTATAGGTCTCTCTCTCGCTCTCTGGGCACTGTCGCATATTTCTCCGTCTCCTGTTCTCGTCCATGTGCTTCTCCCCTCGCATAGACCCGCAGCACCCACACCCACACACACAGAGTATGAACGTGGACCGCGCACATAGGGAAATTGTATGTACATAGGAAGCACGAGGGTAGTCTGTGCCCCTCCCCCCCACGAAATAACTTTGGAGTGCCGTATCTGCACACAGTGGCGTATGCACGTGACGGTGAAAGAGTCCTGACTGCGTTATATATTTTGACCCCTTAAATAACCGGGCGCGAGCAGACACGGGGTGTCGTCGTTTGTGCGACACAGCCGACGCTAAATTGAATACAGTTTGAACCTCGCAAAAATATTTGTACTCGCCCGTCTGTCCGCCTGTCTCGTCTTCGGATCGAGCACAGCGGATCCGTGTTCGCTGACGTTTAAAATTAACAGACAATTTTATAGTAGGAAACGTGGGAGCAGACGGGGTGCCTTTTTTAACGCCGTGAAGCGCACGAACGTTTTAAGGTTATCGTTTCTCGTGGAAAACATGGCGTAAGGCAAATTTGGTCTGTTTACTAATTCACACCACCCGAAACCTCGTTTCGTTCGGCCACGGGAGAAGCGAGATAGAGAGGGGAAGACGATTTCGGTATTCAATTTTTCATAAGAAGCGAGAAGTTGGCCGGCCCCGAATTTCGAAAGCCGATATAAAGCACTTTACCGAGTGTCGTGCAGCCTGTAAAATAACTCCGGTGAATCGCGGCCATGCGCGCACACAGGGGTGTATATCCTGCGCGTGACACACACACACACACTGGAAAAGGGGCGTCGATGCTCGCTTCTGACCCTTTAAATAACCAAAGAAGCCGCGGGTGACGTTCGCGGCGCGCTTGTCACACGACGCGTTCGACCGAACGCGAAACGCCGCCCCGTCATAAAACGACCTAATTGTTTCGCCGGAATTTGTAATTCAAATGCAAAAGGGAAAAAGAATGAGGTGCGCGCAGACACTCCTGCCATAGATTACCATTTTGTCCGTCGACGCGCGAAACGTCGAAAATTCGTTCCCGTTTGACAAACGACCTTCCGTTCTTCCGTATAAACGTCTGGCATTCTCTAGCGGTTCCTCGAACGAAATATGCCGGGGGAAAAATCTTGCTCGTCCAGCGGCACGGGCGAGAGAGAACGTTTTCGTGGCCCTCGAAAAATACCTCCGGTAAATTATGTAGGTCCGGAGAAATGTACCGAGCAGGATATATATTTTTACCCTTTAAATAACTGAAGAAGGTAGAAACGGCGTTCTTTGCCATCAAATACTGCCGTCTCGTTGAATAATATACTCGCTGCTCGTGCAAAAAGGAACCATTCCAAAACCGTAATCTCCTTCCAGCGATACACAATTAAATTTCCCTCCCCCGCTGCAAATATATTTTTCACCGGCCCCGGTTCCAGCAGCTCGCGCAAGGAACGGATCCCGAATAAGAAAGCCGCTCAAGAATTTATGTATGAGTGGAACACGCCGCGCACACACGGTTTTAGTCGTCGTCGTCGTCGTCGTCGTCGTGCTCCCTTTTCTCTCGAACGCGAATAATGTTAAGAGATCGTTGTCTGTATTCCGTGGCGATAATACTAGCAGCGGATGGATCCTCGTGCGCAGTGACGTACGTATAGCAGCGTAGCTACGTACGGTTCTCCGTACCGCGTAGAGTTTCGCACAGAGGTTTTGCAGCTCCTAACGTTCCCAACGAATCGCTAATCCCCCCTCGACCGTCTCGCGTTAAAAACTAATTCCTCTGAAAATTCTCCGCCATAGAGAGGCGGAGGAGGCGCACGAATTCGAAAGAACAATTCCGCGAGTGGCGCTTTTCAAACGGCTCCGGAAGCTGCGAGTTCGTAGAGAATATACACGCACACGCAGGGTGGTATTCACCGGGAGCTATTATTCTCGAATGAGATACATCTGTGCATCCGTGAAGTGGCTCAAGAGAAGGAGAAGAAAAAGAGGCAAGAGAATGATGTAACGAAGCGCGGCGTTTCGCGGAAGCCAACTCTGCTTTCAGAATCGACCCGTTCGTTCGAGAAAAACGTTGCCGGGCTGCACGCGTATGGATGTAACTACGGCTTTGTCTATATACGAAGCTGCTTGTCGCTGAGCCGAGCCGATAGACGTCTCGGATCTCCTCTCCGTATCAATTCATCGTGTCTGCCTACGCTTCCTACGCCGCCTGGCGCTTCCAGTTTTCCATTAGAACGGGAACAGAAACTTGGACGGTCTTTTTTACAGCAGTCTTGTAGCACGGCTTGCGTTTAAAATCAATGTTCAATGCACATACGGCTTCCTACGCTTTGTCCGGATAGCAGAGATGGATGTACTCGCGTATAGGAAGGGGATCGCGCACACACGCACATTCTCTCTCTCTCCCTCTCTTTTCCTCTCTCTCTCTCTCTCTCTCTCTCCCGCACTCTCGCTTAGTGGGTATACCATTGTGCACGCCTACGTGTGTCAGGTTGCCCGTCCTCGGTTCTTTGAGGGATATTCGGACGAGGAGAACATATACAGGGTGGCTCGCAGCGACGTTAAGGAATCGAGGGCGAGTCTTTAAACCGGCGAAACGGAGGAACCGGGAAAACCAATTACAGATGCGACCGGGACATGCTCCGCAATTGGATCTCTCGATTACATTTTTTTGTTATCCGTGGGAACGATCCTGGCTACGTTTTGTGCCGCTGTATGGTCGTCGTCGACGAATAAAAGTCGGACGGGGCGAGGCTGATCTATTTTGCCACTTTGTCGCTGTTCAGGAAGATACCGGATACGCGTGTCCACCGTCGTATCGTTATGAATTAGCCCCGAGTAGCCTGTGCGATGCCCTGACGTCCACAATGACCGCTGCCGCTCTCCGCGTTTTCTACGGCTTCTTATCTAGCGGAGGATTTTGCAATATAGGTAATGACGCAGGCGAACGATGACCAGCGATTTCAACGGTTGGTGTACGTCCACAAATGTCCTCTGCTTTTCGCTACTCTTCGTCCTCGATAACTTGCTCCTCCTTTTCCTCTTCCTTTCTTTGGGTCCATCGTTTTCTTGCTTGGCAAAACTTGACGCAACGTTTCCGCGCGTATCCGTCGAACGGAACGGAAATAAAGTTCAAGGTGGAACATTCTTGGCATCCCCCTGTTGTTAACCCGGGTATATCCCGCCTGTACACAATATTCGCGCTCTGTGTAGAAGGCGTACGCGATAGCGTGAAGTTTAACAATGCGGTTACACGTGCTACCTCGAAACTGCTGCCTGCACTTTGAGACACGGGGCAACATTACAAAGGCCAACTTCGGCTCCAGCTCGAGCTCGAGCTATCAGCTTCCTCTAAGATTTCCCTCATCGACTTCGGAGCACGTGTTGTGGCGCTACCTGCGTGTTTACTCCCTATCCTCGCGGCTATCTCGCGAGAACCGAAAACGAATGAAATCGAGATTAATGTTAGCGTTGGCGAAATCGATAACCGATATATCGACCATATCAACGCAGGAGTAATGACTAAAACGTTCTCCTCAGCCGTAAATAAAAACATGGTCTACTCTAATGGTGTATTCCTCATGATTAAATAACATTATAAACGTGATTATACAAATCAAAAGCTACCCTGCGTTCTTCTCTCACCTAATTACAACAGTTGCTTTCTGCCTAACGTTAAAATGTTACTCAGACCCGAGGTAACTTCACGTTTTGCTGAATTCCAGGAATGGGATCAAAGCTAGGAGAGAAAGAGAGAGACAGAGAGAGAGCAGCGTAATTACGTGTCGCCGGCTTCTTCATCAACCTGATCAGCGATCACCGGGGCAACGTTTACACTTGAACGGCTTCGAAGTTTCATCCAGCCCCAACGAATTGCGTAAGTCTTATTCAGTTTCTTCGCTTACTCAAACACGGCGCTGCCAGTCCTCGAAGCTGGTTGGTACGCCTGCATGCGGGAGCATTGTCGCTGATCGGCGCAACCTCGCGAAGCGCTCGCACCAACATCCCTTATCGTCCTCCGAATTCCATTTTTATCACCTGTCCCCTCCGCTATTGTAAGAAATAAAGTATTCCTGGGGACCATGAGGAAACGAGCAGAGGGGGTGACCTGGATCGGGGTCCCGTTGTTGCGAGAAATTTACTTTAACGAGCGCCCCGGCGACTTTTGTGCTTTTCATCGGGCTCGCTGGGAAAAGGAAATTCGATCGAGCCGAGCTTGAACGTATTCAAACGATCTCAAGTATTTACGGGCGTTTCTTGTTGGCCACGGGGCATCGGCTGCCGATCCTATACCATTTCCAGCCCCTCGCCCGCCCCACCGCCGAGTGAATACGAAATTTATTAAATTTTTTTCTTCTCACCGAATTCCGCCGGCTAGATTCTCACGGAAGTCGATCAGGGGGATTAAAAGGGGGAGGCCGCGAGGAAAACGATCGCGTCGCGAGCGAAGTTTTACAAGGTTACCAGGAAATTGACTCGACCGGGGGATGATCGATCCTCGACTCGTGCTTTTTTTTTCTTTTTTATGAATTTTAACACGTTCACCGCCAGGAGAATACCGTGCGTCTTACCTACGACATCGAAACGATTTCGCTTTCTCCAGTGCAAATTGTAAGCGATTATAATTAAAATTTTAAGGCTGAGGCAATCAGTTTGCTAGGGGCTACGAATCTTCGCTATAAACACTGCAATACTTCCCAGTCTCCTTTTGCATTTTTATGATGTAGAACAATGTATCCTCCTGTATAAGCTTGTATGTAATTGTGCTCCTTTTTGTTTAATTTTTACTATATTACTTCTTTATAAATAAATAAATACTTTTAGAAACGTTACTCCAATCGTTCAAAAATACATCTACTTCATATCTCTATCACCGCGTTGAGAATGTCGCAAGGTTTACGAGTAGGACAGTCTATTTGATCGCAATAGTATCGAGTGCAGATTATCGGTGACCTCGGAACGTTCGAGCTGTTAGAGGCGACAAGATCCCCCGATGCAAAAGTTCTACATGTTGATTCACGATCTCCCTTTCTCCCGTACCCCGCATTCGCCGTCTCGACGTGCGTCAACTAGTTGCTTATTCGCGAGATTGGAATCACGATGTTTATCGACTCGCTGAAAATCGCATGAAACGGCGCGTCGCAAAGCAAATAACGCCGTTTGCGAGTCTCGCGGGCGCAGAAAAACTTGCTTCGCGAGATTATCGAGGAAAAATTCGCGCCCACGACCGGATTTTCAATCTCCTTTTTCGCGTTCGGGCACGAGTCATGAGCTCGTGGAAGCCTCTTGCGCCCCCGATGGAGGCGTCGAAAATCCTCTCATGAGGACGCATTTCCGTGAAACTTCCCGATCGCCGGAGGCTCGAGGAGCACTCTACCGGTTCTTTCTACCGTGCACACAGCTTTCTTCGTTCCTCTGCCCCTCCCCCCTTCGACTCCCCTTACGTTGCCAACCCCCATCCAGTATCGCTCCTACCTTTTCGTCTCCTTGTTCCGCTATTTTTCCTTCCTCGTCTTCCTTTTCTTTCCTGCCGCCGTTTAGCCTCTCAGAGAGAACCAGGCACGCTCTTTCTTTCTCTCTCTCTCCTCTCTTTCTCCGGGTTCTCCCATCGCTCGCGACAGATTCCATCAGCGTTGCGCGCCCCCCGTTCAGCCCGCGGCGTCGCCGTCTCGTTTGCCGAGGAAACAGGCTAAAACGGTCAGACCAGCCTAGACTTTCGAGCTCGCCGGATGACAAAATGAACTCCGAAAAGCGGAAAATGTAGTAGGGGAGACGGGAGAGACTGGTAGTAGGTGACAGTGACGCGTCTTGTCTCGCGCTCGCGGAGTCCACGGGAGAGCCGTGGTGAGACGGTGAGACACGGGAGAAAAGGGGACACGGAGTTCGAGGGGTGGTGGATGAAGTTGGAATAATTAAAAAGAACGTCGCCGCGGTCGAGATTTTTCGCTTCCCACAATTTTCCCCCTCCGCGTCTTCGTCGCGCGTCCATTATCGCCCTCTTTATCATCGTCGTTACGCGCGATGATTATTATTATTATCATCATCATCCAGCGTCTTTAGTTTCCTTTTAACGCCCCCTTACGCGACGACGGATCCGTATAAAGGGATCCTCGACCGTTTCCTCCGCGTCGAGGTTGAAAAGAGACGGGCGAACGAAGAATAGAGGCGAAACGAAGATGGTGTTCGCGAGGGGAGGAGGGAAAGCGTAAATGGGAAGAAAGTATTGTAGAAGAGGGTGGTCGGAGAAAAATAAAGAACGGGTATAGACAGAGAGAGAGGGAGGGAGAGTGGTGGAAATATTATCTAGCGGTGCGACGTCCTTCGACCGCGTCTTTGTCGCATTCGGGAGAAGAAAACGCAAATTGGCGAACTTTGGCGAAACTCCCGTACAATAGGGTGGCAGCCGTGGCAACAATGAGCCTTGTATCGGCCTTCTGCCCTGCTTCCTTTTCTATTCTCCCCCCCGCCGCCCCTTTCTCGCCGTGCATCGGAAGAGCGTGTCACTTTTGCCCTTTACCTTTGAAACGTGAAAAGAGACGGGAAAAAGTTGCATTCATCTTCATTGTCGAGATGCCTTCGGGGCTGGCGAACTTCGGAGGCCAGTGGACATTGTGCGCCGGCCTAACGAGAAGAAGAAACCTTTCTGCTCGTTCTTTCCTCTGTTATGAAACGGAAACGCGATCGAATCTTATCGAATCGTCCCCCCTGATGTCCCATCTGGATTCCACTGTTCTCTGTCGCTTCTCGTCGAGCCGTTTATCGCGCTTCATCGAACCCAGCGCAGGAAATTTAGGTCGAACCGCGAATTATTCGACTTTGTCAGCTGCGAAACGGTAGAACGGTTTTTCTATTTCCTTCTTCCCCTTTTTTTTCGGCAAAAATCGTGCTTCTCTGTGAAATGAAAGTCAAACAGGCGGTCGGTCGGCTCGTTAATGGACGATACAGAGTGCGGGAAAGTTGGCTGTTTGTTCGAGCCATTCGACCGGGAAAATACGATTGAACGTGCTCGAGGATTGCGGCTATCGTATGGAAAGTTGACGAATAATTAAAACGGCCCTATCGAAATTACTTAGCGCGGTCTGCCGGTGATGGAACGGGGACCCTTTTCGAATAAATTGAACCGTCCACGGTTCGTTTGATTCGGGTCATCCGGGTGGTATCCTGCCGAGAGTATCGGGCGTCGCGCGCACGCGCTTTTTTATCAGAGCGTTCGCCGTTGTCGGCATCGGCCAGGCGAAATCGAGAGGAATAACTTCCACTTCGCGAGAGTGGGGGAGAAAAAAAATTAAGGAGGGGCGCCTGCTAAGAGCATTACTCCGCATTTAACGATAATTGCTCGTTCGCCGGCAGTTCGTTATATAAGATGAAAGAGTCGTGACTTTGCGCGCCGCGACGCCCAGCCTCCGGCTGGAATGCGACGCCTCGACGTAAGCGCTGACAATATTCACGGTAATCCAATTGAAATTAATTCTCCGGCGAAGGCCCTTTGTTTCCGTCTCTGTCTTCCAACCCCTCCTTCGCCCTCTCTCCCCGCCACCTTCCTTGCTCCCCGCGAGTTCCACCGAATGAAGTCTCGTAACCTCTCTCCGGCTGGAGGGATCGTGGAACCGGAAGTGACGTGAAATATCGCTGTGCAACGAAGAGAGATCGCGACTGGCCTACGGATTCGTTATTACTTCTCTCTCTTTCTCTCTTTTTCTCTCTCATTTCGCGTCCCTTAATTATTCCTTCTCGAATGCACAATATTCCGAACACCTTCAACTTTCAACCCTTCGTGCTCGAATCCTTGTTTCGCGTATGAGTATCGGCTGATACTTCTATTATTTAACAAAGAAAATTAATCGAGAGAGAAAGGAAATGTCGTCGAGTAAGCGAAGGGGTTGTATAGTTGGGAAAATCGCGAATATCGTCTCGTCGAAGCGGAGGCGCTCGATACAGCGTTTCTGAAGCGCACACGAACGCGATCCGGAGATGCAACAACCTGCTAATTTGCCACGGAACACGGGCGAAATCCCGGTGATTCGAGGATTATCGGCCGACGAATTAGCAATCGGAAATTCGACGAAGCGATTCACGGTGGCGGTGTTCAACGTCGACGCGTGTCGCCCACACGCACAGTCGGCCGCGATAACAATCGGGCACACGTAGAAGCGGGCGCAGGTCGCGTGAACGAAGCATAAGGCGTGTAAACGCCGCCTTCCTCATTAGAATGCCAAACATTCAACCGCAAAGCGACTTCCTAACCTTCCTAATTCGGCGCTTCCGCGTGTTCTCTTCTCCGCCCACGTAATCGACGTTCCACCGTGTTGTTGCCCGCTCTGTTTTCGCTATGCTAGTTGCAGGTATCGCGCTGCTATCCGTGTTCGTTGAATTCCTGATCGCGGGATGCACGGACGATTCTGTCGATCGATGTTCGCTTAAAGAAATTTAACGGCTGACATCGTTAAGGATTAACCCGTCGATTAGGGGACGAATAAATTGGTACAATGATTCGGAATTGCGGTTCACTAAATCAGAATCCTGGACGCCAGCGGAATTATCTTCGCCGTAAATCTCCGTCAATAGAGACCGTTTTTTTAAAAAAAAATGAGAAATATGCTCGCGTCGAGTCTACGTGATATTTCTTTCGAATAGCCACCGAGAGAGAAAGAGAGAGAGAAAGTCATCGGAAATTTGTCGATATTTTAACCAACTCTGCCTCCGAGGGATTTCGTCTAGCCACCCTCGCTCCCTCCCTTCTACCCCTTTCGTTCGCCGGCCGCCTCCCTTAATACAGTCGTACGTGCGCCTATGATTTATTGAAAGCTGGAAAAAAGTCTCTTCTTTCTCTCTCTCTCTCTTTCTGGCCCCTATCTATCTTTCGTTCTCTCTCCCCGTTGCCCGATTAAAAAGTTCGCCCATTACCGGCCGCGTCGCGGTGGCATTCGAGGTCCATTCAAAGATGTCGCATTGTCGCGGGGGCCGTTTCGGTGGCTCGGGGAAAGCTCCGGGAGCTTTCTCACAACAATGTGTCCTGGCCACGCGCGCGCATTCGAAAGGAAACCGAGACCGTTCTCCGAGGAGCCGGCATTTACCGTGCAGCGGAATAATAATGGGCCGTTTATGCGAGACTAATACGCGCGCCAAGCCGTGGCGGACCGATGGAATTCGCGGATCATTGAGAACCGCTGCAGGCTAAGCTATCATAAAGCTGCCACCTTCGAAGCAGCAATAATAAACCGCGATATAACCCGGCAATAAATGCGCGCCCCGTTCGAGAGAAGCAGCCACAGCTCGGGGAAACACTCGACCTACACATAATCGCGGGAAGAAAGGTTCTTTCTCCTTCCTTCCTCTTTTTTTATACACGTATATAACGTCCAAACGACGCAGGCGAAGAAGGAGAAGGTGAAGGGGTGGTTACCACCGAAATCAATCGCGATTGGTCTTCCAGTTAGGATCGATGCTTTGATTATTGGACCGTCGGTTTGGAAATTAGCGGAGAATTGATTGTATTATATTTAGAGGTCGTTCTAGGCGTTCGACCCCGCTTTAACCTACGACATTTCCCTCGGAGAAATAATTCTACGAAGAATTTCTGCACGAACTTATATAGACGCGACGTCGCACCACTAGAAGGAACTGTGCCGCCCTAAGAGCTCGGTTTAAACAATTTTCTACCACATCTCCCTCCGTTACGCCCCGCTTTTCTTCTCTCTCTTCCTCTCGCTTGCTTGCTCGCACTCGCGCACCACCGTCGGTTTCCGGAAATCTGTGTTTGTACGATGATGGGATAATAATGGCCCGGTTGTGCGGCAGAATGACGATGGAAGCGGGAGCTGCGAGAGAGCAGCATTCACCGGGGAAATCTTTCGGAGCCGCTTCGAGCCAAGTGGCCGCAACAGAGGTGTCTCCGTTAAGACGCATAATAAGATGACGGGCAGCGATAATTCGTGAATCCGTAGAATCTCTTCCACGTTGAGGTACAACCTGTTCCGTGGCGCCATTCGAACGCGACTTTCTCTAAAAGATGCCTCGCCGTCGTTAGACAAAAGCGATCTTTTATTGACAAGATTCTCGATTCTCTCGGTATGAAAAACGCATCTCGTTTCCTTCTATTGCGTTGCTCCGTCGCGTTAGCCGGCTCCTGGTGTACACACGGTAAATTATTAACGCAACGACGAGAAGTATTTCCGGGCAAAGAACACGGAATGAAAGTCGCAGAGGTACCCGGCCGCACGGTTAATTCGTCGTTTCCTTCAGGCCGGAAGCGTAATCGCGTTCCTCCCTCGCTCCCTCGACTAGTAGTACTCTCGTTGCACCGACTTTGTACCTCGGCATCACGGTTCACCAAAAAATACGCTTCTACTTATCGACGCTCCGAATTCCTACGTGGTCTCGGTTCCTCCTCTCTCGTCGTCTAGCTCGACCGAAAACCACTCCTCTTAAAAGCAGACCACGGACTCCGGAAAAATTACGCCGCGCGAAGAACAAGAGGCTCGAGGTAACACAAAAGGGACGGGGCCGCGATGCATCCAGGCGTCGTTTCATAAATCAACGGACAAAGAATATATAACGGGGGCGCGGGGGTTGGTAGGGGTGCGCGGAAAAGCGAAAAAGGAGGGCATCCGTGAAAGAGAAGAGAGAATCGTGCGACTGTGAAACGGCATCGAGGAGAGGCTTGCTCGCGCGCGTATCATCGGTCCCCATTAAACGCATCCTACTTTCCGAACTTAATTCCATTCGAGTCGACCGCTTAATTGTACGGTCACGTCCTCGGACGTGCAGCAGGGCCGTAACGTCGGCCGATCCCGAAGGGGCCAGGATTACAGTGTACAGGATGCGTGTGTATAGGCGGCAGCGCGAGGAGCACGCGCGCCCGCGCGCACGCATGCAGACAGGAAATCCCCCTCGTGGCACGAGTGCAGTCTCCACATTAGGAGGCCGACACCGGGCCGAACAATCGGCCGGTAGGGGCTAATCCGACCTAGGTATTTCCATCCGGCGTTTCGGAACTTCCCGCCGTCGCGTCGCCGCTCGGATTCCGACATCTATCCGCAGCCACCTATCTGCCCCTCCGCCTCTCCTCTTTTCCAGCAACTTTGTTGCGAACTGCAGCTAAGCTAGCCACCAAAATCACGGAACTAATCGCTATTTCAGCGATGCACCCCTTTCGTGCCAGCGGGGGTGGCATGCGATCCCCTGTTCGCATTATTCGAATACTCTTGCAATGGTGCACGCTTTATTATCGCGTCTGTTTCACGTCTTTAATCGTCGAAGAGTTATCCCCTAGAACGCTTCCTGGAATTGCTTCGATAAAGCGAGAGCTCTCGTTATCCGAGGCACACGACGATCGAGCGTGCGCTAACCATGTATTGGCTTCAATCCATTCAAAGCTAGGAGAAGCAGATAAAGAAAGCGTTTAGATGATCCATAGGAACCCATAACTGTATCTGAAGTCGGTATCAGTGTAGCTAAACCAGCATCGTTGTATTTAATGGTACGCGGGACATTGAAACGTGGTGGTCACGATTCGTAAATGTCTGTTATAATATATTCGCTCGTAAACCGAGCAGCAGAGGCTATCAACAAAATGGCAGAGCAATTCGGCTTCACGACGGAGTAACTGAAGTAACTAGCTTCGAAAATCACGTAAAACCGAGATGCACTCCAATGAGAACGCATGTGGCGAACGCGTCGCGGTTGTTTAAGGATATTCTCGGACCGAAGCTCGCGTGACTAGTGCCAACTGCATTTTCCTCAAATCGGACAGAACTTACGCCCCTATAAATCTCTGCCCTGTAACGTAACTTTCTATTTCGGTCCCCCGGTGGTGGTGGTTTTAGCACCGGTCGCGTTGCTTGATTTACGCCTCGATCGTGAACGTGAGCAAGGCACGCCGCATGGGGAGTGCAAAATCGAACGAATCGCAGCGTCTAATCGGCTGACAAATCGAACGTGCCCATCGATGCACTCTTCTCCCTGGTGGTGTAAGATTCGCGCTCGGAGAGAAAGAAAGCGGAGCGCGAGTGCGCCGCGCGAATTATGCAATTGCAACGTTAATGTCCGCCGTGGTCCCTGAAATCGTTCCATCCCTCTGCCCCTCCGAGGCTTCGCGAGCGAATCGACCGCACCGGTTATTGCTTTATCGCGTATTCCATTTCGCCCCGTGTCTGTGTTGGAGCATCGTACACGCGGTTATGCATTCGGAACGCATTACCGCGCCCCCATAGACATTTTCATCCGGCTGTACAGACGTTGTATGTTTTTCTGTCTCGATATGTGTCCATATGCAAGTACTGTGCGTTCGCGAAAAGTTGGCCAGCAAAAGGAATGCGGATTTGATTAGTCGTAGTCTCTGTAAGCACACATTTTCCAACGTTATTATAAAAAGGGGGTCATATGTATTTTTCCTATCGATCGAAACGACGAAATCGATGAATCGACGTGGATATCAACGCGCGATGAAAAGAATTGGGTGGAACAAATGAAGTATCCTTCTCGCCCCTGTGCCGTTCCGCTATCCAACTTTTCGCAGACGCATAGTGCGTGCGTAGCAGATCACGCGTTGGTCCCTTGCAACGACGGTGAGGCTTTGAATTGTGCAGAAAGCGTCGCGTACAGGTCGCTTCAAAAGCGAACCAGCAACAGAGCGAATCTTACCACTTGGAAACACTGTGTTCCTCCCTTACCCTGGGATTTCGTCCCTCTGCCATTGCACCCTCTCGTTCTATCTCTCTTTTTCTCCCTCTGTCCCCTTCCTCCCTGTTTCCCTGGCTTCCCTCTTCCCGGCCGTTTTTCTCGCTCTTATCCACATTCCTCTGCTTCCATCCCTCTTGCTCGCTGGCCCCTCCGCCTGGTTTCGTCCATACGTTCGTCTGTTCGTCTCTCTCCCTTAAAGCCCTGTACATACACTGCACCGTGTACATGCGGTGTGTGCACGGGACTCTAAAAAAGGCGGCCGGGGCCATTCGATGGCAGCTGTTCCACATTTGAAGGATGGATATTCTTCGGGCTTTGTCGCGACGACAAAAGACCCTCTTTCACAAAAGGCCGAGCCGAGCCGAGCCAAGCTTTCCGCGCGAGTCTCTTTCTTTCTCTGTCTATCTGAGAGCGCGGTGGTACAAGCATTCAGGGGGTCTAAGTTCCATATGCGCCACGGCAGAGTAGCACACAGCCACCACCAGCTACTCTCTCTCTCTTTCTCTTTCTGTCTTCTCCTCGCTGTTCCGTTTGTTTCTCTCTTTCCAATCTGTCTCTGACCCCGCTGTTACGCCTCTACGCGCGACATTCCATTCTCCCTCGACGCGAGAGCTTACGAAAATTCACCTCTGGTAATTAGACGCCGCTATTACCGTGTCACGCTTCTCGTTCTCGCGGGCGAGGCGGGAAAAAGCTGATAATCCAGTTCGGGGTCCTCTGCACCGTGCCGAGTTAATGATAATTCCGTTCGACGCGGCTGGTTAGGTCGTTAGCGAAAGTATTTTTCAACAGAACCGGGTTTCTGGAGCATCTCTTACCCCCATTCGCGCCTCCCTTTTGCCTTACGCGAAATAGAAACGAAACCAGCTTCCTGCCGCCCACGCCATCGGCAACGTGCTTGAAATCACTGGCGTTTTTAAGAATTCTAAGGTTTCGTTCCCTCGTTCGTTCTTCGGTTAGCCACGCGTATTTCGAACTTTCTGCCGGTAGTGTACACGACGGTTGCATCCTTTTTACACCAAATTTTCTCTCCTCCCTCCGCCACCGACTTCCTTTCCCGAGTCGTTGAACACCAATCCCCGTGACCGATAAAGAACAGAGATAGAGCACCCTCTCGAAAATCCCATGCCTCGAGTCCTGCTCCGGTAACCCCAACCGAACGAGTTCCCTTTTGATTCGACCAGAAACTGTCCCCGGCCGTGTTTCGGGGGCCAGTGCACCGGTCGACAGAGGAGAGAAGTTGCTGGTGAAACGACGAACAGCTCGTTCTGCGGTGACTAATGAATTTGCTACGAGCTCTTCTTGCCTGGACGACCCCGTTTGACCCTACCCGGGTCCGAAGTTGCGAGACGCGTACGGCCACGGGCAGAGCCGTACACGAATCGACCAGCGTGCCACGCAACCAGAGAAGAGAGGTCTCTCCCTCGTCGTGTCAGCCTCGTTGTGTGACTCACTAATGATTAAGTCCGTCAGCCGGCCCATGATTCCGCGATGGAATTTCGTCGAGAGATTTAACCTCCCCCCGATTAAACTCTGTTGGGTCAAGTTCTCTGCTGATACGTGAACTGTGTTCTGCGGGGTCTCATTTGACCCTGCGATGGGCGGGGCTACAGATTCGAGGCAAACAATCGGCGTAAACTAGGTCTATGAATTAACATGGTCGATGAGAAATCATTCTATCAGCGAACTCCTTCGTGGTTCAATTTCTTGTTACAAAATCGTGTACGGTTTTTGAAAGTCGGTAGAATACCACGAAGCTTCTGAGAAATTTTCACCGACGCGTAGGTAGTTAGTATCTATACGTATTACGTAGGACATAGCTCAAGACATTACTTCCGCGACCTCCCCATATAACTTGGGTGGAACCAGGAAGGGGTTAATGCGCCCTGGAGTGTGCTAAGAGAGCAGTTTTCTTGGACTTCATTAGGATAGAGTCGTCCAATGGGTGTAATAAATTAGAAATAAGCACGGGGGTTTCTCGCGTGACACCCAGGATCGAGTTGTTTCCGATCGTAGCCCAGCCGATGCGTGAGCCAAATTAATAATTCCCGATCGAAACTGTAGCAGCTGCTCCGCGTTTCTAAATAAGTTTAGCCTCCGTTACGAACAAAAGGAGCAGCGCCAAATTTATTATCCCCCAGCTCGATCGTTCGTCAAACAGACATATAATTAGTTGCCGGATGACACGCATTGCCTTTGTACAGCACGTTGCATCGGCTATACACACGTTCGATTTCTCTCCGCTTCCCTCCCTCTCACTTTCAACATGATAAAATCCGAGGGGGGACGGGATGAGCTCGTACGAGAGCATTGAAATACCATGTCTATACGGTGATTGATCGTGTATCGAAGATTATGAGAAACTCCTGATTCCGGCGAGTATTCGAAGCGTATCGATTTGAGCCGCGCCGTAGTACGACTAACGACTCGATATCGGAGGAATTTCATTTAAATCTGGCTCGATTGAATTGAAATTTTTCCATCTAGCGGCCCCCGCCCGGTACGAGCCGCGGCCGCAGCAATTCAAAATATGAAATATGGAATCGGAGGTCCCCCGTGCTCGAGATCAATTTTTTTCGTAGCCCATGTTCTCCCGGGAAACGCAAAATTTTTCAACCAACCCCCTTGCCAACGAAATAAAAAAAAGCTGGAAAAAGATGGAAAGGGGGAGAGGAGAGAGAAAGAGAGAACGACGATGTCGGGAAAACGAGAGACGGCTTTTCAACGAGGAATGGGAAATCGAATACATCCGCGTCCTGAGACGTCACGGGCTAAAGATCGCTCGGATGTCTCCGCGATGCCGCTCGATAAGTTTCGGAGCGTCTCGGCTCTGTTCGCTGTCGACGGCGATGCTAGCACGGGGGGACTCGTCCGTGATTCGATTCAGTCCTCGTACGTCCGCGCAACGGTTCACAGATTCTGTCGTGTAACAGGGACTTCGGCCCTCCTAATTGAAGGAGTTTGTGGTTCGGTTAAACGAGATAAACTGATACAAGTGCGCCGCGAGATAAGCCGTGACTCGTCCTCTGTGAACCCGTAATTGACCGAATTCAAAAGTGAAGAGAGAGCCTTTCGCGCAGACGACGGATCATCCGGATTCCTCGTTGATTGCTGATCCCAGGGTGATAGGATTAGCCTCGAAAACTAACTGCAAGGTAACGTACATTTATTTCATCAACCCGTTCAACTATTAATTCGTTTCCCGGCCCAAGTATCTCGCAGCCTCGTCTCGATCACGCCTTCGATTTTTCGATTCGATCCGATTCGATAAGGTCGAACTCGTCGCAATTTACTTCGGTTTACGATTATCATTCGGTAACCAATTTTCGGTACTTAATTGGAACGCAGACTTCATATCATGGACGTTACGATTGAATTTGACCGGTTCGTTTATCAGTTAATACAAAGACCTATCGAAAAATATCGAGATCCCTAGGTACTAGCTCCAAATCGCTTAAATAAGGGTGCGCGGAGGTGCGCGCATAGAAAAGCATTTTTAATGCATACATTAAAAAAGCAATCTTCCGAAAATCGAACGGTAACTCGGTGAACTTTGAACGAGACGAACCGAACATGGGCCATCGAGAGTTCGCTGGGACAGGGAAAGAAACGAGAAACGTGCGGTGTGCGAGACGCATTATCGTAGCAACGCGTACACGCCCCTGGCATGCTCCGGTTCCCATAAAATTGTTCCCCACGTGGTGTTAAGCCTTTCCTCTATATCTCTGGCCAGGCCATTCGTGTCCGCCCGTTCGTCCATGTGTTGTACGACGATACGAGCAACACGGACAGAGAGAAAACGAGAGAGAGAAAGAGAGCTGATACGATGACCTAACCAGACTATGTCAATTAAAATGCCACCATATGCCACTTAAACTGTGTTCTAAATTTCAACCATTAACTCTCTATATATCGCCGGCTACTGCACGCGCGACCTCTAACCCGCGGCACTAAGAAGGGAAAGAAGGTACGAGTTGCGTAATGACACGAAAGAAATGCGTCTCCAATTAATCGAGAGGCGCTCTTTCTTGAAATGCTGGCGCGACACCCGCGACAAGGGAACAGAGAGGCCGGTTGTTCCTGCGATTAAAATCAATTTGACGGATTACCGGGTCGACGGTGCAATTATTAATCTCGTTACCGCTGCAACACGCGTCGTTAGCGAAACGATGCGTTTTGCACGGCGTTGTATTGCGTAACGCGGTCAATTTCCACCCATGCGTCTTTTGTGTCGTTCGCGTAATCCTGTTTCGAAAAATCGATGCTAAAACGTTGACAGAACCGTAGATCCTCGAGACAGTTAAGGTTTTCACAGCATGGTGTATCAAAGGAGCAACGGATAGAGTCGCGCATCTGAATTTCGAATGGTGACGATCTCGTAACAGCTCGGTCTTAAGCTCAGAGACAACCGTGTCTGTTCGCTGTCAGGGAAGCTTACGCGAAAGAAGAAAAAAAAAAGGTCTTTGCTCTCGAGTGGCATCCGATGAATAGGCAGCCCGTTGGCCGTTGCGAGTCATCCGGCTTACGTTCTTCTTTCGTGACAAATCGTCGGCCAGAAAGGAGGGGAAAGGAGATGCACGAGTTTCTGTTTCTGACTCGAAAATCCAGCCATGCCCACCCGCCTCTACAACGCGATATCTCGTCTCTCTCTCTGTTCGGGTGTAGTCGAAGAAACCTCGATGTCCATCGAGTACACGTAGAAGAAAGGGTTGCCATATTTTTGATCCCCCTCTCAAAAATTCGCCCGTGCCCATATCCCTCGTCGCAATATCTGTGTCGGGTAACACGGCATGCGTGTGTAGGTGGTGGTTGGTAGCCAGGAACGAGAAAGAAGTCGCATTACTCTCGTGCACGTTATAGGGACGTACTCATTAGTAAATGAGCCCTGGGCAATCGAGTGGCGGGGTCCCAGGTGTTATCTCTCCTGGCGAACGAACGAACGAACGAACCCCAGAACGAGACCAGCCACCTTTACGTCCCACCGCGTATATAAATAGGGTTGCGCGGCACGGTAAACGGAGGGGGGAAGGGGGACCCGGTTCGTTCTCCGTGGCATAATGCCTTTTGTTAATTATTACCGCAGCCACACTTAGGGGCTTAAAATTCGCCATAAATAATCACTGAGACAATACCGCCGCCGCCCCCCTCCCTTGGACGCTCACCAACACCGAGCCGAAGAGCGGCGCTCTCTTGCTCTCATTCGACGCCATCGAACGCTAACACCGTCGTCACCGACCTCGACGTCGACGCCGTCCTCGTCGATCCTTTCTCCGCTCGTTTTCCATCCCCGCCCATCTCCACCCCCCTCGTTCCCGCACCCTATTCGCCCCGTTTTTCGACTCCCTTTCACAGGCCTTTCCTTTCTCTCGTTCCGCTCGCTCCGTTTCCTGTTCGTCGTTTCCCGTCGATATCCTCCGGCGAAATCCGGCAGAAAAAAAGGCAGCAGGCGCGCGCGCGATATTCGGGACATCGGCGGGCCGTGGGGGTGGCCGACGGGGGCAGGCGCGAAAAACGACGCCGCGGGAGAGGCTACGACGGCAATTTACCCCGGCGATGTAGCTAGGAGCCGGGAATTAATCGGTGAATCGAGTGCTTCGTCCCTTCGAGCGGATCGTTACGATTTCCTTTTAAACCGGCTGTGCAACTCGTGAAACGCTAATGATATCGCTCGTTCTTGCTTGCTCCTTTCCAGCCTTTTCCCTTCTTTTCGTCGAGCAAAAATTACTTACAAATATTTGTATGCTTCGCTATCTTTTCTTTTTTTCGTTTTTTTGGAACCGAAGGTCTCCGACCTAACTAAAACGCAAGGTTACGGAATGAAATTTATGTATAAGAGATGCGAAAAGGACGAAATTTTTTCGTGGCTTTCGGAACGTTATCCCGTGAAAAAGATGAGGACGAGAGAAAGAGAGATAGCGGTCCACGAAAGATTTTAATTTTTCGAATGTAGCTCGCTTTGATAAATCCCAAAGCGTTTTCCATCAACGTAATTTTCTTCGCGATGTAACTCAGCTTCCTCCTTCCTTCGTTGCTGCTCCCGGCTTTTAAATTATCCGCCTCTTTAAGCACGCCTCCGCCAGCAGCGCTGCAAACGTAAACCGGGGATATAATTAAGGAGAGAAACAATCCATTAACATTTCCAATAACGAACGATATCGCCAGCACCAAATGGCGGCGCACGAGATCGAGGGGAAAGAAGGGGCCGTCAAGCTGCGAAGGAATTTTTGTTCCGATCGTGGTCTATGCTTGGTTGGAAAAAGAGGGAGAGAAGCTTCTTCCAGTGCTAGCTTCCAGCAAAATAAACCTCCGGCCAATTAGCAACGAGATCGAAAGAGATCGTTGTGTGTCATGGAAGATGAAATATTTGGTCGTCCCTCAACGACCGACATTTTCATCGATAACGTCATTTCGAACCGAACCCTTGACTTTTTTCTAAACTTCTAGGCATCTTAACCGATCGGTTCTCCCTGTCTAACTGAGAACAAGCGTGCAGGAAGATAGATACTTACTTACTTAGACCTCTTTACAGCGGGAATGCTTTTTATCCAAACGTCGGTCTGGCTCGATCTGGAGCGTGAAAAACCGACGGTCGATAGGGCACGATTCGGGAACCGAAGAAAAGAGGAGGAAACGATAGCGAAACGGTGTTGGTGTGAAATTTATGACCGCCGCTAAGCACCGAACACTCTCTCTCTCCCTATCCCTGGCCTTTTTATCGGTCCTGAAATCCCGCGAAGTGATTTTCCTAACGAAAGCTCGCCCGGGGAAAGGAGATGGGACGCGCGCGGAATTAACTGAACCGGAAAGCGTCGAATTACCAACGCCACAGGGCGGAGAGAGCGACGCGTTACACAAAACCATGGAAAGAAATCGAGTTGCTTTTTTTTCAATGGTTGCCAGAATTTTTCACGATATTCCTCCGGTTGTTTCCAATGACGAGCTCTCATTAGAGACTGTCGGTAATTAAAGCGACCGAGCAGATGATTTGTATGGATAGGTAACGTGCATTAGGAATCGAATTCCTTTTTTTTTTGGCCAATTAGTCGTCGAACGGAAAAACTCCCGCGTCGTGAACGGGAATCGAAATGGAATTCACGGTGAACGTGTGACGTTATCACGATTTACAGAGCGTCGATTCAATCAGCCAGTCCATATTGTTAGCGGTCGACATTATGGGCTACGTATAATGATCCTTATTAACGCGGTATTAATACACATATCTGACGAGTTGCACGCGTTGCGATTAACGAGCAGACCTGTTCGTCGTCCCTGGCCGTCGATCAGTGTGCGTGCTCTCTCTCGCTCTCTCTCTCTCTCTTTCTCTCTCGGTACCTCGCGACAAAATGCCTTTTGTCGGTCGCTGTAGTGGCAAACATGTATTTAACTTGACGAGCTTCGTTGCATCGAAACCGTCAGAGAGAAAGAGAGGTAGTGGAGGCGAGGCGGAGGATGGAAGGGGACTGGATAGACGACAAGGGTCAGCTGATAGCGGACAATTATCTCTCAGTTTAACCCGACCGATCCGAGCCTCTGGTCGCGATGTTGTAAAACATTATTGTACGCAGTCGGTTGATCGTCCTGAGAAATCAGGTTCCCTGAATATTTAGTGGAATCGTCGAACACTCGGTGCCGTTCGATCGAAGTTTCCTTTTCCACGAACGACTCGAAGTCGATCGAAACCGGAGTTTCAAAGTGGCTTTAAAACGATCGACCGAATTGATATCGCGCTCACAGTGTTTCCGATAATGTTTCGAGTCCAACTCGGATGGCGGTGTGCTACGATGGTAAGATGATAACAGTGTACGTCCAAACGAATCGTTCGGCTCGAACGTTTTAGTCGTGTTCGTAAGCGGGCGATATGTTTTCCCGTCGCTTATCAGTGCAACCGCCTTTTGCTGTATTATGTCATCGGTTGTATTAGATTCCGCGACGTGGCATGGCGCGCCGTTGGCTATCCGTTCTGTTTTCCGCCGTGAATTGCAAGCTGTCAGCGATAAGTGGCGGCAGTTTTCGAAGAAACCAAGATATCGCGTGGCCCGATATCGAAATTGGTACACACCCTGTAACGCTTCTCGTTTAAGTTCAAGGAACAGAGGAGACCGCGGCGCGTCCGTGGCATTCGTTCTGTTAAAAAAAGTTGAAAGCTCAAAATGGCAGACGACAGCAATTGCTAAGCCGGAGACCCGCGTCACCTCGACCCTCTCCGCCACCCTCGGACCGGTGGAGAGAGAGTCGGTTAAGAAAATAGCTGGTTAGGATGCTCCTCGTGGTCCACGCTGTTCCACTAGTCTCCGCTGGGGTCGAGATTTCTCGTTAGAGGTTAATTCGCGCAATTGAGGCGGTTGCCATCTTAAAACGACTCCTCCTTCCCTCTCGCTGCCGGGTGTCGTTCCTGCCCTCCTCCTCCGGCAGCCTGGAAACGGTTTTCCATTTCGGGTACAGGTTTATACCCCGGGCTGTCTCTGCTGCGACCAGACGGCGAAGCGGCCGGAAGCGGAAGGGGTTGCACGGGGGGCGGGTGGCAGGAGTGAGGGGTGGACGCCACAAAGAGACACAGACGCGCGATGACAATGGCGAAATGAGACACCGAGTAAAGAAACGTTAAAATAGACGTAGCAAAACGCGGACAATTTTGTTTTATCCCTTCGCGACCGTTTATCTCTGGCACGTGAAGAGTAAAAGGTGACGCTGTTCTTGGCACGTTCGCGAGAAACTTTCTCTTAAAACGGTGCCCGCTGTAAAATTAACTCGCGGTTGAATTCGCGAATCAAAGCTCCGCCAGGGAAGTGGTGCTGCCGGGGAGGAAACGTCGGGGTAGACCTTGGCGAAGAGCGGCGGTGGGCTCGCGTCGACACGGGGAAAGAGGGAGAGGGGGGAGAGGGTTTATGCTTCCTGAAATTAGTTTGTACACGGGAAATTTATCATAACCACCCACCCTGGCCTCGCTCCAGTAACGTAAATACTATCGTAAACGTGCAGCCGTCGTTTGCGACCGGGCTAGGAGCTGTTTCTCCGGGAGAGAGAGCGGCGAGGGCGCAGAAAGAGGGTAACCGAGGTCGATGTGTACCCATTCGGCTGGATTTCCATCCGAGCGATGAGAATCCGTCGCGTTGAATACTCGTCACGACACTAATGGCCCATTTCCGCCGATGCGCCTACGACTATGTTTCTCAGGTTGCTTTTCTTTTGCCCTCGGCTCTCTCCTCGTCTCCGTCTCAACGTTTGCCCTTGCGTACACCCTGGGCTGATCGGGAAGGGGATACGAGAGGAGGAAGGAAATGTGGCGGGCGAAAGGGCGAACTACGGAGCGGGAGGACATTGAAGAACAATTAAGTGGATTATCTTTCGTGATTCTTGAAGAGAACGGTGCCGAGACGCGCGCAACTTCGACCCTCTTCCTCTTTAATAATTGGCCTGGAGTAGACGTTGACCTTCGCGTGACGGTCTGTCTGTCGTTTCTGAAGCACGAGAAGAATTTGTCTTTATCGGTGGTGTGTCATTACACGGTTTGCGGTCTGTTGCGCTGGCGCTTACTCGGTTTCTCCGTTTTTCCGGCATACATATTATTTAGTTGCCTTGGATTCGTTCGAGAGCTTGAAAAAGAGAAAGATTTCTTTCGAACCACCGTGGATCATTAATTTCTTCTTTTTCTTTTGTACGCAAAATATCAAAGATAAGATCTTTTCTGAGGCGTCGACGAGTCCTTTTCGGGAACAAGGTTAGAAGTCGGGAGATTCGAAAAATAGTAAACGAGGAACGCGACACCGGACGAGACGAGCTGAAAGGGTGGTGTATCCAGGGGGTGGGTGCAGGTGGAGTGGTTCAATGGCCGGAAAGCACAAAACCGATGCTGGAAATAATGCCTCCCGTGGCGCGCGCGGAAAAATCGCAACATGGCTGTCGCGTCACATGCACTTTTCACTTTTTTTTTCGCGATTCCTCCGCGATTGATTGACAGATCATACCGGTCCGACCCCGCGTATCTCCCCTATCGTGTAATATCCCGGGACGGGGGTGGCACGCAGGCGTCGTTTCGGGCTCGAGGAAAATTCGACCGGCTGTCCAGCCTTCTGACAGATCGTATTTACGATTGCTCGAGTAAACTTTCGTGCTCGCGTTTCGAGCATTAACGATGATTTAGGTGGCCGTCGGGAAAGCGAGGAGCGTTTCCTTTCGTGCAACGAGACGAATGCACGCATTTTAATCTGAACGCTTAACCAACCGTATGGGAAAATCTCCCATTCTTTCCTCTGCCATTGATTCCATTTACTTTTGTTATTAGTTAGAGTCTTGAGCTATTTGCCGAAGCTAACTTTTCAGCTACGATTAAAGTTCTAGCTATAATTATGAACATACCTCAAATTAGAAGACTATATAGTGTTTGCTATATTAATTTTGTACAAGAAAATTAGAAGAAGTTCGATATAATATGCGAATTTCAAAGCGTCTCTCTATTTCTCGCATACCTCGAGTTACTGTATCGTATACACCCCACGGTTACCCGATCATCTTCTTCCTTCGACGCGACAACGGTGTACCGCTGAAGCACCCTTTCGCCAAGAATCTCCCGCGATCGAACGGCGCAACGGGAAGAGAAAACACGGTCAAAACTAAACGCTTTATCGTCAGGGATAAAGGTGAAGGAAGAGACGGAAGAGAATGTCTCGAGGCTGAGGTGGAGGTCGAGACGAAGGATCGATCTGGACGATCCAATAAAAAGTAATGGTTCGAAAAGCCAAGGGTCTTCGGCGGAAAGTCGCCCCGACACCTTTTAAGCCCTGAGACGAACGTTCCGTTCCGTCCACCCCTTTCAGTTGTCCTTTTAACTTAAACACGTTGCGACAGCGCGATCATCCTCGCGAGACACGGAATTAAGCTGCAGTTAAGTGCGGGCCTGATGAAAAATTAACCATGACTGCAGGCGCGGATTTCCTTCGTTTCGCCTTTATGGAAATTTCGGGGCGAAATCGTTTTCCCTCTCACCTTCTTCCCCTTTTCGCCTGCACCCGTCCTCCGCCTCCCATCCTGTTCGCTACGAAATTGTTTTGGAAATTTATTAGAGTACCCCACACCGCGATCGTCGCGATTTCAATTATTTGTGTTCCGCTGGTAATTGGCATAATTTCTCGAGACACCGCGATTATGGATGTCCAAAGAAAAATCGATCGCGAGGAATGCTCGATCGTTCTTTTTTCAGCGCTAACGGTGGCCGTCTCGCGGACACAGGAGAATTACGAGTCTGGGTAATTGTTAGGCAGTAATTTTCCGGGGCAAGGTTTCCCCACGATTTCTTGACGGCCAGCAGATATCGAATGTCCCCATCGAACATACCCATTTCTATCGCGGCGGCGTTATCGGGGCGTCCAGCTTATCGTAAATCATCGACAGGCAGCTCGTTCCGATGATGTAACGCCTCGTCATTTTTGTCAACGTAACACTCGCAACGCGGCGATCTCCTTTTCAATTACCAGCCGGTGTTTCGATTTCCAGGATCTAGATACACGTTCGTGACACGATCGAATTAGCGCTCGTCGATCAGGAAGACAATCTTACCGGGGTCTCGACTGTTATTCGTTCCAGCAGACAGAGTCATAGAAATCGGTTACCACGGTTTCTCCCCGATAACAATCATCCCTCGGCCAGAATTGTCTCAAGTAACTTTGATCTCTAGACCGAGGACGAAGAAAAGGAGAGGGACGAGAAGACAGGAGAAAGGGGTGGCGAGCTCTCTTCGTGTCCCAGTAGTTATCAGATGCATCCGCGAATTTCATTTTCCCTCGCACACGTCGCGAACCCTGGCGCATCGTGTCGCGAAAGAATTTCTTCTCCTTGCACCCTTCCTCTCGCCCTTCCCCCTTTCTCCTCCGCGTTCCTTCGTACACCCCGTAGCCTCGTGCTGCTTTCTTTCTCTCGGTTTCTCCTTCATTTTGCGCTCTCTCGCTCTTGCTCTCGCTCCCTCTCCTCTCCCCTCTTCACATTTATCCGTCGAAAGCTCGAGCCGCGGAGGCCGCCCATTATCGCTGGAAAGATAATTAAAAAGGCAGGCGCGGGAGAGATATTAAAGCGTCGAAGAGAGGGTAGGCCCTTATCAGCGGGCCGTTATCGTTCGACGGCCATGTTGGGGCCGACTTCAACCCCCCCCCCCTCCTCTCTTTTCACGATCCGCTCTTTTCTTCACCGATTCTTTTCCCCATTCTTTCTTCGTCCTGCATAATCGTCCCTCTGTCTCGGTATAATCGTCCAGCCACTTCTCCGTTCGCGTTAATAATCGCGTAATAGCGCAGATTATCGTTGGGTACCTCTGAATTCAATCTCGTGTACGCGGTAGCCGAAAGCTGATAAAGCGACGAACACTGTTTACGCGGTCGTGTACGCTTGCCATCGATCGTTAACATCGACGAGAAGGCGTATCGGACTTGGCTGCACTCGAATTAGTGCTCGACGAGCAATGAGTTGCACACCGTTTCGTCCTGACGATCTCTTTTCTATAATACATCGATTGACTGAATAGATCTAGGCTAGGATAGGTGTTGTTAACATTAATGATCATTCGATTGATTCTTGAGTGGTAAGCAAATGCGAATTTTTGAATAATTGCACGAGGTTGCTTCGTAACGACCGCGTAAAAGGGGGGCTGTTGGTTGGTGGCGAAGGCGCGACGGCCTCGACGGTGCAAAAGGTAGAAAAGTGGTAGAGAGAGCTCTGTAGAAGGGCGAGAAGGTCCCTGTGACGTCATGCCAGCCGCTCGACATCTTATTTCCTACGTGTCTGATACGACACGAGTGTAATCTAGAAAGGGAACAGGACCGAGCGGCAGCTGCTTTTCTTCCTCTCTCTCTCCTCCCTTTGTTTCTTTTCCTTTTATTCCGGCCGGCAGAGCTGTGGCGTAAATGCACGCCGGATCCTTGGCCCTACGCTGCCTCTAATGTAGATCTCTCGCGATAAAGTTATCGGATTCAGCGGGGAGTGGACAGGGAGAGGAGAATCGCACGCTCGCCGTCACTTGAAAAAGCTCGCGTCGCCTCGTTATCGAACTCACAGATCCGTCGCAGCTTCGCTTTCAATGAAAAAGACGCGACGACGTTTCCGAGTGATTCTTCTACGATAGAAGAAACTCGTGTGTTGCTTGTTGTCCAACGCTGGCAATCAGGTACTTGTAGTACCCGAGACGAAACGGATGCATTAATATTCTCGAGAAGAAGAACCGTGGCATGTGCTGGCGTGGGCGATGTTCTAGTTTAACCCGTCACATTCCTATTTTTTCCGTAGTTACGCGTAATATAACTGGTTTAGCAGATAACACAGTATTTTGCGACTAATTTGCACTTGAAAATTCTGCACTTCGTCGATCCAACAGCTAAAACACAGCGAGTTCTTACTAATCGCTAACGCTTCGATACGATACGAAACATCGCAGCCTTCGTCTGAGTTCGCTTCGACTCTTACAAGTCAAATTTTATCATCCGGTGCTGTAGGCTAGATTACTGCGGCTAAAGAGACGACAAATAAGATTGTCAAGGTCCCCGGTTATCACGCGGCTGTCTATCTCGATCTCCGCGCGCTGCTCACGGCCTTTCACACCGGCGCGATCGTTCATTTAGGAACGAATGAAAAGATTGGGCGCAATTGTCTCGTCCTGTATCGGGTCACATGCGATTCTTCGGGCTTTAGGCGCGCGACACCGAGCGGAAGTTACGAAATCCTCGAGGAACGCGCGACGCTCGTTCGCGTTCCACAAGCGGTGGATAATCGCACCGAAAATTAGTATATACACGAGTCGAATTAAAAGCAATCCAAGCTCCGTTCGTTTTGCGAGCATGTTTTATGCGCTCGTTAGCGGTTTCGTTGCTGTTAAACTAACACTCGGAAACAACAAGCTCGTCTTCATAGCGTTCAACATCCCCGGATGCAACAGGGGTGCGTTTACGGGCGAACTTTGGTCGCTCATACACCGCGAAACCGACTCGAAATTTCAGCACATACAAATGTATATTTTGACTATTAGCGATCAGCGCTTTTAAATGTTATTCAATGTAAAATCTAAATACCCGTAAAATTAATAAAATTAAATGTGCTTCGAATTTCGGTTAAACTTCTTTGTTAACCTACTTTTTATATTTTCTGTTTTAAGGAGATATTGGGTTGACCCAGAACATTGGTGTCGTCTTTAAACGCCACGGTATCAAATTTATAGTTTCCACCCTCTTGAACACGATCTTGGTCGGTTTGTCAGATTTTCTCGATTTTACAATTAAACTTGGTTCACCCTCTATTAAAACTCGCACAGCCTCCTGGCGGATCCGCGAGGCCATTACTTTTTCCACCCTGCAGAGCAGCGTAATATTAATGTCGTAAAGTTAGCCCAGTTCTGTCAGAGTGTTCGTTCCGTCGTTATACCTTCGCGTCATTAATACCGGTCGCATGTTGTAAGCCGGGGTTAATTAAAACATCCTCGCGAAATTAACAACCTGTTCTTTAGGGTGATAGTAGCGACGCCGGACATCTCCTCCAGTTAAACGGATTGACACACTCTTTTTCACGGGCGCTGCCCGTTTGAACCTGCAAAATCACGCGTTATTAATTGCAAAGATTATCTCGGATGAACCGCGTTTCTTGGATAGCGCGCCTTCTTTACGACCGCCATTTCTGTCGTTGAAATTTCGAAACGGCCCGTTCGTATAAATGGTATAGCTAGTTACAAGCTCTACGCTCATCACAATAACGCTAATTTTATTTCGTCGTTTCGTAGATTAATTTAAATTTCCCAAAGATCCACATAAAATTTTAAGTTTTATATAAACTTGTAAACAGGCGTCTCACCAATTACCGTCTTCTTATGCGACATATATTATATTATGGACTAGAGATTCTCGTCTGGACTCGTGCCCCAAATTTTCCACCAGACTTCTGAATTTCAAATTTGTACCATTCTTGAATCGCTCTATACCAATGATTTCTCACTCGTGCCAGAGAAGCTTCAGTTAACGGCAAACAAACGAGACACGACGAGCGTCGACGCGTTTGCGGGCAAGAACGACATTATCGACCAAAGCCCGCTGACTGCGGCCAACATCATGGAGCAGAGGAACGTGCTGCGATCCAAAACACGAAATCCGTGGAACACCGCGAATGTCACGACGAGCCGGGTCGAGCAAATAATACGTACATAGACAGGGTCGAGTAGAGTAGTAACGCGGCGACGGCGACGACGACTACCAACAACGTTAGCCCACTTTTATCAGCGATCCCTTTCTACATCTCTCTGTCTCTCACGCTTTCTCCCCTGTGCAGAGGCGGCGCCGTTACTTTTCCGCCCTTTCCAGCAAGAAGAGAACGAGGTTGCTCGAACGTCGCCGTTTACGAGCCGACTATGCTCTCCTCTCGCACGGCACATCGCTCTGTACACGAATACATATTGCCTGCTGGCGGTAGCAGTGCAATTAACATCACTCCTGCTTCAAACCCTCTGCCCGATGACTGACGAAGGACGAAACGAGCCCAGAGAACGGGAACGCGTCGAAGGGAGAAAGAAAAGGGAGAGACGAAGAAGGAGCAGCAGAAGAGAGGAGAGTAATAGTTTTCCCAGCCTCTCTCTCTCTCCCTCTTTCTCTCCTCTGTTTCTCTCCCGTCACATGTTAACGCGCCTCTCTCTGTAGCAGCAGCAGCAGCAGCAGCAGTAGTGGTAGCAGTCTCTCCTCGTCTCTCACAGCCGCCCCTTAACCAACCCCTCCCTTCACGGGGTCGCCATAGCAACCGCTCTCTCTATTCTGTCCATGCCTCTCTCGTTCTCTCCCTCTCTGCCCAAGCCGCTCTCTTTATTTTCCCTCTCGTTCCCTGGCCGGCTTCGCCCTTGCGACGCTCTCCGCCCCGTCCTAAAAACATTGACCTTAGCATCGAGATTGCCTCGTGCTCTCTCGCGTACGCATCCCGTATTCATCGAGTCCCGCGATGAATCGAAAGCGGAAGCGGACTGTCCGATCGAAAGCGTGTTCCACCCTCCCCGATTCTCTTTCTCTCCCTCCATCACGATCGCTGTCTCCCTTTCCGCCTCTCTGTGCCGTCTGGGTCATACGGTGGAGGTTGCCGGACGCGCTCGAATCGAGAACTACCGGGGAAAAGCGACACGTGCGTGCTCTTCCCTCCTGGGGCGGCGACGAGAACCGCTCGATCGTTCGTTGCGAGCTTCCGATCGATCTTACCGGTGTTCACGGTCCATTTCGTCCTCTGCCTCGATGCAATGAAATTTCCTAGGGTTTCGCCCGTCGAAACGGCCCTCGTCGCGTAAGAAAGTTCGAGCTCGTCTCACCGGCGGGGTCGCGATATCCTTTTGGCAGAGATAGGGACACCGAGTTCTTACGGCTGGAAGACTTAAGATGCATAGAGTGACACTATCTGCGTTGGGAACGTTTATTTAGGAGGGGGTGTAATAACCGTGTACGGGCGCGCGAGATAGCGCAGGCAGCCAATTTTCCACGTTAGATATCGGGGATGAAAAACGAACCGTGGAAAGGGATTTCCAGATGCACCGTTTTGTAAGCCCCCCCCATTATATATCGTAAGAAGAGAGATCGCTATCGGGTTCCGATGAAGGAAACGGAAGAGCGATTGTTGCAGCCACTCGCCGGGAAATAAGCATCGATATTTGGAAAATAGTGCAGCGTCAGCTTAAACTCCCGTTCATAAGCAGCCCAGGGTAATTTATCACTTGTCCGAAGAGAGAGAAAGAGGAAGGTGAAGAAAAAGGGAAGCATCGAATTGTGTCGGGTCCGAGATATCGTTTGCCTGTTCCTGATTACGCCAGCGTGCTTACACGCCTCCCGTTCGACGACCCCTGCCGTCGTTCGAACTCCCTTCGATCAGATTAAATTCTTTACGGCTGGCGGAAACGCTGGCGATTTATCGATTAGCGAACACCTTTGGCGAAACATCGCCCATCGAGAAAATTACCACGCTCGCCTTGCAAAAGAGTCCCTGTGGAACGATCGAGATCCGTGAGACGCCCCGCTTTCGACTCTCCTCCGTGTCGCATATCGACTTTCTAGTAGATCGTTTAAAAATATCGAAGGTCGAGATGCAAGTCCCTGAAAGACTCGGAAGTTCCCGGACGCGCAAACTGATTGCCGAAGATGTGCTGTAGTTATTTGGAAAAGAATAAAAAAAAAGAGGGACAGGAAAGAGTACGAAAGAATACACGCGGAGGGAAGAGGGTGGACGTTGGCGTAATCTGATTAACCAAAGTGTGTCTGATCGTTTAAGGCCGACCACCCGTTTTCATCGTCGCGCTATCGCCGGAATGCTTCTGTTTACCCTCGTCCTCTCGCTTTGCATACTCGAATGGAGCGAGGAGTGTTCCTGAATCCATTAACCGTCGTTTCAGCTTCCGTTTACTTAGCGCCGCCGCCGGGGCCGCGGCGAATCTGCCAAGAAAGCAAAAACCTTTATTAGACAACGACCAAGCGGTTCGCAAACGTCCCGTCCGCGCTTTTCATCATTTTCACCTGTCGATTTGCATCTTTGGGACTCAGCAGCTGTTCGTGGATGACACAGGTTCCTGTAGCTCCTCTCTGTTCTAGTTGGGCTCGTTCCCGCAGACCGACTGTCAACTGCAACCGTCAATGCGAATTACGCGCAACTCGCCGAACCGTAGAACCGGAAAAAGAGCCCCCCTTCCTCTGTCGGTGTAACAAACTGCTCCCCTGACTGATCATCAGGGTGTTTCATCGATTTTAATTAAACAGGCTTTACGTAAACCGTCATTGCCAGATCAGACTCGTCCAGGCAAGCGTAAGATCCTTTCGTGTCGAAACGTTTCTTCGAAAGCGTGAACGCATATCTGTTAAACCATTAGCAGCGATAGGGGTTACAGTGAGAGATCGAACGCACAAACATTGTGTGCTATTTGGTAAATCTTTTAACCAATCGATGAAAGCTTGACGTATCCATACGTCCCGTCCGTTGCGAGAATAGTTTAATTATCTCGACGCGGGATCCGAGGAAATTGCCACCGTTTCAATAAAAAAAAAAAAAAAACAGCATCCGGAAATTGAGAGGATTTGCATGCGCGAACCACGGCTGAATCCTTAATCGAGCGGAAACAGATAATGCCCCTGAAGGAAAGTCACCCTATTAACCCATTATACATGTCGATGTCCTGTTTGCCCTCACTGTTATTTGCATGTTCTTTGGATGCGCCTCTAATGTTAAGCGACCATAGGCTAAATCCTATCGTTAGATTCGAAATCGAAAATCAAATTTGGTTCGACCTGGTTCCAAGTTCCCTTCCAATTTACAACGGCGGACTTAGGGTCATCAGGATGTCCCGAGCGCCGGAAAAAGTGAAGATAAGGGTCAAGAGGGTCGAATGGTCTGGTCACCTCGAATTTACATATGTAATGGCGGGGTCGTTCAAGCGGAATGAGCAACTTATGCGAGCGCGTAACAGCCGCCATTGCGAGCGGCGCACTCAACGAACTCCAATTCCGCGGAAAGTCTCCTCTGCCCCCTCTTCTCGCCCCGTTCTCCCTGTTTCGGCGGTCTCCTCGAATCTCCTATAAATATTTATCGAGGGTAAATCGAAGCACCAGATACGCGGGAACAACGGTACACGCGCGCAGATTTAACGCGACGAGGATTTTCACTTGTGAAGCGGAACGCGATCGCGTCGAGGTGCAGATTTCCGAAGGTTATTCAGATTTAAAAATCGCCTCGACCAAGGTGATTTTCTGTCGAGCGTGAGGAATCCAGAGCGAAACGAACACCGTGTAGGGAACGGGGGGAGTCTTGCTGTTCGAACAATTAGCGCCATTGTGCTCCCACGAGCCACTTATTACGACCGTGATCTTGTCGAGAGCCTCGTTGGTCGAGCTCTCCGTCGCTCGTCCGGAAGAAGTTGAACCGTGAAAAGACCTGTTTCGGGGGTAAGAAAAAAAAAAGAAGAGGAGAAGTTTTGGTTGGGGGGGGGGAAGGTGACGCATAAATTGCGCGCCGCGCGCCGTTTCAATTTTCCGTGGTAATTTCGGGGCTTTTAAAAAAGTTCCACGTAAAATCTCATTTCTTCTGTGGAAAGCAATATTTGCATGCGCCGACAAGCTAATATCACTGTTTACTTGGGAAACATAATAATCGTGCGGCGTGCGAGCCGCAAGTTCGCTCGCGGATAAAGGTACATTCTTCTTGCAGGGCGAGGGCGGTCAGCGTAGCGAACAGCCTTTTTAATATCGATAGAGAGTAAAAACAAAAAAAAAAAAAAGAAAAAGACAAACAAAAAACAACAAAACAAAAGAGGAAAGAAAGGAGGAAAACTGTGGCCGAATTCGGTGTTTTTCGGTCGAGAACTCGGCGCTGCCCGAGTGAATCATCGGAACTTTAATATTTCACGCGACTGTAAAAACGCCTCTCCGATTTTCCATCGTTGCAATTTTTTTCTGCACGCGGTTTCACGATCCTCTCTTTTGTGCGTTTATCTTTTTTTCTACCCATCCACCCCCGTCGTCCCCCTCCCGCTGAATTTTTTTTCCCGTCGTGGTGCATTGCGTAACGTTTCAAAACACGTGCGCGTGTATTTGTCAGATGCTCCGTAGTTGCTCGTCAACATCGCGATATTTAGAATCTTCCTAAAAAAAAATATATACATATATACGTGTATACGTATAAAAGATAATACATAACATGCTAGGCACCAGCCGTGCCGCGCGGGCAAACAACTTGCATAATAATAATATCTAGGCTATAGTGGTATCAGTCGAGAGCCGGGCAAATAAACAAAGTTTCGACCGGGAAGTGGCACTTCTCGCGTTCCCGAGGAAACCACGCGACAGTTTGCGCCAGGAAGCCGGGTCGCGAGTTCTCGAGATAATCTCGATCTCTCGAGGGCGCCTCCTCGAAGATCCTCGATCCCAATTTCGAGCGGATTTTAATTCGACGCTCGAAACGCGGAAAACAGAGGGAAAGCGGCCAGTCCCTCCCCCGCCCTCCGCCCCGGAAACGAAGAAGAGGGAGGACGTCGACGAATCGTCTCAAAGGGAGAAATAAAAACGCGAAAGCTTAACGTCTCCGTGGAGCCGCGCGTATTAGCATCCGGGGTGAATTATAATTTCAGATTTCGAATTAGCATTTCACTTACGTGGGCCGCGGGAAAAAAATGAATATACAAACCGGCATGGCGGCGCGACTTATCGGCCGGCGACGAAACACGAGGAACGATCGACCGGGAACACAACCAGTGTCCCTGAAACGGCGGGGAGGAAGAGGAGAGGAAAATATCGGTCGGGACCCGCGCGTCGATAACGACGAACGATAGTTTCCTATCGATACGAGAAGATTACGTGGGAGGGCCAGAGAGCGTGATATTTCAGAAGTTGCTGCCCGGAAAGCGAAACGAACAAAAATAAAATAAAAAATAGACGAGAAGTCGTTAGTTGCCCGGCCCCGAAACTTCATAATGGATACTTGCGGAGCTTCTGTCGAAATTAACGACGGGTCCCGACGAGCTCCTCGTGGACCAGGTCAGGTGCAAGAACAAACCGCGAAGAAAGTTTAAACAAAAAGATCCTCCGGGGCGGGGGCGTTCGAATAAAGGAGTCGCGGAAGTTTTCGCTAATCCGAACCGGAACAAACTTCCTACCTAAGGCTGGCGTTATCCCGTCTCTCGTTGAACGTTGTTCCGCATCATCTGTTGCGATACTTCTTATTTTCGTTCCCGCTGATTATCGTTCTCGATATTTCCCGTTCGGCCTGTCCGTGAATAAATGTTGGGGTACGCAATTTACTCGATAAACCTGACAATGGACTTTGAGTTTCCATAATGTTTACGGGTCTTCTTGCCCCGGTGGAGTTGATTAAATTTTATTCCAATAAAACTCTGCACTGAGGGTCGCTTGTTCGAATTTTCGCCAAATGGAAATTCAATTACGATCCGTTTCGAGAGAACTCATTTTTCGCGAACCCCTTTATACTTATCGTAAAATTATCAAGTGGTTTTCCACGAGTAACGTATCGCTTTTTCAGTTACAATCCTTTATTATACCGAAAATGATATCGCTTTGCTTATTCCTTCTTCCTACGCATTCTCTCTTGTATTCAAATTCAAAGAAATTAAAAGCATTTGAAATCAAACGTTATCTGTATGCAATGAATACATTCGTTTGACGTAGGAGCAACAGTGACGTTGCTCGTGTATGGATTTGGTATTTCCTGTAATATCGTTAAAAACGAAAGCAACGTATCCAACACGAATCGTTCGACATAATAACGTCGCGTTCGAATGCAGTGGTCGGCTCATTAGCATCTCGTGCCCCCGGAGACCCCTGTCACCTCTGACCCCGTCAACGGAACGGCTTCCCGTCGAATCTTCTTTCTTCGTCCAGCCTGCAGGTTCGCCGGCTGGTTAACCAGAGAGAACCGCTCTTTCGTTCGTTCGTTGGTTCTTTTGAATGAAAACGAGAACCGTTGGCCTGAATTTAGCCACGGACCGGGGCAAAGGGATTCATCCTTGGATTTCTCTGTTCCTTGGCTTGGAGAAAATGGAGATTCGGGCAACAATCGTGGCCGCGAGACTTTTTCGTGGGAAACGGGAGAGCATTCGAGAAACCGTGAAAGGTTTAGTTTCAGATTTTTTTTTTCTCCCTCGTTTCTTTTTTTCCCCTCGTCTCCGACCGTAACGACGACCGACGAGAAAGTTTTCTTTCGGTGCTTCCAAAGAATTCCGATTCGTTCTCTATTTTTTCTAAAATTACCTCTCGTGAAACAGAGACGAGAATCACGAGTGGCGGTGTTAAAACATCGTCGGATGCTCCATCGCGAATTATTTGTCAACGTCGACGCTTCTACGAGAAGGGTTGAGAAACTGTAGCAAAGTTAACGCGAAATTACCAAGCAATTTCAGCTGTTGCTTACGTGGAGGCGAACAGACCCATGTTTTGAGAATCGTACCAAGGCGTCAAGTTAAGCGTTTGCCCTTTTATAATAGGGAAGTTAGTAGAGCGGCTGAATATACCCTTTATGCGTTCGAGTCATCGTATCGAGAAACCGGGCGCGACCTCGGACGATAAGTTGATGTTGACGATGACTTTTGGCGATAAGGAAAAGGGGAGAGTGTAGTGTTGCGACGTATTTTAAACGAAGTAACGAAAGATTTATGGGTAGGGTCTTGCACTGTGTACGATCTGGGAACTGAATAGATTTTGAGAACCAGCGAGGCTAACATAATAAATAGAACGTCGCTAAGCACTGTGGCTTATGTCCACCTCGAGCCATCTAGCTATCGATTGTCACAGGGATGTTTATTCGAAAGGGACTTAAGACGCTTGAAGATAGCAAGCAATCCAACCCAACGTTGCTTCGCTTCGAAAACAAGAACGTTGTTCCCGTGGGATCTAATCGTTCGTTAGAAATACTGTGAAAAACGACACAAAACTTGCTCCACCATCCATAAACAGCACAGTTCTATCGCAGAAAATCACGTTTCGACTAAATTCCGCAACGTTCGATCTCCTCTTTCTTTCTCGAACCACGAAAATGGCAAGTCGCCGAAGAAAGGATCGGGGGCAAGAGAGGAAAACGAAGGAGAGAGGGCTCCCTTTGATTGTAGGGGCGGCGCACAAGGTTATGCTTAATTATGAAAAGCGGGGCGATACTCAGCGCGATGAAAAAAAAAAGAGAAAGGGAACCGCTTCGGTGCTCCCGTGTAACGGAAGGATTCTCGAAAAGAGGAGAAGCAAGGAGAAATTTCATCCGGCTGCACGGAAAGCGGAGTTTTCGAGTTGGCAGATGAACTTTGAAGAGCCTACCAACGTTGCCTGCTGGGTCTGCAACGGCTGCCAACGCGTTGCGACCGCGCCAGCGATTCTACGTTCCTCGCGAGTTCCGCGCCCGCGATTCACGAGGGAAAGGGCAGGGAGGACACCTAGACGACGACGACGACTCGGAATTTTCGTATTTCCTCGCGAATTATGCTAATTACCAGGCTCGCTGTCGCGGCAGCGGACTCTCCCGAGTGCTGCTTCGCCTCGTACACGTTGTGTCGACCGAAGAAGAGGCGCCTCGAGCGTTAATTCGCCTCTGCAAGGAGGAAAAAAAAGGTGAGCTCCGGGGATGGATGGGGCCACGCGATTCCGCTGCCGGAGACACCGACGCACCGGCTACCCGGCTCCGGAAGAAATCGATTTATCCGTCGTTCCTCGCAGCTCGCAGGTCAACTATTCTCTCCCTCTCTTTTCCACTCCCTCTGTTTCCTTCTCGACGAGACAGCTGGATTCACGAGACAAATAGGGAACGACGAAAATACGGAGATCGATCTCCTGGACAAGCTGCTGCAGGAACAGCTCGAGTAAACCGGATAATTTGGAATTGTCTCATTCAGATCTTTTTCTTCCAACTCGAGTCTCTAGTTAATCCTTCGGTTACTACTCCTTCGAGCCTGCTGCGCACAGGTTGTACTGTTCTCTTCAAGATTCGTACCGTTTCTTACGCGCGTGTAACAAGTTCTTAAGGTGCACAGGGAGTTAGATGGTGACCGGTGAAATTAAATTCGATGCTTATCGAGCGTAGGCTGGAGGTTAGTCGAGTAAAAGTCTGCGAGTGGTCTTTGAGAATTACCTACATTTTGTCGTGCGCTCTTGGGACTTGCCGACTGCTCCGAGACTCTTCCCAGGCGAGAGAGGAACATAAATTTTTCGAATTCAATTTCGACGTGGAAAACCCATTTTAATAATAATAATAATAATTTTTATTTTACAAGCTAGTAACCCTTTTACATGAATTGAGAATTATACATAAGATTTGAGAGTACTTACAATGATATAAATAAAAAGTACGTGATTTAAGAACAAAAACGCAAGCAGCTCTGAAAGAGTATCGCCAAAGAAATTTAAGCGTACGCTATACTCATTGGCTATTTGCGTGCAACGAAATTGACGAAACGATTCAATTGATAAATACGTGATTATTAGCGTGTCGATTGCGCGGCGAGAATGCGTAGAATGAGGGAAAATCCAGGTATGGATAACGAAATAAAGCGACGAATGATCTGGGGCGCGTGTTAAGCGATCATTGTCGATAAATTCGCGAAATACCATCGGCGGCCTGTCCGAAATAATCAACAACACGAAGAAACCTGTAAACGAGTTAACAATGAACGCGTTACGTTTAATTGGAAAGAAGCATTGATCGGATATTAATCGACAGTTGCTCGTCGAACTTGTTACCGATTCTCTGCTCTCTTGCGCCGATTAATAGCACGATCAATGTACACGTCTGCGAAGTAAATGAACAATTAATATCATTCTCGGGTAATAAATCAACGGTAGAAGGGAGGAAGGCGGCAAGTTCGGTTCGTAGACCGTGAAACCGAGCGGGTACTCGTCGTTTTATTCGTTATCTAACTTCCAGCCGGGGCGATAAGTATAACGCAACGTTATGCTCGCGGTTTGATAAGTTCGATCGAGATAGCGGCGAAGTTGCCGATAACGAAGAGCAACGGGCTCCATTCAACGGCACTCGAAAAAATTTGTTACAGTGTACAAAAGAGCTCCCGTTCCAATGGCGTCATCGTCGATCTTCGAGTTCGATCGCGGCACTGAATTAATCACGGTGGAAAGGGGTCCTCTTTTATCGTCCTCTGTTCTCCGTGAGGGCGAAAAGCAGCTCGATAAAAAGCCCGATCTCTCAATAGGAATTTCAAAGTCCACCAATAATTAACCAACGAGCTCCTCTCTCTCTCTCTCTCTCTCATTCCTCTCTTTTTCGTTTCAACGAGACGCATTCCTATCGCAAATTACACGCCGTCGAACGTGTCCCGAATCTAGTCCTTAATGAATCATAATTTCCCGATCCGGCTGTTCGCTCTTTCTCCCCTTGTCCCACCCTCTCTCGCGGTGGAACGGCTGAAAACGAGAGACCGTACAAAAGCGTCAGGTCTTTTGGAATCGAGGCAGGAAAAAAGTCATGGGAACCAGGGTGGAAAACGGGGGTGGACCGAGCGACTCGCAAATGCGATATCTTGCTAACGAGCCAGTAATACGCCGCGGGCCACGCCAATAATTTCAATTTCCCGGTGTCGAAGGTGGCGGTGTGGCTGTTCGAGGAGGGGGTGCCTTTGAAAAACGTGTTACACACCGTCCCTTTCATTTTCTTTCAAAATGAAGTGAAATTTCTTCGGTCGTTTTCGGCACCCGTACAACGTCAACGTTAGAAGTTCTGTATGGCTCGAGCAGAAAATCGATACTTAGATCGGCAAAAGGGATTCCCTGGTGGACATACACCGCAAATGGTCAACTTAGTTTCTCGTTCGCGGTAATTATTGCCAAGCAAGATAGATCGGACGTTTCGATTAGAGGTCTGTGAAGCTCGCGGTGCATCCGGGATGCAAGATTTACGCGTGTTGGTTGGATTTTCTGTGGACGGGGGTTAAAATGGAATCGAAAATTCGGCGTGACGCGAACGGCGATAATGTGGCTACGTGAAATATCAATCTTCTACCTTATAATCTTTTCAACAACCACGGTATATTAAATATTTTAGCCCTGTGCCCGACACAGAATATTAAATTATCATACGATAATATATCTTGTATCTTAGTTCATCGAAAATATGCACGGTTCGAAAGGGTAACGGATCGTAAATTATGTCGGTGTCTCTTGAAAATTATTCCAATTCGAAGACTGCTAGAATTATCTTCGGAATGGCGAGGTGGCCGCCTATAAATAACCTTGCCACCGAAATCCACTTAATACGATTAATTATAGATGCATTTAATAGAACGACGATATCTTTCCGTCCGAGAGCACCGTATCTCCCTCCTTCCTTCGACCCCTTTTCTTCCAGCCACAGCTCTCTCCCCGGGGCACGGTTTGCACTTTTTAGCCGAATTTCGAGTCCTCCTCGGCGACACCGACCGCCTCATTAAGGAATGACGTATCGGCCTGGGAAATCGGCGGTTCTTGCCGTAATCAGTGCGTGGCGGTATCGCGGGACCGAATCTACGCGTCATTACCCCCAAAACTCGCGCAACCCTTGGGACTCTATTGATCTTGGAGACTCAAGGGGCTCGGGAAATCGAATTAGTCGTCTTTCGTGGTAGCACGTAGATTTAAACGAATTAAACGAGATGTAGATCGAAGATGTGTTTAAATTCAACAAATTTAACTTTACGAAATATTAATAGTTTTTTCAATCACATATCGTGTGTAATGTTTCGTTTGCATCTGTCACCGATTGAAAGTAGCGAGTAACTAATGATAAAATCGTAAGCCCAGGAAGTAAGCGTGGAAAGGAAGTTGTTTCTCAGTGTACACGAAATTAACTTCCTCCTGGCTCGCCTCGCCATTTCACAGTCATCCTCCTTTCACGTCCACCCTCGGAACTAGCTCGAGGGCCGAATAAAAAGATTACTGGGTGTACCAAGTAGCCTGGTCATGCCAACGTCCCCGGAGATTGACCATATCGGGCGCCGTAAATAGAAAACGATGGATAGAGGGAGATGGTGGTCCCGGTGAGCGAGCAAGGGACACGGACCACCACCACCACCACCATCACGTATCTGCTCTCTCACAGACTCGATCGTTTCTCTCAAAGGAAGAGACGTTCAATGAGAGAGCGAGAAAAGGGACGACAGGCAGAAACGGACAAGAATGGCGAAAGAAGGGAGAGAGCGAGAAAGAGATCGAACAAAGAGGGTGTGAGAGAGGGTAAGGGGGGGGAAGGGAAAACGTGGCAGGGTGAAACAGTATCCCTGGTGTGTGCATATGTGGCACAAGGTTTAACCTTGACCCTCCTGTTGAAACTCAAAGCTCACCACGCCCCGAAGATGAACCTTCCTCGGTCCTTTTCCCGTTGTTTTCAGAACGTTTCAAATGTTTGTTTGATTTATTTGGGGTGCCTAGTCTTATCGCGCTTTCTTCTTGAAAACAAATTCTCGAAGACCTCGGCTTAAGAAAGTTGACGATCCTTGAAGATTCTCAAAGGTGTCCTAAATTGTAATTCCCTTGGAACATTTGATCTTGGTTGGCGTGTATTTATTGGTTCGTCGCTTAAGTAATTCATGCATAAAGATTTGTCCGTGTTTCCCGATTCAACTGTCTAATGGCTCTGACTGCGGCGAGATTCGTTGGCCAAAACGTGGGAAAAGTGTAGCCGGGGGTAGGAATCTAGGGTGCAAACACCGAGCCGGGGTGCGCGTACGCTAAACGCGTGTCGAGAAAAAAAGGAAGTTGCTTTAATTATTCGGCGAGGGAAAGCGAATGGAAGATGCGCCGAAAGTTAAATAATTACATTTCCAGCGACCGGCTGGAGAGCAGAGAATAGGTTAATTAAAATGAGTTGCGCGAAACACGGTCCGTGCAACCGCGATATTCACGATCCGTTGAAACATTATGTAAATACGGTTAACGATTGTTTGTTCTACAGCTCTTCTTTCTCGTCCCGCCTGCCTTTTTTTTCTCTCCTCCTCCTTCTCGCTTCCGTTAACCCTCTCGCGGCACTGTTCGCGCCAATCTCAGCGGTCGTCGGAGATCTCTTCTCCTCTTCTTCGCCCTCTTTTTGTTTCTCATCTTTCGAAGCCTATACACGCGGAAGATTAAAAGCCCGTTCCCTTTTTCGCCATTCGCGATTATTACAACGAACCACGTACCGAGTAGCCTGGGCGGCTTTTACATTACCCGGCCAGAAAATTCCGGCCTTATCTCGTCCACAATGTTTCACCACCAGCTCCCGCGCCAACCGCCACCGCCGCCGCCATTCTTCTCGTCCCCCGGCGACGCGAGTATTCAACGCGTGCCCTTGCAAATTTTCAATCGCATCAGTCATCGCGCGCGGTTTCGAATCGTTTCCGAGTATTATCTGCATCTCGAAAAGGCTCAAAGCGGCGACAACGAGAGACAGAGAGAGAGAGTCGCTCTCCTCTTCGCGTCGGTCTGTCCTTGTACAATCCGAGCTCCACGGTGTGTATGTATCAATGAACCGGGATACATGTATTCTTTTTCAGCGGCTCACAGACCCCACTGTTCGTCATTGAATACACCCGGTTCTTCTCCCAACTTCCTGCGCTTCTTTTTTTAATCCCCGTTTGAATCTAACCAACGGAGAGAAAAGTCAATGATCGTGTTCGGTAAAAAGATGTCGCCCGCCTTTTTAAACGGACACGGGTTTATTGTTCGAACGGTGCTGTGTTCGATAACAGACGACGAAAAAGAAGAAGAAGAAGAAGGTATTTTAACCAGTGTCGTTCCTCGTTCGTTCGCAGGTCCAGAAAACAGCTGGCACGAGAGCGAAGGTCACCGGCCATGGAATATAATTAGTCCGCCGCTTATGGAACGTCAGGCCAGCTATGGGTCCACTGAATCCCTCTCGCACCGGCCGCAACCAGGCACACGCGGTCTATACACTTGGAAATCGGCCTTTGTGCGAACACGTGCGTCCATGGGCACAGAGGCGTTATTTCCTTCCCGAACGTGGGACTCCTTCGACGCTCGGCTCTTCATGCGGCACAGCCGCGAAAGGAGGAACACCGGGAAATCCCCAGCGGTCGGTTTTGGAAAATCGTTCAAGGGTAACCAGGTTCTTTTTTTCAGTAGTATCCACGGTGAAAATAAGCGCCCGTACTTCCTGCGTCCGTTTATGGGTATTCCGCTGACCGACCTCCAGATGGATCGTTCGTTCGAACGAATTGTGCCGTTGGTTTTTCCAAATCGAGGAGAGAATCGATGGGAAGGTATGCGGTAATTGCGACCGGCTGCGTTCGCCAAGGTATATTATTTAACTACTTCGCGAGTGCTGTCGCGGCAAGGTTTCCCGAGTAAACGGGGGAAGAGGATTGTCCAATTAACTGTCTCGTTTTAATTGAATCTTATTTCCTTTTCGCTCGGTCCAGTTTCACCGGGGCTTCGGCGCTTAATCGCTCGAGTCAAACGTAATGCCCGAGAAGTTTGTCGAGGAGGAACCTTCGACAAAAGTAATTTAAGTCTCTCCCTTCCTCTCCCCCAAGTATAAACCGCGGAACGATTAATTACATAGAGAGACGTTCGGACTAAACGTCGCGAATTTTTTCGACCGCTCTTCCCTTGTTCTCTTCCGGTCCTTTCCGCGGCCTCGCAAATTATCGTGCAAACGGACTCCGCCGCTCGATATGCGCGTCCAGACCCAAGGCATTCTTTCAAATTTTGCAGACAATTCGTTTTGCGGTAGATAGGGCGGCGAGGAGCGGAGGAGAGAAGACGGTGGTAGAAGCGGAGAAGAGAGCTCCAGGAAGATAGGGGGTGGCAACGAGGAGAAGCAATTCCTCGGGACGAGTCGAGATGGAGGTGCAGGTATTCTTTATTTCTTTTCCTTTTTCTTTTTTTTTCTCCTTAAAGCGGAACACTTTACTGCTGCTCGTTCCACGCTGGTAATGGAGAATCCCCCCAGCCGCCCGGAGGAATTAATTCGGGGCTAACGCCGAGACACTCCCTGCTATCGAGTCACTTCGGACCGGTGTTAATATCTGCTTACCACCCTCCCAGTTAGCTTTTCACCGTACTTAGGCCACTTGGATTCTCCGGGCCATCTTCTTCCCGTCCCCGCTCTCTTCGGACCGATTTCTAATTTACCCTCTGATTTGCTTCAGGATCCTCGAAACCGTTTCACTGGGTCATCGGAAAAAAGAGGAGCGCACAAAGGAGAGGAGAAAATCCTACTGTACTCCTCCGTCCTCCAACTCCCACCCCCTCCCCCTCTTTTGCGCTCGGTGGCTGCATATTTGGCTGCGATCTTTGCCGTCAATTGTACGGTTAAGTCGGCGTAACAACCCACCCTTCTGCTGCCAGGAACGCGATCTCCAAGATGAGAGAGGCGAACCTCTGGCGAGCTTCCACCGGTATTAAGAGGCTCTCGGGGCGCTTTTTAATTAGCTCGGAAGGACATCATCGGAGGGAGGCAGCTCCGGTCTAAATACGCAATTAAAACCGTGAACGAGACAGTTACAAGTAGCCACGGGAAACGTCATCGAGTGCCTGCGAAATCGACCGGAAAGCGCCACGCTTTCGTGAGCTTCTTGGCGCGGCTCCTCCTCTTTTGTCCTTCCCCCGAGAAATTTGGCTGCGTTTCCAGCGGATTACACGGTGTATGTGAAATTTATTTCGCAGCCCCGCAACTTTTAACTCATTAATTGGGGAGGAGATCGTTGATCGAATTCATGTAAAATTGGTTAATCTCTTTTTCACCTCGCGATAGACATAAGACATCGTTGATACACTTTTGATACTAGTTTGACTCGTCCTGCCCGCTATGGAAGTGCGTTTGTTCATAACGAATTAACCAATCGTCCTCAATTAAAGGATTAAGCTATAAGCATTCAAAAGGAACCGCCCCTTCGTTGCCCCCAAACGCGAGTCGTTTATCATAAAGCCCGCTCCTCCCCAAAATTTTTGTGTTCTCCCCACCCTGAAGAGGGTGCGAAAGTTTTCGCTTTAAGGAAAACTCATTTGTCGAAAAAGTAAGGGAAATCTCGCAGGTCAAGGTACCCCTTCAAAGCGCATCTTTGAGAAACGAACGCAGAAACGCGCGCGAAAGAGATGAACGAAATCGCGGCGCGAGGACGTGTGGGACGCTGCCAGAGCGCAAGAGCGAAAGAGGGGAGGAAACGGAACGAGAGAGAAAGAGCAAGAGAATCAAAGATGGCGCCACGCGTACATCCGACGGAGACAGGGAACGTGGGCCAGAGAGGGAACGACCACCTCCGCTTCCTTCCCCTCTCGACACGGCGACGAGTTACCGGACTGTATGTCCGAATCCGGTCGTCGAATGGCTCAGTAGTGCGCGAGACACATTTCGTGACGTGTGATTCTTGTCGGTGTCGATAATCTCGCAATGATTCACAAGCGTTGCGGCGTGAATACGCGACGGCCAATCCCTGATTCCGTTACATCAGCATCCAACTCCGTGGGTCCACGACGATTGGCTCTCCGTGCTGCGTTCGATTCTCTCTATTCCTCTCGCACGCGCCACATAGCCTGAAAGGGAGAAAAGGAGGAAAAGAGAGAAAGATTCTCCGCTCTGTAGCCGTTTCCCCGCGCTCTTAGGCTTCTCCTCGAACCAGATATGTATATGCACGCAACGCGATGTTTCATGAAAGCCAAAAGAAAAGAGGAAGGGAGAAAGAGAAAAACGTGTGCAGTTTCGTTTCTGTTTTGCAGTGAGAAAAGAAACGTATGCGTAGAGGAGGAATTTTCAATGGAAAGAAAACACAACGGAAACCCGACAAACCACGAGAGCCAGCAGCCAGCCAGCCAGCCGTGCGGGAGAAGAGACAGGGAGCGAGAGGGAGAGCAGAGTACACAGGGTATTTTGGACGCAGATCGATCGGTCGCGGCCGCTCTCCGGTTCGCGCCATGTGACCGGTCAAAGACCAGTCCGCACACGGGATAGAGAGGTTAGAAAGTTCTTGGTTGTCTCTTTGCGCGATAACCGCGTGGCGCAGTGCGTTCGTTCGTTGGTTATATGGTCGGGAAAATGAGATTTGCCGAGCGAGCTGGTGTCAGTAGCGCGCGAGCTAGCGAGGGGGATGGTCGTGTCGTTTTTCGGGCGGAAAGCAGTGAGAGAAAACTTAGTGGACGATGGTGTGCTGTGTGCTTTTTAGCGGGTTTTCAAGAAAGCATTGTCGCGAGAGGAAGGAGAGTGTCGTTGTCTCGGGTCAGATGTAAAAATAAAAAGGAAGCAGACGCGTGTCTCAAGGCTATCAGGCCGCATATTGTCTCGGCCAGGAGCGTAAAATCACGCGGTCGGTATCTCCCTGCACACGCCGGTTTATTTCATTTCGGTGATATCCACCGGTGCGAGAGGCGCATGCGCGCATCCTCTCGTCGTAATCTCCTTTAGGTTTTACACGATTCCTTACAATCGGAATGGATCTTTTATGCAGGTATAATATTTCCAAATATGAAAAACATGTGCAGGTAAATTAACCTATTATTTTTGTAAAAAGTCACTCATTAATTATGTAAAAATAACGATTCTAACTATAGCTTTTTCATAAAGTTCCATCTCGTTTCCCTTCTTTTTTTTCTTTTTAATATACAGTTATATAAATCTGCAATCTATTAACGACATTGTTAATACTCTTTATTATAGAAGGAAATTTCGTTTATCTTATTTACTTTGCTTCAAGGATAACCACATTCGGTTCGTTTTCTTGGAAAAGGTAGTTCGATTTACCGATCGTTAGCGATCTTTTTTACTTCGCTTGGGTAAGAATGAAACGATCGATAATTGCTATGCCGGAAAATCGAAAACGATCGGTCAAATTTATTCCCATTTTGTACATTACAACAAATCGTAATGGTCAGTTGTTTTGCATGTATCATTATGACGAATCCAATACACTTTTAAAATTATAATCGAACTCATTATGAAAAACCATCATGACTTGCAACATTCTAATTTCTCAGCTCGTGTTTTTTTTCCAAGGGACGAAAACAGAAAAGCATTGCAACTGCGTTCAAACGAAGGAATCATTCATGCGTGAAGTTTTCAGTTTCGTTTCAAACGCAGAGCCGGCTCGAAGGAAGATGATCGTTTGTAGCGCCACCGCGTTTGTTATACGATACATTGTTACCGTTCGGTTGAGGGATCGGTTTGCGTCAATGTTTATGATCGTATGAAGGAACAATTTATTTAATCGCGACGAAGTGCGTATTCGTTTCGTAAAAATTCGCTGATCTTATCTTAATGAGAATACGTTTTTCATAGTCTCTCTGTGGGCTAGAAAGCACGTGTGTCTGGGACCACGTGTTCTTATAACGTTGCGGAAGAACGTTTCCCTTCCCCTCGATTTATATTCTTGTCAGTAAAATTTAACAGATAAATAGAACCGCGTACTGTTTTCTGTACATCGCATTCCAAACAATTCTAAATTATTAAGAGATTAAGACGGTTATCGTGCGGTTTATGATAGATAACGCTCGGTTATCTAGGGAAATGTGGTTCGACCGTCGAAACCTTGAGAATTTTTAGATTAATTTAGAGCACAGAGTGCAACGATGTTTAAATACGCTCGTGATATGCGTAGCTTTCGTTACAAAGTCGTCGTTGGAATCACGTTGAACAAAAATTGAGGCCCATCCAAGTAAATATACGTATACGTGTATTTGTGTGTGTGTACATAAAATGGGTCGCGTTCTCGCGTTTAACTAGTGATTTCTGAATTCGCTGCTGCTGTCGCCGCGAATCGACGTTGATGAGATCGATATCAATTAAGCCACGGGCCGTCGATCGCTGGAAACCCCATAAAAGGCCAATCTCTTTACACGGTTATTTCCCGGAAACGTCACAGCAGTGGCGCTGTTCGATATTTTTACTTTCTCTATATAAACCCATTTATTTTTCTCTCAGTATTTTTTTCCCATCGCGAAATTTCGTTCGAGTCCAATGACTTTCTTTCACGGGAGAGCTTTGCGAACGTGAACAAACGTTTACATAACCGATAAACTATGCGACCGTTCATGCAAATGCATACGTTCGCAAGCATAGCTAATAACAATCTGTCCGTTTCATTTTTGCATATTATATGCAGGCTTATTATTTCCTTCCACATTTAAATTTCCTATTAACGCATAAACATCCCGTAGTTCGTTCATTGTTTTCCCAGGGGATCAAGGTTTCGTACCGACTAGTTTCATACCGAGCTCTATAAAAAGCCGGACGTTCAGTGAAAACGTTTCGAGGTTACACAGAATTGCGCGAAATTATGTTGGAACCACGGTTTCCAAGGGATTTAAATCATTGCTGTCGAATTTCAAGATTGAGACGTATCCCTGTAAGCATGTGGAAAACGAATGAAACTGGCTGGTCTAGACCAAGGTTAGAAGATCCCGCGTGTTGTGTTGTATAATAGCCACTCGAGCTTGATACAGGGCCGTAAAAGTTAGGGGACCCGCGAGGGGTCACTGCGATCTATTTCTGTCCCTCAAGTTGGAAGCAGAAAACGTGTGCAAGTGTGCAACTGCTTCGAGAACGATATTACAGTCGAAATCGCGAGTAACGTACTCGGGGAGTAATTAGGAAATTGTGATCGAACTCTAGTAAACGCTTTAAACGCTTAAGGAATAATCATCTTGGACAATCAAATTATTAGCGTGGTTTTTATAGGCTTTGCGTAATTAAAGTTTATTTTCTACAGAGTATTACTAAGAATACACTAGTCGTTTCGCAACCCTCTTTCTAAAGATACCGAACAAACTAACGTTTATCGAAGAGTCGCGTTAACGAGGCACTTTGTTTCGCTTCTCTTGTTACCGATTCACGATCTCTCTTATCCATCCTTGCATGCATATCCTCCTTGATATCTGTTTTTTCAATTTTAGATTCCTTTGCAGATGCAACAAGGGGAGCTCTCTCTGGTAGCTTTTTTTTACGAAAGGTATGATATACAGGGCTGTGTCTCTCTCGTTCGAGGCACAAAAAGGTTCTTCTTACCTACGCGTCCTCTTAGTTATCAACCCGTGGCTTATCGGCATAGGAAAACGTATTTACCGAGTAACCGATAATTCAGTTACATCTTGGCACATTGTGTGTGTCGTGTCGAATCACTGGCGTGACTCAGGGAACGGAAATCTTGTTTGTCCAAAAAGCACAGGCCCTCTTCAGCCTCTGCTCGATATCGCTTTTAACCGTCACGCCATCGTCCTGTTCCACCGACAGAGACAGTGTCTCGTAAAGTATATAGTGGTAACCGAAGCAAGAGATCGGTCGCGCGCGCTAACTCGACACATTCTACGTAATCGGGGGACAAACAGAAATTTCTCCAGCGATTAGATAAAATTGCACGATAAAAAGTGTATACTGTTCAGCACGGAAACAGACGGTCAATTACTTCTTGTCAATACAGCCATTCATTGGAAAAGCAAAGAGGGAGGGAGGATAAAGTAGATGTAAAACTGGAGGAAAGCTAATACGATTAAAAGTTAACGGGGGATGGTATTCTTTTTCAGATTCCACGGGAAAATCAGACACGAATGGCGTGCGAACATCGGGGGAATAAAAGCAAGTTTTTGGTAGCTTCGAAGTGGAGAGGCGTTCATCTCGTGCTCAAAGCCCCTTATCATTCCCCTGTCCGGTGTAGAGTTGTTAGACGACTGGACGGAGAACTGATAAGGGCCGGAGGGTTACAGAATCATCGTGGGACTTAGAAAAACTACCGTGAATGAACGAAGAATTAAATAAAAATGTTTACCACAGTCTTAAAAACTTACGGGAATTGATAGAATAAGACAAACACATAGGTGTTGTATCGATGAAAAATTATTTAGCTTTATTACAATAAATAAATAATAAAACGTTTCTCTTGCAAACGTACGCGTACGTTTTCGTGCAAATATACGAATATTGTACATTCCTTTACATAAAAATAAATCGTCCGATGTTTATTGACTAAGACTAATATTTGTCTTTTATAGTTTTGAGCAAAATTTTAATATCTTCAACCGAATTATATTTACGTTTCATTACGTTTTCGTCGTACTCGGGTCAATTTCGCAATTTGGATTTAGTTGTATTATTTGCCTGGATGAATTCTCAATTTTCTTCGGCGAATTTTGTACAATAAAAATTTGTTTCGTTTCCTCCTTCTCCGTTAATAATTGTCCAACTCCCATAATCTTTAACGTGGGTACGGTTTTAATTAATGCAGCATTAGGAATTGATAAATTTGTGGTATTGCAGTCTACTTTCGGAAAAATTACAGGATTTTTCGGAGGCGTGAAAGACAACCTTTTTTTTGGCATAATAGGAACCTCAGAAGAAGAAAATGTTCTTTTTACCGCAGCTACCACTGGAACTGGGCTGGTTACACTGTCTGAATTTACGGATATTATTTTGGATCCAAGCATTATACCATTTCCTGTAAAAACATTTATTAATATAAAAATTAAATAAAGAACAATCGTTTACGCATCATTTGAATTACCTTTCTGCATTGCCTTTGTAATGGGACAATCTTTATGAGCCAATAGGAGCGTCTTTAACTTAGCAACCTCTGTACGTAGAACCTTTATTTCCATTTGCAGAGCCACATTTGTCTCATTCACATTGGCGACCGTTCTCTCTAGTTGTTGAATCCACGCTTTTCTTTTCGCTCTTGCTCTCATAGAACTAGCACGATTCCGTTCAAGAATTTCTTTCTTTTTTAACTGATCCTCTATGATTTTACTTCTATTTTCTTTTTTTGAACTATTTATCTCATATCCCCCAGAATTATCATTGCGGTTTTGATTTTGTAATCCGGTACCTTTAGTCAGAGTTTGTTTTAATTTCTACAAATACATCACAAACATTAATCTATAAGAAAAAGGCAAGCATATAGAATGCAAATGAAATGTATTCTCTAGAATAACATACAATAAAGTACCATTTTCGCCAGTGATAGTGTAGAAACAGTAGGTTTTTTAGACTCTAATCTTGCATTACATTGCAAAGGCGGTTCCGTTTTTATAACAACCGTTTGTTGCTTCAATGAATGCACATTTGTACCGATAGGATCACAAATTGGAATCGCTGATAGTTGCATCAACTTTCCGTCAGCCGTTTTCAACAGTAGCTGTACCTTTTCGCCGTTAATCAACCTTTTCAGAAATATATACTTTATTTCTTTTTTCATCAATTTATAGCTTATAAGATACAATAGTCTTTTACTCACAATTGTGGACTTGATTGCTCTTCCAAAATTTTTGGTACTATCGACGCGTGTGTAACTTGATCGATAATATTTTCCGTCAATGTTACATTACGTTCCACAGTTAATTTCTCTTTCAATAAGTCTTGTCCATCTGTAAGCTTTACTCTAGTACAGACTTCAGTATCAATAGTAGTTTTTTCCTCTCTACTTTTATTTACGATTGAGATGCTCCCACATCCTTCATCAGAATTTTCTGATAACATTTGATTACTAGTAGACAATACATCAGCTATGTGAGGAAATATGTGTGGAGTATGCAGAGTATCATCTGTAAGCCCAGCCTAAACAAATACGTAAGTAGATCCGTTAAAGTAATACTTACACCTACTGTAATTAGGAATTTTACCTCTGACACTGTAAGTGTACCAGTATTTCCTGATTCCACTGCTCTTCTGAAGGTTTCTTCAAAAGGATTTACATTTTGCAAGTCCTGGAATAGACCAACTTCTTCGCAATTCCTAATGAAACGTGTTGGTGTAGGCGTTTGGTCAGCTGTACATTTTACAAAAAACTCCTTTATTCTTGTTTTCAATTTTAGAATGCAATGAAATAATTCAAATTATTTAAATTATCAATTAGATGTTAATCTCACCAACAAAACCACCATTCCTAGAGCTACTTCCAAGATTCAGCATCATGTCATGCTTTTTTTTGTGAACCGATAACTGATCTTCATTTGTAAAACTCTGTAATAAAGGATTAATATTTATGTTACGCATTCTATTATTCACGAATCTATACCCTATCTCTAGCTTTATTAAAAGAAATAACAGTTTACAAAAAATTAATTTACACTAAGATGATTCTTTTTGTAACACAAATATAATTATCAATTACCATACTGCAACCGGCTGAAGTACAAGTAAAAATTTTGCTGTCGTCTGCCATCGTTAATTGGTTTTAAAAGTTTTATAATTTTAATTCACAAGTGTCACAACATAACACGAAAACAACTGAAATGCTATGTAAAAATAAATGATTCGTTGATAAAAAGTCATATTTTTTTGACAGCTTCGTTTATACATGTATTTCCGTCTAGTATAAATTACGTTACAACTTCCAAGTCATATTAAACTCAAGTAAACAGATAACGAAGGATAAATACAATTATCGCCAGAATATTATGAAAGTTCGGTTTGAATCAGCTGTTTTCAGGTTAAGCGAGAGGTTCGACATTCATGTCACAGAAAAACTCCCAGTATGAATAAAGGCGGATTCAAGCTTTTACCGCCCTTTACCTCAAATTTATTAATCCTTGGACACATTTCTTAATATTTGTTTAACATTTTTTCTGCCTACATTTCAATTCGGCAAATTTATTAATTAAATCCGCATCAATATGAGCGAAACTGTCACTTTTCTATACTAAATAATGCTACAAATTTAATGAATTATTTATTCTCGGATCAGCGCCATCTCTTGTTTTGACACTGGAAGCTCCGACTTGTTACTCGCAAAACATAAAGAGTAAGGAGCTTCGCGTTATATTACAAATGACAACTGTTGAACGAAATCAATTAATTACTCATTTTATAGGAACAATTTATGCATCTTTGAAATTTTAACTTAAAGCTAACATCCCAAGCTACTTTCACATATAAATTTTAATACAAATTTCGTTCTCTATAATTAATAATTAATGATTATCTGAGACAGTGTTAGAAAAATGACACCAACATGTGTCATCATTACCGCGTTTCTCATTAATTACAAGCTTACGCGAAACTAATTGAAAATCTACAAATTTTAGACGTAAACGTTACTCCTTTAGCTACATTCTTTTCACAATTTCATTACAATTTTTGCCCTAGTTTCGAAATCATTAAATATTTCCTGGGTACATGTGTTTCAAATTCGAATGAATGTCGGCAGGTAATTAATATTTTCACCGGGTTGCAGGGTTAATTTATGCAGATTTTTTTACTGAAGCTTCTACAGTTATTCTAGCACGTAATGCATGCTTAAAAGTTCACAAATTGTTTCTCATTAACGCGTAATTAATTATTTTTCTTTAATTACCGGATTATTACAGGGTAACTGTCAAAAAACGAAAGTCAGCGCCATCTGTTGTTGACAACTCGAAACTATTACTCGATAATAGGAAACTAGAAAGATAAGTAGGTCGCCGACATTAACCAATAAACGTCGAAAGAAAAAGCAGCCATATTGTGTATGGGAAGGGCGGAATTATTTGTATAACCAATCAGAGAAAATTAACTAATTATTAATTAATGATTAATAATTTATACACTTTTGCGTATGCATTATGTTTTAGAGAAACTGTAGAAACTTCTGCAATAAGAATTGCATAAATTATCCACGTAAATCCGCAACAATATTAGTTACCTGCCGACACTGATTTGAATTTGAGACACATGTACCCAGGAAATATTTAATAATTTTGAAACTAGGGCAAAAATTGTAATGAAATTGTGAAAAGAATGTAGCTAAAGGAGTAACGTTTACGTCTAAAATTTGTAGATTTTCAATTAGTTTCGCGTAAGCTTGTAATTAATGATAAACGCGGTAATGATGACACATGTTGGTGTCATTTTTCTAACACTGTCTCAGATAATCATTAATTATTAATTATAGAGAACGAAGTTTGTATTAAAATTTATATGTGAAAGTAGCTTGGGATGTTAGCTTTAAGTTAAGATTTCAAAGATGCATAAATTGTGCCTATAAAATGAGTAATTAATTGATTTCGTTCAGCAGTTGTCATTTGTAATATAACGCGAAGCTCCTTACTCTTTATGTTTTGCGAGTAACAAGTCGGAGCTTCCAGTGTCAAAACAAGAGATGGCGCTGATCCGAGAATAAATAATTCATTAAATTAGTGTGGGTTATCTCGTGCTGAATCAGGGATTGTAGTTTTTAGAGTGTGTGTGTTTATTCGATTATAGGTAATATTAATTTGAATTCGAAATATGAAATAATGAACAGTTGTTAGTAAAGGAGGATTTTTATTTTTTTATTCTTTCAGAATTGCAGATACATTATTCGTGAAATATTATACCTGTGTTTAAAATTAGAAGGAATTGTTGTAATGGTTATAGAGGTTATGAAGCCATAGTGTGTATTTTGGCAGTTATAACAGTATATTTAATGAAGTAATCCTAAAAATGCAAGTTATCAGAAATGTTTCACAATTATTACGACCGCGTGAGTTTTTAGCATATTTTTCTGAAGTAATTTCTATGCGTTACATTTGTATTAATTTATGTTTTTTTTTTTACAGCAAATTGTGTACTTAAAGCAGTACCAGCAGCCGGAGTAAAATCTTTTGAACTGCCACCTTCTTACGATGGTACTTAAAATCAATAACTTAATATAAAAAGTAATATAGAGAGCATTTGGTATTAAGGTTTATGTTTTATAGGTATAGAAATTCCTGAGCGTAATAGGCTTAGAGTTGTTCAGAAAGTACCACAGTATGCATCCAATTTTCGACCTTTTAAAACCCAGAAAAAATTAAGACTTATGCGTGGTCCCGAAGAGTATCACACTACTCTTTTGCACAGACAATATGGCATAGTTGTAAGGGAGTAAATAGTAATATTAATGGAATTCTTTGTTTACTTTAGTCACATGATGTATCAATTTTTAGGCAACAGGTGGTGGTAGAATGAAAGCTAGTCATTTTGAAATGATTCGTATGACAATTTTAAGAAATGTAGATTATAAAAGAACGTTTGGACAATGGAGAGTGCCTGATCCTTGGCTACCTGTTACTAAAAAGGTTCTAATTTAAATGTACTTGTTTTATGGTACTTTATGTTATACAATGGTATTAATTGTAATTTACGTTTTATACAGAGCACGGGGTCACGAATGGGTTCCGGTAAAGGTTCTATAGATCATTATGTAACTCCAGTAAAATCAGGACAAGTGATTGTAGAACTTGCAGGCAAAATAGAGTATTTTGAGGTATTTCAAGAATTTTATCTGTATCGTTCAGGTTATTGCTGATCATTTCATATAATATATCAAAAATTTACTTAGGTTTCAGACGTCCTAAAAAATATTGCACGAAGGCTACCTTTCGACGCGATTGCAGTTAGTCAAGAAATAATGGAGAAAATGGCAGAGGAGAAGAGGAAAATGGTAGAGGAAAATTTAAACCCATGGACCTGGAAGTATATTATTCAGAACAACATGCTTGGTTGTCATAAATGGATCTCAAAATACGACGTAAAATGGTTCAAGGAATATCTATAAATGTCAGTACTTCTCAATGAATAATCAATAAATATGTTATTCTATATTCTCTCTATCGATTTAAGATCCTGTTTCCAATAGCTAAGGGAATAATTGTAGTGAAATCGTATACGTGTTTCTTTTAATTATAACGTTATCCAAGCTTATAAATGTTATACGGTAGGGAATGACCTGGGGATGGGACGTAACATAATTAAAGCAACACCAATGTTTTACAATTACAATATTTTATATATCTTTGATGACGGTTTGGTGGTAACAACAGGTAAATACTACATATTGTACATTGAGTAGGCGATAGTCGTATCTTATTATTTAATTAGCGTATCGATTACGCCGATTGCGATTGCGATGGCGACGCCCACCACGACGGCAAGCATTTAACAACGATGAGCCAGAACCGCGTCGAAAACAGCGATAATAGCAGCAGCGGCAACAACAACAACCTCAATAACAGTAACAGTAACAGCAACGATGATCAAGATCATGACAGAGGAAGGATAATCGTTATTGCAATACAATAAATGGGAATAATCGGTAGGCGCGAATGGGTGCGATCTTTGTATCGGTCTACCTAGAGATCTATAAAGATCTGTGCGATAGACATCGGTTAGAGCAGGGCTGACGAACCTGCGGTTCACGAGCCAAACGTGGCTCTTCCTCCACTTGCCTGTTTCTTAGCTACTCCTCGCTATTTCACGTTAGAAATTACTCACGCAATGTAAGTCATAAAATGTGAAGAGACGAGATGTCAAATTGTTTCTCGGTAGTTTACGTGAGCCTACGTACATATGCGTGTGTTACAAGATGCATGAAATAGGGAACGAGTGGATGCACGGTGGGAACATGTGACTCGCGACCGAAAGACGTTAGCCAGCCATGAGTTAGAGGAATAGCGCGATTCGCGAGAGCATCGTCGATTATTGCCATCGTCGTCGTGGACACGGTCGTCATCGCTGTTCTCGTCGCGCTTCGTCGCCGTCGTTGCCGTCGACGTCTCGTCGATCCTCTCCTATCTCTTATCCGCATTTATCACACTTAACGTAGATACAGCGACATATCGTGTCTGAGGAATGTGTGTGAATGCAGAGTCAGCATTGCGATGATATATTCTATTACAATATATGTATATTTATATATATATATATATTTATTTATTTATTTATAATATAATCCTCCCTGATCGGTGGGGAAATTATCAAAAATAAAAAAAAGGAGAAAAGAGAGACCGGCAGTTTTTCCACTTCTTTTTAAATAGGGCGCGGCCCGTCTCGAGGATCAGCGAATTTTATTTAGATTAAACAAAACGCTCCTCGGAAACGGTCGTCTTCGGTAATTACAAAATTCGGCGCTGCAAGTTGCATCGTGCTTTTAACATGATTACCACACCACCACTACCACTGATCGCGGTGGGGGACAGGAAATGAACGAACGATCGTAGCGAACAAAGTGTTGCCAGAGAAGCGAGACGGGGAACGAACGCACCGTGGTTATAGATCCCCTAACGCGTTCTTCTTTCTTCCTGTGATTTTCGAATGATAAAAAAAAAGAAGAAAAAAAAACGAAGAGATGCTTGCATATGTACAGTGTGTATGTGTGTGTGTGTGTTTCTGGCTCTGTGTGTGTGTGTTTCTGGCTCTGTGTGTGTGTTTTTGTATCTTGGCCGTAGCCAGAGCTGGAGGAAATAGTATTCTAAGTAAAAAATAGTAACTGTAAGATCGTTTGTACGTTGATAGTGTAATGGTGAATCGGGGGGGTGGGCGCGTTATTCGCTTCTTCGTTATTTTCGTCTCTTTAAACGTATCCCGGCACAAGCGAACATTCAACAGCGTTCATTTCGCGCGAAACAGCTTCGCAAGCTCTCCAACTATTTTCTATCGTAAATACTATTTTTGTCCGGCTCTGCGCGAGAACTCTCATCCCACGGGAGTACGATTTGCCATTTTTCTTCTCCTGCTCTTGTCTTTCTTTCCTTTTTTTTTTTGTTTCCTCGTATCCTACATCCCACGGGACGAGATTCCCTAGCGTACGATTAATTAGGATTTAATTAGCGCGTGTCTCACTCACCGTACTCGATATGATTGATTCGTTTAACGTTTCCGCCATCCTGCTGGCGAGGAGTCGGCGCTCCTCGTGGGGGGGTGAAGGGAAAAAGATGGCAGTGGGCAGAGCCGCGAGAACGAGGCCGTTTCACCCTGCCATACGATTCGAGGATACGTGTGGTCGAACGAAAGGCAACGTAGATCGCGCATCGCGTACATTATTTTATTAATAATTAATGCATTAGTTACGCTATAAGACTAGATTCTCGGCGGGGTATCTTACGTTGTCGCAAAACACAGTTCAACCCTTCACGGTTCCCTTTAAACGTAAGCGACTTCCGTGATATGATAGCGTTCGAGGGTGGAAGGTTCACGAGGAATGATTGATTTAAGGATTAAGGATTCATCGATTCTCGTTCTTTCGTCGATCGATAAAAAAAAAGGAAGGGTTGCACGCGACAATGGTAAAGTGAAATTGGAGGAACAGAGATCGCGAAGGGTTAAACGCGAGCGTGTTTTCTCTTTTTGTTTCTCTGTGTTCATCAGGCATTACACCACTATATCCCACGCTTGACATGCTAACACACAACTTACAGATACATACATACTTAGACAGGTAGTCCTTAGATGCCTATATAAGATAGAGTGATCCTTCGTGGATTTATAGATGCACGCCTGCTCGGCTGATCGTCGGGGTACGAGTCCGCTCGTTCGGCTCGCGTCCCCTTTATTTGTATACCTAAGCCAGTCTAGGGTTAATCCGTTGCCTTATAACCGAATAATATTACCGAGAATTAACGGGTATTGAGTTTAATGTTTCAATCTTTCGCGTTTGACATAATATCGAAGTAAGGAATAATTAACGCTATAAGGCAAAGGGTCAACAAATTATTTCGTTCTATCGCTTCTACGGTTAAAGTTAAAACAAATACTGATCAATTTAGAGACTTCAAAGAAAAGAAAGTTCTTTCCCGTTTAGAACCTTAATCGTTAACGTTGGAAAGAATAAATTAGAATACATGATTTCGACTGCGGTCAGCCCGCTAATTAGCAGGGAACAAAGAGGCGCGCGATTGGATTCACAGGGGGAAATCAAATTGGTGCGGAAAAACGAAGGCTAAAAGATGTGCGTGTATTCTGCGTATCTTCTCCTCCCATTCATCCCTTCTCTCACTCTTTTTCTCTTTCTCTCTCTTTCGCACGCGTGCATGCACTCACTCTAACCCAGTCTCTCTTTCTCTCGAGTGTAGACGTGTACAATGTGTGTATGTATGAACGTGGACGAGGACGCGTCTCTATGATGTGACTAAAGATGGCACAAACGCGATCATGCTTGCATTCGCGCGAGGAAAGCACGTGCCCCGACTCGCGACGCGTTTCGACCGATGGCACGTACGCGGACAATCGCGGAACCCAATCGATGGTTGAACGATAATTAAAAGCGAGACCAGAACTGTCTCGGGCCGTCGCGAGCTCTTCCAGGAGATTAGAGCGTTTCCCGCTTTGCGGCTCGCAAATCTTCCAACGATCCGCGAGGATAAAGGGTTTTCCGCTACAACTCCTCGATCAACTGTTTTGTATTCGAATCGCATCTCGTTTCGCGCAACTTTGCCGCCATTTTTATATTCGCTATTCATAGAAAATATTTGAAAATTCAGTTAACAGGGTTTCGATAAAAAAAAAGCTGTAACTCTAACGTTAACTTTAACGTGTCGTCGTCGAACGTCGAATTGGTTAAAAATCGAGTTTAAGTTAGGGTAAAAATCGAGTTCTTAAGGTAAGTACGCTTTGAAAGAATCTTCTAAGAATTAGCATGGCAAAATTGCGCGCACCTTTACCTTATACGTATATCGGCGTGTAGAACGTGGCGCTTTTAGCCGCTAGAATAGTAAGAAGGTGATTCATTCGAGGAGCATGAAAAGCGTTTACAGTGAGGTTCATACAAAACGAGGAGATTTAGATTAGAATAGACGGGAAACGCTGATAGGTAGAAAGGTGCACGCGGCCCGCGGTCGCGTTTCCGCTTTCAGTTCCGTCGAGCGATTAGATATGCGTGTTTAGTTTGCTCCACAAAGTTTACCATACGACAAAGTGCGTGCGTGCGTGTGTGTATGTGTGTGTGTGTAGATGTGTACGTATTACAGTCCGTAATTAACATGCGCTAGGTCGCGGTATATATATATATATATATTTAATATATATATGTACACAGTCTTACAAAGCAAAATTTACAAATATTACGACGTACGGACGATTGAATAAATATTACGTCTCCTTCGGCGTAGATCGCAAAAGTAAACGGCCCAGTGTCCAACGCATCGTGCTCGTCCCGACATCGATCTCAACTCCCCGACTGGAATTCACGGTTGGGAAGACTCAGCGCGCGCGACTGTTGTTTAAAAATAAAACGGATAAAGCGACGAGAAAACCTCGAGGGGATATAAAACAACGGGAGAAAGAAGCTTTATCTTTTGGTTAGGAACCGACGATTGATAGAGCGGGCAAACACAAAAGCTACGGGAAAGATAACTAAGAGACAAAGGAAAAAACGTCGAGCTGCTTGTGCTTGAACGTGACTATCGAAGCCGAGGATCGATTTCGGGACAAAAGAGATGGTTTTTGTCCGGCCACTTTTTGGTGAATGCTCCGTCGCGTGGCGGGAACGAGGGAGGCTCGTTCGATCGCTGCGGAGTGAAGGGCTTGAGCGAAAGAGATCGATAGTGCGCGGAGGCGGAAGCGAGGATCAGCGAACGGTCGATCGATCGTTAAAGAAGAAAGAAAGCTGGTCGAATCGAGTGCGCGATCTACCTACCCCACTCCGGCCACCGGCGATCACACCTTTAAAGCCTCTGCGAGTGTCCTATGTGTGTGTGTACGTGTGAAACTTGTGTATTCGCCGTATATATCGGAGAGAATACGCGACTGTTCGATTCACATTAAAACATGCGCCTCTTATACATATATATCTTGCGTGTCACATTCGTCATTCTGTATGCATGTATTCCGCGTGTACATCCGAGTACGTGTACTTGTTTGCGTGTGTTCGTTTTCATGCGTTTGCGCGATACTCTTGATGTGCTGCTAGGAAGCTGACTAGATTATAGCCTAGAATACGAAACGTCCGGAGCGCCGTCGGAACGGCGGAAGCTCGGCCATCTTGGTTCTCCATTACAGCGAACGCGCTACGCGGCGAAAAAGGAAGCGGAGAACGAGGCCGGGCTCGTCCGCGTGCCACGGTTCTCAACGAGGGATCCGGGGTTTCGCATCGACCTTGACTACTCGGCCTTCTTCGAGGCCGAACGCCATCACCTAGGCGTTCGACTCCTTCAGGTTGTCGAAGTACTGCATGATCTGGTTGTAGTCCATGCCCAGGTTCAGGTCGTCCAACGCCACGGACTCCTCTTGCTCGTGGGACGAAGACGCGAACGAGGACGAAGACGACGTGGAAGAGGAGGACGCGGAGGAGGACGGCGACGAGTTAGGCGGCGACGACGACGAGGAGGCCACGGTCGGGCTGGACACGTTCATCGAAGATGCGATGGCGTTCGTCGAGAACGACGAGAACATCGGATTGCCGACGATCGTCGCCCTCTTCACCTCCCTGGTTCTCGCCTCCTTCGAATGCCTGTTGTCGTCGTGAGTCACCAGCTCCACGAACTCCTCTTCCTCCGCTTCGTTCTCCTTCGGACTAGCTACTCTAGATTTACCGTGCGGCTTGATATGGTGAATCTGTTTGCTGTGACGCTGGTTGTTCCCGTGATGGTTGCCGGCAGCGCTGCCGCTCGACACCCTGTGACGATGTTTCCTCGGCGTTTCCGGTAGCCGTACGATCACCCCTGTGTTCCTGTGCGGCGGGACGGGTGGCTTGTAATCTTCGTTGCCGTTGTTATTGGCTGTTGCGCCGAAAGGGATAGCTGGGACCGTTGTCGAAGCCATTGCAGACGTCACTGGTACTCCATGCGGTGGCAAGGGTGGAGGGACGTCGTCGTTGCTGCGGTTAAAGGGTTAACTGCTTGATACGTATACCGCTGAAGGAGCTCTAAATGGTAGCGACAAAAGTACAGAACGGAAAGCTTACTCGTTTCGCGAGGTGGTGACGGTGGACATAGCCATGGACGCTGGAGTAGTGACCGTGGTGGCCGTCACCGTCGCGGACGGCTTCGAGGAGGACTTGGAGACGAAACTGTTCCGCGGAACCTTGTCCCTCTTGCAGTAGGTCGTAGTGTCCACCGCTCCGGAACCGTTGTTGCGTTGTCCAGCGGACGGTAGCTCGATATGGTTTGGATTGTCGAAGCAAGTCGCCAGTTCGCTTGTTTCTCCTTCGTTTTCGCCGGCTAGAGGGTTACTGGTTACCCTAACCTGTATCAAAAATTTCCATTAGTTGAATGTACTTTTTGTACACCACAACGGGTTTTTTCGATCGATAGATAAGTGAATACGTTCGCTAACGTCATACCTGTTGAGGTCCACAGGCGGCCCTCTCGAGGGTGGCTCTGCCCAGCCAGACCCAATCATGCGCGTTCGTGGTAGACTCTCTGGGAGGTCTTCTTCCCGACGCCAGCTGGTTGGCTGCCGCTCTGGCCCTGGCCGCTCCGGAGAGAACAGGAAGCGCGGACCCGGCTAACGGCGAGTCCGGCGGCTGCGGCTTGAACTTGCTAGCGTAGACCACGCAGGAGACGACGAAGACGACGATCGCGAAGCAGAAGGCCGCCAGGAGGACGTACATCCCGATCTCGAGCGGACTCATGCGCGTTCCACCGTGATGCCGTATACCGACGCCGCCCATTCCTCCTGAAGACATGCCATTAGCTATAGCGGGGAGGTGGTGCCGTGCCTGCACCAAAGGTTCGTGCTCGTGCTCGTGCTCGTGCCCGTTCTCGTCTTTCAGCGGTAGCCCTTTGCACAAAAAACAAAGAGACAGAAAGAGAGAGGAGAAGAGTGAGAAACGGTACTGGACGTAGAGAACGCGACACAGCCTCCGCACAGCTAGCTGCGTGTCCTCCCGCACGAGCAGCTGCCTAAAGAAAAGCGACACGAACGGCTGCACGTCATGCACAGGAAGCTCTAAAGTGCTTGGCAATAGCTCAACGGATACTTGAAATTCTGGACGCAACGCTGCCCTCTCAAGTTCATATATCCTATCCAGCGTTTCGAAATATTCGTGGAAACCGAAGTTCGATTACCTCAAATTAGCAACATCGTTTGAGAAACCAGTCATTTGGACCGGTTTTAGACCTCAGAAAATCCCTTGAGATATTCCTGGTACACACGAAGGATAAAATACGCGTGAAGCTTTGAACGTTTCAACGTATCTTAAAAAAACGGAAAAAAGAACGCGAGACTGAATATTTGAACTTACGCGGGCAGTACCGTTGGGCTTTGCGAAAGGGGAAGGAAAGTGGAACCCGAGGGTGAAAGGTGCTGACAAGAAGCAACAACAGCGAGAAGTGCTTGCTATTCAAATATACAGTGGCATTCCATAAAATGAAAAGAGTGCAAAGGTACACACAGCGAAGGGGAACAGGATCTATTTACCGATGAGAATATCGTGCAAATCAGGCGCCATCTCTCCCCTGCTGGTCTTCCTCTCCCTGTGATGATGAGAGCCAACCGTTCCACCACCGTCGTTCTGCACGAACTCCGGTCGATTTGGAAGATCACTCGAGGCGAAGTCCACCTCTACGTTCGCGGAAGCGCTGGCTAGGACGGCGGCGATGGCTCTTTGAGATACTTTTGCAGACCTCCTGCCGGTTTGCAGACGACAGGCGTCGGCAAGCTGAAGGCTGACTCGTAATAAATCGCCTCGTCCTTCGCCGACCGCGATCACTCGAGGATGATGGGAGGCGACCATCGGGGCAAACGCCACCACTTCCGGATCTAGGCTCTCCACTAACAAGTGGTAGTCGCTGACAGCAATTTCTCTCAACGGTGTTCTTGTTCCGTCCGAGAACTCTACGTCTATGTCTAGCAGACCCTCCTACGTTCGATAGGAATATCCAGGAAGTTTCTTTAATTTTATTCAATTTTATCTTGTCATCTGCGTTATGCGAACAAGAGGAGGACGCGTAAAGTAAAAATGGTACGGTGCAATCGTGGGGTGTGATTGAAGTAGTATGATTCCGAGAAAATGCGCGGAGTGTTTCAAAGGCGTGAAAGAACGAGCGCCTGAGATCACGACAGACCGAGGAATTTCGGGTGAACGCGAATAAATGCATCGAACGAGAAAGATTGAGGATTAGAACGGAGGAGGAAATGAATGCAGAAAAGAATCTAGGGTGCGAGGAAAGCATTCTTGTGGGAGTTTCTGAGAAAATCGTGGGCGAGAATCTAGGGAGTATATGCCCGAGAAAGTTCGCGTTTGTAGGAATTTTATTTAATAAACGTTATTATCATTTTACGGTTATCCAAGTTATTTTCTTTCTCGCACCTCTGATCCACATCGCACAGAGGTTTTAACGAAGTTAGAATATATTACACCCCTACACAATATAATTTACGAATAAACGGTTCTTGCGATTGCGTGTTAACTACAACCTAATTCGCTTAAACGGTACGAAAGAACATGTACCTTACCTGATACTGGGCGGTCAGCTTCCTCGTGACCGAAGTCTCCGCCACGTAGCCATTTTCTATAGCCGTGTCCGGGCTGATGGTGAGTTGCAAACCGGACACCACTCTGACGGATAACCTGCCGACCGCCACGCGATCGTTGCCCACCCGCACTTCTTTCGCGCCGATCACTTTGCTCGTGATCGGCGAGAGCACTTGCACCTCCGTTCTGCCCACTCCGCGACCCTGAACGATCCTCCCTTGCAACAACGTGGCGATCCTGGGGTCGGACACTCTAAGCATGCCGATCACCAGATCGGTCACTCGCAGCCAGGTACGACGGTTCACGAAATAGGAAACTCTTCCGGAATCGTGATCGGTAGCAAGGAATCTCGCGTGCACTTCGACCGGGCTCTGCTGGAAGCGTAGCCTGCAGTTGGTGGACGGTCCCCGGTCGATGGAATTAATGGCATCCCATCCGTTGTCGTTTCCCCGGAACCTCTCCTCCTGCTCGTCCTCCTCCAGGATCACGTCCGCGTCCTCGACGTCCATCGAAGTGTCCTCCAGATCCGCGGCGCTTCTCTTCTTCGTTTTCACGCTGGAACTGTTCGAAAGGGAGCCAGTGGCATTCGGACTGCGTTTGCTTTTCGTTCCCGCCGCGTGCTCCTCGGGAACCTTCCATCCCTTGATCTGGCTCAGCCTGGTGTCTCCTACGGTCATCTCCAGGGGAAATTCCGGCATCCAAACGGTGAACTTAGCCAGACCCATGAAGGTCCCGTATTTAACGAGAACGGACGCGTTGCTGGAGCCTCGTAACTCTGTACCGTCCACGTAAACGCTGCTGCACGAAGACGACACCTGCAACAGCGGTACAATGCAACCCCGTGCGGGAAAGAGAGAAAAGAAAACGGAAGAGAAAAATCGCGAGCTGTTCCCGACGAAACCGCGAACAGTACCGTGGAGCCACGTACTTACCTTAAGCACGCTCTCGTCCTCTGAGTGACAGGAGGATTGCAGCGTAACGTCGGCCACGCTTCCCGCCTGGCTCACGATAAAGACTTTCATCCCCTGGGACACTTGCCGGCCTGTCAACACCGCGGTGTTCATCACCTCCCAGTTCTGCGACGAGAGAACGAACTCGATTAAATCGTCGCCTTTGCCCGTGGCTCCTCGCGGACCTCGTTAAAGCGTTCTCCAACTTCATTTAGAAGAGTCGTCCGCTCGATTTGGAGGAGAGAGACGATCGTTCCTCGTCCGCCGGAAGCTTTTGTTTGCTCCCATGGGAGAGAAGGGGGAGTGTGGGGAGTGGCGGGGTGCTGTCGGAGAAAGTTTCGCGAAACGGCCGTGTACGAGAGCCATGGGAAGGCTTTTGAAGGGCCTCGACGCGGGCCTACGCGAATTCATCCGCGTCGCACGACCATCTCGTGGGTACACACGCGCCAACGGCGGCGTGCACAGAGTGTCGGGGCTACGGAAGTTATTCTACGCGAGGCTTGTACACGCTGTGGCCGGTTGTGTCCCTGTGTGCGTGAGCTTTGCAGCGGCCAGTCGGTGGAAAAGAGGACGGGCAGGACGGGGGACGACGAGAGGAGCACGAGAAGCCATTTCCAAGTTGGCTTCCGTACAGTCTGCCCTTTGGAAGGAACATCAAACGACTCGGATATTGCAGCGAGGGAATTTAAATCTCTGACCCCGAGCGGCTCTCTCTATCCGTCCACCTACACACCCGCTTATCTCCCCCGATGTACACGCGCGCGCACGGACACCTACATATATCTCCCTTTGGATCCCGGTACTCCACGCCTCTGGCCAGGGTGCATCGATGAGCTCGATCTTAGGACCGAGGCAAAAAACCTCTGCCATTGAGTACCGTTTCCGAGTACATAGCGGGTTGTCGGACTTTTTCCCGGATTCCTCCTAAAATATTCCCTCCGACTATCGTTCGATGTTCCTTGGATTTCTGGGAATTGAGACGTTAACTGTACCGGTGCATTTCTGGCTCCTTTCGCTTTGCCAACGTTGGCGGGGTGGATGGGCGCATGGTCTTTGCTGTTGGAAAATCCGTTCAGGGAACGCTTTCATTCATCTCGGTTCTTTTATTCCATAGTTCGGTTCGGACAGGGCAGAAGATAGAGAGGAGGACCGGTACCAATTAAGGTATTTAGCGATTAGCCGGGAGACAAAGAGACGGCGATCGAATTTCGGTGTACAGTTCAATCAGCTCGGCTTTTGTTTCAACGGATCCCATTCAACCGTTGTTTCTTCCGTGAAACGGGTTCCGCTCCTTGAAAATCGGGGCTGTACGCGGGGGAATCGTGCTCGAAACGAACCTCGAACTCGAGAACCACGAAGGGAGATTCTGAAATTCCGAGGAACCTCGACGCGGCTCCTTTCTTGGACGACAGCAAGTCGAGTAGCGGCGGCTCGGTTTCGAACTACCGAACTTTATCGAGAATCTCTGATCTACTTAGCCTGGTTCTGCTCCCCGGTTGTATACGAGACTTAGCTATGCATTATCGAGGGCTGCTCCTCGTCAAAGGGCTCGAGCCGGTGCCGAAGTGGACTCGAGCCCGTAGCTAGGCCGCGTTTCTTATCCCCTTGGCCTGGATACTAGACGTAGTCGGCCTCTAGCGTATACCTACAGCTCGTCAGCCAACGTCAAAATATTTCCTTCTCGTTGATTAAACGGACGCGCAACGGAATGATCCGCGTCGGTTAGCGACGCGAAAATTCTCCGGGCGTCGATGTCGGCGTTAAGCCGGACCGAGGGCGCTTTACTCGAGAACGCTGCCGAGCGCGAAGAACCCAGGGTGTCTCTTTTAATTAAAAACTTGCCCACCCTTCCGCGTGGCTGGCAAAAGCAACGGCAATTAGAGTACGGATAATCAAGAAGCGGCGGGCGGCCTCCGACAACTAGCCCCGCTGCGAGCCGTTCAAAGGAATATGCGAGGGAATTAATGAACTAATTATATCAATTAGCCGGCTAGCGCACGAATTTCCCGCTGATTGTCGTGTACACAGAGCACCGGGAGAGAGCACACGTCCGCCGATTCCTCTGTGTTCCAAAGCCGACCGATTTCGCGTCGGTTAATTCGCGGGATCGATGAAGGAGCGTTGCGCGGATACTTTCGCAGCTAAAGGAACGCTAACGGAGAGGAATCAATTAACCTCCACGGTGGCTGCTCTAAGCTTTCGAAATCCCGGTCAAAGAATCCGGGCACCGGATAAATTTCCCGGAATGCCGTATCGCCGGCGATAAGAACCGCTCGAGAACGGGACCGGGTGGTTTATCTGGAGGAAAAACGACACCGCGCGTGTAACCCTTTCGCCGGTGAGCTTAGACTTAATGGCGGCGCGTTTTTTGCCAGACGAAGAGGGACCTGTTCCATTATTAGTTTATCAACGGCAAAGAATAGACCTGGACTAAATCACGCGGCCATTTTCAGATAGTACAAAGTTTCGTCGTTCCCGTTGAACGAAGCAAGAAACCAAGAAACTTTTCGCCAGCTCGTTTTCGTTTTGTCCCGTTGTTCCGGAGAAACGCATTATCCTCGCTCGTCCTGCCGCTGGCCTTCTTCTTTCCCCTGACAGAAGCCGTAGGTTTGGCGAGAAGGATCGGTCGCGAGGCCGTACACCGTCGCGCTCGTTCGTATCGATCGCCACTTTTGCCGGCGGTTATCGGCCAACTTAGCGGATTCTTTTTCAAGAGATTTCGCAGCAGAGCCCAGAGGGGCGGAGGGGTTGGGGAGGGGGTGGTTGGCCTGAAAATCGTGCCGCTCCGTCGAGCACCGATATTGCTTCGCGTACGAGGATACTACCCTTCCGTTTTCTGTCCCGCCACCTGGCCGATTCTTCTATTTTCGAAGCAGCGCGGATTCCGCCGAGGAATTGCCGATGCACGTTCGAGACGCAGTTGGCGGGAATGAAAATCGTCGCGCACGTAAGCGTACGTACCCCGATGGTGTACGCTCGAGCAAACGCCCGTGATCGCGTTGGGAAGCTCTCTCCTTTTCGACGTCGTCCCCCGCGATCCTCTGACCGCCCGTATCGGGTCGCAAACACAGCTACGAATGTTTTCGTTATCAGCCGGACGAAAATGGCTTTTACGAGTGATAGCGTGGGATTTTGAACGAAGGTGGGACCGTTACGTGGAGGAAATACGTGATTCTCGTGAGGTTTTCGTGCACGACGAAGCTGTTCGGATAATGCGCCTCGGTTGACATTATAGTACACGGTATGCGAGTAAACGTTTTTCTTGCCAAATCTGGGGCAAGATTTCTTCGTCATTCTTTCTACGGCGAAAAAAAAATCGAAGGCATCGAGGAGAAAACTGCCTTCGTCGGCCAAACGCGTTTGGCCTGCGCCTTAACAGGTCATCGAGAGGTTCACGATACAATTTACAACTCTCGCTAAATCATTAGGACTGCCAACGATTAAAGTATACTTATTTGCAACAAAGAAGTAAGCTCGAAAATTAAGTATACGAAAAAGCTTCGATGAAAAATTACAAATCGATCAGTTTAACCATTCTGATAGTTCTAGCGTTAATCGTACATCTGTTGCAAATTATCGCCTAGGTCATTAACGACAAGGTTTCTTAGTTTCCTAAGGTTAAAACTGAACTGCCTACAAAGGAGAGGACGACGATCCCACCGCGACGAGCTTAACGCGTTGACGTAAGAGCACTCGGAAGACGGAAAAGAGAATACGTAAAGCCGTATATCTCCGAGCAATCACCATTATCTCGACGTTATCGCAGAGGAGAACGTTGGAAAGGCAAACTTCGTGGCTTACCTTGGATATGGGCAGCACCGCCTGTATGTCGTCCTTCTGTACTTCGAGCCGGACCTGCAGCTTCCGCCTCTCGGCGTGATGGTGATGATGATGTTGCATCTGTCGCTGCTGCAATCTCTGCTGCAGCTGATCCATCCCATTTAGCTGAGAGCCGTTGTCGAAAGCGTAACGTACGCTCCAAACGATTCGACCACCGTCCCAGTTCCCGTCCACCCCCTCCTCGCTCGCCTCCAGAAGCATCGTCAGGATCTCCTCCGCCGATCTGGAAATGACGAGAACGAGTTCCTACTGACGGGACGCTGATTGTTGCCCGGGAATAATTATAGCTGCTCGCGACGGGACGCGTCGTGTGGCGCCTAATACTGGAAACGTCCCAAATTCTCCGCGAAACGAGAACGTCCGCTATGTACCGGGTGTACGTGGCGCACAAGCCAACTGTTCGCTGACAAATTTGTCGACTTCTTCGAAGATTAGGAACGTGGCGGATGAATTGTTTCGCGAAACTACAAATTGTATCGAAACTGGATAGAGGTTGTATCTCGAAGATATGCCTATTAATCAACTGTTGTTGATCCCGCTACTTTCGCGATTTCCATGATTTATTTATTTATTTATGGAAATTAATTACAGACAGAATTTCGATATAGTTCGCTTTGCGCAAGGGTTCAGAAAAAAGTAAGTCACGGAGGTTCGAAGTTAACCCTCGGTAATTCCAGTTCAGACACGGTATCCAATGTGCTGTGAAAACGAGAAGTAGGTAAGACCATCGTCATCCTCGCTTAGGAGAATTTTCAATCGCGAGTTCCTCCTTAACGTGTTAATAATCCTAAGACGCGGTCGATGAAACGGATTTCACAGAAACGATGCAGACAAACGAAGGAGGGAATCGGTAGCATGGTGGAACGCTGAAGTATAACGGCCCTATAACTGGAGAAGCGAACGCGGAGAAGTTGTTACGTTAAAGCGTCATCGTAGCCGGTATTTGTCGAGGTCCGGGAAGCTAACGAGGATTTCGTTGAGCAGTCAGAGCGGGGGAGCGACGGGCTGCAGCATCCCGTCGAGGGTATTTCTAGTTACAAGCCGTTGGTGTTACGTAACGGAAGGCGCAACACGGTCGCGTTACAAAATCGCGAGCGTTCCGCAGCTCCGTCGAACACGCATTAACGACCCTCCCCGTCTGCGCCTGGCCGTGAACGAGGATCACCCGTGGAACAGACGGTTATTACCGGAGGATTTACGAGTCGGAATAACCGTGTTCCCCGCTAGTTTTAGCAAATTGAAGAGCGGAAACCTCCGCCAGCTCGAAGGAGATCCTTCCCGAGTTCAAGGATTACGGAATCGCGGAGAGAACGCGTTACGATGGAAACTATTAGGTCGCAGGGGAAAGTTTGCGTTGATTTCTTACGGTTAACTGTTGGTGAACCTCGGAAAATTCAGCATCTGTCAGGAAACTCGAAGACTTTTATCTTCGCTCTGACGGAGAGAATTCTGTTCTAGGGAATTTGGAAACGTTTAGTCGCCTCAAAATTGTTACTTTATTCGTTATACTGGAAATAACCGTACGAAAGCGCGTAAAAGTTGTACAAAGCTTGTTGTATCGATGGTTACAGCATGAGTAACGTTTACATGAAAGTTCCTTAATGAATAAATAAATAATAAATTATGGCAAATTAGAAGTGGTTTAATGTAAATGGCACGTCACGAAGCCCTAGCGAAATAAACGTTCGCATGATATTTACGAGTCGGAACGATCTTCGTTCCTACTTTTCCTCTTTTATTAACCTCAGCCTACGTTTCTAAAAGAGATCTCGCGCGATCACCGGCCCCCGTTTCTCCCCGTCGTTCGATTCGAGATAAACAGCGATCGAGTTCGAGTGGAGGCTGGGTGGCCCTGAACGAAATTAAAGAGGAAATCGAGGGGAGATCGACGGTGGATTTATCGATGTTTCCCGGGAACTAAAGAAAGGAAAAAGAGAAGGAAAAGAGAGCGAAATTAGAACGGTTCGAGGCAACAGCGTCGCGGGAACGAGGCGGGACCGAGGAGGAAACGAAGGGAGGAGAGTACGATAAAAAGGAGAACGGAATAAAATTAGCGAAGAAGAATCGGCGGAGGAAGCGGGGCTCGATCGGAGGGAACGATAGCGAGGTCTTTAAAAGCGAGCGTTTTATCGAGAGCATAGGTCTCGACGTTGCGTGTCTTAGCGTTTCCACGATCGATGATCCAAAACCACGGGAGTAAACTACTGATTTCACGGAAGCCGCGAACACGTAAGAACGCGGTTCGGGGTAAAGAAGAGGAAAATCAAACGGGAGCATCGCAGGGTTAGCGACGATAACGACGTTTAATATACAGTGATACTCACACCGTGCAACTTTTACTTTTTCCGGGAATCACGCCGAAACGAACGGTTTCGCGCCTCGATTCTTGGACCCCGATAAAATCTGTCCGACCCGGTCTCTCCCTCGGTTTGCCGATGTCTCCCCGCTTTGTTCGTTCATGGTGTCGTTTGCATACACTCACGGACCCTATTACCACCCGAGAATAACCTTCTCGAGCGTCTACCGGTAGCTCCTTCGTTTCCACGCGCTTGAGATGTTGCTCGAAAGCGAGAACAAAGGTACGCTGCTACCCTGCCAGCTTTCTAAGGCACGCGCTTACGTTGAACGACGTATCGCGATAAGAGACGAGAGAAGAGGAAATATCGAAGATGGTTGCGGGATAGCTGTTAAGGACAACATAAGTTGGCTTGGTTCCAATTCTGGAATTAGAGCGGCTGCAGGAAGTAGGTACATGCGCGCCGCTGTATTTATTTCAACGTGATCGATTTAGCTACGCGTCTAAGCGCACGATTAGATCCTTGAATTGTTTAACAACACTCTTATGCGACCATGAATACGAAACGTAGAATCTGCCTTAGAAATTCTACAAAAAATATTACGACACAGTTCTATCGCGTTCTACGTTCTACGATAATCCAATAAACCGATTAACCTTACAACCCGTCGTTCAACAACATTCCTATGAGTACCACTGCTGCTTCAGATAAGTCGTTTCTTCTTTTGATCACGAGTTTATCAGTCGGGTTGATGCTGGCTCTGCTATATAAGACCGCGAAAGCAGACGAGCCGACAAAGTTCGATATCGCGAATCCAGTCAGTGAATTATCTCCGCGAGTGTACGACATGCGTTCCAGCGCATTAACAATCATCGCCCTTTTCGCCGTGCTGGCCTCGACGATCTTCATCGAGGCGCATCCGCTGGCAGACCCGCAGGAAACGAACCCGTCCGTGCAGCCAAATATACCTGAAGTCCAAGCAAACGTCACAGTCGGGAAACCGTCCGCTGGCTCCTCCAGTCAGGAATCCAGCAGCAGCAGCAGCGAAGAGAAAACCAAGAACGAGAAGGGAAAGGCCAAGAGGGAAGTGGCTAATATCTGGCAGGAGTTGATCGAGGAAGAAGGAGGCGCCCTTGCGAGGCTGGCACGATCGTCCAAGAAAGGGCAGGGCGATAGCAGCAGCAGCAGCGAGGAGAAAACCAGGAACGACAAGGGAAAGGCTAAGAGGGAAGTAGCTAACATCTGGCAGGAGTTGACCGAGGAAGAAGAAGGCACCCTTGTGAGGCTGGCACGATCGTCCAAGAAGAAGCACGACGATAGCAGCAGCAGCAGCAGCAGTAGCAGCAGTAGCAGTAGCAGTAGCAGCAGCAGTAGCAGCAGCAGTTCCTCTTCCAGCGAGGACGACGATAAGAAAAGATCGAAGAAGAAGCACGGCTGCTCCAACAACAACGACGACGACGATGATAGCAACGATAACGATTGCAAGAAACACAGGAAGTCGAAGAAACACGATTGCAATAACAGTGACGACAGCGACGACGACAGCGATGATAATAACAACGATGACTGCAAGAAATGCAAGAAGTCGAAAAGGCACGTTCGCGACGGCAACTGCGACAACGACGACAAACAGCGCACGTATCAGAGGAAGTATAGGGAGGCTAACGGGCTGGACAATGGTCCGACGAGTAACACCCCGCTCGAGGAAAAGAACGAACCGCAGCAGCTACAGTTCATCGAGCCTCGATAAGAAACCGAAGCACCGGTTTCTCCAGCGCAGAAAGAAGCCAATTTTCATACTCCATTTGGGACACGAAGAACCGAGCCGGAAAAGAAGACGCGCGTGAACGCCTTGACGGAACGACGTTTCCGAGAAGAAGAGGGCACGCACGAGTGCCCTTCGCAATCTGTATTCTGTTTATTGCACATTATAGATAACGCGAATTTCGTCAACAGAGATATCTCTGAAAGTGTATAATTGGCTATTTCACGACGCAACAATTATTAAATAACAGACAACGCGTCGAGTAACCTATGTCGCTGTTGATTGTATCGTTCCGACACGCGTGTATCGTATCGACGTTTCTGTTTTTGAAAAAAATGCCGCAATAAAATGAAATTGTACGTGTCACACGACTAATTCTCATTCCCCGCTTTCACAGCCGCTGACGGAACACCGTGTCGAAAAAAATAAAACGATAATCCTCTCGCAAAATTGTGACGTACTTACGCGCTTGGTACTCTCGAGGCGTTCTCTTTCCGCCTTGCGGTGAACGTAGCGATCGTGTTCTTCGCGTTTATCTTGCTGTCGACGATCCAGTCGGGGTTGCTGGAGGAGGCGTCCAAGATCTTTACGCCGGACTTCACTCTAGCTCTGCAACAGAATCATGTTGATCGCGTAACATCGTAAAGAGGCGTAATTTTCCTGTCTAAATCGGAGAAGTAGGAACAGCCACGAGTAATAGGGATTACGCGCAAGCTTATTACGCGAGAGTATTCATCAAGGTTTTACCATGATCCGGTTGCTTCGACAAAGTCGTCTGCACGCGAATCGAAGATGATGCATTATTCAGGGAACACGGTTGACGAGATAGGTTAGAGGGAAATCCGAGCGCAGCCAGCGAATTTCGTGGTGCAAACAAACGGTCGACTGGCAAATCGCTCCATAAACGACAAAGTAAACGCGCGCGTTTCCCGAATGCTCTCTCACTCTCTCTCTCTCTCTCTCTCTGGAGAGAGACAAAAATAGAGATCGCGACGAAAAAACAGAACGGTTGGATTGAAAATAAAAAGAAAAAATGTGCGGTCCAAGGCAAACGCCAGACGGAAAGGAGGAAGGAAGGAAGGCAAGTAATGAGAATAGAAAGCGACACGACGAAGAAAAAGGGAGGCGCGCGCGAACGCGGAAAAGACGGGGGGCTGCGAACGAGTTCAAGGGTGAAATAATTCTCCGGAGTTACTTTTTCCAATAACCGGTAGCCGCAGCTCGCTCGCGATCGATGCTCGGCCCCGGCAATTATCGGCTCAACTCCTTGGAATAATGCGAGCGAGCGGGCACACCTCGTCAACTTTTCCAGCCCCTCGGCTCTAGCAATTATCCTAGCCGGCTGCAAACGAAGCGTCTACCTTCTTCGCGCGTGCACACGCCGCCGGCCATAAATATCCTGGCACTTTTGTTCGCTCGGAACGATAATGCATGAATATTACCCCCTCGTTACCGTTTCGAGGAAACTAGAATTCGCTGGAGTTACAATACGCGACTCGTCGACGCATCTAACCGAAGTCCCGGCGACTTTTTCACTCGCGTTTACTCGCGAGTCTAAGTAGCGCAGCACGCTATTCGCAGTCGGTCCTGAGTTCGGCCATTGTCGCGGAATAACGTCCAGGTCTACCGCAAAACTGCGATACAACCCGAAGTTTCGACATTCGGAAGAAAGGTATTGTTGAAACTTTCTTCCTTTTTTACGCCACTTTCAAACTTTTGATAAAGCTGCATCACTTTTACGTCAGCCTGCAGTTTCCGCCGTGATTTTATTCGACCAGAAAGATTTTTCTTCAGCGGCCACGCAAACGGGAACACGACACGGATATACATACCCGAATCATCCCCCGTTCACATCCCCCGGCTCGCCTTATCCTCTCTCGATTACAAAGCACCGGGATTGGAAATTGAATTTTCTCGGGCACGATGAAATATGGCCGACGAAGGTGGCCGTTCACGGGCTTCGTTTAGACAAATCGTTTACCTCGAACGGTAGCTTATATATATCGCGATTTTTTTCCCCCCAAGCCGTGGCGGATAGCATGCGCGACGTCGATCATCCACTCGACGTGCCGCTCGAACGGCGAGAGTGCCTCGCAATAACACTCGCTGGAAAATCTGCCTGCGTTTCCGCGTGTTTCACTGTGTTTGAAAAATATTTTTCGCTCGTCCGATTCGATTACCGCGTCGAGGACCATCCTGTGAAAAAACGTGCGAGCACCGTGCGATAACAAAGATGTATTGAACCGTGGCGCGGCCGAGCGAATACCAATAATAAAAGGAGAACGCGAAGAACAAAGAATTCGTTAAAAATTAATCAAAGATTGAAATTGTAAAAGGCGGGAGGGAAAGAGGGATAGACGGATAGGAATAGGGTGCGAAATTCAGTCAAAGGTAGGCGCACGCGCACTTGAAAAAGGGTGTGAAACCATTACCGATATCCCAGTGAATATCGGCTCCTTCTATTGGAAATGGGGTTTTAATATTACTAAATAAAATACACTCTTATTTGAAATACTGTAATACTTTATTATATAGCACGATGAAGGTGTAACTCTGACCGAACCTTGCAAGCTTTATCATGAGACTAGGTTGAAATCCTTCAACCCCTTTTGTTCTGTTTCTTAACGTTTTCATACTTTCTAAAATGCCAGACGTGGCTTGGGTTCTTGGAACAAGCCCTTCAGAGAGTACCTACGTTAAGAGAAAGCTGTTTATGGTTAATTTTTGCTTCGTAGTATGTCTGCATTCAATTTCTAACACCTTCGACGTCGCTTCACTTTAGGTGTCCGCTACTTTAAGTTAAGCCGCCTCGATTCAAACGACTTCAAGTCAAATAACCGAACTTGTGCCGAACACAAATTTAAAGCAAAATTAGTTGTATCCATGCAATCTGAATTCGAGTAACTCGATTAATCTGTACGAGACTTCGGAGAGACAGGGAGAGGCAGAGCGGAGAGAGCAGATCGATTGGTGGAGCTGCAGTGACATTTCCCTCGCATGATTTTCAGCCAGATAACGCCGCTTCCGGGTTGCAGCAATATCCCGCGTCAAAAGACATGCCGTGTTCAGCGATGCCACAGATTCGCGGGAATCGTTTCTCATCGAGGGGTGCGGCGGCGGTCGTCGCGTCGCGGTTTGCTGTGCAAGATTGCAATTTAAACGTTCGGCTCCGGGGAGACTGACGCAACGCTGCTGGCAAGGCCAGTCGCGATATCGAGACGTTAATAATGAGAAATCTACGCACTACATCAGAAGGGAAGGGGGGTGGGGATGGGCGTAATTAAAATGTCCCGAAAACGCGGATTAACGGGAGCGCGCTGCGGCAGCGAACCATGCCGCTAATGCGTTTTAATTAGAGGAGGGACGGACGCGTTACTCGCGAACCGCGTGCATCGTCGCCTAATCCTGTTGCTGGAAAAATAAAAAATTAATCCCGGTCGTAATTATACGCCATCGTCAAAGGGTCCCTCGATCTCGCGGAACCACACAAATCCTCCTCGCCGCCGCCCGGTGCGACCTCGACGCGGAAACCGGAGATAACGATTCTTTAAACTTTTGAGTGCTATGGACGCGTATATATGCGTTTGTGAATTTTTTCAATCTTTCGTTTACTGCAATGCGATTGTCAGCGTACGAGTAACGATACCAGCGATAGCTCGCCGTCCCTTCGAAGCACTTAGGCCAAGAGTATTCTGCGCTCAAGGGGTTAATAAAAGGATAGTTCGAAAAATTGAAAACTTAATCTTCTCGAAGGGAAAGAAACGAAATTCCCGATTGTCACGTGGCGCGCTTAAAATTCGCAGAGCATTGAAACGAAGTTTAAAGAGGGATCGAGAGGGACACCAGAGCAAATGTCTAGCACGGGCGATCGGTAGCTCTGTCACGGATCGGGCGGAAAAAAAAGGCTCGACGTTCGCCGCCACTCGAAAGGACATTTACTCGGCGTCGCGACGCCGGCTCGCCTACGCTCGGCTCGAGTCTTTGCTCCCGAGAATTCACGCTCCAGTTACGTGACCGGGTCACGGGGTCGGCGTTACGAGGAAGTTACGATGCACGAGGATCGCTGCCGTCTATTCGACGCCACGCCAGATAGATATCTCTATGCTGCGCCTCTCTCCACCTCCGCTCCTAGCGAGCAGTTCGTGCCGCGCTACCAATCGAGCATTGCCTCGCATTACTCACGGTTCGTTCGCGACGGCTTTCCTAGCGCGAACTAGGAAACAAGGCCTCCTCGAAACGTGCGAGCAACGGCAGAGCTTTCTCATCGAGATCGTTGCTCGTGGGATACAGCAGAAAACTACCTATTACGTGGCTTGCTCTAAGATTCGCGCTTTTCGATTTACGTATCCGTAACCAGACCCGTTTCCGCTGTCTAGTGCCGGCGAAACGCGGTAAACGAGGTGTGCTTGCAAATTATCGAAGTTCTATCGCAGCCCGCGCAAAGGGAAAGAGCAGATCGGAGGTGGGAAATTTTTGCGAATTCGGCGGAACGCGCAACGAGGTGAATTTCACGCGACCGCGAGATTCCCCTTGGCTCTGCTCTTTTTCCGTGCGGCAGGCGAAAACGCGCACGGTTACATTTCCAACATTTGTTCTGCGCGTCGTTATTCTCCGCTTCGGGGTCGGGTAATATCTTGTTTTCCTTTTTTTTACTTTTTTGTGCACCCGAGCGAAATCGTAATTGGAACGAATCATTTTCCCGGCACCGCTGTAACATCGTTGTCTTTTTTTCCACGTACAATACCTCCATAGGTGTTCTCGATGCGCCGAGGAAATCGAGAATCGGCTCGAGATCGATATCCCCGTGGCCGATGTGCGGGACACGGTAAACCGGTCTCCTGAATTACCGAGAGACTGCGCGGCTCTCTTTCTCTCCGTGCAAATAGAATCTCTGATGCTGGGGGCAGGGTAGAGGGGAGGGTAAAACGGTGGTTAATTCGATGGGGGATGCAAAACAAGCGGTAGATTCGATTTGCGGGGCCGGCGACCGAGTAAGTCTTCCGCTTCGGCCTCGTTCTCGCGGGCAAGCGGAATAGCTCGCGAGTAAAACGGAGCGTCGCTCGAAGGGATCGATATAGGGTGTACCTACCAGAGGGGTGCCTGGTCAAGGGGATCCAGAGAGCGCCACGGGGTTCGAGCCGGTCTTTTTTTTCAAATCGAGTTACACCTGGTCGGGAGACCGATTATCCGAGGCAAACGAACCCCTCCTACCCCCGCGACCTAGCTGGGGGTAATTAAGTTAAGCTCGAGCGAGGGGTAAATTAGGGTTACGAAAGGTTGCGGGAGTTTAGCCGCGATATTCACGCTGAAGCGAAAAGACCAGCCACCCCCCCTGCAGGGGTGAAGGGTGAACGAGCAGGTCCCGGGAGGGAGAGACAAGAATTGGCTGGCTTTTGAAAAGAACCGACCACGCAAAAGGGGAGAGCGCCCCGGTGCCGTTCGCTTATCCTCGACGTGGAAAGCAACAAATCCTCTCCTCCCCCTTATCGCGGAACGCGGAGCGACAGGGAGCATTCCATCGATGCAATTACAAGTTCGAATCAAGTTATTTCCGCGGGGCCATCGACTGGCATTTACATACAAATCGGCGACGTGCAAAGCGGCTGCTATCGCGGCGATCTAGCCGGAGCAGGGGAGGGGGCTTTCCGGATCGGGTTGACGAACGACCTGGTGTCGGGCGACGGCCACAATTTATTCAATGACTGCCACACAGCTAGAGAGCGATCGATCCCGAAACGAAACGGCGTCCCGGTTGATCGCGTAACCCGCACTAGCAGCCGCGCCGCGTGAAACGCTCGCTCGATTAAGCCGCGCACAACGTGTCACCGATAATTCGCCCGATAATTATGATCGAAACGGCGAGATGTACGAGCTGATGCGGCCACCGTAGGATACTAGCTGCTGTATTTTTCAGTGGATAGCGAACCTGAGGGATTTGTAAATAATCTCGCGGTCGCAACGGCCGGTCGGGAATTATCTAGCCGCAAGCGTTGCACCGATTATATAAAAATTCCTGGCCGACACGGGAGCCGATACCGTGCGCGTGAAAATAAAACGGGGATCCTTCGAGAAAGTGGCGGGGGCCACCGTATGCGCATAAAATAGCCTGACGTTTTTCGGATAAGGCTGGAGGAAACTGTGCAAGCAAAAATTCCTCGATCTCGCGCGCCGCTACGAACCGAGCGAGAGTAAACTCGCTACACCTCCCCCACCGCCTCTGTAATCGAATTTCTAAGCGAGTCGCGAGATCACGCGGCGGAGCTCCTGATTTCACGTTAAGGGACAGACTAAACCCGCTTCCGGCTCGGATACAAATCGTGTTAGAGAAACTGTTCCTCGCCCCGACGAACTATAACCTCGATACAATCTTTCTATTCTACATTTTAATGCCCCGCGTTTTCCGAAAACGAAGCGACCCGAAATGGAAAGGTTTCCACGTTTCGTGAAAATTGATTTCATTTGCCCGATGAACTCCTGAGAGAAACTCAGAACCATCGAAATCTCAGACTCTCCCGAGGCTCGGGCTCGCTTTCAATCTCCATAACACATGTAACGTTTATTGCACCCCCTTAATTTCCTTTCATTTATTCGCACTCCGTTTTCTTTCCAAGGGAACGATCGTTCTTCGCGTTCGTGGAGACACGAAAATCGGGTCGACGATCTGACCTATGATCCCAGCATTTTTCAGCGAGCCAGCCCCGATAGCAATTATCAAGCGACGATGTCAACTCGTAAAACGGGGTCACGGTGAGATTGTTGAAAGTAGTCGTCCCAGACCGATGGTCGTATTGCTGCTCGCGAATAGTCCATGGGGGTATGAACGGAACGGAACACGGCGACGAGGAGCAGGAAACTGCTGGAGAGTTTACTAACAATGGAAACGTTGTAACTTTACGCGGGGTGCTTGACAATTCATCCAATTAGGAAATTTTTGTCCCGCCTCCTCGTCCTTGCACAGTCCCAGTTTTTGTCGGAGGACCCGCCACCACCACCGCCATCCCTCTCCCGAGGGTGCATTAAAGCAGTTCCCGAGGAGGTTCGCGCGAGAAAGAAAAAAGAAGTGAAGGGAGAAAGGAAAGGGCAACGAGCTGGGCAAAGTGAATTTTAGCCCGGTCTTTGCAGCATTTCATCGCGTTTTCCGCCAGGGTTGCGTGTATTAGCAAAAACGGGCGGAATGGAAGTTGCCAAGTGTGTTTCCGCTGGCGACTGCCGGTGTCTTCAACTACCAAACGAAAAAGCCCCGCAAACATTCGGGTCTGCGTGCAATCTCGAGCAACGTTGTCTGGCGAAGTTTCGCCCCGTTGCGAAAAGTGCTTCGTCTTTTTCGTAATTACTTTCCCAACGGCTCGTAACTGCATCCAAAAGGAGCGCAACGAATTCGAGCACCGCCACCGAGAGCCGTCCGCCTCTCCGCCGTTATCATTAATTCGCTATTACGTAACTAACTTCCCGCTGGGATCCGGAAACCGCGTCTCGCCCGACGAGACACAGCGTTTTAAATATTTTCCACCCGTTTCGCAACCGTTTCAAGCGGTTCTACCGCGACTCGTGGCGATAATAACCAAGAATTAACCCTTTCGTCGGACTTGTATATTACACGAAACGCTTACACGGTACACGTGTCGGGTTATAATCCAACGCGTAGACGCTCCAACGGCGAATAAAAAATACAAAAAGTAGAAAAAAAAAACGATTTCTCACCTGAGGTAAACCGCAATTACAACCGGTGGTCTGCTCTGTCTCGAATCGGTAGCCTTGGATGGATGCAGGAACGCAGGAACGTGCAGCCTGGACCTTGGATAGAGAGGGCCATGGGGCACCAGCAGGGTCAGCGAATCGTCGGCCTTGAGCTCCTTGTAATCGACCCGGTTCGGGGCCAGAGGCACTTGGCCGAGCGGCGTGACGGGTTGAATCTGAACTCGGGGCCTGCAGAAGCCAGCCCCGCTGTCGGGCGTGCCAGCCTCTTCCGTCCGCGGCTCGAGCACCGAGTACGCGATCTGGACGAGCCTGGGCAGGCTCTTGGCGACCTTGACCCGACCGGAAGCGTCCGGAGGAGGTAACGGTGCCCACCAATCGGCCGGTATGGTGATCTGCGCCAGGCAGACCCCGTTCTCTCCGTCGGGGCTGCAGGCTGCTGTTAACACGGACCCGGAGGAATAAGGGGACGAGGAGCCGTACGAGTTGGACGAGGACGAAGAGGAAGAGGAAGAGGCGGAGGAGTAGCTTCTGCCATTGTTCCTGCTGGCGGTGCTCCTCGACGGGGCGGCCAGGCTCGCGTGCAGGACCACGCAGACCCTTTGGTGCCGGGCCAGCAGCAACTGACGCCTTCCTCCGGCCTCGCTTCCGGCGTGAAACAGCACTCTCAGCACGGGCGAGTCACGTGGCACGCTGTTCCCGACCAGATGAGCAGACATGTCCAGGTGACGCGCGCCCAGCTCCTGCGCGTCCAAAATGGTCGCCGCCGTCAGGTTGCGCCTGGTTTCCGGTCCCGGTAGCGCGTCCAACGGGTCAGGCACTATGTAACGGGCTGGGACAGTCTGCTTCGTGCTGAACGGGCCGTAGGTCGCTCGAACGGAGACCGGTTCGCTGGTCTGAAAGACCGTGAATTTGTCTATGGAGAGGACGGAGCCTGGCGGCGGTGACGGGACCCCGTTGAGCGACGTTCCCGTCGACGGAGGTAACGCTGGAACGGAGTCCCCGCGGACGGGATAGTACTGCCTTGGTATGTGCTTCAGGAAGAATCCACCGTCCTTGTTCTCGAAATGAACCTCCACGGAGGCCGCTACGTCTGGAACCGAAGAGTTATTTGGGTTAGCGAGGATGAATGGTGCTGGTGCTCGGTCTGTGGCCGGTGTAGAGGGTAGCATAAAAAATGAGGGTCAACTCGCGGTCAGTCGCAGACCACGAAATGGTTCTTGGGAGTGTGGTGGTCGAGGGTATAGCGGACAGAAGTGATCAAGAAGTATATACACTGTGCGTATATCGAGTTAATTAAATTCATATCTTCGCGTGTTAGAACATTTTATGTTGTCTAGTATCCCTTAATCGTTAAAATACTTAAAAATACAACGCCTGATATATTACCTCGTAAATATATGCAGCAGCACCCGGGGTGCTTCAAAGTATTAATAACCCACGCTATCGCTTCCACGTGCTCCGGTTATAAGTAGTCGAAATTAATACACGTAAGATGATACGCGCGTTTCCTTGCGCGCCTCGATAAATCCACGGTACAACAGGATGTTTCTGTGTTAGAGGCATGCAGTTTTCAGGATTTATAGGACGCGTTGAATTAACATAGAAATGAACACGGCGGAGCACTCAGCCTCCGAACACGCTGGACTGGAAGTGCCGGAACTTGGAACATGGTTCGGCACGATTTCGCAACTTCCACGCTGTCCAAGGCTTATTACACGAGGGAATCCCGGTCCGGGTCGGAGCCGTGTCTCGATAAAAATTTGCCGGATAGAAGTTCGAGTGGAAAGTCGTGTAGAAATATCAACGATTTTCTCGATACGACGTTATTTTCCAAGCCCCGGTGTATCGGTTGGCGTGGTCCCCGATTCGATATATCGAAGAATCCGTTCCACCGAACCGATCGAGAGCCGCCAGGGCAGTTTCAGATAAAGCATGATTCGGGAAATTCGCCCAGCTCGAGCGAAGTTCGTGTACTTAGGCGAGCGCGTTGCGAAAGTCCGCGCGCACACACAGGTGAGCGAGGAGAAGTTGTAAATCGGCGTGGCGAGGGTAGACGAGGCGTGGCGTTCCGTGGCGCGGCTGCGCTCGATCCGGACATAAATTTCCGGGGAAATCCTCCGCTAAGCGGCAGCTGCCCGCTCGCGCTCACCCTTTCTCGTAAAATGGAGGAAAACGCGCGGAAAGGTGAGGCCAATTCGACTCTGGCTCGCTTATCTTTCCCGTTGCTCGCTCGTCGCCTCTCTCTCCCTCTCTCTCTCTTTCTCTTTCTCCCTTCTCGTTTTCCGTGCGATTTCCCACTTTGCTCCCCCCTCTGCGAGAGACTAACTGCTACGTACGCGGCGCGAAGACGAGTTCGTTCCAACCCCTCGGCCTATAACCGCGAGTCATGCGTTCGGGGAGGAAAAAACGGGTGTATTCAGGATGACGTGGGAAAACAGTTGATTCGGAACGAAACAAACTGCATCGATGGTAATCGTTGGGAGTGGATCGATTAAAATTGAAGCGAATTATTCAAAGTTGGCGCGATCAGTGTGGTGTTAAACGGTTGGTTTTAAACTTTATTCCACATCGAGGTAAGCACGAGTTTAATCGAGGATGGCGGCGGACACCGCCCCCCGGCGTTCGTCGCAGTTTCATTTAGGCGTAGGTACGTCGAACCACTGGTACCTCATGGGTTGGCTCGTGTCCAGCTGGTACTCCAAACAACGTCTAGGGGGTAAGCTGTCGGGGATCGTTAGACGGTCCTGTTTAAATTGGCTTAAGCGGCCACGCTTTCGTAATCGTCGTTAGAGACGAATATTCGGGCCGACCGGAGGCTCATCGAGCATTCGCGTTAATTGCACTTACAAAGTTTTCCGTTTGCAACGAACGATCGGATAATCCAGCCGGAAGCATTTCGTGTTCAGGACCTTGAAGTAGAAGAACTTGACGGGCCCGCTGCCGCCGTCCGACGCGTTTTGCAGGCAACTGTAGAACTTCTCGTCGCAGGAACAGTTCAACCTGTTCAAGAAAATCGCCGATGGAGTGAGTTCGCGCTTCCGCAGAAACCTACGCTCGGAAGGGTTAACCCTTTCGGTACTACTGCCGCCCATTGGCGGCGACCATTAATCACGAATGACTGTCGCAGTCCGAATGAAAAGTTTATCGTCAATTACTCTCGAGATTTCTATGAATACCGTAAAACACGTTACACTGCCGTACAGTGCAACCACTTTTGTGGAAACCTTCCTCGTACCACAATTGCATAACCCCGGCCAATTCCTCCGTACCGAAAGGGTTAAAGCAACTACTACCCGAGGCAGTTTCCCCAGGGAATAGGCTGCGGAGCTCGCGATCGATTCATCGAGGACGTACAAATTCTACGCGAGAGGCAACGGGAGCCTCTGATCTCGGCCGGACTCGCGTTCGATACACCATCTCGGCGAGTGATTCATGCGAGGTAGTAGCCGCGGCCGGGCACGCCTACAACTCGCGCGCAAACGTTACGCCTAATCGCGAGCAATTTCTCACCGAACGCTGGACACTCGGTCCGTAAAAATTCCGCGTGGGCGTTCACGCGAGCCAGGCATTACCGCGATCGTTAATGTTTCGCTGGAAACGTTCGCGTGGTGCACAATAAAAGTTGGACTCCGTTCAACGGCCTGGACGTTGCGTCAGAGTTGAAAACCGGCGGCGGTGGCGGCGGCTGCTATGGTTCTATGCACCGTCGAGCGAGAAAAAGCATCGCTCCGAGGAAGAAGAACTAATTTAAAGCGGCGACGGCGGCTGCTGCTGCTGCTGCTGCTGGTGATAGTGTTGGTACTGCTGTTGCTGCCTCGAGACGCGACCAAGCCAGAAAAGAAACTTCCTCCTTCGTGCCGCATTTTATACACCGTCGTGACGCCCGCGAGGGTTCGCGTTAAAGGGAACTCCGAAAAAAGCGACGTGAAAACGACGAGAGTACGAAGCTGAGAGACGAAACCTGGTGTAGAAGGTGGGATTAGTCAGGTTGTGCTTGCTATGTCCGGCCTCGATTATGTCGGGGCACATGTCGTGTTCCCGGCAGCAGGAGTCGGTTTCCTTAAAGCTTCCCAGGTCCTCCGGATTCTCAGCCTTGTTTCCGCTTCCGCACCATTTGGTCCCTGCCGGAAGGAAGCTTGAGAAAACCTTTGGCGGAAGCTTTGTAATGAACAGCCTACGGTAGAGGCAGCGATACCATCGGGAATCTTTTGTACGCGCGCCCGTGTATTCCTCTTTCCACGAGGCTGTTGCTGCTGCCACCGCCCGATGCCTCTTCGTCTCTTACCTGGGAATATCAGCTGCATTCTCAGCGTCGGTTCCTCTAGTAGCTGGTTGCCGTCGAGTTCATCGTCGTCTCTATAGGAAATCGCCCATGCGTGAACGGAGACGCGTAGAGAGAGCCAGAGAACGAGGACAGACGGTCCCAGAAGGTGCATCGTCGCGCGTTAGTGGAACAGCAGGCGGAAAAGAAGGCGGAGAAGAAGAGGGCCTAAAAAGACTGCCGGCGGAACGGGTTGCCTGCCTCTTTGGGGAAACGTCGAGCGGCAGCGGAGGTGAAAAAAGCGGTTCCTTCCGGCGGTGTTCCAGGAACGAGAGCCCTCGGCTGTTCCTCGGACTTATATGGAAAGACCCTCCCCTTTTCGACCCACTTCCATCGCGTCTAATCGTGAGACCTATGATTATTTACGCGCGACCACCACAGCGTGCACGCTGATAATCGGCCGATAAGAATTCGAAATGCGGAAAAAAAAGAAAACAAGTCCGGAAGCAGCCGGCTAATGGTGTCGAATCCGGACGAATCGCGGCGTTGAGTCGCTGACGGGAATCCGGAATAGCTCGAGGGTCGTGCATAAATTTAACTGTCGGCCGACGTAATGTATGCGTGGCGTTAAAAGGTAAACAGCGTGCTTGCGTTTCGTGCTGGTTAATAACTTTTGACCGGCGTGAAATACATTAAACGTACGATCGCAAGGCCGAAACGTGTCGATGCTTTATAGACGGTCGGTCACGATTCGCCGGTATACGCGTATTTTAATGATCTATGCCGAGCAAAACGCTCGTTAGCCCGGTGAACACGAGGGAGAAGCGCGCAGTATGTTGGACGGTCGACCATCAAATGGTTCCCATCAACGCGTGTCCGTTTTTCGTGTCGCGTAAAAATGTGAACAAGAAACCATCGAATCGAATAAACCGTATTCGTGGATCGCAACCAGTTTTTGCGATACACGTTGAACGCCAAGCTGTATTGTAAAACAGATACGATTACAACGGTCGAGGCTAGGGGATGGATCGGGTTCAATTCACGTAATCATTCCTGTTGCAATCTTCAAGATCCGGACAAAGGAAGTGCTTGATATTTCGCGGGCCGACCAGACCCTCCTGACGGCGGGCACAATCTGCCAGCCACACGCCCACGGCTGTGATGTAATTTTCCGGGACCGGCGGGCCGATCCCGTCCACTCGAAAACGCAATTCTATACGGTCCTCCTCCACTTCCTGTTTCATCCTTTTCAGAAACTCCTCGAAAGGGTCGGGCGGCGGAGGTGTCGGGGCTCGATCCGATTCACGGACGGGCTCCAGGCACTCGCAAATACCGTGAAGGATACTTTCCAGTCCTATCGGCTGGTAATCATCGATTTCCTCGGACGGCTCCTTGTACGGCTCCCTCGCCTCCTCCGCGCCATACCGGAAGTACGAGTCGTCGTCCCGGTCGTAGTCGGTGTAGTCCGTGTCCATGAACTGGAAATCGGACGCGATCTCGCTAGGGCTCTCCTGCTTCTCGAGCTCGCGCTGGACACGATAACGCGACACAGCTTATGCAACGGTTAGAAAAATCGCGACCCGTCAGAGCGGCTCGTGTTCCTCCTTCTTTCGGGGTGAAAACCCACCCCCTTCGTCGGAAAGCAACTCGAAGATTACCGTTAGCGGTAGGACTCGCTGCTCGGACCGGGGCGCTTCGATAATCTCGGAATCCTTGGCGTCGCCGCCACTGAGATCCTTCAAACTCTGTAACGCCGAGGAGGATCCGCTGTCGCTGGAGGTGAATTGGCATACGTCCATCGTGGTGGTGACAGCTTCCCTTTCCTGACGGGGGTGGTTCGATTAAAAATGACACGTTTATGAGGGCGGAGGGCGCGAAGGAAAGTGCAACGGGGGAGCGGAAAAACGACTCCAGCAAAGGCATTAATTGGCTGGATATCGAGGGACCACCTCTGCCTGCCGGCGAACTCCGATCGATCCAGACAGAATTGACCGAGCGGACGATCGCTGCGAGGGAGGAGAGCCAGTGGGGCTGGTTCCCTGCTAAAATATGCTACAATCGAAACGGCGTTCTGTAAATTTGCGCTACGCGTTCGCGATTCGCCCGTTTACGCTGAAGCGCGTTGAAACATCGGGGCTTCGGCGCATCAAGTAATTATTTCCCCGGCCCCGTTTCGATTGCGCGCGATTCCATTTGCATCGGTGCGTTATTAACGAAATTATATTTGGTCATCGTCAGAAGAGCACTCGATGCTTCGATGGGGTCCCTGGTTTGCTCTCGCTTCCTCTCCCTCTGTCTCTCTCTCTTTCCCTCTCTAACAACCTTTTCCGTTCCATTAATCGTGGACGACCATCCCCGAATTGGCCAAAAAATCATTCGCTGGTCGAATAAGCTCCCCAGCCATGGTCAATAATGTACGACCGAATTGTCCGCGAGAGCAAACGCTACGAAGGGTACACGCGCGTTTTTCCTCTCATATATCGTGGAACGAATCAAACGATAAATTCTACCGATTCGTCGGAAACTTACACTTAACCAACCGAATGGAGAAGGTCTGCCATTGATTCAATTTACTTTTATTATTAATTAACTAGTGTTGTTCACTAATCTAGCGCTTTCCGCAATCCTTCGGTTCTATCGTTAACTATCATGTGATTAATACTTTCGTTACATTCTCCTCATTTCTATTCATCGCTGCCCTTTTCCCTTACCATTCAAACACATACACCTTATAACTGTTTTCGGTTGCACCTTGACGTTTACTTGTTAAGGGCTGCACCATTTTTACCGCGCTTAGGTGCATTCGATAAATAAATGAACGAGCAAACAGAAACCAGGCCAGTACCTCCTCTTCCACGGTTCCGGACGACACCAACAGTAATCTCGAGTCCAACGTGCTAGACTCCTCGGTGCTGGGCAGTCTGCAGGGACGATAAAGCTCCTCGGTGTCTTCCTCTATTATCGCGCAGGGACATTCGCCGCTGCAATCGAGCTTCGCCAGGAATTCGTACAAAAGCATGAAGGTAGGTAGAGGTATCATCGTGGAACCACCTTCCGGCTCCTCCGTCAGCAACTCGCACACGTATATCATCGTTTCGAGTAGATTCTGCAGGTTAGGGGGGAGAGGGTAACAAAGGGTGAATCGACGCGAAATTGTAGCCGGCAACAATGGCCGGTGATTAATTTAATTCCACCGGTAACGATGATTCATCGATTCGCATTAAAGTCCCGGAATTAAATACACTGGCCGCGGAGGAACATGATGTATCTTCGACCAACCGCTGATACAACGCGGTCGGACGAAATGCTCCCCTTCGATCGGCGAGAAAAAACCAATTAGCGGGGGAAAGAGGTGGGCATTGTTTTGCCTCGTGTCATGGTGCATCGCAAATTGAGTCGAACGAAAACGCTCGAAATAGCGATTCGAAACGGAGACCGAACTGTTTCCACCTGTTCAACGCTTACACCCTCGATTGCAAGGGAGACAGGGGGCAAGTTGATACGCAAGTTTCGTCTTTAATATCCGAGATGCAAATTTCAATTAATTATTTAACTGCAAATGCGTTAAAATATAATCCAGGGAAAATTATTAAAAATATTAATTAAGTAGCGACGTATGGAGATTGCCTCGACGCGGGTCGATACGTTTGTGAGGTTTTATTAAACTCATCTGCTTCGTTAATCAGAATATAAATTGTATCAGTTTCATGGCTATGATACTATGCTCTTAGCAACATACTCGCGTAGTCTAACCCCGACTCCCCACTAATATTTTATACCAACAAACGACCACGCTGCGAGAGACCTTGTCCTCGTCCTGACTGATTGCTCTCAATATAAAAAAATGTCTCTATTTATGCCGGCGTGTATCGATACACCCACGCAACAGAAAACAGCTCGTGCTCCCTTCATCGATCACGGTCCCTTGAACCATCCAAGGGAGCCCCGAATCGATTAACGGCTCGTCCAAGAATATCATCCCTAAGACACGATAAAGATCACGCGCGAACGTTTCAGCGACACAATTTACAGGCAACGCTCTATTTTAGGTGTTTCATACGCGAACGTGGCGAGAGAGAGCATGTATTTCCAAGTTGGACGGCTTACCTTGCCCAGGAATCCGCATGCGATCGCAAGGAATTTGTAAAAGTGGCACTCTTTCTCGGACAAGAATTTGCCTACCAACAGGAGCCGGAACAGGGTCGCTTCAGGCAGAGCGATGCCCTGCCATCTTTCCAGCAGTTTGCTCAGGCGCACACTCTCCACGTGACCGAACACGTTCAAAAGGGTCTTCAGGTAGCCCGGCGTGATACCTGACGGATGGCTGAAGGGAGGGTACTCCAATCGTTCCTAAGAAAACACGGGCAAAGGGGCTGGGACGATGCGCATCGGTCACCGGTCGCTTCGATCGGTGCTACACACATGTATGTACGTATGTATATGTTGGGTATGTTTGGGTCATGGACAGTGCTCGTCGTAATTTACCGGCATCGAGTTAACTTTATGGTTGCGGGATACACCCGGCTAGGTGATGCATTCGGGCTGACGAATGCTTCGCTACTGTGCATTACACGTGCAAGTAAAGATACATATGCCGGTGCAAGCGACGCGTTTAATCACTTATAGATAAATCCTCGCGGAAGTGAACTTTGTCAACTATACTTTATCTACGTGAGCGAACAACGCTTCAGTTTTCATACGTGCCCAAACTGTATCCTAGCTTGGGCGCATAATACCGAGCAACAGCGAAGTATCTCGTCGAGCAGAATGCGTTATCTGGTGTTAGCCTAAGGTAACGAGGAACCACGTCAACGGGTCGACTTTTTAGTCACACGAACGGGTTCGCAGAACGATAGAGAATCGCGTGCAGCGTGACAGTGTTTCAAGAAGAAACACGACAAGTCGGAGGTGTAAAAATTGTGTTTCGACCTTGGGGCGTTTCGTAGCCGCCTTAGGTTAACAGCCGCTTCTTTAACGCGGCTTATTTAAAACAGCAGACACAAAAGAAAGGGGGAGGGGGAGAGGAGCAGGAATCTGGATATAGAAGCGTGCATATAAAAATATCACCGGCAATGTCTCGGCCGCGACGTAATCCTTGGAGTATTGTATCGGGTCACGGACGACGTTTTATGTGCGACGAGTCGAGGGTTGTGCTTTCGCCTCTTGAAAAATCCTGAGAGAGCAACTAGGAAAATAGGCGAGCGCGATAGTTCAAGGCTCGAATCCCGTTGGCTGGTATCTATTCGTGTCCCGGTCACGGACGTCGTCCATTATGTATCAACGTTAAAAGAGAAAAATCGTGGCAAGGGGGTGGTAACGAAGGGTTGACCAATAAATGGCCAGCAGCGCAGTTCCAACGAATTAATTTATAGCGACCTGTTCGATTAACCAAGTTAATCGATTTTTCCCTAGCCTGGCCCATTAACCGAACCATTTGCGGTCGAATCTTTCGAACCGATAGGTACGCCCGGAAACCGATGGAAATTGATTGCACCTGGATGTGAAATTCTTAATTACGCCCGACAATCTGACTGACGTTGATGTAACGCGTCCACGGCTACGGTACTACCAATTTTAACCCTCTCGCCACGGTGTCCTTCGACATGAAAGCGCTTGTTAAATAAATCGCTACATTTATTTTATTAATACAACAGCAATGTACGTGCAAGGATTCGGGTACATCGTTCGATGAATTATGATATGACGAAAACAGGAAATTGATGTTACAAGCGTTTGATGTAAACGATTTTATAAGTGATAGACTATAGAGACTCGGTGAAATTTACAAACAGGATCGAATAAAAAATGATTCATTAATCGTAACGGGGTTAACTCTGACTTGAATAATTAAATTCAACCGGCGGATCGATTTACTTATCTATCCACTTAATTACACGACGCGGATCGACGGGATAATATATATAACGTACAATGGGAAGCAATAGAAAAGATTAACGGTTAACGATGCCACTCGAGCCAACAAGAATGGACGTCCGTTGAAACTCGACTTTAATCAACCCTTTGTAAGATAATAGGCACGCGAAAAAGACTCGTCAGCGATACAGCCACGATTTGAATCTCCGACAAAATAAATCGACAAGATTGAACCCTGCTTTACGAATTTTTTGCGCGCTCCCTTCATCACTATTCCATTTTCCTGCACCTTTGAGAGGTCAAGTGTACGAATTAATTTTTGCCCTTTAAACGAAGTGCTTTAAGTTCAAGTGCTTTTAAAATGATGGAAAACTTGGCGAATAGCTTCTTATCGTGTGATCCACAAGTAAAATTTTATTTAATTTTATTAAATTTAAATTTTATTTTCAATGGCATCGAATTAACTCGCACACCAGGTAGACGACAGAAGCAGAACGAAGAACACGTCGGAGGAAGGTTAGACATTTTACTTTCACAGGCGGAACCTCGCAGTTGGCGAAGGCTCGAAAATAAGCGCAAGTCCATTGCAGAAGATCGTAGGGTTGCGTACGAATGGCGGCCTTCGCGTATAGCTTCAAAATGTGCGGGAACGTTGGCGGAATCTGGATCTGCTCGGCGCAGTAAATGTCCGACGACATCTTTGACGGGAAAGGAAGTCGACAAGTGACGATTACCGCCGGCAACGTTCCGGTTCGATAGTTCGCTCTCGAAAATCGTTGCTGTCGCATCTCGGTCGCTGTCCTAAACTTCGCCAAGTCGCGAGTTCCGAACGCTTTGATGTGTTCCCAGCGAGGAACCCGTTTTTTGTTTCGTTTCACGCCGAATTGAATCGTTCTCGACAGACAGCGGTCCTTTGAACCGCGTTTCCGTCAAGAAACTTTGCGCCGGAAGCGTACTCGGATTGTACAGGGTGTTAACACTTAGCCAACCGAATGGGGAAATTTTTCTTTCTTTCCTCTGTCATTGATTCTATTTACTTTTGTTATTAGTTAGTCTTAAACCAGTGTTGTTCACAGTTCATCAAATGCATTTTCGGCTTTTCCAAAGTACAAATCTTAATCAATTCTAAATACGCGATGGACGGTGTTCGGTTAAACGTGACACCGTGTGGTTAGCTAAATGTTAATAGGCTCTCGCTCGGTGAAGTGTTAAGAAAGAGTCTAGAACTTTGGGTTTGGTTCATAAGCTGAATAATTAGAGAGCTCGATGTATTTATTCGACAACAAATTTTTCCGAATCTTACACCAGCTTTAAGCACAATGACCTTACAATTGTGTTTAATAATACCTAATTATATTATACGATTCCTAACAAACGTAATCTGTGTTTTTATATACCAAAGGGTTCCAAACCCGTTAATAAAGTTATTATTATTATTACTATAACAAATAATGTGATATCGAGCAATGAATGGAAAGTGTATCGCGTGAAAGACAGAAGAGCATAATAAGAGTACAGAATAACATTTTGCTTGAACCCGTATCTCCGAACTGTCTGTACAGAAATGCACTTTTTCCAGAGATATAAATTAAGCTGCATCGTCTGTTTCCAGGAATCCAGCTCTTCGACGTTTTGTTTGCACTGAAAGTAGTATTTATTGCGTTCCCCTGCAACCGTTGCAAGGGAACCAGCTTGTGCTTCTTTCTAACTACCATGCGCGCACCCTTTTCTTGGAAACACTCCGCGCAGAAAGTCGGGATATCAGAAACGCATTTATTATTTACCTGTCCGCTAGAAAAATACTGTTGGGTAGCGTAGAGAGGAAAGCCATCGGAAGGGCAAATATTGGGGCACGAGTCGATCCGGATGAGGAACGGATATTTACCTTTTATCCGCTTAAATTTTCCACGATCCAAATAATATCCACGGTCACCGATACCGCCGGACGGCGTCAATTTCCAACTCCTCCAACGAAAACGTGTCCACTCCGTATACACGGCAGATGAAAAATCGCTAGGTGTAAAGCTAGCGGAAACTTTATACGCGCCACATCCTCTCTACGTGTCTGTTTGTTATACTTCGTGCTCCATTACCACCTTTCATACTTCCCCAGCCTCGTTTGTACCCCCCTGTGAAAAAGAATCAAAGACCGTGCGCGTGCGAGCGCGTCAAAGGCAATCGTCAACGGAAATCGACACAGAAACGGAGAAAGAAACAGTGGCAACCCTCCTCCGGGCACGTCGATCGTCGGAATAGCACCGATTGATTTCCCGCACCCTTTGTCCCTATTATTAGACGGTCGTTATCGTGACCGTCGCTCGGTTACGCGTGCAGCATACACACGCGTTCCCTCCGTTGCACTTGCACAGATCTTGTGTCGGATGCATAATGAATCACCAGGCATTCGGTTGAACGAGGGAGAAGGGCGGGAGACAGAGAGGATGGTCGCCGACCCCCTCACAGCCTGCATTTTCTCCCCTTTGTTGTCTTCGTCGAGGCCACGGGCGGCCACCCCTGCCGAAGTCGTCCTACTCCCACCGGTGACTACTCCGGCGTAATGGCCGGGAATAGTTTCCAATCGATCGATCGGGACGAGTGGCACTTCGGCCGGCGTGCAGGGCACGGAAAAAGGACACCTCTACACGCGAACGAGGAGAATCCAGCGCGCGAAGGGTACACGGCCTCGCTATAGGTATACCGCACGGTGGCTCCGTTCCTTCATTTCGTCCGCATGAATATCGAAAGCCGGTTGAAATGCGAGCGGAAGCAATTCCAGTGTCCCCCGGGAATGGCCTTGGCATCGTAGCTATACCAGGGACCAATAGCTGCCATTGTTGGGTATCCGCGCTGAATGCGTTGGAATCGGGAAAATAATCAGCCTCGTCAAACCTATCGATATTGCCCTTCGACCCTCGCCAACCCCCACCACCTTGTGCTCCTATCGCTGTCGTCGTTGAATTATCAAGATCTAGCCGTGCTCCTCCTCGATGCTCTACCTGCCCCTAATTCGTCGTACTTTGTCGTTCGGGAATATTCCCCCTATCCACCGTGATAATATCTAGCTTCGGAGGCCGCACGCGACCATTTTTCCCCCTTCAGCATCTCCGGGCATTTCTCTGGAAATGTCAGCTATATCCTGTCCCGTGGAACGAATGGGGCATTTTTTCTCGTTCGAAAAAAAATAAAAAAGGGTCAGGCTGTGCGGCTGCCAATTTTATTGCCTCCTCCAACAGCGCGCCGCTTCCTCCGCCGACTTTCGCGCGCGTGGCACAATGCAACGACAGGGGAGTTCGTTCCTGCCTTCCTCGTGATTCCTCGCCCACCATCACCGCTCCACAATACAATAAAAGTACCGACGAGCGCGACTTGTTCCAGAGAGGCCGACACCCCGAAGCGCGCCTGCGGGACACGTGTTGATTTTTAGGCAGGTATGCCGAACATTCGTGAAAAGCGTTAAAACAACGCGCACGTCAGAAATACCGTGCACATTCTGCACGATCCGGCGCACCTCGGCGCCACAGGAAGTCGAGCAAAATATATAGCGCTTGCAATCGCTGGAATGGTAAAGAGAATCATTGCCAACTAATCGCGGCACCTGTTGGAAATTGCTGCACGTACTAAGCTAATCGCTAATTAGCGATTAGGCATTAGATATGCATTAGTGTCATCTGGCAACCGATATCCTAGATGTGGCGACCTTCCTGCCCTCGCCACTAAGAGGGATCAACCGACGACCTTTTTCGCAAATGCCTGAGTCCGTCGCGGTTTCTATATTTACGAGTTCCGATCTGTCCCTTCCTATCCCTGTGTCTAAGGCACGGGACTGCTAGTTAAACCTTACCGATGAGTCCACTAGCGGGCCCCGGACGAAACGCTGCCTTCCCATTCCTCTTTTTTTCGCTCTCTCACCTCTTCTTTCGCAACAGCCACACCAGGGATACAAAGTTCATTCATTCGTTACGTTTCTTCTTCCCGTGCGATTGATTGTCCTAAACCCAGAAGAAAGGAACATAGTGCAACAGTGGATCGTCACCTAGTTCCTAAGGAACTCCGTTAGCTACCGGTGATCGAAAAGGATCCACCGAGACACCGAGGAGTGAAACATCACCGTAAAAGAAGTTTTAATTAAAAATGTTCAACGAGAAAGCTAGGTAGAGGGCGGCGATCATCAAAGTCCGGGGAAACTTTGCGAACGCAACTTTTATTTGCCCGCCGTTCATTACCTCGATTATCATAGCATAAATTACCCGGCTATACGAGAAAGAGCTCACACTGGCAACTCTTATCGCGTGATACGTCATTCCTTACGGAAGTTACGGCTCGAAGGCGTGCGCTATAAATACTCGTACATAAACAGTGCTCCATAGACGAGCCACGTTGAAAAAGGGAAATATTTCATCGATGCAAAACAATGATCGATCGATTCGTGATCGCTGCAAGATCGATGCCAAATCGACGCTGCGATTCATTAAAGAAAAGAGAAAAGAAAAGAAAAGAATCAAAGCATCGATATCAAAGGGTTTCCTAGAGGTCACGAGAAGATTGATAATCTAGAGTGGCAAAGAAGGAGGGAAGTATTAAGATAAATCGTTCGTAGAGGTCGGCGACGAGATCACGAGGATGGATGTGGTTGGTCGAGCGGAAAAATCAAAGAGGCAACTTTTTTCCTACGAAATTTGTCTCGCGCGAACGTGTTTAATTACCTCGGCAGATACAGAGCATACAGGCGAAACTGTCGAGCTCTCGACGCGTAATACGTAGCCACTTCCGACGCCTACGTACCGTGGAGTACACATCGTTACACAGACACATCGTATACTGGCGTGTGCGTGTGTAATACGCGAGCTACCGCGAGAGCTCACCAAGTGTAAGCCGCAGCCTCGATGAATACCCTCGAGTAGCAACGCATAATGTATGTCCGCATAGTAGTTACGTGACCGGGGAACGAAAATAGATGTACCCACCCATTTTCCGTCACGCTAACTTGTACACGCGGGCCGCGAGATAAGTCTCGCGAGCACGTTTCCTTAAGAACGGTAATTCGTCGGCCGGAAATAAAGGGAATCGATGGATAGAGTCGACGGTGGCCGGGGTTCAACAGCCTGGAACGGGATCAATCGGTAATTTCGAAGTGGTCGCTAAGAAATCGGTCTGTTTTCACGCAGCCGGGGTAAGAATAGATAAAGTAGAATAATATCACGCACGAGGTACTGGGGTGGGAACTTACTGGTAAAACTCGATGCAATGCTCTGCCTTGTTAGGAGAATCCATTATTTACACATCATTAGTAGAGTTCAATTAAACTCCGTGACTGAACTTCTTAATCGAGAGCCACTAACTAGTTCCTCGGTTCTCGCAGCAAACGCGGGAAAATATTTGTGAAAACTTTAAGTACCGAAGGCTCAAAGCGTTTCCGAGAGAGGACAAGATTTTGAAAGGGGGAAAGAAAATTTAATCGCGTCATCTTGGAAAACTACACCCCGGTCGAGGGTCTATCGAAGAATTTATATACGCAGCGTGAATTTCAAGTCGATCGGGAAATTAACGGAAAATTTGATCTACGTACGGCAAGTACAAAGTACCGAGAAGCGATGGTGGTGACAAAGTTTGGGCGACAGTGTATGCACGTTACGTCTTGGAACAACGCGCAGCGATGTTAGGCGTGTTTCGCGTAAACCGCTCAGCGTTCGTCTTCAAAGGCTTAAGGGTCAGGCCGGGAGAGAAATTATGCAATAACTGTGCCGCTAGGAAATGCGGGCGGCGCTGGTAATTCTACTTGAACGTATAATGATACAAGATGGAGGAGAACCGGGGCTCGTCAAAGTAAGCTGCGGGACTAAAAGGGACTTAACCCTCGAGTGCATAATTCATAACGCATTAGAGTCGGAGCGGCCGCGATCTTGATGCGCGCATTAGGCCGCCCTTACGTAATGTCGTCCAATTAAACGGGGACAGCGGGAGGAACGCGACGAATCGACGAAAATTGCTCGTTCACGTGCGCTCATCGATGGATTAAAACGACGACGCCGTAACGAGTGCTTTGTTCCAATTTAAATGCCTCACCGACCCCTCTATCGCTCGGCAATCCTCTATGAAATTGCAAATTGTAATTTCGTTATTCTTTCGAGCGAGGCGCTTTCTGCCGCTTTCTTTGATCATCCGCGTATCCAACGCGGAAAACAGGATTACCGTTTTACATTGCGCACCGGTTCCAGGGACAGGGCGAAACAGAGAGAGCTCGCTTCGAGGAAATTTCTCCCGGGTGACCGAGAAGTTTTTAACATCAAGATCCGTTTTAACTGGCCGCGCGGAAAAGCAAGGGAGTCGCCGGAAACCGCAACGACGGTAGCACCGGCGACAAGCGAGATCGTCGCGGAGAACGCGCTACGTTGGAAGATCTATCCGGATAAACGAGTCGACGAGACGCGGGCCACGAAAAAGGAGGCGAAACGGGAGTAGAAAACCGAGGGGAGGATTTGAACGACGTTATCCTCAGCGGTCGCATCCAGTTTGTGCCCGATAATTGCGCGACGTCTTCAGGGGGATGGGGAAGTGGGGAAAAGGCAGAAGGTCAACGGGGGGAAATCAAGCGGAATCCTGGAGCGGCTCGAAGCGCGATCAAACGATTAGGTCGCGCCTGCGACACAAAAGCTCGTGGAAGACCCAAGACCGAGACGGCGACGTCGTCGACGACGTCGTGTTCCTTGCGGGAGAAAGAGAGCAGAGCATGGTCGAATCGAGACGAGCCGGGTCGAGTATCGATTAGGTTGGTGTAGGTAGAGCGAGCCGAAGTCACCGAGATACCAAGAGAAAGAGGCAATGGAAGGTGGTGGTGGCGGCAGCGGCGGCTGCGACGCCGCCGAGGATCGATCGTCGCCTCTGCCCCAGCCGAAACAAATAAAACCGTAACGAATGCTCTCGTGACCGGTTTCCATCGGACCCTTTCCTGCTTTTTTTCTCTCTGCACGATAAATCGCGCTCCCTGCCGCATCGAACGATCCCTCGATCGTTTTCGAATCGGAGACAGAGGGCAGATTTTGATTAGCGCATCGTGGAGGGCTCGATACTAAAGATCTCGACTCTAGGTTACGGCTTCTCGTTGAAGATACGATCGAAATGGTGCGGAAGTTAAACGGAACCCCTTTGACCGACGTTAAAACACCTTGAAAGACCGCAAGGTTCTTGAATCGTATAAATTACTGCGCGAGCAATTATTTATTTGAAACGGGGATCCATAGCTTCCTTATCACCTTAATGGCCGCTCACACAACATGTGTGCCGGAACAACTGTTAGTGGCCTTTTATATATTTTAATCACTTTATTCTTATCGTTATTAAAAATAACTTTTTTTTATTGAAAAGTCTATGTTCACGCATGTTGAATTATTTCGTGAATTTGTATAAAGTTCTTCTATAATTAATTCCTCAAAAATATTGCTAGCCCCTGGCATAGTTTAATCGTAGCCATTAAAGCGTTCAGCGAGACATTTTCAGCTTGAAATCCTGAGAATCGCTGTGGACAGGGATAATTCGACGCCAACGGGTTGATTACGAAACGCACTTCGTATCCCTGGAAAGTTGAGCGCACACCCCGGTGTGCAAGGGGGATAGTGACGAAGAGCATGGCAGGACGCGTCATCGATCAATTCTGCACACACATGTATACACACACACCTTGCAGATGTTGCACCGGGAACTTATAGACGATGCAGCAAAGGGAATGGCCGATAGACAGTAGGCCAAGGGATAATAACTTGGCCGCAGCTGAACCGTCGCAATTTCGAAGTTTAATTTCAAGAATCAATAAAGCTGGGAACGATAACGATAAGAGGGCGGAAAGAGGAGGCTTCAAAACGTTTAAACGGTTCGAAGGGCAGAGACGCTTCCGGCTGGTGGAAATAATGGATAAACTGCTGGACGGTTTATTCCTCGTGAAATTGCGAACCACCCTACTGTTTCTTCTCTCCGTTATATATATATTTTTTAAAAACGCTCTTTCACACGTGAATTCGGATAAAATAGCGCGAGCATCGATATTTCCCGATGAAACAGCCAAGAGGAAAAGGCGAAACCTGTCGAACTTACAGTTTGCCCGTTTCCGTGGCCACGATTAAACTTCGAACGAGGCACTCGTCGGTGGAACACAGATACTCGTATCGCTACTAATCTCGTTAGTCGAAGCGTTTACCGGAGAATAGGCGAAGATTCCGCTTTCTAAGATGTCAGCTCCTCTCGATACAGCTTCGCAATTATGTCCGCCATATCGCACCGGCTATCTAATTTCGAACGCGGATTGAACTTTCTCCAGCGACACACAGCGGTACCGTAGCCAGGCTATACGGTTTATCGCAATAAACGACAGCAATACGGCGCCTGGAAACTATGATCGATCATCGGTTCCAGTGGAACGGACAAGAGCGCGGTCCCAATGCCAGCTTATACGGTCGAGCGGCTGTTTTACGCTAAGGTTGGCACATCGGCTTGGCAAATGCAGGTTATTCAATCGTGCCGCGATCGATGCGATTTCGTGCCGGTCCCATCTCCCTCTCTTTCTCTCTCTCCCCCCTTCGTTCTCCCCTCGCCCCTTCGTTCTCGTTCTCTCTCTTTCGATTATTTTCGAGCGTCGTCGTAGGGAAATATACGTAAGTCCGGACCGTCGACCTTTCAGCTATCCTCCCGATAATCGGATAAGCGGGCAGGAGTAGCCCGGTTCGCGTAATTGCTCGATCAATTTTCTTACGGCGGCGACGGTGTGTGCGCGCGGCAGCGGGAGAGAGAACGGCGCGTGCAGCCCGGTTACGCCCCGAGGAAATCGAGAAACGTTATTCGAACGAGCTGCACGGAGCTCGGGGGGAACGGTTCGGCCGCGGACAGCTCGACGCCTGTTTCCTTCGGCCGATTTGAATACAGATCGACACGCAGCGACGTTATTAAGTCGATGCAGGAATTCCGGGCGTTCCACGGGCCCGGGGCCGATCGAACCAAGTTTCACCGCGGACAATGGCTGACAGCGGTAAGAGGATTCCGCCGCGCCGGTGCCCGAATCGCGAGCGGAATTGCAAAGAGACGACGAAACCGTGCGCGTCTCGCTGCTGCGAGCTGTCCCGATTGATATACGCCGGTCGTTTGTGTTCGTGAAACGAAACAAAAGAGAGAAAGAGAGAGTGAAAGAGTTAGAGAGAGAGAAGAAGAAGTAACGCAGCCTGAAATATTAATGGCCCTCTCTTTCTTTCTCTCTATCTGTCTGTTTTGTCTCGCATGCGTCTTCGGCTCTAAAACTGGAGGCGCGATTTATTTTCGTTCGAACGTTAATCACCGACGGACTGGCCGGGCATTTTCATTACGAGCACGCGATATCTGCGTAAGTAGGATGCGAAAGCGGTGTACGGACGGTAAACGATATTAAAGCGACACGAACTTATGGCCATTCGACGGAGTGGCGCGCGAGCGCGGCCTATTAAACCGGCTATGAAAAACAACGCTCGCAGATTTTATAGAATAACGGATATTACAGAGGGTCCGCAGCCGTAAAAATTTCATTCCGATTTACGTCCAATTAAACGGAACACCAAGCCACCAACAATAATGTCCGCTTTATCCGCGCGCGCGTCTTCTCGGCGCAGCTGCTCGTCCCAATTATGACGAGTTTAATATACGAATACAGTGCGATGAGAAAGTTTTTACATTACGCGGATACGTACTGGCAAGCATTGTTTCGCCATTTTACGGGGCGAGCCTGAAGGTAACCGGGGCCACTTTAATTCCTTCCACGCCAACAACCATCGTGAGAAAGGTAATCCGTGTCGGATCTACGCGAAAATTTCCGCCGTCCGTCCTCTTTCCGCCTCGCTGTTCCCGGTGAAAATACGGGCAAACTTTTTAAAGGTGAAAACTGGACGCGTGGGTGCATAAACATACGCAAGGTGCGCGCCTGCTCTCGTCTTTCTCCGCTTCCGAAACACGGAAAAGTTACTTTTCGCTCGACGAGTCGTCGCCTATAAGTTTCCACGGGCTGGTTGGCGGGTGCGTTCGACGTGGCGCGGCAATTTTTCGTTGTTTCCCTTTTACGAGCCCGCGGCGAGGCGGCTCTCGTACACGGAATGCGTGCAGCTCGCGTGTCATTGCACGCCACACGCATTTATTCGCACCGGCGAGCGCACACGCGACAAACGGGCACGCGAGCCACGCGGCTCTGCGAACCGATCCATACTCAGCCACCTCTGTTATCCGGGTTAACTGCGCTCGGAACGCAATTTATACTCATCGCGATGTACACATAGTCGGCGGAAGAAATATAGCGGCGCCCGCTTAGCTGTCCAGAGCTTGATACGGTCAGCTATGCGAGCTGCAGGTTTTACAGGGAATTTTCGACATTTTTCTTTATCCGATGATCCGTTCACGTTTTAATACGTTTACCGAGCAGAGAGGTTCCGATAGCGTGGATTCCGATGTAACGCGTTAACGCTCTGGGTACATTTCGACCCAACCGTAAATACTTTCGTGTCATTTCTCGCGTAATGGATTTATTTTCTTTTGTTATCAATCTTGAACTATTATAGTACCGTTCGATTGGTCAAGTATTAATATGCGACAGTAGCTTACCGGTTTATTTGGCATTTTATATATCTAGCGTTTCTCACCATTTGAAATCAATTCTGAATTCTCTTCGTCCTCCCACCTAAAAGGAATGAAAGTCTCGAAAGCGCGTCTCAGTCCGTAAAAAATCGAGAACTCCAATCGCAAAGTATCACGAGGATCTACGGGACACCATATACGGTCCTGTTTGCCGGTACATCAATCGGTACCGCCACTTGATGCTTTAATTTACGACCTCGCTATATTTGTTCCACCCCGGCTATACCTACTCTCGGTCATTACAGACTAACCTGCGGACATTCGCCAACAGCACAGCGCCCACTGATCCGAGAGACCTGGCACACGTATCGGTGCCGGAGGTTGTGTGGGTACAACAGCCACCATATAGACGGCTTATTATCGAGGAACACGAGAAAGAGTTCGAGCAAGCCTGATTCAAGGGCTAATCAAAGTTTTCAGGCTTGTTTGTCTTCGAGCTTCCCAGCTATTTCAGCCAATTCCAGTTAAAGCAGATTATTCCGGTGGAAAGCGAGGCAAAGTTTTGCAACAGAAGCGCCTCCTCCCTGTATCGGGATTCCGAGTAAACATCGCTTTCTCCGATTCACCGGGTAATTAGTCCCCCCGGCAAAATGAACGAGTATCCTGTGTTCTATTAGGAGACCCCGGCTGGAGAGAATGAATCTAACGAACCGCTGGATACGGACGAGGTAGAGTGAACGCAAAAAGAGGAAAGAAAAACGCGGTGCCGCGAGCAGGACGTAAAAAGTTGGGAGATGTTCGGTCGACGGTAGCTCCGCTAATTGCTACCGAAATTGCGACTAATTGACGGTCAGACGCTTCATCAGCATTACCCGGAAACTGTGTACGGCAGGTGGTGCGTCGGTCCTATACCTTGGCCTTCGTCGCCTCTACAGCTGTCGCGGTAGGGTGTGCTTCGTCGAAGGGAAAGGAAACCGAGGGATAGGACACGGTGGTCGCGCGATGGACGAGGAAGAAGAAGCTGCTGACGACGAGTTAACGTTCTTGTCAGTTACCACCAAGCCGAGGATTTCCTTCTGCTGCTTCAGCGGATCGTGCTCAGAGCTGCGCTACAACTCCCTTTCTTCGAGTTCCTGTCGACCTCGAGCTCAGCCACCGTAAGTCACCTCGCTCCCTTGAGCCCCTCTGATCTCCTTCGGGGTCGAGTACCATTTCCTCGCCGATTCGTCGCGTTTCGTTATCACCTTTTTGCTGGCGTCGTCGAACGGCGACACGTTCGCGTGGCAACAGACACTTTCGTGTCCCGCCTACGACGCGGGTCGGTGAGGGGAAGAAAAACGACGGTGCTCGTGCGAAAGGGAACGTTTCGCCGTTTCAAGTTCAGAATGTACTTAGTGAGAGAGCCGCTGGCTTAACACATTGTTGACCGGTCACGAGGTAACTCGTAATCGATGCGCTTTTCTTCGCATCGATCACGAATTGGGTCACTACGTTCTCGGAGATCGTAGCTGTATCTTTCGCTAATAAAACGAAGTTGTGTTCCTTATTCTACGATTTCTGAAAGTTAGACAAACATTGCTTCATCGATAAAAATGTTATGACGATTTTAGTAACGTGCAAGTTTGCCCAAAAACGTGTAGTCCTAGGCATATGTCTTACAGATTTCTTAGCGGTCCGCAATGCGTTAAACGAAGGTATAACACCAAGACTTGACAAAAATGTAAAATACCAACAGACCAATGCGTATGATAAACAAGCGAGTATAATCTTTTGGTTAGCTCTCCAGGCTAAACTCGTGCACCATACTAAAAACAAGTAGAACGAGTTATCCGCTACCGAATGAACACTTTTAGCCGCTGCACCGTACGTCAGCAAAGATTGTTTTCAACCACGCTACTTTCTTCTTTTCCTCGTGAATTAATGCCAGACTTCGATGGGTCGGTTCTCCAAGGAAATCACCGTGCGAACGGAAAGGTTCAACCCGCCGTGCATTTGTGTATGTAGCGGAGAGCAATGTAAATCTTTGCAACGCATCTCTCGTTCTCGGCTTGTATAATTTAGCGACATCGAGAGCTTGGGAAAACGCGGGTCGAGCCGCGGAGGTCTCGCGGAAAAGCAGTTCGAAGACCCTGGCCGGATGTAAATTTCTATTTTTTCTGAAGGTAAACCGATTAATAGAGGCGGGGCACCGAGCTCGTTTTATTCTCGTCATCGCCGCTTTGCCTTCTCCTCTTTTCAGCCGCCGCTTCGCGCGCAAAATCAATACCGGATTCGCAATTTAGTCGTTCCAACGCGAACGCAACAGATGCGAGCTGACGCGGTCGAGGAAAAAGTAAAGCGCTTTAACGGAAACATTTTGTCCAACACGGAAACACACCTACACGCGTGTAGAACGTACAGTAGCGGACGAAAGTTTAAGACGACAGGACAATGTAAAACATAATAATATTATGATCCGCAAACATTATTTATCTATTCATTTTTATTGACATTATGATGGAACACTGTTTATCGATTAGCATAGAATGCTAATTTTGTTTCTACCGTTATTTCTTATTAGTTAATTTATTTATTTTCTTTGACTCTTTGGTCTTAAACTTTTGTCCGCTACTGTACATAGATACACACGTACACGTCGTGTTTCTAAAACACAGCCGAACCAACTTCGAAACAGTATTCCATTCAACCAGGGATTGAGGCGAAGTTCTACGAGAGTGGCGAACGCAGCGAAGGCTTCCGGTCCTAACTTACAGTCACCCATTATTCGTGAGAAAAAGACTCGTCCAAGGATACTTTTTAAGTTCCCCTACTCCCGTTTCGAAGCTACTGGCAAAAATACTATTCCCTCTATCCGTTTCTCGACAACGTACGTAGGTACTCGTACGTTTCGCTGCCAAACATTTTGGACGTTAAAAAATTGTCTCACTGTTTCAAAGTTTGTCTCCCACAAGGTACGGGGAAACTTTTAGAAGGTAGACATTTATTGGGAACAGCGAGTAGAACACAAGATAGACCCCTAAATTTCTCGACGCTGGCAATTATTCGCCTCTTCGTTGACCAGCATAGCAACTAATTAATTGCGGCAGTAAACGTATGAAGTTATATTAGCACCAGTGGATGGTGGCTAATAAATTGCGCTATTAGGGAACATTTAGCGTCGTTTACGGCGAATTCGTGGACAAATTAACGACGAAGAGCGAGTTATCGAGTGATGGTATCCAATCAGGTTAACAAGCTTCATGATTTCGTATTTTTCGTACCTATCTGTTTCTAGTAAAACGACAGAAGTCAAGAATTTAACCGCGTTTTTCTCCGATGGCTCAGTACCACCCCTCTAAGCGAGCATCTCTGAGGGTGCACGAATAGATCAGAGAAAGCGGATAGCCGGACACGAAGTGTCGGACTCGTCCTGACGAGGACTCGTTGAGGCTTGATTTAATTTTCCAGCCAGAAAAGCCTTTCGGTGAAAAGCTCGCAATCACCGGGTAATATCCAGACGACGCTTACAGAGGGTGGGCGACCGCGATACCGTGACGGACGTGACTGGCAAGACCGGAAAATACGTCGAGAGGTTTCGCAGCGAAATAAAAGATCCCTCCTCCCTCCATTGTGCTCTGGAACGCGTCGAGGGAAAATAACACAGGGAATCCTATCGCAAAATGACTGGGCGATAATTTAAGGAAATATGGGCACATTCGTAACAAAAGTTGCCGTTCTTATCGTCCTTGCGAACACCATTAGCGTTTCCGTGGCATCGCTAGCCGAGGCGTGTGCTATTTTTGGAACGACTACGAATCCCATTACTCGGGAAATTCTTGGCAAAGTAATTTAATGTCACCGAGTTGCCGCCCCGCCGCAATCTTAATCAATTTCGTAGAACGCACGGAGACACATTCTAACGAAAACATTCGGAACGCTGCACGCTTCACGGAACGAAGGAATGCAGAATGCGCTTGGTCGCTCTCGTGCAGTTGCTTCCATGTTCTTCGTTGACGTGATACCGAGGGGGTTCACCCTTTGACATGCAATGACGTTTGAAATGTTTCATACTTTACAGAACTTTAGATTCTCCCAGCTTCCATAGCGAAGTGGGCGCTTGGAAACCTTGACACGGAACTGATGCGGAATTTAATGCGGCATCCCCGTTAACACGAGCTTCGTGTGCGTTTCGTATGCTAGGTAAACCCGGAAATCCGGTCGCGCGGAACGCCAGAGACAAAGTCGCGAAATGAAAAGACGCAAGAAGAAGTTGCAGGCCATCGAAATTGCATTCGCGGCTCTTTTGTCGCGCGAAACATTCGTCCGCATCCTCTAGAGTCGGCACATTTCTGCATTCGCGACCCGCGGCACCGATCTAATATAAAAGACTAATGTAATACGTATTTCAATGCGCGCGCGTGCAACGAGCATAAGCAGGGTGCAGGTCTTAACGAGGTCTTGTCGAGGTCTGATTTCGTTTTCAGGACGCGGAGGCATTCGACGCTGATAATGCTCGCTCCGTTGCTGACGAGAACTGCAGCGACCGTGCGGTCGTCGGTTGTTTCTTTTCTTCTAAAAGGGAACCCGCGAATATCGTGCTAGTTTCCCGAACAATTATGTCTAACAATCGGTACAATTAACGTTAATAACGTATTGTTATTAACTTCTACGAATTGTTGAGCAACCTATTACGCCTACGTCCACCGACTGTTCCTTTAAAAAGGAAGGAAAAAGCTTAAAATATCATCAGGATGATTCAAATATAATTATTCCAAACAATCTGTATAATCAATACGATATCATTATTGATACGTGTCATCGTATCGCAGAACAACGCGTGCGAATTATCAAGCTCTTCGTTACACCGACAACGGATGGCTAATTATAATCAAATCCGTCAAATTACCGCCCGTTATCGTGTCAATTAATTCACCGTATTCCAATTAATTCGCCGTCCGACCTTACAGGGGGACATATCATCGACGTCGAAAAGTATCCACGCGAGCATCCAGATTTATTATACCGCGCGGCTATCTTCGAGATACACTTTCCAGGCACTCCGAAGCCTCGTTACGCTATCCTGGCCGCATCTAAATGCGAGAGAGAGTCGGCGTCCCGCGTTTGCATTCAAAGCGGGAAGCCAAGTCGGAAGCATGTTTACATGTGCCCTCGCGCAAAGCTAAGGCTAAGTGGAGCCCGGTCGAGTGACCGGTCCTAACGAGGCCTCGTTTGCGGCTTGATCTAATTTTCCAGATGCCACGGCATTCGATGGAAAGCCTTACACGGTCGGCCGTCGGGGATCATCAGGGTTAGCCCCGACAGAGGGTAAAGGGTTCGGCGAACGGTCCCATCCCTCTGGGAAACAGCAAGAGGGTTGAAGGGGCGGTGGGGGGAAAGAACGGGAAAGGGACGCGAAGAGGTGATCCCTCCCGAGGAAAAGACCTGAGCTCCGGTCGGATCAGCGCAATTTAAAAGCCGCAGAGTCTACGCTCGTGCACAAACTTAATCCGTCCGATGCACGGAATGCAGAATGATGGAAACTGTCCTTCTACCTGTGTATCCATCACGAGAAATGGAGTCTCCATGCCGCGGAGGATCCATTCCTGTCCCGAAACACGAGCGAGACCAGACTTTACAGCCGGATATTTGTTTTTCCGGCCTGAATGCTGAACACTCCGGCGAATGAAGTATTCATAACGAAAGGGACGACGTGCACCGCGAGGAAAAAGGGAAGCGTTTCTTCTGCGAGAAAGTTAATTGGACGGGGCTGAAAGACGCCGGGATCCTCGGTTGCCCGGTCTTCTATCGTTTCCCGTTGCTCGGCTATATACACGAGATTAATTTCGTCGACATCTCGCTGCTGGTGCCCGTTGCTCGTCAACTTTAGATTAAGCTCGTTCGAACCGGCGAGAGATCGATACACCGGCATGATTTATTTTCGAGCGATAACAGCGCGAACGACGTATTAATAGCCCCGCGATCGGCATAGATCGGTCGAGACGACAGTTTGGTGGATTTTCAAGCGACGGGAGCGCACGCGATCCAGGACAATATGGGAAAGAGGATGATTCGACGCGTCACCACCGCGGCAATGTTGAAACGTATGCATGCGAGCCTAGTTAAATCCCAGGGTTTCCATCCCCCCCCCCTCCCACCTCTGTGTCTGAATTATGAATCGGGATGGAAACGAGAAAATAGACGGATGCTGAAGAAAGGGAAGCGGGAGGAGGCAGATCGTCAGAGATATTGGACAGATGTCGCGTTGAATGTGCAAATATACGAGAACGAACGCGACGCAGAAACTGGAACGAGAATCAAGAACGGTGACGACACCCCTGACGCGTGTGCACGTACACTTGCAAACCGGCACACGGGCCGGCAGACAATGTGCAGGCACACACACATACACATCGTACTAATATATGTACGTATGTACGAGCAGTTTGTCGTGCAATCCCACGGAGACGTGGTAAGACCGACAGTGGAAGAAGCAATTACCAAAGCTTTAAACGACGCGAGTAATCGTGGAAACCATCTGTGTCGCGATTCATTCCATTCACCAGGAGGACTTTTGCCGGTGGTCGAACAGAGGAAAAGGCGGAGAAAGAACTTCAACGGTCCCCGGAGTACCGTAGCGCCGGGCTATCGTCGAATAATTGATTGTTCGCGAACAAGAAAAGTATAATAATTCTTCAGAGACCATAACGTGTCATAAAACTGCTGATATTCCAATGAAACTAATTTAACTACGTTCTCCGTCCATCGGAGTTCCTTGTTTCTCGTTCGATCTACCTATAACGGTGCCACCGCGAGTAACTGTTCGCGTACAGGATGATCACACAAGGAAAAAGAACGCACCTAATTCTATCATTTATCAGGGATAAAATGTATCTGTAAAAAGATACCATCCCTCTATTCAGACGATAGACATTCACATTCGAAGTGTATGAAATACCAACAACAGCCTCGCGACGATTGCTCTATAATAGGGTTAACGATGAAACCGTACAAGGAAAAGATTAACGGAGATTCCCTTCATTGAAAAAGCCACTTTCGCACATGTGTGAAAAGGTCAGCAGACGCGAGAGTAAACGAACCTCGACTCACAAGTTGAACGTAACAATATAAGTGAGAAACAAGTAGGTATAGTATTAAAATGTCCAGAAGGTCAAAAATATAAGTGAGAAACACAGAAGAAATATATCGTGAATTTGTGTGCCATTATTTTACGTACACCCTGTATCCACTTCTCCGACTCGATTTCACCGTTCTCTATTCATTATCGATCCCTGCGCCTGAAGACCGGGAAATTAAAGCAGCCGCGGGGTCTTCTGAATCTGCCCCGATCCTTTTTGACTGTAGGTACCATTCAATTATCGAATAACCGGAAAGCTTGCTGACTCTGGCAAGCAGTGCTCCTTCTTCGTGTACCGTTGCATCGTAAAATCCGGGGACTGGCACGTTGTCGTTGCGTGTTCCTCCGTCCCGTCGTTTGCCTTTCTCTCCTTTTTCTCCTCGGCCTTATCTTCGCTCAGGCTCCTCTTCCCTCTCTGCTTTCTCTCCTTTCTTCTCCTTTCCTTCAACAACTCGCCGCCCTCGCTTTGACCCGTGCTACCATGAATATATTCGAGTACGTGCGGATGCACGCACGTCTGGTATGCACAACGGATCGTGCACCAGATTCGTAACTTCCATGTTTCCAAGATTCCGACAGTGTTTATGCTCGACGCTCTCTCGCTACGATAGGGTAAGTACTTGTTCGTGGTCGATATTCGTGAAAATCGTGAACACGATGGAAAGGAGAAGGAAAGTTAAAAAGTTGCCGAAGGCACGAAGGGGGAATAGACAAAGCTGTTGAACAAGTGTGTACCGCTTTTTGGACAAGCGTTCTTTTCGATGACACAACAGTCGTACTAGTCCCAATTCATAAATCCTCGAATTTATCGATGATCTAGTTAATACTGCTTAAGCGATAGTGTTTGTAATTTGGATTAAATTTGAACGACTGGATCATGGATCCGAGTGAAAATGAAATACGTTTAATATAGTAAGGTGACAAGGGAAAGATAAAGATGGAACTTTAATTGTGAACGTAACACAGTTCCGAAAAATGGCACTTTCAATTTAAATTTCAGTTTACACAACAAACAATCCAGTCGAAATTAATGGATCCTACGGCCTTTGCCTGGGCAAACTTTTGGCAGATCGTTGAACAGGAAACAAGCGTGTTTCCAAAAACACAATTCCAGCGGAGAAGTCATTAACGCGACTCCGCTGGCTGAAGTTGCAAGGCAGAGAATATCCCCGTTGTGTAACACTCTCAGGGACTTTTCAACTCCGTCCATAAATCGTTGTGCCGAAATTCGCCGTGAGATTCGTAACACGGGTTACTCGTAATTTCGAGAGTTCACGATCTTTTGGGCCGAAATCCAGCATCCACGAAGCGAGGTCCAACCGAATCGTACAACGACGAGGAATCGAGCTCCGCCTCTACCCGTGCTGTCGTCTCTCCCCATTTTTCTGCTGTTCGAACGAAAATGGTTCTTGTCGCACAATGTACACGTTTTCGAGGGAGCACCGCAGTTTTTCAAGATTCAGACAATAACGACACGAAGGCTTTAGTGGAGTTCAGAACACCGATTTATTCTTACAACTTTGGGTTTTTTTATATACAGTTTTAGCTAAGAGTGGGAAGTTTTTGGTGGTACAAGGATTGGTGAATCAAGGATTGGCGATTAGAAGCAGGGCTACCAGAGTCTGAAGGTTCGGCAAGCTCATCGGCTGGACTCACAGCGTTATCGGTAATTCAGCACGATGAGCAACCTTATTGATTGGGTTGACAACCCCCTTTGGCTGCCATTGGGAAAATCCGTCATCGTTCGTGGCTTTTCCTACGCCAAGCGGAAGTCTCGCGGCACCCAGCATTATGCATTCCACAACTTTGAAACGGTTCAACGCGTGGCTTTACGCGCTTTAACAAATAATACAGACCGGTGGTTGCATTTCCGCGAGTGCGATTCGACCCGCCCCCATGAAAATTTAATACGACCCGACGTATTAAAGGAACAAGCTTTCCGAGTTTTCGCGGCAACTACGATAACGATCCTACCCTCGGCGCCCATTTTACCATACATCGAGTTTAACCGAAGTACTTTTCGAACTCGGAATTTCCCCGCGTTCGAATACGCCTCTCGATGAACCCCCTGGGCATATTAAAAAAGTTTCTTCCCTTGGAATCCGACGGGAGGCATTTTCAATCGGGATCCCTCCTCCCGATTCGATGTATCCTCTAATTAAAAAATTCCACGTAATATCAAACTTCTTGATCGTCAATCCGCGTCACAGGTATCCCTCGGGCCGACGTTCGTTCGCGAGCCGACATCCCTCTCTCGTGCCTATTCTTTTTTTTTTCACGAACGAGAAGATAACAGCGGCGGTATCAATCCCGCGAATTAATGGCACCCTCGAGAATTTCAATTTCCTCGCAGTTCGCACGTTCCACGGATCCAGGCTTCTTGGTCGAGCGCTCTCGCGCTTTGTGCCTCGCAAAACGACGTCGCGCACATTTTACAATATAATCGTGTGATCGTGGAGAGGATCTCTTGTGAGAAAGCCTCGTTTCCGAGGAGAGAACGAGAGAGAGAGAGGGAGAAGAGGAGCGAGAAAAGGGTGGAGAAAGAGCACGAGGGGAAGGGGTGAAAAAAAAGAGAAGAGAAGAGGAGGTCTGAGTGGACTGCCGTCGGCACTCGCCATGCTATAGTGGCACTCGTTTCCACCCCCGTTCGCGAGACCGACTGCGAGCCGACGGTCTCGTCTCGAGTGTCCCACGGAACTCGCGACACAAACGACGACCTGCCTTCCTCGCTGTATCCCCCGTTCACCCTCCTACACTCTTATCAACGCTGGCCTCGCTGTTACTTTGACCCGACCGGCGGAACTTTCTTTGACGCGATCGCCTAATAAAATGTCTCGGAGAAAGAATAATTCCGCGCCGCTTCTTTGTCTTTTGCCGCCCATGTCTAACGATGGGAACGGGACCTGTGCATGCATGACACGGTACGACTTCTCGTCGAACTTTTACGCGAAAATACGTGACTTATTTTTCTATCTCCTTTCCCAAAGGCGCCTTAAATAACCGTCGGGAATAGAAACTTTATGGTTAGTGAAATTTCTTGCAGCCAGATGAGTCGAGATCGATTCTTCTTTACGAAGCGAACGCGATAAAACACAGACGGTGTTAATTATTCGTTATCCACCCCTCTGTTGAATAAAGTTAAAACGCTCGAATAGTGTAAAAGTTACGATCTATCTAGGAAATACTAGACAAAAGATAATTCGATAAAGAACGCGTTTGCCGATCACGAAGTATACTGTGAGCTCCATTTCCGACGCTCCACTTGCGTCTCGTACGATACCGTATTAGCGCCGCATGTGCCATTGCGACATCCAGCATAGGAAGCATTCTCTGTGCTTGTTTGTATGCGCGCAGAATTTTCAAGGTGCACACAAAGAGACGATCGTTCGTTTCATCGCTACCCGAACACACGTACATGGACAAACGGTACCTATCTACTTATCGTTTCAACGTCCGCCAAGGATGCGCATGAAGCGGGGCTTTCGAGAGCGAAACGCGCAGCCTGTCCCGCGCTACTTTATGCGTCATGTATAATATATGTAAATAACGCTGTATACTAACTAGAACCGTCTTCCGCTTCTCCCTTCCTCGAACAGCCACCCGATCGATGTTCTACATAGCCGCCACAATATCCACGGGAAAGAGTACGTGTCTGCCGGCTGTTTTGGCTTGACTAATGGCCAACGAGAGCGAGAAAAACTAGCTTAAACGCGTATTTCTTTCTTTTGACTTATTACCGTCGCATCATCGAGAATGCTGCCCGCGTTCTTCTGCCTCGCTTCACCTCTCAACCACACACACACACGCACACATACGAAGCACACAGCAAACGAGGAGACTTTTTCACGACGTTCCCAAGGAGCAGCAGCAGCAGTTCGAATCACTCTCGATATTCCCAAGCGGCAACGACAGGAACTTCTCGAAGCCGGCAAGATGCACGACGACCAACAAATTCCCCCGTGATTCGCGTCAACTTTCGCGATTGAAATTGCACGAGTTTCCACGACGGCCATCGTCAGGGAAAACCGCCGCCCTGTCGTTCGAGGCACACAATAATCACGCTGGTAATTCGTCGCGTTATTGTTTAACTTTAGGACGAGCTAAGAGAGAAGGTCGGGGGTTGCGACACGGAAAGGGGGCAAGAAATAGGAGGCTGCACAGGCGGAACGGGCAACTTCGCTCGTATACGTGTCTCGAGCCGCGAGTTACACGCCAACTTCGAGGACACGGTAACAAGGTAATGTACATGCCGTTCGCGTGTTTCAAGATGCGCAGGCCTGCTCCGTATACCGCCGGGGCTAATTGAGTTACAACCCCCTGCGTCCGTTGTTATTATTAATTAATATAGCCATTAATTAGGGGAACGCGGATAGCGGACGATCGAACTATGAACCGGATCGTTCCACCTGAACGGAGGACCATGGCCCGGGACTGGTAAGGGGTACTAAGAAGTATGCAAAGTATTCATAGAAATATTCGCCAAGCTAATATTGTCTAACGCAAAGCTAACCCTTCCAAACCGTGTATTACTCTTTCATGTAACCTAGTAAATAGACTGTGAATTTTTATGCCTGTATAGAAAATTCAGGCATACAAAAGGAACACAGAATACACGCGAGATGCGAAAATATGCAAAATATCCGAAGTGTGGTACGGACGGTGCTATTTACAGTATAAAACAGACCTCCGTTTAAGCTCCATTTCTTTAGCCGTGCTGATAAAAATTCGAACGTGCATAAAAATCCGCGATCTACCTACCGAGGAAGCAGACAAAAACCTTTGCACCTTCCAGCTCACTCCACGCTGCATCCTATAACGCATCCGATATTTCCCTCCGAAGAAGAAGCAATTCAATTTACGACAAGGGGCAGGAAGAAAATTGATGATCAGAAATTATGCTCGGTCAAAAGGGAAGCCTCCGGCGCCGATGCAACACAAGGATAATTCCGATCGGGTGCCGGGGAGCAAGTCGGGCGAGCTGTTGTCCCGCTGCAGGAGTTAACGTCGAACTTCGGGGCCACGTTAACAAGATAATATACAGGCCGTGCACGTCTATGGAGCTGCAAGCCTGTAATTCGTATCACCGGTAAAGCGCAGTGCACCGGGTAACTCGGTTACCAAGCCCAGGGTGTGCACAGGTACACGGGGGGGCGCGTTGTTGCGAGAGCTGTGGCTTCAGCAGCCGAAACTGTGATCCGGTGTCGTTGACACCGGCACGGAACACGAGATCAAACCTGGGCCACGGTACGAATTTTAAGCCGGCCACCGTGCGCGCCAACTTGCTTGTAAATCGACGTCCCTGTAAATTCGATCCCGTGCCCGGATGTTCGACCGTTTTCGAACAGGCCGCGATAAAACGCGAGCACAGGCACGACGACAGGCAAAACCCGCGATTCGCGCCGATATCGACGTCGTGTCAACGCGTTCAAAACGGAAAACATCGCGAACGGCACGATTCTCGAACAAGGGCATTGCACCCTCGAAAAGCTGCTAATTGAACGTTAGAGATTTTAAGGATTGTGTTATGCAGGAATTCAAGTACAGTAGCGGACAAAAGTTTAAGACGAGAGGACAATGTATAGCTTAGTTTCATTTATTTATTTATTTGTTTATACGAGACTAACCTATTAGAGAATTACAAGGAAATTATTACAGTGAGGTATGAAAATATAATAATGGTAAACAGAGGAAAGTAAAAATATACAAATGGAGAAGTGTATAAAGATAAGAAACTTTTACAAAGCAGAACGGTATGCTTTATGCTTTGCAAATTGCTGGTGATTAAGACCGCCGATTTTTATGTGAGATTATAATCCGAATCTTCGTAAGAACAGGTACAAAAATGGAATTTAGGTAGAAATTCGTTTCACTGCCTAAGCTTTATAACTCGTAATCCCTAGGATCGCTCGGTGAAGGGGGATGGAATACGTGGTGTGTTTTGCACCGAGTTACGCTGAAAAGAACGCGACGGCGTTTCCATGATTGGTCGTGTCATCGTTTAACAGCAAACGACGTGTAAAGTAGCCTCCCTAACGCAGTATTTTAAGTCAGAACGGCTACCCTTTGCTTCCCCTCGTTGACCTAATTGACCAGCAACACGGAAGTCCCATTACGATCGTCATTCCAAGATTTATTTATTTATGTAGAAGAGCACAGCTTCGTTTGTACGTAAAACGGCGCAAACGAAGGGGACGAAAAACTCGATCAAAGCACGCTCTGTCAAACTGTGCTTCACGGAAGCCACAGACCGAGCGGGGACGTATCAAAACGCGATCCTGGCTGGTAACGTAACCGCAAACACCGCCACCCGATATCGGGAGAGGATCTACGCGGCAGCAAACTGGAACGGTTAATCACGCTGCTTGAGCTCGAATTTAATATCGCATTATATATACATATACATCGTCGTATATCACAGAGAGGCGTGCTCGCATGCTTGGCGCTTCCAGTTTTCAAGGGACGCACCAAAGCGTACGCGGGAGAGAACATCGGAATAGCGGGACGCGATCGAATGGAATCGCGCGAGAATTTCAACAAGCGAGCCTATTAACGAACGCGGGGGGGAAGATATCGATGTTGCAAATCAGATTTTCGCCGACTCGCACCGTTGAACAGCCGGCTCGTGCGATTCGCCACGGGCATCGTTCGGGTTTTTGAAACCGCGTTACTCGCCGAGCGACACGGCCGAGCGGGCATGAAATTTCGTGGGAAAATCTACAGACAGAATTCCTGGACTAACCGAAGCTGTCTGCGTTGGTAACCGGTAGAACGACGCTGCCACGCGTTTAGAACTTCCATTCGTTGCGACAGTATCTATAAACCGAGGATCTTGCTACTCGCAACGCGGTAGAAGCCGCTCTGTCATTCAAAGTAGCTCGACTCGGTTAGCCTGATAACGTTCAACTACTGCATGCAGCAGCAGACAGAAGTTTGAGCACGACTCGATGATGTTCCAAGTTTACTTCGTTTCATGGATACGAGGGTCCTCTTATTTATGAACGGGGGCAGGCACACGCGTGAATCTAACCAAAATCCAACATCAATATTCTATAGCTCTTGCCGGTTTCGAGAGAATACGCTGACTATTGCCTTTTGTTTAGTCCGTAAGTAGTACAACTTAGGATAACGGCAACATTGTAAACCAAAGGTCACAACGAGGTTTCATTGCTATTTTTTCGACAACACACACATACGCGCATACAAGAGCTCCAAATTTCTTATCCTCACTACTGACAATATTTATCCATCACCCTTCACGCCCAAATAATTAGTACCCAACACCTTTAAAGTGATACAGCTGCTCGAGTTACCGAATCTGTATCGCTTCACGGGTTAACCTATCGTAAAGGGTTGTTTTTTCGAACCAACACTCACTGAACGCGCAAGTTCTAGTTCTACGATCATGTTGACGTAAGGGATTCTAAGGAAGCACATACAAATAAGACCCGCATTCCTTCTGTTTGCTATTTTCTCAGCAAGTAACACAGTAGTTGCAGTGAATTCAACGTTGGTAGCTATTACACGCCATGGGCTTTCGAGTCTGGTTCTAAATTCGATCCGACAAAGATCCGTTGGAATACATGCTTAACCCTTTTGTTATGGATGCTGACTATAGTAAATTGTATTTTTATTTATAATAATAGCAAAATTTGTAAATATGCAAATAACTTCTCGAATAACTAAACACCGACGTGCATTGTGCACGCTGCGCGGCGCGGTGCCCCGTTCAGTAGCGTCGCTGCCGTGACGAAAGGGTTAAACGCAAACCGATTGCAGCATCTAAAATCTGCCGGCCACAGCCGGGTCCGTCGCCTATTAATCGGCGCGCAGACCGCGAGCTTATACCTCCGTTGACCTGCTGCTGTCGATTCGACCGTGAATTCGACTGCGAAAGCACAGGAGACACGGTCGAAGGCGCCTCTGGCCGAGAGAAATTTACGCGTTTGGCCCGTTCGTTTCTCGATAATAACCCGCGGTCGATCGCTGTCCCCGGCGACCCAGATTCGTTTCGAGCTTCTATGCAGTGGTGCGTGTACACGGCGAGTCAAGTGCGATCGATTCCACTTGCATAAAACGCTTTAACCCTTTCGTTACGCGCGGATTCTTTGATGCGCTATCGTAAGATCGTCGGATGACTAATCGCGATATCTAACGGAGCCGTAATTAGTATGGGGTATACATGTTCCTGTGTGTGCATGAGTGTATTTTTTATTCCTACGAACGGCCATTCCAGTGTGAGGAACCATAGAAAATAGATTTCATTGCTAATTCTCGCCAATTCACTAAAAACCTAATCCAAAGCACAAAGTGTGCGCTTGCGGAAAAACTGCAATTACCTGTCGTACGTTCGATATCGCGGCATCTTACGCGAAGCGACTGTAATTGGCTGTTGAAAGGAAAGAGTTAAACAAAATTATCGTATAATGCAATAATACTTCGTTCATGAAACTTCACGGGTGACTATAGTCACTGTTCGTACGTAGCGAGCAGCGTCAATCGTTGGGTGACTACAGCCACCGCTCGTAGCGAAAGGGTTAACTTAAGCCTCCGAGGGAGGAATGTGCGAGCAGGCTTGAACAGAGCGCATCGCGACGCCTAAGACGCCCTTAGCGCTTGTATACTTTCACGGATTCTTTGTGACACCTGGCGAAGAAGGGTTCCGGTTTACCGTACTCGAGAGAGATGGAGTTCAGCGTGTCTCTTTGCGAATTTCCGACGAAGACGTAGTGGAACGCGAGAGCTTCCCGTTGAACGAGTCTATTTTAACGCGGACGCGCTTAATTCTGACAAGGCGCCAACGTGTTCGCGAAAGAAGCTTCTACTTTCAATCTGACACGGATACTCAGCGAAATATAGGGTATCTGTTACGAATCGAATCATTTTTAAATGTGCCACCGAGGAATTAAGATCAAGACGGAATGGGTAATTTTAAGTTACTTATAGAGACCTGAAAAACCAAGGAAGCATGATAAAATGTTCCACGTATAAATACAGAAACATCCTGTCACATATCACAGAAAAGCATTGTATCTACCCTGTAGATGTTTATTAATTTTATTGTCAATATGTAGAATAATGTTATTATGCAAAACACGTTTGCATAAATCTTTTCTTCTTTCATAAGCACCTGCACGCCTTCCTACTGTATATACCTAAACGGTACTCGGTTTTTTTCGACTAGTTGTGTAAACGATACTACGGAAACAAAAAAATCGTTCCGTGCCAAACTTTCTTCGCGCTGAACATTGCGCGAAATTAAACCGATTCCCGCGGAAGCGAGCAATGGAGCGGTTTGTTGTATTACCGTGCGAACTACCCCATTCTGCTACGTCATGTATATACCGAGGTAAAACTGAGTGAGAGAAAAAGAGAGAGAGAGCGTACGAGGGAGGGAGAGAGAAGGAGGGGTGGCGCAAGTGGGTTGCAGGGCTTAGAGGTTTCCCGGAGGTTGCTACTCGTGGGTGCTCGAGAGGGCCGTGGGTGGCAAAACTGCGCCGTACCTTCGTACAAGAATTTCGCGAGAAGGGTACGTGCTCTTCTAGGCGCACAAAAGTAGCGTCGGAGCAATTTCACAGCCGTCGCATCGCAGGCACGAGGAAATGCATTCTTTCGTCTAGGTTCTCGAGGACCGCGTTGCATCGACCACGCTTCTTTGCGAGTTTCAAATCGACATCGTCGGTACCCGAAACGCGTCGACACTTTGAGGTCGTAAAAAGTGTGACTGGTTTCTACGCATTCGATGCGAAGCTCACTGCAATGGATTCTACTTTCTTTTGTTATTAGTCTTGAACCAGTACTGTTCATAGTTCATCGAATTTATTTTCCGCTTTTCCAAAGCACAGTTTTTAATAAATTCAACACTAGCTCAGGACGAACAATCACAAAAATAAGTAGAATCAATGGCAGGACTTTGTCGAGGAAAAAATAGGAGATCTCCCCGTTCGGTTGACCAAGCGTTAAGATAAATTCGGAAATTGTTAATCAACGAGCGGGACCGTCAAAACGCCATACGCGATAAATTCAAATTCTCTTCTCTGTTTCACCGATTTTAGCCCCGCAATTTGCACAATTGGCGGACGCTCTTCCGATCATCGCGATCAAAGAGTTCATTGCGAACGTTTCCATCGATCGATGGTGCTTTTCAATCTCAATGGAAACCGATACTCCAACGCGCACATACCGAATTCACCGACCGAATAGCGACATCGAATTTCGAGAGATTTAAACTCCGAATCCCAGCTCGTCACGCTTTCTCCCCGGATGCATTAATCATCGCAGGTACGATCATAAAGCTTACGGAACGCGATCGCGTGCGCCCGTTTCCGGTGCGACCGCGGACAAACCAAAAAGGTCCCTGCCGGTTGGCACGCGAGAACGCGATACCAGAAACTGGAAATCGATATAAGTAAATGGATAAACAGAAGTTAATTCGATTAGGCGAAGCGTGGATACGGGGATCAAACGTGTTTTAGATCCCCGATAACAGGCTTAGGGAAGGCATACGTGTTATCAACCGCAACAATGTATCTTAACATAATCAAATCGGGAGATCTCCCATTTTTTTCGCAACAAGGGTGCTGCGATCGATTCTATTTATTTTTGTTATTAGTTAGGATTTCCATAATGCATACAAATAATTATCAATCCCTAACAATACGAAACGACGGTTTTGTGCGCCGCGGAAACCGATTATACGACAAACGCGCGGAAAAAGCGTTCCGCCATTCGATACGCGGCGGACCGGCGTTCGTCGAATCGGATACGGGTATCTCGTGGCCGGGAGATCGATTTCAAATAAAGCGGAAAAGGCAGAGAGAGTCGCTATTATATTTGACTTTCGGCTTCCCTCCCACGTTACCTGGATATCCTCGATTTCACCGAGCCTCGTCGCAGTTCGCTGATTCAAAGGGTTTCCAGCCGGAGCAAGGCATGGAGAGCTCGGATACGCTACCGATCAGAAATATCTGGCCATCTCGATCGTTACGCGGCGACGTTACGCGAACGCCGCTAAATTCGGTATACACAGAATATTACCAACGCGTTAGGTAATGCATACGTAGTAGATCCAGATATCGTCGAATAAATTCTACCTGGCGTAAGTCCGATAAACGATTTCTTCGTCGATCTGGCGATACAAAACGACGCATGGAAAGAGACCGTTTCGCTAAGCCTGCGGATAAAAACGAGGAAAAACTGGTCCCATGGGAGCGCCTCGTATATCGTGACAATACCATGGAAAAAGGGAAGGGAATTTTCAGATCCACCGCGCGGAACCGCGCAGCTGTCTATGTTATCGTGGCGGGTGGATTTCGCGTACGAACGGAGGCAGCTAAGAATAAAAAGCGGAAGGACAAAACGCGTGTGTCGCGTGGAACACCTGCTCCTCTTCTCGTCCTAAGGGATACGAGTCCCGGATCAGAGGTATATACACGACGGCTGTCTCCCAACAGGGTTTCCGCGTTACCCTGTCAGAATCCTTGGCCCACCTTAGCTACTCGTCTACCTACCTACCTCGACCCTCCTCCCGTCCCCTACCCTTGCTCTTTCGAGTTCGTTACAACGGTCGATGTAGCTGGCACACCGGAGACCCCGTAAAATCATTCGACTTCGTTGCCAAGACGACCTACCACCATGTGTACCGCGAAATCTTAAGAGGAACCGACCCTGACCGCCAACGCACCCGCGCAACGGTCGATCGAGCTACCCCTCTTTATTTTCTTTTCTTCTATTTTATTTTAAGCACCTGTATCGGTATACCAACCGTTCAGGGACATCTTCACCAACGAAAAACGCGAACCCTTGGTTTTCATAAATTTAGGGGAGGCTTCGAACATTCGATCAATTTGTCGTTCAGTTTACGAAAACACCGTCTTATAGGATCAGACACTTCATTTTTATGCTTCGAGATGTTCGCGACGGAAATTTCGATACGTCTTAAAGTGCAGTTGAATCGAAGCGGAAAATCTGAATCGGTGATTCGAAGATCTTAGGGTGAAGCATCAGCCCAAGATGTTGCGTCTCCACGAAGAGGGTGGGAAATCGTTTCACCCCGAATCCCCTAATTACTTCGGGCACTCGGCAAGTTTGATGCGGCTATTACGAGGCGGTGACATTGCACGGAACAACGAGGAGTCCGTCGTAAAGTTCAGTTTTGGAAGGGAAAGTTCATGAGAGGTGGACGGGTCAGGATGGGTAACAAAGATAACGTATCACCCCCCCCCCCTCTCCTCACCCCAAACAGGACATTCTTAATTCATCCGCACGACTACGATAGCGAAATAACAGCGTCGTGCACCTGCACCGAGGAGTAGATCTTTGTTAAACTTTAAGTAAGGGAAGACTCGTGCGAATTTTATTTGACACCTGATGAATGTGCTCGTGCCACGAAAAGGTAATGAGAATTCCGAGATCGTGCCTGAGTCAAGTATGAAGTATTGCCTGTACGGATAATGAAACAGAAAAGAGGGAGGAGAGCTTCTGATGTGGAAGGTAGACCAACGGAGGAACCCCTTCTCGTTACGGCCACCGCAGGAATGGACGTTTTCCACAAAACCGGATAGCTTTGGGGAATTTTCGGAGCTTCTTCACGAAACGCAAAACTTCGTGCAGAACAACGGAACAAGAATACCACGTGCAGTTGGCAAAAAGAAATAGATCCTTAGTGAATTGCTTACGCTTTCGGCTGTGATAACACCTTTATCGCGGAAAACACACGACACGGAAGATATTTAGATGGCTTGGGATAATTGTAAATACACGTTGGAGAATTTGTAACCTATTTCGCGAAATGTTCTTACAAGCGTCGCGTTTCTAGAGACAAAGCGAGGTAATTTGTATTACGAAGCCGCGGGATTTCGAAGCGAGTAACGACGAAACGGATACGATGAAGATAAATACGTTGGCTGTGCCCGTACAAAGGTACAAAGGCGCAAGTAACAGTGAATAAACGTGAATAAAATGCATCAAATAATAGTTCCGTTGAACAATGAATAATGCATGATACAATCTTGAGTCGATGGAAGGACTGGAACTCGAATAGAACGCGGTGCAACGGTAATTGATTCGTTACGAGTCCGTAAACGTTCGATGAATGAAAACTAATATCCGCGGAAACAAGACGAGGCAGCAGCTTATCTTTGTAGCGTGATTGATGTAACGAGAAAGGCAGGGAGTGGGTCGGAGTGGGGCCATTGAAAAGAATCTAGATATTTCCTCTATGACGTATACAACCGGCGCTTAGAGCACCAGCGTGCAAAATTAACGAGCTGTGTTTATCAGCCGTTTCGAGTTCGTTTTCGAGTATTGAAAATGAACCTGAACGCCACTTTAACGTTCAAGTGGAATACGCGTTTCCGCCCGACGAGCTCAGCAGTCGCTTATCCCGTAATGTATGCGCAGGCGAAAATGTGCATTCGAGATCACTCGACGGCTTCGCGGGGCTTCAATCGGCCTGATTCCTAAAAAGGTGAGATCCCATTCACCCAGCGCGAGCGCGATCGTGAGCGCGACTCGCGAAAACTGAATTATCCCCATCCGCGACACGGCCTGGCGCGTTCTTTCGAAAAACGACCAAATAAACCGTGGGGACACCGGAATATTTCTTGTTTGCGCCTATTGAAAAACACCCCGGCAAACGTTCCGTACACTGGATACATCCCGCGTATTTTTTCCTCCTCCAGCTCTCGCGGAACGTTTCTCCGTTCAAAAGCCAGACGAGTTCTCCGCTCCGGCCAGCCAACCCCTTTTTCCGCGAAATTCTCCAAATCGGACGCGGCGCTATCAAAGGCGAAGCTTTTAGCCGGGTTCGGTGCAAACACAGAGAAGAAGCGTTCGCGTCGCTTCCATTTACGGGGTCCGGAGAGAAAGCGTCTCCTCGAAGCTGTGCGCGCTGGAGGATTCGATCGTTTTCGAAATCGAGCGCGTCCACCGGCGAGATAGAATTCCGATCGATCGGCACGAAGCAATTACAGCAGCGACGCTGGCTCGAAGGTATGGGTCCGTGTACCGAGCGTACCCGAGGAACGCTTTTACGATCCTCTCCCCGGCCCGACTGTCGCGATCGTAAATGAGATTCGACGAGCGTAGTCGCCGATAGTTACCCCCGTTTCCGTCGATCCTTACGCACGGATGCACCGACGACCGGAGCCCTGCGACGAGGGAAACAGAGAAGGGTGTAGGGCGACTGCGAGTGGAAAGGAGACGACGAGACTGGAAAGGACGGACACAGGGGAACGGTGGCCGATTACAAGTAAAACCGGCTGCGAGAAAGAGTCGAACCGGCAGGAAGACGAGGAGGAGCTGAACGAGGGAGAGGGACGGGCTGAGAACGGAAAGAGCGGAAAGGCGAGGAAGAGTCGTAGAAAGACAGGATTCGCCTGTGAACGCGTTGATGTAGAAGGTTCCAACGCGAGCAGAGAGATCGATAGATCGAGGATTCTAGCCGAAACGGGACAAGGAGAGGGGAACGCGAAGGACAAAGAAGACTTTTTCGATCCCCTTGCCAGCCTGGCTAAGAATTCCAACCATCTGGCGTTATAACATCGTGGTTCCCCACACGGTGGTGTTGCATCGTCGACGCTCGGACGTTCACTCGGTGGCGCCTGCCCCACGAGGTCTCCGATAGAAGTAAAAGCAAACAACTTCTGGCTGTACGCGCGTAATCGGGGCGGAAAGGAGAACGGGAATAACAAAAGAGGCATCGCGTTTCAAGATATACCGGTTTCTCTAACAATATTTTCTTACGACATGCCCCGCGTGCTCGATTCCTCGAACCCGCTCGCGTCAGAGCCTTGAAACGCTCCAAAAACGGACTATCCACGCAACGGTGTTCGCTGGATGGTTAAGAGAACGAAAGTGGCATCGATTCTATCCCTCCCTCTCTTTCTCTCTCTCTTTCTCTCTCTCACTCGGACCTCTTGAATGAATCGAGTCTCAACCATGGCACAGATACGACGCACTTACTCAGCGTGCCGCACGTGCCTGTTGTGCATACGTAATACGTATTGACACGTCGCGTCGAGTGACAGCACGCGGACCAAGTCACGCTGCGAGCCGTTCTCGTCGAATCGATACATACTACTACACACCGTGAACGTTATACAGCCACGGGGAAACCCCGTTACCGATTTCGACGAGTGCACGAAACAACGTAGCAAGGGGTTTCGTCGAATCGTAATGCGCGTTACACGCGATGGTAAACAAAGAAAGGAAAGAAGAAAATAAGAAACGGATAGCAAACTCACCGGCAATGGCGACGAACAGGAAGAATATCCACGTATCCATGAGTATGCCGGCGAGACGTAGCTGGAAGTAGTTGGCTGCGCTAGCGAGCTTGTCCATCACGCTCCGGGATGCATAATTGAACCTCGATGATCGGATGCCACGCAGATTTCCTTGCCTCGACTCACCGTAGATCCCTCGAATCCTCGCACGGAACAGCACCCACTACCGTCCCGCGTGTAACCGACGATTTCCACGCGCGCACAACTACTGCTACGCGACGAAAGAAGCTTGGTGAGACAGCCGCGGAGGACACCCGTGAGAAGACGGTGTTCGCCGTCTCACCAGCGCGGAACGTGTCCTGACACTGTCCTTCGGCTTCCTACGAGTCTCCCACGGAGCAGGCTCGCATCGTTTCGAGCGGTTTCACCCGAGGAGGTGGCGGCAGACCGCCGCTGATTCGGACCGTGGAACGCTCTCTGCGCCAACCGGTGGCCAGAAACGATCGCGCCGCGTATCTTTCCGTGAACGACGACGAGGATCGTTTTCGTGGTTCGAACGGGTCGTGCGCGCGGGCCGATGCCTCGCACGCGTGTGCTACGCTTCTGTGCGCGTGCCTGTACGTATCATCCGTTCCGGTATATACGCGTGTACGTGTATTCGCGAGAGAACAGCCGCGGCGAGAATAGATATCGGCCCGGCACGCTCCGGCCGGCTGGCGTCTCTCTTACGCTTCCGGACTCGATAACGCTCGACACGATTTACCAGTTGGTGGCGTTTTGCGAGGACAGCACGGCAGGAAGACACGAATAATAATAATACGATCGGTTGCAGAGCTGTGCGGAGTCGCCGCTTCCGAGTGACGGCGTGCACGAGTTAGTACAGGGCGACCGTCGTCGTGTGCTCTCACCACCGCGTTGCCCGGAGTATTGACCGACTCGGCTCGGCTCGGCTCGGCTCGACACACGGTGCGCCGCGCTGCGGCTCGGACCGGACCAGAGGAGAAGAGATGCGGAGGGGGCGCCTGCCCTCTGACGACTACCACCACACCGCGACTGATCCTACTCCGTGGCTGCGCGCGCACGGTACGCTCGTACGGTTCCGTCGAACGACCTATACCTACGCGCCATGCCAATTCAACCATTCGATGCGGGCCTTGGACTTCTTTTTTCGCTTCTTTTTGCTTTTTCGTTCTTTTCCTTTTTTTTATTTCTTTCTTTACCCTCTGTGTCTCGAGACCTGTCGTATTTCTTGGGGCACCGCGGCGCGTTCCAGCGTGGGTAAACAAACGACTCGAGTTCCTTGTTCCGCGCAGTGAAGACTCCTCCTCCTTGCTCCGGATTTTTCGTTGTTTTATTTTGTTCGGCGGCTCAAGGAATCGAGTGACTCCAGGCTTCTCGATAAACTACTAACGACGAGCAAGCTTGGGAAAAATATGCATAATAGATGTTTGATGCATAGATGCAGCTTCGATTTCGCGAATGCGAATGCAATACAAACTTTTTGCTTCTACGTTCTGCGTCTTAATTTATTCTTAATAGTACAGCCCATTTGTGGGCTTTTTATATTAACCAAACGGTGGCCGCGAAATTACAGGTACAGAAGATACCATTGCGTGTTATCGAGTACAGGGAAAGCGGCATCGGAGAGTGCTTCGATTCGCGACCTGGGATAAACGCACGATTCACGATCGCGGAAGCTCAGTTTTCTCGTTTTAATTCGATAAGCGCCGTCGTAAAAACTCGCGACCGTCTTATCGGGTACGGATAAGAGCCGTGTAATGGAGCAAATGACTTGCGGTATGATGGATGATTGTATAAACAAAGGCAAAGCAAACGGCGCTCCGCGAGGGAACCTGTTTACCGACAATGAAAAGATCCCCCGATATCACGATAACGCATTATCGCCGGTCGAACAAGTACTGTGTCTCAGACGGAAGAAGAAAAAAAAAAGAAAAATCCACCGGCGGTGTGACGCAATAATGTCGCGACGATGCTTCCGTTAAAAGCGTTAGCTTTTCGTTTTCCTGTAACGAGAACGCGTTGTTGCTTTTAACCCTGCTGTTGTTTTCTTAAAAGCGGACGATGATTATGGAAGAACTGAAAAGGCTACGGTGTATCCCTAGAAACGAACATTTTTTGAAAGACGGAAGAAACTTCTTAAAAAATTTACTGTTGCGTTCTTAAAAGCAGACGATGATTTTTGAAGAACTGAAGAGACTACGGTGTATCTCTAGAATTTCTTAAAAAATTGACAAACGTAATTTTTGTCCGTCTATTCATAAGTATCCGTAAATTGCATTCAACAGTTTGATATTTTTGTTACTATATAGGGAGCTTAGTGAGCTTGCGAGGCTTGGTCGCAGCCTCTATAAGCCGACCTTTCTCAACGCAATCATAAAACTAGGGCACGCATATTTTCATTATTGTTCGAAACAACGAAAAATCGACAAATCAGATCGCATCGCATCTCATGACGAAAACAATTGAGTGAAGTACTCTTACAGTAGTAGAACACGTCCTAATCTAAAACTAGCTGAGCACGAAGATGACCTAGGTCTTTGATTACGTGAACCACGATTGCATATTTAAGCAAAGAATAAGCGAAATCATCGGCGAAAAATCAGGACTTCCGGTTACTCTCCAAGTCTCTCATGTCGATGTAGATTTTACGGTACGTTTTCGTTTCTACCAAAGTTTTCACGAAGGAACGCCGAAAAATACTTAGCGTGCCTAAACGAATGGTCCTCGAACAGTTGACACAGGGAAATCTGACGATACATACTGTAAACGTCTGCCGGTAGTTTTATTCGACGATCGATACTCGATAGCAGCGCCTCGTCTACCGTGCTGAGAGAGATTCGATCTCGAGAACGGCTCGACGCCTTCCGGACTTAAGAAAGAGATCTATAGGTCGGATAAGGGATCCAGCAGGTTGCTCCACGTGGAACGAAGAATTCGTCGGGGGAGTACAACCCCCACGGACCCTAACTTACGATTCTCAGTAAAGAGATGGAACAAATCTGCATTCAAATCTCGTTCCTTTAATTCGTAGTTCAATTTAATTTATGCAGATCAAATAATTTTTATGGTCACCGCACATTATATTAATTAATTTGTAAGCTAATGGGTTCTTCCCGTATAAATAAATAAATAAATACATAAACTCTGCATTTCTAAATATTTAACGGTCGTGATATTCCAATGGGTTCCTCCTCTTTGTAAACAAACAAACAAATATTTCCAGTCGCTACGTCCAGTTTCAACTTTAAATTCGAACGCTATTTTCGCAACAGCATGATTTATCGTTAGACCAGAAAACCTCGGAGGTAAAAGCTGCACGATACCAAATCTTGAAAGCCTCAGCACTCCGATTACGAACTTCCTTCGACGTTTTCCGGGATAGTATTTCTCCCGACCGGAGAAAGGAGTTGCACAAAGGAACGATCGCTCCGATTTTATCCCGGTGAAACTATCGAACCGTGAGTTCCTACCCCCGCGACAATGGCGTCCGGCTCGCAGTTGCTCGCACGCGACTCGGCCTAACAACCAGCGTCGAACCGCGCAGCGGGGTGCTTTTGTTTAACCGAGGCGTTTATTAATCAATTGCATAGCCCTCCCCGGTCGAAAGCGTTGCTCGTTTGACGGTCAAATGCTTTTTTTCTGCCTCCCAATGGAGAGCCACTCGGGACGCATCCTTTGATCTGTCCCGGAGGGGAATGTCTTGTAACGAGAGCGGCTCGCAGATTCGAAGAGACGCAATATCTACGTGCGATGTAATTTGCTGTACACGGCCAATGAAACGGGAGAACGGTACTCTACCGCTTCCAATTACACCATGGCCGACGTTATTGCTGCCTGCATGTACTTGACAAATCGAACGAGCTTCACCGGGAGAGATCTCGAAGGCCCTGTCCATGTTACACAGTTGCGTCGATACCGTCCTTAACGCTTAACCAACCGAATGGAGGAATCTCGTATCCTTTTCTCTACTATTCATTCTATTTACTTTTGTTATTAGTTAGTCTTGAACTGGAGTTGAATTTATTAAAAATTGTACTTTGGAAGAGCAGAAAATGCATCTGATGAACTGTGAACGTCACTAGTTCAAGACTAACTAATAAGAAAAGTAAATAGAATCAACGGCAAAGGAAAGAATGGGAGACCTCCCCGTGCGGTTGGTTTTAAGTGTTAACATTTATGCAGCGACTCGCGGGGACGATCGATCGGCTGGGTGCACGCCGTGAAACGAATCGACCTATTGACACGGTAGGCCCATTAATGTAAATCGAACCATTATAACATTCAGAAGCATCCGAATCGTTGCAGCTGCATATAGCCAGTTTATTGTTCGACGCCTATTGTACTCGAGCGATATATTCTGAAGCTTCGAAAGTGTTTTTTCGTAATATCACCTGTTGTACGTTTCCCGGTTCGCGTAAAGCCCTGGGAAATTTATTTGTAGAAATTAGCGGTTAGCCAGGTAACCGGATGGCGCGCGCAATTTGTTAAGCCGGGTCTTCGCATTGTAACGGAATATTGTTCAAATTCTATGGGAAATATCTTGCGCGCTGCTACAGTTAGACAAGATAATTGGAATGTCTGTTTTATATGATCGGTCATACACGATTTTATATGATCTGTTTTATCTGTTCGGTTGGCTAAGAAGTGCTAATAAAAGTAGGAGAACACGAGCGAGCGAAAATAACGATATCGATCGCGAGCGTTCGAGAGCAAATCGTTATTCTCCTCGAATTCTGCGGTCGCGTAAACGCGAGTGCACTGTCTCTTTGTACAGACGGTCGGAATATTATCGCCATTAAAACGCAGGGGTTGACGGTGTAGTCCCGCGCATAGGGCGGTGCGGATTGAAACGGGGTAATCAGCGATAATTAAAGCAATCCAACAGCGGCGAGTGTTTTTGAGAGCATTTAACAGAAGAGAAGACGACGTCGTTTGGAAAGCAAAACCTGGAATCTCTGGTACGCCGGGCGGGAACAATTCCAGGCATTAACTCCTCTTAAACCGTGCAAAACGTGGCGAGTTTCGGACAATTCCACGGGGCCAATTGCTAGCGGAATCGTCGCGGATGTAATTAAACTTTTTCCACTCAGCGCTTCGGGCTCGTGGTCAATAATTCCAAGGTGAATCGCTTTCCGATTCATTCGGTTGTAATGGTCGCTCCGTTTGATTTCGGGTCATGCAGCTAACCATAATTATTTGCTCTCTCATTGTTTCTTTTCTATTTTTATTCATCGTCACAATTACCGTTATGCCTTGTTCTTTTTTCAAGCGAGTTGAACACGTAATTCTTAGTCAGTAGGTTTTTAGTGGTAAAATCTTCAGCTTTTACCATTAGGATTAGTATTATAAAATTAGGTATGATTAAGTATAATTTTCTTTAACGTATGTGTTATCCTTTTCCTCCAATGGGATATCTCTTTAAAATAAACAAATAAAACAAAACGAAAAGTGTTTCTTTTTTTTGTAAACACGTATCCATAATTTATTATCAATGGTGTACTCCATACAGTGACCTGCACAAATAGTAACACACTCGCATTACACACACGTACGCACACGTCCAACAAAAAGAAAATATATACATACGCCCATATCGCGTGTACGTATACGCATACAAAGAAAACTCGTTTCCACCGATGTACACGTATATCACACGCACGCGTATGCAGCATACATACGTATTTGTTTTTTCACACAATACGCAACGTGTTTTGTGCCGGTATATCTCTCGTTACATAACTATCGTCGGGGAGGAATTTTCGTTCTTCGGTTTTTCGTTTTCAAAATATATGTATATATATATAATGTATATGTATACTTTTTCTTTTCGTCGCTAACTATAGGACAAGAACGGTGAAAACGATCGTACTCCATCTTAAACTTATTACACTCTTATTATGCGTAGTTCATTGTTTCCTGTGCGTCATTTATATATGATTTTTCTTCTCCTTTCCGTTCGAGAATTATTCATGAGTAAAGTGTATACAGCTACGCTAATGTGCGGTATTCGTTTATACTTGTAGATGTGTATGTGTATGTGTGTGTGTGTATATGGTAAATAGTAAATACTGGGAGGAAACGAGGGCGAAGTCGGGAAGTTCCAAATTTTCCATTTCGTTTCATTCGGCTGAATAGCGATAATTCGATTAACGATATCGTTGGTTGTTCCGCTCGATAAATGAACTTTCACAGTGTACACCGTGTATATGTATGTCTATTTCGAAAATGCAAATTCAAACTTTCCGGTTCTCACGGTTGCCAGACGAAAGAAAGACGTTACTTCCGATTGACTTCGATGGCTCGCGGTGCTGCCACAGCATTCACATGTCATTTCCGTGTCTTCACGACCTCGATATCACAATGATTCGACGTATTGACTATTTTACAAATAATCGTCCTCTTGCCTTACCTTCTGAAATTCTCTACAAGACAAATTCTCGACGCGACAAAATTTCGCTCGTTCGTTTCTAATTGCGCCTCGCGTGTGCGACCAGCAGGATGAGCTTTTGTGTTACCCTTCGCTCTTTCGAGCAATCACCTCTCTCTCTCTCTCTCTCTTTCTCTCTCTCTTAATGGACGGCGATAAAAAACGTAGCGTTTTTGTTACAGATTATTACAACATGCGAGGAACGCTAAATCCTGAGTGTCTAAGAACTTCTCGCGGTATGCACGCGTTAACGCAGCTCTCCCCGTCGTTTCCCTCTCGATAATCGCCGCGCCTAAGTCCTCTCGTCTATTACTACAACGTCTGGCTCTTAGAGCGCGGAAATTGTTGTGTTTTTCCCCTGACAATCCTACCCGTTCGTGAAAACGAGCCTTCTCCTGGACGAAACAATGGCGTTCGCGGTGCGCGCTGAAAACATGCTGGGGGGGCAGGCATCGTTCGATTAATTTTAATTGGATCTATGCGCGAGACACGGTCCTTTCGTGGACACCGCATAATCGTGACATAGAAATTTTCAATCGATCGGCTTAAATGGATGGTCCACGTTTATTCCCGATGCGACGCGTGCCCTGCTCGTCGAACGAACGGGCTTTAACGCGTTGAATGCCACGCCAGTTTTACAGGGTTTGCCCGTGGCGATGAATTTTTTATTATACGACACATATACTGTTGAAATATTACATACAACACATAAGTTACAGTGTGCAATTTTTAAATGTTTTATACCGCACTAATTTCTTCACACTGTTGCATTAACGATGGTAATAATGACAAATTGATAAGTATTGACATTTGTCCAAATTTATGTGTTTCTACCAATCTGGGCTCGTGGCATTCAACGTGTTAACTGTTTGAGGCGCACAATTTTAAAGAAAATAAAAACCCAAGTTACACAGAATTCTTTTTTTAATATAAAAAGAAAAAATGTGAAAAGAACATACGTTTCGATTTTAAAATCTTGTGTTCGATCGAGTAACTTCAACTTTTTGAGGTGGGTTAAAATATATCCCACTATTCTGTTGCATAGAAAGCTAAGCAAAAGGTGGGACCAGTTTTAACCCATCAAACCTCGAAGAGTTAAACGAAGCAGCGATCTGTTTCACCTTGCGAGGAAAAATGTGAACGCGCGTATACGCGAAACCCGTATTCGTATGAATCGCATTGCGCGGACAGAAATGAGATCGGTCGCCCGAACGATCGATAGATCTAGCGAACACGCGACGTTATGCGTTACCAATGCGCTCGCGAATTTCACGCAGAACAACTGCGATCCACGGGTGCATTTACTTGAAAACCGTCAACCGAATCGTAAGTTTGCGGGTGTCGTATATAAATGTTTCGGTAAAATTTGTACAATTGTTCGCTCGTGCCTGTGCAAATGTTAAACTACGCGTTGAGCTTCGTCTTCTCCGGATCCGAGAGAATAGATTTTAGCTAGAGTAACGTTCTTATAATCTTAATCGAACCTCTCGGTTGGCGAATGAAAAGCGATCGATGAAGAAAAATACATGTTACGTGTGTGTCGTTTCCGGTTCCTCCGCGGCTTGTGCAACGCTTCGTTGCGCTTCGAAGAAGGACGCCCTGTTTATGTTAATTTACGACGAAGAATGTTATCGAACCTGATCTGTACAACGTTCAACCGGTCATTAAAATACAATAATAATCGTTTCTTGTTGTCCCGTCGAAGAACTTCGAAGCGGATCTCTCTGTACACGGCGACCAGCCGCATTCCATCCGTTAACCTTCACCGTTTATAATACAAATTATTCTTATCTCAAGGCAAATATGTTTCACTGTTAGAATTGATCGTGTGGCGCCAACATATTCTTCTGCACACCTTATTACCGTTCAATTTTCTCGTCGTTCCTACGTGTAGGAAAAGCACTTCGTGCGCGCACACTAAAACGCGACGCCCTAATCGAGTTTCGACAACTAACGCAAAAACGAAACCGTTCCATGGTTCGTGTTTCGATCGTTGAAATTGAATAATCGAAACGCAACTTTCTATCGAGGATAATTAGACTTTGAAGAAACGACCAAAGCAATTAATAAACAGTCTCTTGCCGTCTGATTATTACTATAACTCCGTGTGCGCCACGAATAACGCGTACTTATTACCATTAACATATAGCGAAGAATTAAATATACTCATTGTGCTATGTCAAATGCGAATACATTTCGCGAATATTGTGCTAGTCTGTTAGGGAAACAGAAAAAAGGGGGGAAAGTTGAAAGCGCAAACGAACGCTTAGCGCGACCATACATAATTACATACGACGAAAAAGCTAATTAACCCATTTGCATCATGATTACTACTTAAGATGCATGCGCAATGTTGGATATGAAGTAGACGTATGATGATCGGGGCAGGTAAATTTTCGAATTAACACCCCCGAACGGTGGTGGGCGCAAGGACGGCAAAACTATAATAAAGTAAGCTAATCACTCGGAGGAATTCGTACAGAACGGGCCATATTCGTTTATTTTCCCTTCTCCCTTTTTTGCTTGCCCATCTATGACCCTTCGTGCTCGAGAGGTGACTGCTAAGCATGCTGCTTAACTAAACTAAATGAAGTTTAATATAGGCGAATGTTAGTAAAAGTTCTGAACTTTTTAATTTTTGAAATTAGTATCATTAGTCGACTAATTTGCATCTCTCGAGTTCAAAAGGTTAACTCTCTCGAGGACATTGTCACATTCCACTATTTCTATTTAAATTTAACGCACAATGTTACATCGCGAACGTCATATTTTACGTGATGATCTGTGATCTGTGGCAGATGAAGAATATTCAGCGACTGGTAATGAAAGAAAGTCACGGCTCGCGGATTATTCCGCGCTTCGATGCAAATGGGTTAAACGAGAACGTTTCGCTCGCGTCGTAATCTGATCGACGATCCTTACATAATTTACATTATTCCGTACTTGTAGAAGGTATAAGATGAACGTCGTGCGCGACAGACATGTTAACATTTTCGAGTCTGTTGTAAGCGCGAGAAATAATTCGCTGGACAATTTGGTAATTGCATTTCACACATATAACATTAATGTTCATTTACACACGCAATTTTAGGACGCTTCTTAAATATACACGTACCCTCCTGCTTCACGTTTAAACACTAAGGTAGGCCATGGCATTGTTTCCTTAATTATCGTTATGTAAAAAGGTCTGACAATAATCGAAGTTCAACGCGCTGCGCCCGTTTAGAGAGTACAAAAATTATTCGAAGTCTAGAGTAATCGATGGGGGAAAAACGAAACGAATAAAGTTTTATCGCTAAACGTTAATACATCTTTTTTTTTCCCCGTGTTACAAACGCAACGCACTATGCTCATTGCACGATGTTCAAACGAAACTACCTAATAATGCACTAATCTCTCGACTTTCACCGGCTAAACGTAATTTTACATCGCGCTGAGTATTTCTTTGAAAATTCGAACACCATAGATGTTTCACATCGGACCTCTGTGTATACGTAAAGCCAAATAACCTAACAGCAGATGCAACACTGCTCTACGTTTGAATACTTCATTCTTTATTCAGAATGTCAATGTTACCCGTTAGGCTCCAATATACCTAACGCATAATTACGGACGAAAGAGAAACTCGATGTTAACTTAAAGAATCGCTTCTTTCTAACGATATTTGCGACGATCTATAATAATAAGAAACGACCAAAGAGAAGCCTCAATATTTTGGATTCTTTTGTTTTTCTTTTTTTTTTCAGCAAAGAACAACAACGGACAGTCGATAAGTGTATCATATACCTACGTGTGAGAAAGAAAATATGAGAGAAGAAACGTTTAACTTAAATAAAATAAATAAAAACGCTTGAAGCTATATCGTTTTACCGCTATTTAAAAAAGGAGCTGAGTCAATTGTACGAAACCATTATAGTCATTTCATGACGAGATCTTATTACATGAAGAAGTAAAAAGATTTCTATAGAATTATGCATTGTGCAATAAAAAACGCTCAATTCCATAGTGTTTTCGTCGATGGTACAAAAATTGATGTGTACACGCGCAATGAGACGTGGTCTCATATTATCGTGATCGATGAACAGTTGATATCTCCGACCAATCTTTTTCGTTCCCCTAAGTCTTTAAGCGATACCGGATTGATTCTTTTTCCTTCTTTTCTTTTCTTTTTTTTTTTTTTTTTTTTTTTTTTTTTTTTTTTAATCTAGTTTTGCGTCTCGGAGATACGTAACGTTGTTTTCCTTTTCGATCGATGCATCTCTTATCGTTACTATTTTGTACACTTATTTTACACTGGTGGGATCGATGCTCGTTAATACTACGAACTTACAACATGTATCGGAAAAAGAAAACGAAAAATTTACGAGTTACATGTACCTATGTGTACGACGGAGGACAAAAGACCCACTTTTTCACTTTTTACTTTTGTTTTTTCTTTTTTTTCTTTTTTTTTTGGCAAGTGCGTTTCCCTTTTTATGAAAAAAGGTAGCACGTAATGGTTACGCAACCCTTAATACTTGTTCGATAACTCTCGAGCCTTACAAAAGATTACACTTCCCTGAGCGTCTTCGTTTCCTCCGATTTTTTTCCAACTCGGCTGGAGGTTGATTTCTGATAATACGAACGACCTAGAGCAAAATTGTTCAAGCCTCTTAACCTACTTCAACCCACAGCATGCAACTATACACACATATCATCTTTCTCACTATTTGGTGTTTGTTTCATCCCCTACCTCGTGGAATGCTGCATCTACATTTAATGGCGGATCTTTGGCAGAAGTTTCAATATAAGGTATACCCAACCGGTGAGCCAACTCCCTTCCCTGTTCCTCTGTGACTTTTCTCAAATGTACCAGATCAACTTTGTTGGCTACCAAAAGCATAGGGTATACGTCTCTATCCTTCACCCTAAGTATTTGGGTATAAAAATTCATGATATTCTCATAAGATTGTTTATCGGTCACAGAGTACACTAATAGAAACCCATCACCCTTGCGCATGTACTGTTCACGCATGGCACTGAACTCTTCTTGACCGGCTGTATCTAACACTGTTAGGTACAAATAAACCTTTGTACACATAGGAATGCGTTGTGGGGCTAATATAATGCACCAAGCATGATTCAAAAGTAGCGGATAGCAGAATCGAATCAGCAGCAAAGCAAGCTAAATCTTTCTATTAGTAAATACAACTTACCATCTAGGATGCACCATTGTTTATCTACCTCTGTATGCTGAATGTAACTGTCCTCGATGGTAGGGTCATAGTCGGTGACAAACAATTTTTGAAAAAACTGTATGGTGAGTGCACTCTTTCCAACTCCTCCATCTCCAACCACGACCAATTTGAAGGTCATAAGGTTGTCATTATTAGGGGGTCGTGTCATACCGCCTCTTGTTCTCCCGCCCCCTCCCCCGCTGCTCTGCCTTCTTCTGCCTATCCTGTCAACTCTTCTAATGTATTCTTAGCAGCGCGTCTACTCGTGAATTGTCAAGTTTCACTCTCTAACCAAAGTGCCCTGAAAGGGTTAACTTGAATTAGGTTGATACAGTTAAAACGGTGTGTTGCTTATGAACTTTCCGTAGCTTACAGTATCATGCGTTTGTTTACATGAGAACGCAAAAACTAAGAAGCTACTGCACACCGTTGCGATATAACGGGTGTGTCAATTACACTTAATAGGACAAAATTAGACGAGAAGTTCCCAAGGTTTGACTAGGGGTTGGTGGACTACGCAACGGTAGTTAAACGGTCTCGAAACAATTGGTTTCTTGAATGAAATAAAATACACTCACCTTACATGATCTGCCACTCCTGTTTCACGTTCTTCCAGCTGTCAGTCTGGCCCACTGTGCGCAACATTCGTATCTATGTAGAAAAGTATGTTTGTGTAAGCTCTCAACGTAGTGTCGTATACAATAGGTCTTCTATTCTTTTATGACCATGCGCGCAAACATACTACTCTAGCGGCATATCTTGCAATCATCGCGTGTATTGCAATGATACCAACAACCGTTAATCCGGCATAATACACAAACAGAAATGTAATTTTGAATTAAGAACTATTCTTATTATTGAGCATACAAATCTTGAAAGTCCATTCATTATATTTAAAAACAATTTTATATCATATTGCTATATATTAAAAATAAATGTCAAGAATTATTTCATTATATTGGCAAGCCACTTTATGCCTCCTGTCTATTACTTCATTCTATATAGTTTTTATGAGCTTTGTGTATACATAAAATGAAAATAATACACGTGTAATTTGTATAAAATATATTATCAAACTTCTGTATCTGTACTCTTAATGATAGTAGTCAAAGATTCTTAAAAAATGCACACACATTTTATTTCATGACGTTACTTATACGTTTTATGTCTTATAATCATAACCAATTATAAATACAACAGTGATTAGACGATCCTGCGATTCTATTTATACCGTGTTACTGTCGGTAAGCGCATAATGTTGGTACTAATCATTCGTAAGCACTATTTAAATCTAAGAAAGCTACTCCATGTTTCTTATACTTGTCGAAAAGTTGTAGTTTTGAGGTTAGTTTCATAACCTTAAACGTTTTGTAAACAAGACAGATTAACGTAGTTATAACAAACAATAAAAAAGAAGGATAAATCGTATGTAAAAGAAAAATGACCGAAAAAACATAATTTTTACGTTTGCAGTTACTAATTAAATTAAAAAAAAACCACCATGGATGCAGATCTATATGATGAATTTGGCAATTATATTGGCCCTGATTTGGCTTCAGACAGCGAAGATGAGAATGAATATGGAAATACAGGAGATGACGCAGATGACAGAGAACGTTCGGACGAAGAGATGGAAGAGGATAAAGATGAATCTAGAGAACAGAATGAGCAGGGAAACTCCATGGCAGTTGTACTGCACGAAGATAAAAGATATTATCCAAGCGCTTTGGAAGTTTATGGGCCAGAAGTAAGTTAAAGCAATTGTGAATGTTTTCAGAATTGTATTCAACATTAATACCTATCTTTACATCATCATTCGTTATAGGTAGAGACATTGGTACAAGAAGAAGATGCTCAACCATTGGACAAACCATTAATAGCGCCAACGCGAAGACCAAAATTTCAAATAAAACAGCAACAGCTTCCAGAAACAACATATAGCATAGAATTTTTAGCGGACATGATGGATGCGCCTCATCTTATACGTAACGTAGTTCTACTTGGCCACCTGCATCATGGCAAAACTACTTTGGTCGATTGTCTAGTGAGACAAACTCATCCGTATTTACACAGTGTAACGGATGAAAAACCGTTAAGGTATAGTAGTCACCTAGAAACGTTCTTTCCTATCATCCTTATCGATCATCGACGAAAGAAGATTCGTATTATGCCCTTAGGTACACAGACACATTATTCACGGAGCAACAACGAGGTGTATCAACAAAAGCGACACCGGTAACGCTGTTGTTGCAAGATGTGAAATCAAAATCCTACCTTCTAAACATATTCGATACACCCGGTCACGTAAACTTTTCCGATGAAGCAACGGCGGCGATACGTTTGTCCGACGGAGCGATACTAATCGTCGACGCCGCCGAAGGGGTGATGTTGAACACAGAGCGTTTGCTGAAGCATGCATTGCAGGAAAAGCTCGCGTTAACAGTTTGTATAAATAAGATAGACCGGCTCATACTGGAGCTGAAGCTACCCCCTTTGGACGCGTACTATAAACTGAGGCATATCATCGAAGAGATTAACGGACTGATAGCGTTATACTCGGATTCCGAAAATCCGTCTTTCGTGTCACCCGCGATTGGGAACGTATGTTTTGCGAGCTCGGAATACAATGTCTGTTTTACATTAAAATCGTTCGCGGCTCTTTACGCCAAGACCCACCCCTTTCTTAACGCCAACGAGTTCGCGAAACGTTTATGGGGGGATATATACTTTAACTCAAAGACACGGAAATTCACGAAAAAACCGCCTCACAATACCGCACAGCGTAGCTTCATCGAGTTCATCCTGGAACCGTTATACAAGATATTCGCGCAAGTTGTCGGCGACGTTGACACCACCTTACCCGATGGTTGGTAAATCTATAGTGAATCCAATCGGCAGGATTCGTTTGCCGTGACCTGCGTAACATTGCGATTTATTTCTACAGTACTCGACGAATTAGGCATAAGGTTAACATCGGAGGAAATGAAAATGAACATCAGGCCTCTGTTGAGGTTGGTATGCACGCGGTTCTTAGGAGACATGTGCGGATTGGTCGATATGTGCGTAGCCCATGTCCCTAGCCCTCAAGCGCATGCACCGGTTAAAGTTCAACACGTGTACACCGGCCCGATGGACTCTCCTCTCGCGCAGGACATGATTAATTGCGATCCTGACGTTAGTACCTGCCGAACACGATAACTCTAATCGATTTCGTTCTGTCGTGACACGCAGGCTCTAACGAACGGGGAAACGATGTTTTGCAGGGACGGCTGATGATTCACAGCACGAAAATGTATCCCACCGAGGATTGCACCCTGTTCGTGGTCCTCGGAAGGGTGATGTCAGGCACTCTGGAGGCGGGACAACGCGTCCGCGTGTTAGGAGAAGCGTACTCACGCACGGACGAGGAGGATTCTCGCGTTTTGACCGTGGGCAGGTTGTGGATCAGCGAGGCACGCTATTCGATCGAGCTAAACAGAGTTCCCGCGGGCAACTGGGTTCTTATCGAGGGCATAGACAGACCCATAGTAAAGACGAGCACCATCACCGACCTCAGCAACTCGGACGACCTCCACATCTTCCGACCGTTGAAATTCAACACGCAGAGCGTGATCAAGATCGCGGTGGAGCCTGTGAACCCGTCAGAGCTTCCAAAAATGTTGGACGGCCTGAGGAAAGTGAACAAGAGCTACCCGCTGCTAGGGACCAGGGTCGAGGAGAGCGGCGAGCACGTGGTGTTGGGCACTGGAGAACTGTACCTGGACTGCGCCATGCATGATCTGCGTCGCATGTACTCGGAGATCGACATAAAAGTGGCGGATCCTGTGGTCGCGTTCGCGGAAACGGTGGTGGAAACCAGTTCCCTCAAGTGTTTCGCCGAGACGCCCAACAAACGGAACAAGCTGACGATGATCGCCGAGCCGCTCGAGAGAGGCCTCGCGGAGGATATCGAGGCGGAGCACGTGAAGATCACGTGGAACAAGTGAGTAGCGAAAGGCCCGGGCCTGATCGTCGCGCGCGTAACAAGAATATGTTCGCTGTTCGCAGGAAGCGTCTAGGGGAATTCTTCCAAACGAAGTACGACTGGGACTTATTAGCTGCGCGAAGTATCTGGGCGTTCGGCCCGGACGCCACAGGCCCTAACATACTGGTCGACGATACGCTGCCATCGGAGGTGGACAAAACGTTGCTGAACAGTGCCCGTGACGCCATTATTCAGGGCTTCCAGTGGGGCACTCGGGAGGGTCCCCTTTGCGAGGAGCCGATTCGAAATGTGAAGTTCAAAATTCTGGACGCGGTGATTGCCCAGGAACCTCTCCATCGAGGAGGTATATTTAACGTCCATTTTTTATAACCAGTACATCGGTCTGTACTGTATCAGTTAAAATATTGTCAAATAAAAACTACTATGTGACAAACGTGCACATAGATATTGATTTGATAACGATGATATAAAGAAATTGATTTCATCGAAACAACCAAACAATTGTTTCTTCGCAGGTGGTCAAATAATTCCAACCGCCAGAAGGGTAGCCTACTCGGCTTTCCTCATGGCGACGCCCAGATTAATGGAGCCCTATCTGTTCGTCGAGGTTCAGGCGCCCGCGGATTGCGTGTCGGCAGTCTACACGGTGTTGGCTAAGAGGCGAGGTCACGTGACCCAAGACGCCCCCGTTCCCGGAAGCCCTCTATATACTATCAAGGCTTTCATACCGGCGATCGATAGCTTCGGGTTCGAGACCGACCTGCGAACTCACACGCAGGGACAAGCGTTTTGTTTGTCCGTGTTCCATCACTGGCAGATCGTGCCTGGCGACCCGTTGGACAAGAGTATCACGATCAGGCCGCTCGAGCCGCAGCCGGCCACGCATTTGGCCAGGGAATTCATGTTGAAGACGAGGAGGCGGAAGGGGCTGTCGGAAGACGTGTCTATCAATAAGTTCTTCGACGATCCTATGTTACTGGAGCTGGCCAGACAGGACGTTCTGTTGAATTATCCATTGTAAACCATTGTAATAAATAAGTCTGCTTGTAATTATAGTACGATGACGTGTCATTAAAGAACATTAATTTTGTATGGAAATCTATTTGTATTCATCTATTTCTATCCCTATTCCAAACCGATTTTCCATCCACGACCATCAGTCGTAGAAGAATAATATTTAAGCATAAGCTGAGAAACAAACTTTGACTGTGTAAATATAAACGATAAATACGAAAAAATATGAAATGCGTTTCGATAGAACGTGTTTAGAAGTCGATCGTGACATACGGATAAGTAGTGCTTCTTACTTGTATCGTTTCTCGCAGAAAAGTCACACTGAATATTTAACGATGTGTGAATCCATAGAATAGAAACGATACATACATCTAACATCAATATCTATAACCTTCTATCGTTTTAGATCAACACGCGTTCGTAAAATCAACAAAACGGCCAAAGTTACACGTAGCAGCCATTCGGAGGCGATTTCCTGAACGGCCACCATTAAAGTGTTCAAATACACCTAACCTGACGTTCGCTAAACAACTCATTTCTACTTAAACAGCTCGAAGATCGTAACTAAGTAGATCTACAGAAAAGGGAACACTTCAACCGCCTAGTTACTTCCATCGAAGCAATTAAGCTCCGACTGCCGACACCGATCGCTCCAAATCTCAGAGTGTGGTTATGTAAGTAATTTTTACTACTTTTCCATTTATTGACTTTTTTCGGCGTCAGCGTAACCGTCTTAATATATCAACGATATTAGACGCATTAATAGAAAAAAAGAAATTTAAATATCGAGGGAATGTCGGAGATTCGACATGGGAACATATAAGCATCAGGAACGGGCAGCGCGCGCAATCGGTGGGCGGGACCGCAACTGCGCACAGTCGAATGGGTGGTCGAAATGAGCGGGGCTTGGCGCCATTTTCCCTGACGCAGCCACGCCTTTCGGACCGCCCACTAGCGTCGATCGACCAGAGCCGTACTGCCTCGATGGACGCAAAACCGGGTTCGCTCGGCGACTGTCTCTTTTCAAGGCGATGCCGCTACGAAGCGCGGACCACCGCGACGTCGCCGATCGATCAGTCGACCTCTCTTGTGCTTCTCTCTCTCTTCCCCCTCTCTCTGTGCTTGAATCCGTGCTCGGTATGTATGCACGCATAATCGCGCGCGCTCTTCTTTGTCGCTTGATCTTCGCGCACTATTATCCGTGATCTGTGCAGCTTCGAGAGGGGTCACCGAATCTAATTTCGTTACCTAATCATTGTTACAATTTTAGCTCACGATATCTTTGTTTCGTAAGGGGTTCTAGGTTAGTGTCCCTGAGCTAAATATAGATATTTATTTTTGTACGCCTATCGTATCAATTCGTGTGCCTAAAGGTTCCATTGCACGAATAAACAATATAAACGAAAGAGAAACGCGTAAACTCGTCAGAGTACCGCGTTCACGTTTGAATTAGGGGTTCCATCGAGTACCATAGGGGTTCCATCAGGAGCTACCTCGGATAACAATTAGATGTGGCATACCTAGCCGGAGGACAAAGTTCTCGCGTAGCCTAACAAGCAATCAAGTTGGCTCCGTCAACGTCTATTCCTGTTAGAAATACATAGGCGTAACTAACAATAAAGATGCTCCTACGAGAAAGAAACGACCGAAGAAACACGTGCGAAATCCTTGGCGTGGTTAAACACGATACGCCGGTTACCGATTCTATAAATAGCGTAACAATTTCAATTTACAATAGCCTGTAACGCACCGACAAGCGACACTATTCGCGCGCAAGATATTCTCCTCGAGGACGGCTCGACCGATTCCACACCGCGTTATCAGCGGTTTACGCACCAGCCTGTATGCGTGGCTATCGTCGTAACCAGAGTAACGCCTTCACGATCATGCAGCCATGACTTCGACGACGCTTCATGACACGCAGGCCGAAGTTACGAAACCTCAAGAGAGGCCTCAAAGTATGTATCGTGGATCGAACGCGTTTAATAAGCAACCTCGCCGGCCGGTGCTCCATATTTACTAGCACGCAGTGCGACCGTTATGCCCCTGCATATTTATCGTGCGCACCTCTCGTCGATATACTTTTACCGTGCCACGGAACACAAGTCAACGATCGTAGCGACTCGCAAGCGGTCTTTTTTCATACTCGATGCCACTATTTACAGCGACATAAGGAGAAGGACGAGAATACGGTCGGACAACGTTCAAGGATCGAGTTCACCGAGGTCCAACGAGTTCCTACCGTTGATCATCATCGTCATTGCGCTCGCTACCCTGTTTTCCGAACGCAAGAATGGGAGACTCGAGTATTCTAATCTTCTGTTTACTCGACAGATCAACAACCTTCTCGTAGTTTGACCGAAGTAGCAAAGAGAGAACCGTTGCTTTACCGTGACGGTAAATAGAAAGTAGTGGATCTACGGTCCCTGGGTGTCGTGATCGATCGTTTTGTCGATCCAAACGTTTCGATTTCCGAACGCTCAACGGTGGAACCGATCAAAATCGTTAGATTCGACCGATCGAGGAAGGGTGAACGATAAAAGGGTAAATGACAACAGCGGGATCGAAGAGCGGGGGGCTGTGCAAGAAGAGGAAAGGTCGGAATCGCGGAAAAGGACGAGATCGGGCAAGGAGAAACGGGCTGGCTCGTCGACGCTCGCCGACGCTCGGCGTCGCTCGTGCGGCTCCGTCGCAGCGAGGCGGGGTTTAGGCGGGGTCGATACGAACCCGAGCCCGTGTCTTCCCATCGTTTCCGTGCAGCGTCGTTCTAATCGCACCGTATCGAAAAGTGGCAACGGCTGCCGCCGCAGTTCGGCGCCACCGCTGCGCACACTTGTGCTCTCTCGCTGGCTTCCGCCGCCGCCGCCGCCGCCGCCGCCACCGAATCCTCGAGATATCATCGTGCATCGTCGCACTCGTTCGAGAGTCGGCTGAGTGCACCGAATCGAGTCGTGGCCAAGAGAGAGCGGTGGTTACGTTACGTCGAGTCGCGAGACGAGACCCGTGAGTCCTCGTATATAGGAGATAGGGGGAGGGGGCCGACGCGGTGCGGGAGGGAGACACATCGGGTAACGGAGACGGAGAAAGAGTCAACCGAGAGGGGGGCAGACCGGCGGCGAGAGAAGGAGAGAGAGAACGCGAAGCAGAGCGTGCGCGCGCGCGCCTGTCGACCCACCGGTCGATCGACAACCACGTCGTCGACGGCGCCAACCGCGACGATCAGGAGGAACGTGGCGCGCAAGGATAGCAACGGGAATTAAGTTCGCGCGTCTCTATTCCGAATCCGAGCAAGAATGGACACGGGAACGTGGGGGAAGAAAAAGGACGGATCGAGCGGAGAAAGAAAAACGTAAATACCTAATAGCGAAGAAGGGGAAAGGGGGAACGGAGTCGGTAGTCACGAGACACAGAAGAGCGAGAGAGGAAGAGAGGGAAAAAGCATCGAGAGGGAAACGAACGGACGGAAGGAAGGAAGGAAGATAGGAGAGGAAGAGAGAATCGGGTCGAAATCGTCGGACATGTGCGCGGCGCTGTGTGCTCGCAGACGGCAGCAGCGGGGACGTGATGGTACGTAGCTCGCGGCGTGCGAGTTATCAGGATTGCTCGCGGTCACGGGTTCGTGACGGCCGTGGTGGTGAGGAGCGCGACGACGGCGTGAGCGGCGACGACGACAACGAGCGCGCTATCGCGAGAGAGAGCCTCGGGGCGCCGCACGCCGACGGACGGAGCGGCGTTGCCACCTCTCTTCGGTCGCTGCTGCACCGCGAGAACCGATACGGCAACCGAGAACACCGTCGTTGCCACGTCCGCTGCTACGTTCCGCTGCCAGCCGGGACGGCAGCTCGCTGCTGGCCACGGCGACCGTCTCTCTCGCTACGCTGGTAAGCACCTACACACCGTAGTAAACCACTATACCGCCCTGAAACGTGTTGGTAGTCGCGTGTGAATCGACCGACCAACAAGCGCCCCGTGTACCCCTTGCACACTTCTTTCGTTCTCTTCGCTCGTACTCGCGATCCTCTGCCGGAGATAGGAGCGCCGCTTTGCGAAGCCAACCCGCGAGATCCTGTTGCCTGGAATAGCTACCGTGCTCTCCGCTCTCGGACCGGTACGTCGACGTTCGAGCAAAAACACTCGAACCACCGATGTGTTACCGTGGCAACGCTCCTATCGACGACGGCTCTTACCCTCGCGATTCCTCTATCACCGCTGTTCCTCTCTGTTTTTTCTTTCCTTTTCACTTTCGGTGCTTCCTTCTGCTTGCTCGCCACCTCGTCACGGTCGAATTTATTCTATCTCCGTCTCTGTAGCATATCTGTCTCGGCCTCGGGAGCGTGCGAGACGTGACCGGCATCGCGAACGCGGACATCGGTTCGTTCGTCCGTCTGTCCATCCGTCCGATGAAAAATTGAGATCGCACACCGGGGCCCCCTTGAGAATCGCGTCGAACCCGAAGAAACCGCGACCGTCCCCCCGGACTTAGCGCCAGACCTTTCTCAAGTTTGAACGTATAGCCTCTATTTTATATTCTGATTCTTTTCCCTTTTTTCCTTCGCACGATGTACGACAGACACGAGCGCGAAACAGTAATTTTTCCCTCTCTCCGTTGGTTCGTCGTTATTCCACCGGTGACCCCATCTCTTCGTCTCTGTCACGTAGATGCTCGACCTTGACGGATCATTCGCAGACCGAAATTACTTGAACGCGAGTAGCACGACCGCGTATGTGTGTCGTCAACACAACGCGCAGGTGGTCGAGTGCCTTTCCTCTTTTCCTCGAGTTCGTTAGCCATGCGCAGTGACACTTGGCCTCTGTTATTATCACGCGGCAGATCTGTTCGCGCGAGCTCTAAAAACCTAGTTTTTCCAAGCATACGTGTCGCGTGACTGGCTGGCTGGTTTCACTGTCAAGTACCTTTCACGCGAGGACCTCGTTGTTCGTCTCGCGTTTACGCTTTAAACGTAATTCTCGTTATACTTGTTCCGATACCAATGATCATCGACCGGGGCATTTTTGCACCGTATCATTTCCATGAAAACAAAAGATCAATCGTGCAGCATCCGCGAGACACGTTTTGTAGCGATCGAACGTTTCATCACCCAGAGCGTGTTACCTCCGTACTTTTACCCTAATCTCGCGTAACGATAACGCTGGTACAGAGGCACGCATGAAACTGCTCTACGTTTTCATTTGCGACCACTTAACGACCACTCGCGAAGAGCAACCTGCTATTAGAGCGGTTTGCCGGGCGCGAACCGAACCGATCGCAAGCGTAGCTCGCGCGAAACCAGCTTCGTTCGCTCGATATATACATACGTATTAAAATATGCTCGTCCGTCACGGTGAACACGGTGTGCAGTCATCCGTCTGGTCGAAAATATTATCGGACGTTCGTCGAGGGGCAGGGAGATAGAAAGGGAAGAGAAAGCATCCCCTTTAAGAGATAGACCTTAAGCTGCCCAGCGTAACTCGTTTCTCTCCCCCCTCGCAGGATTTCACGAGATATTTCATTATTCTAAATATATCGACGGCACATATGCACGAGCCTCGCGTAAAATGGAAATCGCCATTCGCTTCGAACGTATCGTATCCTAACGCGATTACGCGCGCGTGTGTGGGTCGATGTGCGTAGCCGCGCGACTACCTGCATTTCGGAATCCTCCGGCCATTATTAGAATGCGCATCGATATCGCAATTGTCGGTATTAATGCGTGCGTTACGCGATTTAATTTTAGATAAGCCGGAGATCGCGGATTCTCCGACACGCTCTCTCTCTCGCGTACGATAAATCCCAACGACCCGTGCACGTTTTATGCGAAATATCTGTGTTTGTGTTCGAGAAACGCGAAACCGAAATTACGAGGAGTTCGTACGACGTACGCGTACGAGCGACGACGAGAACGCATCGTCCGATGTTGTTAATTAATAATACACCTGATGTTGCCCCCGTTTGATCCCGAGGATTAACAATCGGATGGCACAGCTGTTTCAGAACCGAGCGGCGACATGGAGGCGAAGGAGAGGGAGAAGCCGCTGGTTAAAGACTTGAACGAACATATCGTGTGTCCTCTCTGCAGGGGCTACCTCATAGACGCGACGACTCTAGTGGAATGCCTGCATTCTTGTTAGTATTCCTTTCAACCAGTCGAAATTCTAGTCTCTCGTTTCTCGCGATCGAGCGACGATTAAAAAATCTTCCAACCTGCATGCCATCGGTTGCTTGTTATCGTTCGTTTGCATCGGAAAATTGCACGAGCGTATCGAAATTGTGCCGATATCGGCCGACAATGTCTGTAGCGAAATATAACGCGCGCGCTGCACTGCGTGTGCCGTAACATGAACAGCCGTATCTACTTCGCGTGCGTGAAATAGTCCATACGCTCGTCTGCCCCTCTGGCAGGGTGACTAAATTCGAGGAGGGTGACTAACCGCTCTGCTCTCTGTTCCGTGCGTTCCAATATTCTCTCGACCCGGCAGACATTTTATAAATGTTAACAATGCTCGCGCTTAACGACGACGAGAAACTTAAAGTGGCGTACAGATTGGCGTATCTTAGTCTCTGCGTCACTTTATGGAATGCTTGAAAAAAAAAAAACGATAAATACCAGTATCGGGCATAAAATGTAGGAAGGACAACGCTTAGTTTGCAGAGGTTGCATAGTGAGACGACTGAGTAGCGGTGCCAGAGCGTGTCCTGTGTGCAATGTCGCTACGTCTCCGCCTCTCTTACCGGACGTGAAGCTACAACGACTGGTGTATCTCGTGGTCCCGGGCCTGTTCCGGTCGGAGCTCGAGCGAAGGCGCCACTTCCGGCTGGTCAATCCCCAATGCCCACCTTTGGCTTTGCCCTTGGGCGGCCTCGACTTAACCTTGGACGATTTCGTTAGCCTGAGCTTGTGCGAGCTCGATGACCCGGAAGAAGAGGAGCGTGAACCGGAAAACCGTGTTGGGTCACGACACCGAGCGAACGCCGATCAATCGAAACAAGAGGATTCCATTCAGATCAGAAGTACGCGATATTTAAAGTGTCCCGCTGGTGTGACGGTTCGACACCTGGTACGATTGCTGATGCTGAAGAGGGGTTGGGAGGAGGCGAACTCTAGCGCGGTAAATGTCAACAAGATCGAGATGCTGTGCGAGAAGAACAACGAACATCGACGAAGTGACGCGAGAACGATAGTTCTGGACCAGTCTTGGACTCTACTGGACCTGGCCTGTATATTCGGCTGGAAGAGAGTGAGTTTGCTTTCCCTATCATTTACCCACACTTTGTATCCTATCATTTAGCAGGCTCGTAATTTGCTTCTCTTTAGCATCGATTGCGCTGTTAATTTACTTGTACCATAGTAAAGTTTGACCACTTGTCTCGCGATACTTTTAATCATTCTCCACTACATCAATTTCCGTACACCTAACGAGAACTCCCGTGACCATAATGAAAAGTTACCATAGGGGAAGCGATAATTTTGACGTTACAGGAAGCACCCCTAAAGCTGTTCTATCGTGTGATGCGGAAGGAGAACGTTGTCTCCATCACGAGAGTGAGTCCCTACAATAGCGAGACGACCAAGGATAACACCACGACCATGGAAAATATTCAAAGGCTGCCGACGCCACCGCCGAGTCCGAAACCCGCCCAAGAATGTGAAGTCGAGGATCGTAGGATTTTAGAAAGTAGTATTGACCCGCTTCGAACTTTGGAAACCAACCTGGAGCGAGACAAAGAGTCGAAGGCAAAAAAACCCCGATGCGAAGTGACACCCGTCATGAGGACCCCTGATCTGGTGCCGATACAGACCAATCAAGCACCGGAGAGCTCGAAGGGCAAAGAGCTGGCAAGATTGGAACATCGCAAGCACAGGAAACGACGGAACAAGCGAGTGATCGCTGAGATCACGACCACGCCGAGAGAGGATCTATTGAAGTTGAAGTTCCGATTGACCCCGTGTCCGCCAAGAATCACGTCGAGCACTGGCAGTGGCCAGACGAAGGAGAAGTTACTGCAGATGAGGGCTGTTAGGAGGGAAAAGATCAAAGCCACGGCGATAGGTCAGCAACGATCGACGAGCGGTTTGGTTCGCGAGGAAGGCGTCGGTGCGAAGGAGAACATCGGAGAGACGGAGGAGACTATAGAGGAAATTATAGATAGCATTCCTGACGAGGTGGTTAAAATTGCGCAAAATATAACCACCCAAGGAGAAGAAGCGTCTACTGCCACAACAGAGAGGGTTGATCAAAGAAACGTGTCCGTGAATTGCAGATCGTCGTCGTCCAAGAAGGAAGAGGGCGAGCCAGAGGCAGCGAAGACGACGGAACAAACTGAACCGGAACGGCCGAAAAAAGACGAGGAGATCCTTCGCCGATTGGGGCTGGTGGCCGTGAACGAGGCTAGCGACAAGTCGAAGCAGCGTGCACAAAGCAACGGGGAGAAGATAGAAAATTTGGACAGGGAGAAGTTAGAGAAGCAATTGCGCGAAAGCAAAGTCAACCGTAAGAGGAGTTTGTTGGCCGAGAAACAAATGCGCGACGCGTTGAAGATAATGTCGAAGACGAAAGAGGAACACCCAGCACCCGTACAGGTTACCAACCCTCCAAAGAAAAAAGGCCCGCCACCGTTGGCGCCGTTGCGCGTCGCGAAGCCTTCCGGTTTCGCCGCATCGAGCGCCATTTTGGAGCCGAACAATTCCAAATACGAGATTCCATTGGACCTAAGCAGCGGAGGGATAATACATAATAATGTCCTTGATTTATCCGCGAACTTGTCCACCAGTAACTTCTCCTCATCCTCGTCCTCGTCATCGTCTTCTTCTCCCTCTTCGTCGTCGTCCTCATCCTCTTCGCCCTGCTCCGTGTCACCGTTAAATCCACGACCGCCAGTCACTCCGGGAAGCTTGCTTAGAGGGAAGACGAAGGACCTGGAGCAACGACGGGGACAAGATTCCAATCTAGTGACACTTTCTGACGCGGCTGTGTCCCTGTTAAGCGAGTGCATCACGGACAAGGACTCGGTCGATCCTTTGGTGCTCAGTTCGGCTAATCTCGCCAGCAAAGTGGCCCTACGAATACCGCAACCTCATCACAGAATCTCCGGCTTTGGAATGAAAATCAAACCGAACCTGGGCATCAGACACATCCCCAATCCTCAGGCTGTTGTCGCGTCGCAATACAGGAATCAAAGAGTCAGTTACTTTAACACCGCCTCGCAACAGCCACCGTAAACTGCTCGATCTTTGTCGACTACCAGACACACGCCCGTATCCTCCACTTCTTTCTTTTTTTTTTTTTACAACCACTTCCTACTATTATTATTGTTGCGCGTAAGAATGCTCCTAACGAGAAACGAGATTCCTATGTGACCAACCCAAAGGCTGTACGTTACCATGTAGGTATTTTCTCCCGCTTCCTATAACGTATAGTAAAACGTGACAGAGTTTTCCCGTGGGCGTGAAGACACACGGTGCACCCGGTAGCATAAACTAGAACGCCGAGTTGGGAAGTGAAAGTGAAAGAATGATTACAACATTTGATATGGTAAGATTAAATGAGGATGGATGTACAAAGTAGGTGCGCACAATTTCGTTGGCGTTTTTTAATTTACCGCAAGAAATGTATGAATTATGAATTAAAATTGATAGACTGGACTAGTATACATAGATTTAACTTTAGAACTTTAGAACTTTAACGTCCCTAAACTTCGTGTTATCTGAGTGTCTTTTCAGATAAATAATTTAATAGCTAAGAAAATTAGCGTAACGAAATTATGCGCTCCCGCTTTACTGTTCAAAGGTAACAGGCGTCGGAAAAATTGTTTAATTACCTGTATACCAGTTTTTTACACTAAAAAATTAATCGCATAGTTGCAAGCCACCGTGTGTCTCTAGCTCTCGAACAAGGAACAATGATGGTATCAGTCCGTTGTTACCTAAATAGATACGATATGACACTAAACTACGTATGTTTGTAATGCATGTATGTGAGTCTATGATGAACCATTAAACGCAAACTATACTTCCGTCTCGAACCGATGAACGAATTTACAAGAAAGGTCGGCAATTTGGCGGATGGCTCTATTGACAATGGCACAATGCTTGACAGAGATGTATTAGACGTAATATAACGTACGGTTAGGGGTTGTAGAGGGAATACCGGGATGAATGACTAGAAGTATGATGGACGGACGATGGATAAGCTGTCTTATCCCTCCACTTATTGTCTCTCCTTTCTTAGAAACTTAGAGAAATATGTACTTCATAGAGATGCCAAAGAACACCAGAGAACGTGTGCAATGTATTAGTGCAATTTAATTAATCGTCTATTCATAATATAATAATATATACATATTACAAGCGGTTCGATTTCGTGTTAGGGGTAGATATAGGCTGCGAGGAGCCTTCCAAAAGCTTTTTAATGTACGCTCGATTTCCGGTATCGGGATGCATACCGTTGAACTGGGAGTTTAAAACGTACTACTGTAAAGATCCGTGCGTATCCTATGTGAGGAAGTTTTTATTTTATAAAAGTATGCAGACTCATATCGTTGTTATTGATTTACGAATAATATATTATCGTCTGTAAGATCAATACGATCTAGCGCTTCGGGGAAACATTGGGAGAAGGAACCGATCGAGCGTGTTGAAAGCTCGTTATGCGTGATATACGACGACGATTTTTAATGCTGTATCAGAATTTGTACAGTCGGATACTGCTTCCGTAGGAAGGGTAGCAATAAAGGCGAACTTGATTCTCAGAAAAAATCCGGAACGTGTACCAGGAATATCCAGATCCCATTCGAACGATGAGAATGATTCAGTGTTAACGATATACGGTGTCGATCGAACGCATGCGTTGCATAAAAAGAGTATGCCAGTTATGAAACGAGAGTCAAGGTGGGTATGTAAAAGTAGATGGTGTAGTTCTAGACGAGTAATCGAAACGAACATTGGGATCGAATAAAAACGAGAGCGTGTTGAGAGGAAAAAAGAAAACAGGGAACGTCGGCAATGCCCAGAATTCGCGACGAGATCAATTATTTTAATTACATAGCCACGAAATTTGCGTCAATTAGTTACACGGTTACCCATCGTCGACAAACAATAAAGAATAGGAAGGGAACCATGCGATTTCGAGTAAGCTAAAAATCAAAAACTGCCAGTTTAGGGAAGCGAGGTTTACATTAGAGCCGCGACTCGTTAGAATTTATCGATGAACTAAGAGGGACCCAGATTTTTACATGTTATTTTTCTACGGCATTTTTAAACGGGATCGCGTTACGTTCCACCGTCATGATCGATCATAATTTATCCATTAACCCGCCAATTTATATAGATATACCCACGTTAAAGATGTACCTAGCAAAACGACGTTCATTCGAGTTATTATGAGACCTGCAAATGTAGCCACGAAGACTGAGAAGGTTTTAATATCTGATTTGTTCCAAGAATGAATAGCTGCCACGTAACCGTACAGTTAGTTCCACTTGAAATATTAATCCACTGTACGAGACAACGTTCGTGCACTTTGTTATTAACGACACGGACAGTATACCGCCGATGTAAGTCGTATCTAAAGTTACAATTCGAAAAGACTTTAACGCACAGGTATATTAGGTATAGCTAGCCCAATACCTGCGCCATAACGAGGGATCAAGAACTTTTTCCAGCCTTGGACACCTTAAGGGACACTTCTTGAAACCATTGTGCCCAAGAAGCTTACGTATCAGAAGCGTAGAATGTTAAAAGGGGCAACAAAAAAGAGATGAAATTGTCACTAGAGAGCGAATCAAGTAAAGTCGCACGTCTGGGTGATCAAAAATTTATGCGAATGTTTTAGATTTTTTAAAAAAAGTTATGAAAATTGTAACGAGCGAAAAGAAAAGTATGTTATTTACGATCATCGCGGAGCCTATATCATTAATGTAGTTATACATAATCTATGTAAATTTTTGTTTTGAAATTTTAGAATTGTAACGATAAGGCGTGATCGGGTTATGCTTCGGAAGCATTGTCGTGATAAACGTACGCGGTATAGAACGCGACTAATTACGCAGTTACTATCAATATTATCGCCATGAATATTAAATATGTAACGCAATACAGTATTTCACACGATAAACAAGCTGTGAGTTGTAATCGAACTAAAAAATGTCAATAATCGCTAAGAATACAGTTATTAAAGTATTTAAAACCCTCTCTATTTACATATGTATTTTACCTTTGATTTTGTTTTAAGGGCATCCTGTTTGTTGTCGGTTACAAAACGGTCCTAAGATTAACAATTTTTTGTTAACGCATTGCTTACGGTTTGGTTGAGAATAAAATTTTAAGAACGACACACCGTATTCAATGTGTTCGATCAAAATCGACAGAAGAGAAAATGAAAGTTACCATAGATTAAGTCGCAAGATGAGCCAAGCTATAAATACGTAAATAATATACTACCATGTATCTACCTATATAATACCATTGATCGTTCGAGTATCTAATTATCCATGTCATTATCGCAAGGTTCTCTTCGTTTGAAAATTACATCCTGTCGACGAACAATAATCGGCAATGTTTGTTATCGCTAATTAGTTAACGCGTTTACTCTGATGTTTTGTTAGCAATTGTTTTGAGAATCATGTTACATCAAGTGTACGATCATTGCTCGTCAATAAATCGTGATGTGTATAATCATAAACGAGTGCTTATTTCATCCCATTCATTCCTTTTGATGTTACCTTGTTAAGTATTCCTTTAATCTATGCTAAATAACATCGAAAATATACCTTCTTAACTTTCTAATCAATCAAGACGAATTAACACATTACGCAAAAATATATTTTTTCCTAAAACGAGTATTTTCATCTGTAATTTTATCGTTATTCGTGTTCAAGAAACTACATTTGTTTTGAATGAAATGAATGAACCAATGATTTATCGTTTAATAATACTTAATTGAGCGACGTTTCGGAACGAAATACGCCCCAATTAATAGCTTAAAGATTCAAAAATCTTATGATATTCATATCCAAACGATACATTGAGTTACTTGAATTAGAATTCAGAAAAACACGGAGAAGCAAAGCATTAATCCGATGTCTTCTCCACTTCCACGCCATTTTTGCGTTCGGCCGGAAACCACGCAGCCCTTCGTCGAGGTTTCGAAGCTGATAGAAACATAATGAGTGGAGCAGCTCGACAACGTTAGAAATCTACTACATCGATCCTGTTCTAATATCCATAAACACCGATGTCATTTCGAATAGTTGAATGAAACAGCTAACGGGGTACTAACAACGCCAAACTCAATTTACCGAGGAGCCCCTCTAACCAACGCGACTAAAACGACTAGACGCTAATGAGTAGCCAACAAAATTAATCATCTAACAGGAATCCCCGCGTGAATGGCGGGAATAAAATTTGGGAAGGATCACTATCCCTCCAGCTACGTAACAGTGACTCCCCCAAGTGAAAGCTTGCTTTATCAATCAGCTCTACCTGCACAGGGGGCACCATGGACGAAACCATGGGAATAGAGTCAGGTATAAGGCCCGGCGAGTGACCTTCGTCACCTTCGGCCTGAGTAGGAGGCAGGGAGCGAAGGTAAAAAGGCGAGGAGGGTACGAAGGATGCCTACCTTCGACAACCTACATTAGGTACGGGAGACGTGGAGTCAGCCTGCGGCCGCGGGCCACGGAAACTCGACCGCTGATTGGCTACAACCTCCCCCAGGGAAGTGCGTCGAGAGCGTCGGAAGTGAAGAGGGGTGAGCTTGCCTAGAGCGAGTCGTTTCTACACGAGGCGAAACCTTCGCTGTGAAAGAGAATGGCACCTGGATCCTGGACGACAATCGGCGGTCCGTTCCCAACGCATCGTGTGCAATCGACTCTCTTTGGTAGCCGCTTCCTTCTCTGTCTCTTCGACGATCCACCTCTCTCTGTTTCTCCCTGACACTCTTCGGATTTCGGTCTCCCTCTTTTCTTCACCCTGTTGCCCCGACCGGCACGCACTAATGCCGCCACCCCTTCGATCCCTCCACAACCTCCCGTTCCATCGCGGCCTGCCCTTGTCGACCTCCATCCCACCGCGCTATCCTTTTACTGGCTTCTGTTTACGCGTACACGCTTACATCGAACGTGAGACAGAGAAAGGAAGAGTGGCAGAATGGTAAAAAGAGAAGGGACGGAAATAACTGTCGAGGGGTGGACTGACGAAGGCGGGTAAAAGAGGGAGAAAGAGAGAGAGAGAGATGGAAAGAGGAAAAAGAAGGGGAAGATAGATAAGGCAAAAAAAGGGAGGAAGGTTGAGAGTGAGACGGCGAATGGCACGCAGACGAAGGGAGAGGAGGATAGTTGTACTGGTGGTAAGAGAGAGAAGTATGGGAGGGGTGATGGAGAAAGAGGGATGCATCGAAAAAGAGAGAAGAGGCACGCGTATCTGTACGAACGTGTGGTACACATACAAAACGGACGCAAGTGCATGTCGCGTCATCGACTACGAGGGATACGCACACATTCGTGTGCACCCTCCTGCTGCCGAATGTAGTAGAGAATGAATAATGTACCCACGTACAGCCGATGTCAGGAGGGGCTCCAGGGAATGTAAGCATCGGCCCGTCCCCTCCGACGGCTTTGTAGGCCGTTTATCGAAACGGCGTGGCCGTCTGCGACAGGATTACACGTAGGCGATCGTAGGACGCCGCCGTTCAGCTTGGAACTTATCGCGAGCCCAAGACGATGGTGCGTTAATGCATGCGCGTTAATCAATGAATCGTTTTACAGTCGCCAAACGTAAGCCGCTTTAACGGATCGATCGAGATCGTACTCGGTGTGATAACGACATACCTATTATTAACTAGCATGCCTGTTTCGATGCTGACTTATTAATTAAAAACAAATGGATTCATTTCCTGGAAACATCAGCAGCGCTTCCTTTGCGATAGATCACAGGAGGGAGCGGCGCAACGCTAATGATGCGTCTTCGATCGCCACACGCAAATAGGTGGAGTAGCAGGAGGCGAGCAAAAGAGGATCGGTGGTTCACGCGGCTCCACGGAACACGTGGAAGGTTTCCCAAAAGCGTATATCGACCGATAACGTGGCGCAGGCTCACTGGAGATCCTGCCACGTATACCAATACCTACAACCTCCGACTGAACGTTCGGAACGGGCCGCCCACGTATCACCTACAGGTTCTGTGTACACGAAGAAGGGAACGATTCGCGGAACGGGTCGACAAAGAACGGGCCAAGGAAGCAGAGAAAGGTCCAAGGGAAGAGATTGCCGAGGAGCCCATCTAGCGGCGTCTCATTCGCTCGTGATTCGAGCCGCGTTCCACAGCCAAACGACCATCCGTCCAGGCCCTCCTGGTGGGGGGATAGTCCTCCAAGGGATCCTTTCAGAGAAAGCTTCGGGAAGAAGCCTACGGCTGTTTTAGAACGATGTATACCAGAGGGGAGATCCCCAGGGCTAAGGGGATTGGAGGGGTTGGTGGGGAACGCATACACGCACCATTCGAATATTTTTGTCGGCATCCTCTGACTGTTCGGGATGAGGTAGAAGGGGGAGAACAGTTCTTAAAGTACACCCAGCCAGTGTCAGGATTGGAAGGTCGATTGTCGTGGTGGGAGTATGCTGTTAGTCGCCTCATAGCTGACTGGTGTAATTAAAAACGCCCGTAATTAATGTTTCCTGGAGTTTATCCGAGGTTTTTTCAGCGACATGTTACCAGAACTCGATTAGTCTTACGAGCTTCTCCAGCGAACGACTCCCCATAAATGTATAAATTAGAACGATGTACTGTTTCGTTTTTCGAATTTTTTCAATCAGAGCTGCGTATGAAAGGTTTCATTGGCGCAGTGTAAACAGCAGAATGACGCATGAATGTGAACACGTTCATTGTGTGCCTGGGATATTAATTATGCATATTGTCGCATTCAATGCATTCAATGCGCAACAAAGATACAGCTGATGTCGTTGTAATGTATCATGCCAGTGATTGTAGGTTTCGATTTTTCGAACCGATTGGTTTTTTGTTTGCGATTTGTATGAAACACATTCGTACCACCGTTCCCTAAAGTATTACCGCCATTTTGGTTCTCAGCGTTTTCGACGCCCAAATTCTCGGATCCTCCCCGACATCACACATTAGATTAGATTAATTCTTGGTTTGTGACACCTTTTATCTAGTTTTCACCCATCTTATTTGTCAATCAATCGTGAGTAATCTATCGCGTGCAACGTTTAGGTCTATAGCCCCCTTTGGATATCTTCTTTTTGTTGAGAAGATCACGCTGCTTTAGAATGGCACTTCATGCCTGACCAACGCCAATCTCGTTAGATTTCTAATAATAACCTTGAAGATCGCAAAGACCAGTGCTATGTCCCCGACGAGACGAAAACGTTGGCGGATTGAAAGATTATTCGACAGCGCAAGCGCGCCGTACGCGCAAATAGCGAGCGGGTGCACGTCACGGAGATCTGTACGCTGTACTTGCACACGAAGACTCGCATTCGGACACTTAGATACGCAAATGCGAAGTAGGTTCGAGTTCCGGTGCGTTTGCATGCAGCTGCGATAATTCATGTCCTTTTCCTTATTACAGACCATCCTGCTCCGACTGTTCCATCTTCATTCGTCGGTAGAAAAATATAATGTTTCGGTGCAAAAAGCGCCGTAAACTGTTAGCTCGAACAACCGTGAAACAAAACGATCGAGTCGACTTGAATACCGTTATCTCGAGTTTACCTTCGAGTATTTTCAGACAAGACCTTCTTTGTAAGTTAAAGTTTGCATTTAGTAGCTCGACATTTAGTGTCAATTCTTATCATTTTCGCACCTAAGTAGAAAAGTTCTCATTAGAGCGATTAAACAGTAGGTAGTAGTCGTTCGCGACACTTGCGTCTGATAAGAAATAAAACGGATGTATGATTAAGCCATTGTGCAATGTTACTAGGTTACAGATTAGATATCCGTCTCGTCATGCCTGCGCTTGTTTTCGGCAGGGACCAAAATGGCGGAGCTTGAGGTACGTGGAACCTCATCGCCCTATGAGGTAGATTTAGGTTTCTTTTTACGACTGGTGTAATAAATGTATTTTGACGTTAGACGAATAGCAGTGGTCGGACCTTTTAACGATACAACTGACAATAAATGCATATATTTGCCTACAAATTGCCATATTTAATGTTCAAATATAAACCTGTTCCTCTATTTATCCAGGCTTATGGAAATATTATTGCTTTTTTTATTTATCCACCTCCTATCGAAAATTATCTAACTCTATTTAGTTAGTTTTTCCGAGCCTTTCTTACCAAACTGAATGGTGATTTTGGGCTTCCAATGACTAACTCAAACACGAACCCTCTACAGTTCTAAAAGTCACCAGGTAACTTAAATAATACGTAAGGTAACCAGCTGAAGGGTAGGTATCGGGGCGAAGGAAAAATTTCAGCACACTTGCCACGCCCATCGAGCATCCTTTCGGAAAACTGTACCTGCCTGGCAAGTTGCTTGTTACGAAACAAGGTTTATTTTTTCTGTTTATTCTTTCATTAGCGGTACAGAAAGTTTTAAGAATGATGTTAATCTTTTTCATTAAACCGAACCTTTTACATCGTGCAATAAAATCGAATGCAAAATCCCATGGCGGATAATCAAAACTCAAAAATGCAACATATTGGGTTCTGCTCGCATGAAATTAACATTCTTAATAAAAGTCTCTCTGTTTCATCGTAATCTAACTGATTTTATACAGCGGCTGGTGGCCACCGTGCGGCGAGAGGACGCCAGCCGACACAGGTTTTCCAACGTAAACGGGTTTATCGCCCGTTTATTCAAACAAGGCGCGGAAATCCATCTGGAGTCGCGAGTCTCGAGTACCGATTTCCGTAGCGGAGCGCTATGTAATTGGAGGTTATGAGGCAGGAGAGCACGATCAAAGGAGAGAGAAAGAGTACCGGAGAAGCCTCGATCGGTGGCTCTAGCTAGGGGGTCGTTTTCTGCGTACACGGAGAGAAGCAAAAGGGGACGAACGATCGGGAGACGCACAGAAAGGAGGAAGAGAGAGGAAGGAACGTGGCGCACAAGGAGAGGGGTAGTGAAAGAAGAAGAAGGGTGAGGTGCGCACGGATAGAGGGGAGCTCGTAACCCGGCTGGTAACGCGGTGCGATCCCCGTTGGGGTGAAAGGGGGAGTAGTCGTCGACTCGTCGGTGTGTGCTCTGTGTGTAGTGCACTAGTGTCGGTACGTACCATTCGGCGGAGAAAGGAGGGGTGGCCAGAAGCGTGTACAGAGAGGAGTGGAGAGAAAAACGACTGCTTGTATACCAGAGGCACGGCGAGGTAGGTAGGCAGGCAGGCAAGGCAGGCAAGGCAGGCAAAGGCAGGCAAGGCAGGCAAGTCGGGTAAAAGCGAAGCTGGCAGGCCAGGCAGGCTAGGCAGAGAAGCTAGTCAGGCGAACAGAGCCGAGCAGAGACACGATGCTCGCTCGTAGGGGCAGGAAAGAGAGTCGGAGCCAGAGGGAGAGAGAGACATCGAGAGGGGAACACGGTCGGAGGTGGGGGAGAAGAGAGGAGTAAAACGAAACGGCAGGCGTAGCGAGGAACGTGTATAGAGCCTGGAGGACAGGAGAGAAACGCTATGGAGGGGGTGAACATGTGGAGTGCGAAAGGGGCGCGCGGCGAAGGGATGCGGCGGGGTTAGGCGGCGGGAAAGGGGCAGAGGGGAAAAGGCATATCCCACTCGGGGTTACAGTTTAGTTTGGCGTGAGTCGCCGTGCTGCTCGGTGTTCTGTAAATGTCGAGGATCGTTCCGCGTTCGATGTCGTTCATTTCCGCGGCTTAGTTCCAGAAAACGCCGCATCGTATTCCGCGGCGCCTTCGTACGGACATACATCGTATTCCTGGCTAGACCCGTGCACTTTTCGTCGTTGCGATCGTCCAGTTGGTATTATCGTTATTTATTCCCGTGGAGCAGACCCTAGCTTAGTTTCGGAGGCTGGTCCTCCGTAACGGTGGTAAAGTGAAAGTAAAGGCCCACGTTGGCGGAGCTTAGTCGAATGCCAGGGAAGCTGGTCGTACGTCACGAAATCGCGTATACATCGGGCACGCGACGTCGTCGTTGCTCCGACAGCAGCCCGCCGTAGCACCTCCTCGGCTTCGCAAAGCATAGAACGACTCCGTGTTCCGTGGCGAGCCCTCGTTTCCTTGACGGTGTCGTTGGAGCAAGAACGGCACGGCCATCGCTTTGTGTACGTACCGCGGGACCAGTATGCTCCACTACCATAGAGGATAGCGTTTAGCCACACCACGATTCTCGTGTGCGTGCAGCCGCACGAACGGATCGCATGCTCGCACGTAAGTACACGCACGCACACCATCTACCAGTAGTAGACACATAGGCGCTTTCCAGCAAGCAAGTAAGCTTGTGTGCATGTAGACCTACTCGCTGCCGGTTGAATGCTGAGAAACAACAGGGAGAAACAGGGGGGGGGCGAGAGCGATAGAGAGAAGAGGGGGAGAGAGAGAGACGGAGAGGGCGGTTTCCTCCATCTTTTTCTCCCTCCCTTCTCTCTTTCTCCGTCCCCCTCACGCTCTCGCTCGTTCTCTCGTCATTACTCGTTTACCCCTCTCCCTTGTTCTCTATCCTCTTGCTCGTGCGTGCTCTCTCTTCATCTAACCCGCAGCACGTTCGTCGTCTCGCTCTCGTACACTCTCCCGTGTATTTATGCGTTTTCTCATATTCGCGCTGCCTCTTCTTTCGTCCTCGACGAAATCGCTCGGTATGTGTTCACGATTCGCGCGACGATGGAATAAACATCGCGACCGGCCACAGAGCCCCGCGCCGCGCCGGTTTCTTTTCGGAGCACACCGGAATAGCGCATATCCGCGCTTCCGTCCGTGCGAACCTTTACCTCCCCTCGCCCCTCTTGGCGAGATCTAACAGCCAGTTCCTATTGTCCGAAATCAAAGGTAACGGTAGCACGCGCACGGGGCACGTCGAAAGCTTTCCACTAGAAAAACCCGTCGCGCCGCTTTCGTCCTCGCGGAACGCAACACGCTCGCGATCCTCCGCGTAACCGCGATAGATCCTCCCTGTTGTCTACGAGAAAACGTGTCGCTGTTGATCGATCAGCTGGTCGCCCCGACCGGATCACCGTGAAACGCGGAACACCCGAGAGCGGCGAAACAATAGGCGGGAAATTCCTCCGGATGAATGAAATCGAGTTCGAAGACCTTCCGTTTAGCCGCGATTTTCGGCCGGTTAACCTATTTTTGACTGCGAACCTCCGTGGAATAGAAATCTGTTAATAATTCAATAACCCCTCGATGCTGAAAGGCGACGTTAACCCTCCGAGTACTGCAGCTCGCAGAACTGTGTCGAAGTCATTTCTGACTCTCACCGATATTATACAAGGTATTAGAAGAAACTGACCTGTGCCGTCTGTTTCGGCACCTCTTATTGTTGACTTCTGATGTGCGCGAAGCGAGGCGATCGTTGCCTCGCAATTGACACAGATAACGTCGACATTGCATGCGTTATCACTCGTGAAACAACAAAATATTGGTGACTCCGGCACAGTATACGGAGTGTTAAATAGAAAGCTGGCGGTTGACGCGAGTTAATTGGAAACATCGGTTCCGTCACGTGACTCGTGCTGACCGAACGAAGGACAATGCTGACGAGCGAAGAATCGATCGGGCGAAAAAAAATGCCATCGTTTTCGATTTCACCGCGCCTGAGAACGAATTATTCCCACAAAAGCGGCCGAACTGTTCGCGAGCCTCGAATATTTCCAGAGGAAAGAATGCCTTTTTTCCCGGGCAACGCGCAGAGCGGCAAGACTGGCCGGCCGATTGAATGCCTTTCTTTTGCGATTTCTGTAGAGACGGTCGCTAGGTTACTTCGAATCACGGTCTTCCGCCCGGCAGGGTCGTCGTCTCCCTACTTCTCTTTTCTCCGGGTACCGTGCTCGTATAGAGGCGACAGGCAGAGGGATCGGAGAGCAGCTGGGGGTCTAATCTGTAACTCGCATAATGCGCGATAAGGCGGCTAAAGTTTCGCCGAAGAAAATAAGGAGTACGAACTGGAGGCGCGTACGCTAAATACGTGGTCCGCTGCTGGAAACAGCGTCGATTATTCGATGGACGATTCTCCTTGTGGCACACAGGGAATCCTAATCTATACGTATAAAAAGACATGTCCTGACTGACTGAGTCATCATCGCAGAGCCTAAACTACTGAAACTAGAAACATGAAATTTGGACAATGGGTTCCTTTTATAACGTAAGCACCCATTAAAGAAGGATTTTTTGATATTCCATCCCTAAGGGGGTTAAATAGAGGTTGAAAGGTTGTTTAAAAATCCGCCGAGTTTGAAGCAACCACTATAAAAATATAGTAAGTATTTAACTTTCTGATTAAAATTAAAGCTAAGGGCTTGCAAAATTGGAGGTCTCTTGAAAATAATTAAAATTGAAATCAAAGTACTTCCGCCCGGGCAAAGCCGCGGGTAACGGCTAGTTTATTATAAACGTACAATTGTCCCCTTGACTGCGTCTTCGAGAACGTTCGAGGCTTCAGGCCTCGCGGAACGGAACCGCATTAGAACTATAAAAGCTTCAACGGATCGTACGTACAGGTTTCACGGTCGATTCGAGGCAAGTATGAATCGGCTGTCCCTACTATCGACCACTTACCGGCCGTTTGAGAATTTCGCTTCTTAACCGAGCACCACGATATAAATAGACGAAGTACTAGACATCGCAGAACGCGAACGGTGTATACCTAAGGCGTTCCTAAATCGGTGTTCAAATAATCCTGACTACACGATTTCCAACCGGGCGGTTGGACCTGACGCCCGCCCAGATACGATCTTTGTCCCTAACGATAAAAGTTACGCACGCGTTCGAAACCCGAACGTATCGATGCTTCCTCGTTCCGAGGATCGATTCGGATAGGAGGCGTATAGAATCGTTGGGAATAACGTTTAAACTTTGTACAATTTACTTTGCTCGTTTATTTATTATTCATTAAGTTTACCATATCTTTAAATATGTACATATGTAGATGTAAATAAGCAATAACGTATGAGTCTTAGGCAAAATTAGTTTTGCGCTAAAATATAGCGTATGTATATCTTGGAGTAAAAATAAAGAAAAGGACATGCCAAAAAAGAACATCAGAAGAAGATTTATTATTCATTAAACGGGCGAATCCTCGTTAGTGACCGTGAACTTAAGAATAATGAGACGCAAAGTAAACGCAAATGTATAAAAGTATAAAACAAGAGAAATCACTTACCTTAATACGAAAGACGCGAACAACTTGGGTGGAGATCTTTCAAAACGATGCGGTGCCTCTGCTTTGTAACGACGCGAGCGATTTCAGATAATTCCTCTGCGTTGTCCCGTAATTGTATTCTACCGTGATCAAGGTTCGCGAGGCCTGCAAGGAAAATAGATAAATTGAACTGGATTCAGTTGTGAACGAGCCTTTAGCTAGGCGCGTCCCTGCATTCGTGACACGTGCACCCGGAGAATAGTCGCACAAGCGAGCAAACGGATACAAACGGTCGAACGAGGAATCACGGAAAGATGAGGCCTCGAGTCTAGAATCCGGCGTGATAAAGCGGAAGAGGAGCCTCGTAACGGATTCGAGGGGACCCGAGCGAAGAAGTTGGTTCGTTTCGGTCTCCGTTGGCGGCACAAAACAACGTTAACGCGTGTAGATTCGTCGTAACGTACGCAACGACGAGTGACGTTAGGAATTAAACGTAATTCCGTACCGCTGCTCCGTCGTGTGTCGTTTCGTCCCCAACGTGTATCGGTCGGCAGAGGTAATAAGGTCGTAAAAACTAATCCTTGTAATAGTAAGATCGAGCGACGCGATAAGTCTCAGAAGTGTACTCCATCGTTTCCTTGCTTTACACTTGTATCTCTTACTTCTGTATCTTTATAAAACGAAGTATAAACGTCTTTGAACGCGGCCAAGTATTTAACTACTGCAAGGCAAGTTCCGTTAGACAGTGTTTCGTCAAGAGAATCATTGAATAACAGGTACAAAATTACAGATCAGAAAGTGTAGTAAGGATGTTTAAGTAAATTCGTATACTTATGGACAAAACTAATGAAACAGAAAACAAATAATTATCTCCGTTTTATCTCCTAAACTTAATAGTGCGTGATTTAGTTGAAACATTTTCTATCCCTCTTGTATACCGGGTGCATTTGCATTTGGTTTCAAAATTTCCCATAAGTGCATAAACATCCGCAGTCTACAGATAAGCGGACTCTCAACGGAACAAACGAACGATATATTCTAAGCGGAGGGCACTGAAAACGATTGAATTTCTCTGCTAACGTTACAAACTCAACAATTGGACGCAAACAGTACGGATCGGGTCAGCCAAGACGTTGAACGTTCGTGAAACGAACGGGACACACACGGGCAGAGCTCTAATTCCCTGGCAACGATAACGATAGCCAGCGTCTAACCGACTTATCGTTCGCTCTCTGTGAAATACCGCGATATTCGATCAATACGAGCAGGTATTCGACGGGTACAACCGAGGCACACGCGTTTCGTTCGCAAGTAGCAAGGGCTGCTGTTGCTGTTTGCCGGTTTCACCGCGCGGAAAAACGGAAAGGACGACTTCGAACGAGGGGGGATGGGGGGGGGGTGAGAGAGGGAGAGCTAGGATAAAACGCACCCGTATACCTACGGGTGGTTAGAACCCAATGGAGGGGGACCGAGAACGAGGCAACGGGGTCCTAGCTACCTGAGAAACTTTCGGGAAAGTGGGCTAAACACCAGGGCACAACATAACCGACATCTATGCGGTGCGATTTATCTGCGAGACTTGCGAATTATCGCCGCGTACACGCTCGAGGTGGCAGCTTTTCTTAAAAGGGCAATTGGATAGGGTAAATCTGAGGAACTCACCCTAATGTGCATGCTTCAGTTTCGAAAAAGAACGAACTGAGGTTAATCTAGGTATCAGGTACAGATATTTAAGCTGCATCGCCTAGTTTTACCCTACGACAAATGCTTTGAACATTTAGGACGCTATTCTGTTTATTCTGTCGATCACAACGCAAAGAAAAATAGGCGAGAAGATGTATTTCGATAAGAAAAAAGCGATACAACTTGATTTTTTTTTTCTCTTAGGTACTTACATACGCCTACTTTGATTCTAATTTTTTGTCTCGCCTCTCGGCCTCACCTTCCAACTATAAATCATGAAACCATGTATCTCGTTACAGACACCATCACGAACAATTCGGTGGCAAAATAGGAAAAATGTCGGGCATGGGTAAGAGGACTTACCTCCGCGAGGTGAATCCCTATCTTATTTGCCCGTTATGCAGGGGTTACCTTATAGACGCAACTACCGTCGTGGAGTGTTTGCATTCGTGTAAGTAAATTGAATCGAGCCAGAATTACATTCCATGGAACGGATAATGATACGGTTGCTTTTGCGCCGTCCAGTTTGCAGAAGCTGTATTCTCAAGCATCTGAACACAGAAGCTCATTGTCCCTCGTGCAAGCATGTTCTCAACAAAGCAAAACCGAACATCAAGTAAGTTTCGTTTAACGATCGGATCCTCGAAATGCTCCGTCCTTCGTTTCGTTATTATGATACACAATGATTTACTTTCAGAGCGGATAAGGCTTTGCAGGATATCGTGTACAAGTTAGTTCCAGGATTGTATCACAAGGAGATGCGCAAGAGAAGAGAGTTTTATAAAAAGCATCCAGAGCACGGTGAGCATATGTTTAATTAGCGTATTTCTTCTCAACAGGATCGCGCTTTTTTTCATACGGATCACTTTAATTACAATTATTGTATGTTCAGCGGATTTAGCGACAGCGGAACAACGCGGGGAAGATGTGAGCGGAAGGCTGATCTTCGCCCCGGAAGACGCAGTTAGCTTAAGTTTAGAGTACCTACCGCCTGGAGCAGACCCTCTAACCATCCTGCTTAGCAACAACGACGACACTAACAATTCAAACGCGTCTAACAATCAAAATGGTTACAGTAATGGCGGTAGTGGTACTAATAACAACAACAACAGCAATCACAGCACGAGCACGAGTAACAGACGATATCTCCAGTGTCCGGCGTTGGTTACTATAGCGCATCTAAAGAAATTCCTAGCTTTGAAATACAGTGTCGATATGACGAGATACACCATCGAAATTTGTCATCGGCGTGCTCCGCTTCCGGAACACTGGACTCTCATGGACGTTGCCTACATTTATGCGTGGAAAAGGGTATACCCGTCGTCCAATCTAATTATTAAGCATCCTAAACACGTTCTTTAGACTGTTTAATCGAATGGAGATTCTGACTTTTTAGAATGCGCCTATGCGATTTTTCTACCGGGTGGCGTTAGAAGAGCAAAGGCTAGAGGCACCTCCTCACGACAGGCCTTCTACCCCAGGGCTGGGTGCCAGTCTACCTCCGACCGACGTCACTACCGTTATTCAAGACACTACTAATTCGGAGAACGCTGTGAACGACGCGGAATCTAAGACGGAAGCGGAGTGTACGAATGATGTCGAGGAGAAACCCGCGCGGGACAATCAGAAGGAGACATCGAGCGAGAAATCGCGTTCTTCGAGCGACCAAGCACCTACGAACGAGACTAAGGAATTGATTACGAAGGAGGAACCACCGTCGAGTAGTGTGGCTACGTCGACGAGTGCGACGTCGACAACGGTCTCGATAGCGACATCGAATACCATGTCGACGACGACGACCACGACCAGCACGGTCGCCACATCTGGGTCGAGCAGCGAAACCAAACAGATCAAGACACCTATAAAGATACTGAAGAACCCAGATGGAAGGTACGAGGTGCTCAGAAGTCCACCGAGTTCCTGGAGCTCGAAGGAACAGAATGCCGCGAGCGTTGAAACAAAACCGAACAGCAGTCCGGAGTTCAGCGTCGTTAGCATAGGCAGCGGACAAAATTCGAACGGGGTGAAGATCACGTTGAAGCAGTGCACGCCAAACAGTACAAGTCCGAAGAAGCCAAAGGTTATCAGTAACCTGTTACTGCACTGTGGCAAGGTGGACAAGGATGCCTCCAACGCGTTGGTCCTTCAGCAGCTTCAGAGGGACAGGGAGAAACAGCAGGCAGAGAAGCAGGATAAGCAGAGGAGAAGAGTGACCTTCGTGGAACGATCAACTCCCGAGAAAGCCACGACTAGTAACGTGTTGAAACCTATGCAAAAGAAGGCCGGGGAGCTACAGGAGAAGAAGCAGTTCCTTCAAGGTTTTCAGTTAACAGCTAGAGAATCGATATCCGAAGTGACGTTAGAGTCTTCCCTCAAGACGAAGAAGCTGAGTACCAGTAGCGAAGCAAACGATATGCAGAACAAGAGTAACGTCACGCCAAAGAAAGAGGATAACGTTGCGAAAACAGATACCTCGAATAACGTGGACGAGGGAAAGAACAAGAACAGCGAGAATACCGCTGTGAATGCGAATGGAAACGCTACTGCTGCGAGTAAACGGGTCGCAACGATGAGCGGTGTCGGCACCAATGCGCGAGTGAACGCAAATAAACAGTGCAATGACGTAGACGCGTGTGCATTCGGTTACACGAAAAGCTCGAACGCGACCATGAACATCATCGCAAACAGTAACCCCGCCAAAGTGGATGTGTACACGTTTTCCAACGAACCACCCGTGGTTCCCGCTGGGGCAGTAAAAAGAAAATGCCCGCCAGGGCTACCGATCCTCGACGTGAAAAGGAAAAGACAGCAACAGATTCAAACCTCGAAGAAGCAAACTCCTGCTCCGACTACCTCTGTCGTGCAGAGCAACGCGAAGCCATCTCGAAAGCTGCCAGCGGAGCACGTTATACCAGCGAAGAGACTCGCAAATATCGTCGGGGAAGCCGGTCCTAGTCGAGCGCCTAGTTCGAAACCTCCCTCCAGCCCAGTACTTTCGAGTGATACAAGAAATATATTGGACGGTTGTGGATTAAATATTCCCGCGAGCCTCAGTATAACCCTGACAGCGCCGAAGTCACCCGGTAATGGTGGTGGATTCTCAGAACCGAATGACTCGAAAGATAATCGAAAAAACGCACTGGGAAAAGTGAGTCCTAGTATCACGCTTAACGACAGGTCTGTGGATCCGCGAGTGCTGAAGGCATTGAAGGCTGGGCAGATAAGGATGCCAGCGCCGTCTAAGCCGAGGCAAACCAAGCAGTCGGAACGTGACGGGAAACAGCAACGACAAGCGCCTCCCGGCAAACGGAAAAGGGAACAAGAGTCGAGGGACGTTCTAGACCTCAGCAGCGGGAAGAAATTGGATATACATCCTTTAAGAATACCGCAACCGGTGACGAAACTCAAGTCGAAATCAGCGTCCAGAGACTTACCTAATATTTCGGATCAGGGACAGGTTGTGACTCTGGTTGGTGGTCACAGGTATTACAGGGCGCCACCGGGTTCCTTAACACCAGCAGCCCATCGAGTGAACGATTGCCCGCTTCCAACACCATCGAGAACGCCGGTTTACGCCCCTGGTCTTTCAAGCCCATTAAATAACAGCAGATCGAACACGAACCTTTCGTCCGTCTTTCCAAGTCTGCAGAGTCTGTACGCGCTGAGTCAAGCGCCGAATCTTCAACAATTTCAAATGGACACAAGGCTAAAACTATCTCGAGGAACAGACGCAAATCCCTCCAACATACTCAACACCGACAACCGAAACGTGAACGCTGGTTTACCCGGGAAAAGTCATCTAGCTGCTCAGTGCGCACCAGTGAAACCAGCAAGATCATCCGTGGCACCTTTGGCGGTTGCCATAACTAAGCAACAGCAACAACAACAACAACAACAGCAGCAATCACAGCCGCAGCCGCAGCCACAGCTGCAACAACAGCAGCAGCATCACCACCATCACCACCAACAACAACAACAACTACAACAGCAGCAGCAGCAACAACAGCAGCAGCAACAACCACAACAACCAAACGAAAAGCCTGTGAGCGTAAATAAGTCCGTTACGAACGATACCAGCAAAACGCCTACGTTTCGCGGTAACGAATCTCTCGATTCTACGGAGCCTGGTCAACAATTGTCCGTCCAAACGAAATACTCGCCGGTCACGGATGCTAATAGTCGTTACTCACCGCGAAGCGCCAATAATGATAATGTAAATAACGAGGATAAAACGACTACCGACCCACCTGGTGATTCCACCACGGAAACGAGTAACGAGTCTCGAAAGGAACCGGACAATTCGTCACGACAGATACCTCAGTGCGAAGCAGCCAGCCCAAGAGTATCCTCCACGGCCTCTCCGTCGCCACCTCCTGGAGATACCACCTCGAACACGACCAGCGTGACTGTTAGCGGTCGAAACGATAACGCGAATGCCGCCTCGAACGGGATCGACAATGATCTACCGGCGCCTAGCCCAACGAATAATAACAACAGCATGGCCGCCGAAGTATCGAGTAGCAAGTCACCTGCCAGTCCGGACTCTAGCTCGGTGACGATAGAAACTCCTTCGAGCAAAGGAGCTGATGTGGAACAAGGGTTCCCTTCCCCTTCACAAACGTCAGACGCGTCGACAAAGCCCTCAGAACACTCGACGAAGACCGAGAACAACACGATCGAGGAGTTGGTCAGCGATAACGATAAGAAAGCTTCCTTCAAGCAACCTGATGCGAAACAACTGACCTCGGAGATGTTTCAGCAAAGACTGTTGGCTGCGTTCCCTTCTAATGAATGGGCGAACAATCCGATAGCTGCGGAACATCTCGGCAACTTTTTGAAAAGCTTAAACGCCTCGATGAAATCGGAGAACAAAGTGGAGAGCATAAGTTCGGAGAAGATCGAGAATCAGCTCGCGTGCAACGATACGACCCATTTAAGTAACGAAGCATCGTCTAAAACTCGAACGGATATTACCGAATCGTTGTAACAACGTAGATTGCTTGGACGATGAACGGAGGAAACTCTTCGTGTTCGAAGAACCGAAAAGCTACATCACTGCCAGACACCAACGTAATGTTATCGAATAACTTTTCGCGTGGATATGTGTGCCGATTTCTAAACGTTTAGAATGCGTCGAAACATTATACGAGAACACGGTGCACGAGCGCCGCATGATACAGGGAATAACGCAGCAAGGACGCTGGAAATCTTATTTTTTCAAATTTTTCAAGGACATACATCTTTCAGGAAGTTCTATCCGTGTATAGTTACTTTGTCAAGAGATCAATGTTCCACGATTCGCTGGATTTGAACAGAATATCGAAAGATTCTTTCTTTCTTTTTGTACAAAGTAATCCCACGGGTATATGTGCAGCGACTTTTCGATGATCAATGATTACAGGAATCTTATAAAAATCAACGGTTTTATTTGTACCACAAAAATTGTTCCTACTTCGGTCCGCACAATAATTACGTGAAAGCAGAATATTTATCGAAATACCTCGCATCGCATTAAGAGTCGTTATCATAATTTAAATTTTGATTGATCAAACTCCGTAACCGGCTACGAAAAGGCGGGGTTAAATTAGCACAACGAAATTCGATCAACTGATACAAAGTCTGCTTTCCTATTTGTCTACAATTGTAAAACGTGTAAGTACGAGATAAGAAATACGGGGACCGAAATTAAAAAGAAAACAACTTGAAAAAGCTAGAACACAATTATTTCTATAACGTATAAATGATATCTACGCTATTGTTAGTTCTTTATTTACTTTGCGTTAAGTTTCACTATAAGTTACTACACTATGTATACGTTGTATAATAATTGTTATGTTATGCGACTGTATTATATTACATGTATTATTTCTTAATCTGTATATACTTATAATTGCGCTCATATGTCACTTTTGCAAGATGTGCGCAAAATCCTATTACTTCTTAAGTTCAAAGATACTCAGTTTAAACTGATCGAAAATTCATGTAATTTTAATAACGACAAAATTTTGGAACGTAACTGCATAAATGTTCATTTTTAAATGATAAAAAACTGACGTGTAGCACCAAAATGATGTATTATTATGTACCGAATTAAAAATTATTATATTTCTTTATATCAATCATGTCAAAGACTGAGAAAATTTTACGCACATCAAATAATTTGAAATGGTCGGATACTTTGTTATAATGGCGTCTCGTAACGGTTAAACGTTTGAATTGAATTTTTACATTATACGTATCAGTATAAAGAAAACACTAATTCATTGTAAATGTTGTTACTTTAAACCCATAACAATGAAAGCTTTGCTACAAAATGCCAAGGAACAATATTAAAAAAATGAGCCTTCGTAATTCTTAAATCTTCAATCGTTTGAACGTACGGTCAGTGTCTTGCTTGATTATTGATAAAGAACATGTTCCCAAAATTTAATATAAAAAGAATACAATACCTTGACTTTTATTCAGCGTATTTTCTGTATTCTGTACTAAACTTTCTCGTTATGTATTATTTCTTTTTATTTCTTCATTGAATATTTAAAACTTTCCGAAGTAACGGCCGATACACGCGCACTGGCGTTCCACAAACTACTGATTAATGCACCTTTTATCGGATGTGACCAGCATTCCTAAAGATAAAATAATTACCTTTAATCTATAAATCTTTCTTGTTACAAATTTATGGAAAATAATACGAAATATGTTTTTATTAAGACCATTTATCTTTTAATACCGTTTTATTGATAATATTAAAACAAAATTCTATTAAACGGTTGCTTTTCAAAAAATAGATCGTAGCGCCACACCGAAGAACACGAATTATACTTCTAAATAAATACATAACTTTAAGGTTATATATTGAAGGTATGGTGTTCAAGAAAATGAAAGGTTAACCTTTCCTATAAGTGATTAAATGAAAAACAGTTTTTGTCTTATTTAAACGGTGTGAGCTAAAATGAGTAATACTAAAGAAAATTCTACGGCTCCGACAAAAAATACAGCCATAGTAAACACAAAACCTTATGGAAAAATTGTGTTAACACTTCAAAATTGTCTTTTACCTGAAGAAAAACTTAACTCGACGCCGTCTCATTTGGATGGATTAGACGCAGAAACTGAAACCGATTTAAGAATATTAGGATGCGAATTGATACAGACAGCTGGTATTTTATTAAAATTACCACAGGTTCGTCATTTCTTTGATAAGTAAATAACTGTTTGTAAACGCTATAACCTCTATAACCTTTAAACCTTTATCTTTTTCCATTTATTATTCTTTTTAATAGGTTGCAATGGCCACAGGACAAGTAATATTTCAACGATTTTATTACAGTAAATCATTAGTTAGACATAATATGGAAACAACTGCAATGGGTTGTATTTGTTTAGCTAGTAAAATTGAGGAAGCACCTAGGCGTATTAGAGATGTTATTAATGTGTTTAATCATATAAAACAAGTTTCCAGTCAAAAGTAAGTACATTTTATTGCTTTTACTATGGGTATTCAATGTGAAATATATACATGGACAATATTTATAGTTTTCATTGTTTCAGACCAATACAACCAGTAATACTTGATCAAAACTATGTAGCCTTAAAGAATCAAGTAATTAAATCTGAAAGAAGAGTTTTAAAAGAGTTGGGTTTCTGTGTTCATGTGAAACATCCTCATAAAATTATTGTTATGTATCTACAAGTATTAGGATATGAGAAAAACCAAGCTCTAATGCAACAATGTTGGAACTACATGAATGATTCTTTAAGATCTGATGTTTTCTTAAGACATCAACCTGAAACTGTTGCTTGTGCGTGTGTATATTTGGGAGCAAGACAACTTCAGTTACCCTTACCTACTTCACCTGCTTGGTTTTCTCTCTTTAAAGTTAATGAATCTGCAATTAGAGACGTTTGCCGTCGTATATTACGACTTTATTTTCGGCCTCGTGTTAAACCAGAACAGTTAGAGAAACGCGTAGAAGAGCTTCGTCGGCAGTATGAAGAAGCAAGAACCAAAGCAAGAAGTGGAGATATCGATAGTCACACACCAAGCCCACCACTGCCTAAACATCATAATGCCTGGGGTGGATTTATTAGCCGAAGCGGAACACACGCAGCACCCGAAAGAACAAAATCACCTAGGTAGAATGTAAAAGAACATCACAATAAAGTATGATTAATTCATATTTAAAATTGTTTTTATTTCTGTTTAGGCGTTCCAAATCACCAAGTACTTCACCATCTAGGGGTGAAGGAACAAAGCATTCCAAGAGAAAGAAACACAGTAGAAGCAGATCTCGCAGTCATAGTCATGGACGATCGCGAAAACCGAAAAAAGCGCAACGAAGGCGATCTGGCAGTCATAAATCATCGCGCAGTCGTTACAGGTCACGAAGTCGATCTCGGGATAGAGATGTAGAAAAATCAAGTAAACATCGCAGTAAACATAGACGGCATTGAATTATTCAATGTGTAAAAACTGATTAAGTGTATTACAAAGAAGATGCTGCAATTACATAAGCAGTCACATCCAGTTTGTAATATAATATGGGGCCTTTTTTTACCTCTGTTAATTAATACACAATTTAAATAGGGCAATTCATTTTCATCATATGGTACATATCTTGAGTTAATTTAAAAACCAGAACAGTAGGTTTAAAATAAATTATTTCTAAGAGCATCGAGTCAAAGTACCTCAAGTAAATCGGTACATTCTTGAAAAAATATTACAAGTAACGATACTTAAAGAGGCGTGTATTTAATACAAAACTTGAAAATAAAGTTTTATATTCATGTATTGTAATGTACTATTTTATAAAACCCAGCAGGTGCTGCCTTCTTCCTTTCGGCAGTTAATATTGCTGAAAAATCTAGTGACGTTAATTTCGGAAGAATGTGAACAATATATCCCCTGTAATATGGAACATTTTCAATGGGATTTCCATGTAACGTTAAAGATCGAAGATTTTGCAACTTTTTTAATTTCACGACATCATTTATGTCTGAAATATTGTTTCCATGCAAATAAACAATTTTTAAATTTGGAAATTTTGTAATATCATTTCCAATTTCTCCTATCTCGTTAAAAGAAAGATCCAGCCAGCTAAGATGCGATGGATCATCAAGAACTTTTTTCGCAAGATTTTCAAATCCATTCATTGAAGTCAATAAATTATTACTTAACCATAAAGAACATGTGACAAAACGATCTGCAGACGTTCGCAATGGAATTTTACCCGTTCGTACTGCTTGTGGACGTTTACTTGCAAATTCTCTTGTAATAAAAAGTGAATATTTATTAACATTGTTTTTATGTAGGAAAATATAATTTTAACAAGATACATAATTCTGTAGCTGTAAGAATTTCATACTGTGTAACATACCATACATTGTGGTTACTTTCTTAAATGAATAATCCAATGGGGCAGCTATTATCATTTCTTGTCTTTCATTTCGTCGATAATCAGAAAGTGGTCTTTCGTAGGGAACGGTGGAATCCATCTCAGTGATTGATAAATGGAAATCAGTTAAGCAAATTTTGAAGAAATTTCTCCAATGTTGAAATTAAGAATGCATACAAAACGTTCGTTTAAAATTGTGTTAACTCTCAATATTATTAATAAAATTTCATTTTCAATCTAGTATTCATATCTCCATAATTTTTCGAATAATATAGATTGTCACTTATCTAGTAACTATTATCATATATGCATTTATTATTTATGTAATTTAAAATGAGAATTAACAACTTTAATTACTTATCTAATTTTAAAAACAAAATTATTTTAATAATTAAATAATTTTCAAAATACACTAATTATGATTTAAAAAATTTATCGCGCGTATTTTTTTCGTAATTTAAATAAAACTTTGAGTGTATTATTGAACACACAAAATGTAGTACGAATAAATGACGCTAGAGTGCTCTTTTTTAAATAACTTAACATTCTATATTTTCTATAAACATTGATATTAAGCTGCAAATTATTAACGGCGGTAATCGGAATTAAAAACATCACTTTAAGCGTGAAACAATTGGACAAGGAATTTGCAACACTCTAATATATAAATTTTATTTAAGCGGTTATAAATATCGCATGATATAAAAGACAAACAACCAACTGTTATATATTTTTTTTTAAGCCTACTAAAAATGCCGCGAACAAAACATGTTCGGAAACCGAAACGGGAACAACAATTTACAGAGGAAAGTGATTTATTAATTAAAGATTTTGAACGAAAAGCACATTTGCGAATTTTAAAAATGGAAGCAGAGGAAAAAATGGTAATAAAAAGTCTTGAAACTACCATTGACGTTACGTTATCTCGGCATCCACCTGAAATACAACAGATGACTCTCGGTGAAATATATAATTATGATACTGACAATGAAAAAGAAAATTGTAACGAAGTTTCATCGTCTGTTGATGGCTACATTTTACCATCAGCACCGAAAACAGTGAAAGGAAAAAAGACAGGAAAAAGAGTTACTAGTGCATCAGACGATGGATACGTGACTGAAGGAGTTGCTACAACGCGTGCATCAAGAGCTTTGAAAATCAAACATTCTACTGATAGACGAACACGTAGCAGTTCAAGAAATAGCAAAATGAAGCTCAGTGATGCAAATCAAGATACTGTAAAGAAGGTAATAAAGAAGGAACGTATCAAAGAATCTATAAAAGTTGATAAATTTAAAACTCCTGCTACTTTAAAACCTGGGAAAAATGAATTTAGCATTGTGACTCCAAAAATAAAGCCAAATACTCCATTAAACATATTAAGACGACCAAGGCAAGGGGAAATGGTTCTTAGCATGCAAGGTAGTCCTTTATTGGTTTCTGCAGTTATTCAAGAAGAAACTGCTAACATTAATGTACCTTTGCGTAATGGCAATGTTATATCTTTATTACCTAATGATGGTCTTCGTATGTCTCACATTCCTGCATTAGATCCAGAAACTATGAGACAGCTAGAGACTCTAAAAAGTCATATTGAAAAAGTTATTTCAGTAAAATAATTAAAATAATATTAGGATAGATTTTTATAGGATATATTGTACATTTGACTATTAAGTGTGTAAATGAAATCAGTTTAAGTCGAAGTATCCTTTGAACAATTTGTTACAATTCTGTTTTAAGTAACATGATTGAAATAAATAGAATTACATAATCATTTAATATATATTTGGGCAGCATTTGCCTTAATTTTTTATATCTTATAACAATAACAGTTTTGTTAATATGTTAACATAATATTATTATAAGATTATAAAATGATAAGGAAATTTATATTTTGAAATAAAATTTTAAAACCTATATAATAATAATGTGTGTATAATTTTTTATATAATAAGAATTAAATGAATCAGCAACAATTAAAAGAATTCTAAATATATATCTAATTTATTACAAAATTATACCTAATGTGTATAAAGGAATCATTATAAAATTAATATTTAGGTTATTTGTTTTATTATTTTTTTAAGCTTTTATTTTATATTTCATACATTCCACCTAACAATTATTTCAATTTTGGAAGTAGTATATATACTACATTTGACGAAAGAAAAAACAGTAGAGCGCATAAGTAGTACGTCTATGTTCTAACCATTAATGTACATGCGCATACTAGATCTGTTAAACGGACTGACAATATTTGCATTCTTCTACTTTGTGACATTCGTAGTGTTTTTAGATTATATAAAGTTATGTACAAAATATCGTAGTGTCCTTTCCTATGAGCGTAAGCTCGTGTGATTTTGTTATATTTTATCATAACTTATTTTCTATATTGTTTACCGGATAACAGTGCTGTTTAAAAGTGAGTGATGAATGTCAAAGTATGCCTTATCAAGTTGGTTAAACCGAATTTTCAGGCGGTTTAAGATAAATATCTATTAATTCGAATAAATCAAACCAGTATTTTATTCATTCTTTTTTATACGTAATTCTATATTTTATTAATATTAAAAAAAATTCCAACAAAAAATAACGAATCACATTTCATTCTCTTACACAAATGACTTGTATGTAAGATATATACTACAAAATGTGTGATAATTTGCAATAAATTTTTCAATAATATGTATATCTAAATATCATTTCATTGCACTATGTACAAAAAATATGTTTTGTATTAAATCTGAACAAAATAATTGATATCTTGATATCTCATGATTTGATTCACCTTTAAAAGTGATCAATATTCTTAAAATAAATATAGTAATTTTCTCTTAAACATATAGTAGATATGTTTAAAGAACTTTTTTAATATAACAATCAACATGGTGCGTGTAATCACAGTACATAATTTTTTGGGACAAAACATCACTCAAATTGAGGAGCCAACTGCAAGCTGTATAGCAAATGCATCTGGTCATGAAATGCTTCTCTTAGCACTTTCAACACATTGTGTTGAAGTATGGGAATTAATGATATCCGAACTTAAGTTACATACTGTTTTTCCAACAGTAGATATGATTAATCAAATGGTACATTGTGCCAAAGGAGATTATGTTGTGACATTAGAATCAAAATTATCTAGAGATGCAAGCATTAATAATTATACAGAGAAAGCAGTTAATAATTTTGTTAGAATTTATGTTAATTGGGCTATGGTGAAAGATCAAAGTCAACCTATGCGTGCTAGAATAGCAGGTCGTGTTACTCCAAGTTTAAATCGACCATTAAATAGTTTAGAGATGATAGAGCTACCATTAAATATACAGCCCACATTAATTGCTTGCTGCCAAAGTACTGGCAACTTATTAGTGTCCTCAGGAAATAGTGCTATTCTACATGAATTCAAAATTGAAACACAGCAAATATCAAAAATGAAATTTATAGATTTTGAGGCAAGACCATGGTCCTTAGGATTCTCATTTTCTCCTACACATATGGAAATTGTTGAAGATTTCATATCAGTTATGGATAAAACAAATTTATGTGTTTTTCGGCTAACCAATTCAATGTATGAGGATATTGATCAACTAAGTTCACTAACTTCTACGAACTCGTCATCCATTGATAAAACATCTATATCCACTGATTCATCCCTCATGGAAAATAGTAATAATGCAACTGTTCAAGAGGATAATTCATTACAAGGAATGAGCTCAAAACGTAAAACCTCTAATCAAGATCCTCATTTTAATGTATCAGAGAACAATGATTCTAGTGGAATAAGCACAAAATTTAAAAATAGAAAGCATAAAACTTCTAAAACAAATATATGGAGCAAATTGGAAGCAGGAGATTTTAGAAAAATAAAATCTAATAATAATGAAACTGTTATAAATTTGGATTACTTGGTATATAATGAAAGAGATGAATTACAAAGGTTACTCGATCAAGAAATTGTTGATGGAAATTCACAATCCTTGACTATTAATTTGCCATCCATAAGTTTGGAAAGAGCAGGACCTGGACATACCTTAAGCCCCTTCATATTGAACCCATCGGACATAAGAATTATAATTAAAACGAATTCTCCTGACTTAGGATGGTCAGAAAATTATACAATAAAAAATTTGTTGTCTCTTAAAATAATAGCAGTTAATAATAATGCTAAACTTGATGGAACCTCTGAACTATTTAGTTGCTCTTTATTAAAACCATTGTACATGAGGAAGGAGTGCAATACTTCTTGCTTGAAAAAATCTATTCTTAAATCGGATAAATATACATACTTGCAAGGTATAAGTTGTTTTCTGTGTACATTGCAAGAAGGATATCTATATCATTTCTCTGCTGCTAGTTCAAATCCTACAGATGCAACTTGTTTAACTACCTATCCATTTACTGCGCCTGTTAATCACGTAGCATTGGAACATACCGCTTTGCATGCGTTAACTGAGGCTGGTCTTGAATCTTACACACTGCGTTTATCGCATCACGTTGCGAGAACGATGAATGATATCGATAATTTAAGAGTAACATGCCCTAGTGTCTCTGAACCTGTCTGTCTAATTGGACTACGACCGTTTTTGGGAATACAGCAATTATTACATAGCAAAAGTTACTTAGTGCTGTTGGCCAAAGCTGAAAACTCTTGGACTTTATATTCTTTAATACTACCTAAATTGGAGAATTTATATTATGATATCTTAAATGCAGCAAGGAGTCATAAGTCTTCTAGTCCTAGCACATACCGACATTTATTAGGAGAGGCCCATGCTTTAATACGCTTAGCCAAAGATGCTGTGTGTAATTGCTCAGACATTAATGAATTTGACGGTACCGCAAATAAAAATGGGTTGAAACTGAAAAATTTATACAATCAGTCATGTGCGCTACTTGGTGACTATTATATTCGTTCCGAGTATGAACCGGATTGGGATTTTTGTATACCTTATTACAAAATGTCAGGATTAAAACCTTCTGAAGTATTATCTAGAAAATCAAGTCAAGATGCACCGGGTCTCGTTACGTTTTTAACCGATATACTTCTTACAATGAAAAGTGGTTCGGAAGCTGATGCGTTATTTCAAGGATTTAATATTGTAGAAATTGTATGTAAATTGAAGAAATTAGATTTGTTGAAACTGATTTTCAGTAGTCCTATACTGCGGGAATATACCACCGAAAAATTAATACATCTTTTACTATTATACGAAACAGACGAGTTAGTAAAGTTAGCTTTAGCACTTTTATACATACAAGCTGAGAAACAAGAACACGCAGAGAAAATACTTGAACCTGTTTCGACAATATGTATTAAAAGAGTAGTATTAGAACATTGGGATTTATTATTTGACATGACCGCAATGAAAAAGAGAAGTCCAATGATTCCGACATTCTCTGATTTCGCCGGAACATTAATGCGCCAGAAGAACTCAGCTTTCGCAGAAATTTTAATACAAATAATAGAAGATGATGGAATTTTATCTCTCCACCAAATCATACAGGTGTTCTTAGAATATTTGCCATCGCGAGTAGGTCGAGACGGACATAATGCAGCAATGACGTTACAAGTTTTCCTCGAGAAATATCTCCACAATTATTTTAGTACAAAACTGATTATAGATTCGTCTATTATAAACAAAAATCAAATACGCACGGATTTTGCTCTGGTCGAAGCATTTAAGCTATTAGTACGATCATACTTGGGCAAATTAACCCAAACTAAAGTATACAAAATAGAAAGTAAAGAGAATATACAAGAAAATTATGATAACTTCATATTTATCAAGTTTAGACCTCATTATTTAGATGGAATGCCACCATATGCGAAAGATTATCAGAAAGTTTTGAATGTCTGCGATTTAAAAGATTTAGTTGAAATCGATAAGACTGACTCTGATAAAACTATACCAACGGAATTGTTTAAATTACAGTCTATACTGTCGTGTGATTTTATACCAAATGAATGCTTATATGAAGTAAAACAATTTCTTGAAACTCAAGAAATTGATGGAGGCTTGTCTTTAAAAATACTGTGCATTCAAAGTACGGAAGAAGCAACAATACTATTAATGGAAAACTGTCCTCAAGTAGTTGTGCAATATGGAAAGGTATGTACATTTAAAGTATTATACTATGGTATTTTAAATTATTTTTTTACATTAAAATTTCACAAAGATGTATTGTAATTTTTAGGATATGTATACTAAAGATTCTGAATGGAAGTATTTAATTCAGTTAACACAAAATAAAATTTCTGCGTCAATCACTCGACAAGAATTGTATTGCTTTTATACGCAAATCATGAAAGGTAAACATTTTTCAATATTTATTCGTGTAAAAAGTTATGTTAATTTTGAAATATTTTTTTCACTGAAGTATACACTAATATAATTTTTATCATTTTAGCAATTTTAAATTATCTACCACATACATTATCCTTAAAAAGTTTACATCGTGTTCTTCCAAAAGACGATGTAATAACATTCCAAAAATGCAGCGAGATGTGCAATCAAATTATGCATGCTGAACACGTTAAATCCTTAATAATGGAAACCGGGCAACAACTTTTATCAACTCTAAAATTGTAAATGGCGGTTTCAACTAATCAATTTCATTGTCATTTGGCGATAGAATAGGTCCAATTTAATCTACGTGAAAAAAATAATGCAACTTAAATGCAACGAGCATTAACAGTTGTATGAAAATTATACGTAGCGGAAATAGATTTGGAACATATTGTACTTAATGAAATTTGTTGAAAACAATAATTCTTTATGTGATACAACTTTCACGAATTGCAATTTTTCATATGAAATTATTTGATAACATTTAATATAATTAATGACTTAATTTTTGTTCATTTTTTGGAATATCGTTTTCACTCATATAGGTGCTTACTTTCTTAATGATTATAACGATAATTTACGGATTATTATTCAATGCACAATCTGCAGTATATTACTGATATACGGTCGTTTGTATAATATTGGAGGAAGTAAACATTATTTAGTTAAGTGTTCAATTTTTGCTACAATCGTAGTCGTGCATAATATTTTTCATGGATAATGTTATATTAACAAAATGTCAAAAACTAAAGATAAATACTATAGATAAAATTAATTCACCTATTATTAATTGTTGAGATATTCTATATATATATATATATATATTGTATTACGTCTAGACGTATGTTATCTTTCCCCTAGCTAATGAAATGGTTAAATTATAATTAATAAAAGTTTATACTGAACCAAACATATAGATATTTACATTTTAGAGTATTATACATAATATTTAACATAGCAGATTGCTTTATACAGTAAATTAAAAAATTATGTAATGGTAATCATGTATTTTTGACTGCTGTTTAAATATTTCTAAGAATTTGTTAAAAATTGTTTATATTTTTACCGCTAAGGGCGGGATGGCATGTGTTTAGAAAATTACATATTGCTAAGATAGTTACTTTTTATTATATTCGTGGAACCTATAATGTAGTATTTTCATCACCTAAATGTTACAAAATGTGTAACTTTGATGTGCCTTTAGGACTAATTTCTCTTTGTTATAAATCTAATATAATTATGTTAGAGGTGATCTATGATACTTATAAATTATGATAAAAATAATATATCTATAACTCATACTAAGTGCTTTTTTTATTATATGGTCATATTTTTATGATGCTATTTATTTATTTAAAAAGAGAGAAAATTAGAAATAATGTTTAATTCTCAGAATGATTCATTCTGCTTCACTTTAATATTATCATTATTAGTTCTTATTTATTTATGATTTTAAATGTAGTTATTTTACTCAGGAATTGAATTACTTTTACTAATTTTTATTAAATGCATAACAATTTTATTATGTCAATATTATCTATAATCCTTTTTAATTTATATAAGATAAAACGATAAAAGATAGTATACTTATTAGAGCCATCAAACAAATTAATTTCTAAAGATAAAATATTTCAATTTAATATTTAGTATTTTTAAATTATCCCCTTTTGTAATAAAAAAATCATATGATGCAATCTTTTAATTTTTGTTTATATGTACACTTTGTAACTACGAAAAATATTTTTAATCATTTTATTTTATATCTTAAATACTAAGTTAAAAAGAGTTTATACTTTTTAACAAACGAATTCAACAAGTTTACAAGTTCTTATACAATTTCAAACTCCTTATTCAACCTTGTCAGATCTCTGAAAGAACAAAAAATACTATGTATATAAAGATACTAATAGTCTTGATTAAAAATATTTGTTAAAATGTACCTGTTTTCTATAGCTTCATTTAAGTGGTATTTGTGCATTAGCGAAACAACAAGTCTCAATGTTGACCAAATAGTATTCGACATTGCTTTCGGTGAAAAACTCTCGCCTTGTACTCCACGACCAGCAGCTTGTTGATTTAAAGCTATTACAAGGTGCTCACCTGCTTCTCTACAAACAAAGTGTATAATTTGATATTGTAAGAAATTATATATGATATTAAAAACAGTTTTGCTTACTTATATGCGCCAAGATTAATACAAGATATTCCGAGATTATAACGAGCTCTGATGAAACCAGGTGATAATTTTAAGGCATGGTGGTATGCATTTATAGCTTCTTCCGATTTTTGACCATTAGCTAAAGTTGCTCCTAATCTATTCCATAATCTAGAATCCTTCCAAAAATAATATATTTCAGATAATATCGATATAAGTATCGATATGTAAAAGGAAAAGTTTGATTTAGTACATACATTCGGACGCACTTGTAACGCAGCTTGAAAACAGTCACTGGCTTTATCATATTCATTAGATAAATTGAAAAGTACTCCTAATCCACATTGAACATCTGGATCTATTTCATTCCATGGATTCATTCGTGCAGCTTGAATATAAAGATTTTTTACTTCTTCATGTACATCACTAGAAGAAGTAAGTTGAGTATTATTAAATATAATTTTTTATATATACTTTAAAAATTATTACTTACTCAAATAGAATAGACGATACGCTAGATTTTGAGTATTGTTCAGGATTGTTTTTTTGTGCCGAAAGGTGTTTATATTTATCATTTTTTAATAACCATTCCTTAAGAGTTACACATGCTTGATTTTGATAAGATTCATTTGTATATGAAACCGCAAGTGCCATAAGAGCAGTACCATTTGTAGGATCCAGATTTAAACAATGTTTTAAAGCAGATATGGCTAATGGGTCTTGTTCATTTTCAGCTTGAGTTTTCCCAAGAAGTAGCCAAGCCTCTGGACTGTTTTCATCTTGTTGTACTGCTGCTTCAAAACAGAGTATAGCACTCGGTAAATCTCCAGCTTCCAATCTTTTCTTACCCTCTTCTAATGCATTAGATAAATTTTTCATAGGATTTTCTTCGTGAAATTCATAATCTTTAAATGGATCATAAAAGGTGTCATACTCTGAAAGCCATGGATGTTTAGAAGATATTTCCTCAGATGGTGATATTTTTTCCCATTCGTTTTGCAGTTTTAAAAATGTAGACTCATAATTGTCTATTTCTAAAATAAAAATTATTTTTTATAAATATAGCTAATTAATAAAAAGAACCAAATTCATATTAAAATGTACACAAACCTGAAGCATTTTCTTTCTGAAATTCATCTATCCAATTACCAGCAACTGCTAATTCTTCTTCCATTTTATTTGTCACCTCATTTTCTTGACTGCTATCAGTAGAAGTTTTATCTTCAGACTTTTCATTATCTTTTTCATATTGTTCTGTCCAGTCTTTGTTCATACTATGTAAATCTGGCAGTGATTCTTGATTGTTTTCTATAGGAATGTCTCCCTCCTGTTTCATAAACTTCATAAATTTTGAATATTCAAAATTAGGGTTATCATTGTTTTCTATTGCTTCTGTTGGATGTTCCATATTTATATTACTCTGTATAGCATCTATACTATGTTCTATGTATTCCTCAGCCCATTTTGGTCCTAATCCTAATTCATGTTTTTGATGGTTTAAACTGTTTGAAGTTTGTTCTACCTCAGGATTCCAAATATCATCAGCATGATGTTCCTACATTAAATGAAGTTAGATATATAATGTGATAGTATCAACACATAAACAACAATAATAATATAAAAATTACATTAAAATGACGTCCTGATTCAAGATACTGATTTGCCCAAGCTGTATCTAAACTGGTTAATTCTTGAGCAACTCCTGGTGCTGCTATAGGTGGATGAATGTTTTGATCAATTTCACGCATTTCTTGTAATAAATTATCCATTCTAAATGTTTGAGGACATGAAGGATTTTCTTCTAAAAATTGTTTAACTAACTGATCTGAATCTGAAGCTTGAAAAGGTTCCACAGGCTCAAAAGGATGACGTATTCCTTCTTCTTTGAATCCATGATCACGTACAAAATGTGATGCTAAACGAATTAAAGAACTAGGACCTCCACAGTCACCCTCAACTAATTCACGGAATGCCATTTTTCCTAATATCAATTTTACCTAAATTTGTTCAAAAAGTATATATTAATTTTGTAAAATATAAGTAATAATCATGATAGCAACATGCAAAATATAAGAAATATGAACATCTATAAAATAAAAAAAATTCAAAATACTGATTTAATTAATTTAATGTTGAACAAACTATTTATTAATTTCATTTATTTTAAAAGACACTTAATGCTGAATTGAAATATAGCTAAGATCAAATGTTTTCGTAAAGTGTTTGCTTATACGATATTAAAATTTTGCGATATCAATGTTATTTCAAATAAAAAAAATGATTGCAAATTTCATAAAATATTACAAGCGTTCATAAAGGTATAAAGTTCACAAACCTCTTTTTGTTTTTAATATAATTAAATATTCCTGATAAGGTTGATGTTAAACGTGCTTTATATCAAGCCCACTGTTTAAGATCGGTCATTTCCTTACCATCGAACAATATCCGTAACTTGCATCGAATAAATTTCACTGTATAATGGTGGGGCTCGCAAAATTATCATAGCAAATACACAGCCTAACGTTAGGACAAGATGCATATTATAAAGACATTCTTTATATGCAGTTAGCTAATGAACGTTAAGTTGTGGACAAGTTACTGAACTATCTGAAGCCTTGAACATCTTTTTTGTAACGACTAAATACATAGTATATATCAGTGGCATACGTTTTTACATATTTTATTTTATTGCTAAATAGAAGCTTCCCGTCTACTTGATAATATTATATAACTGATTAAAGTTTCTACCAGTAATGATAACATTTTATGTCTTGCATATATATGTAGGTATTTAAAGATCTTATAAAGCTTATAAATCAAATCTATGTTTTAAAAAATGCAAAATAGAACTTTATAAGAATGAATACAAAATGTTTTAAAATTAATAACAAAGCGTTTATGTTAGAAATAACAGAATAAAATACATTAAAGAACATTTATGAAATTTTTTTACACATTAAAATTGGACAAAATTCTTGTGAACTTATAATATGCAACGCTATCGTAATGCCATCACACGGGTAATATAAAGACTACGATGTGCGTAATGTCCAAAAAGTAACATTAGTTTTCATCACGTAAATTGTTCATTGCTTATGCTCTTGATGAAAACGTGTAGAGTTCGTAAATTATGTTTCATTTGTAGGTTGCTAAACCGAAATATTTTGTATGAAATTGAAATAACAAAAATTTAAGAATGAACGATTTTGCAAAATCTCAGCTTACAAAATATGGTTGGATGGAAGGTATAACTTTGTAAACATCTTGATAGTATCACATATCATGCGTTTCATATATATATTTAAATTGCCAAAACATATTTTAACTAAATCGAAGCAATCAAAAATTCTTGTGCGACATTTTATGAATAGATTAAACTAATTTAAAAAATACAAACTTTGAATTTTGTATTAATACAGGTAAAGGTTTAGGTAAATACGAAAATGGTATTACACAAGCATTAAAACCAAACTTAAAGTTTGATACTGCTGGAATAGGACACAAAGATGAAGATTGGAATAATTGGTGGGAAAATGTTTTTAACAAAGCAGCTAATAGTATCAAAGTTGAATCTAAAACTCATGGAGTTTCTATAGTTGCCTCAAAAGAATGTAGTAGTAATGATTTCCTCAAGCAAGATTTAAATGAAAAGTCTAAGCACTCAATAAATTATGGAAATTTTGTTAAGACTTCTACACTTTATAATGGGAACTTAATAGCGGAACATAATCCTAATATATGTAAAACACAAACTGTTGAAAATATTACTCATTTTCATTTATCGGATGATGAATTATTCAGGATATGTGGTGGTAGAACTACTCATAAAGGAGCCAGGCATGGTTTGACATTAAATGGAAAATTAAAACGAATTGCACAACAAGAAACAGATTTATTAAACACAAATTCATATATAAATACACCACAAAAATTACAAAATAATAGAAATTTATCTCCAAGTGATGAATATAAAAAGACTAATAATAAAAATGAAATATTACTTACATCTGTTACTGAAGTAGCAACTGCAAGGGTATCTAAAACTACTAGAAAAAAAAACAGAAAATGTATAAATGATTTGAGTCATCAGTTAAATATCTGGTGTAATGTAAATGATAATGATGACAAAAATATACATTCAATAATAAAGGATGAATTAAAACAGGAACAGAAAAAAAGAAGCAGAAAGAGAAAGAGAAAGAGAAAAGAGAAAGGAAAAAATATGTATAGTGTTAAAATGGAAGAAATAAATAATACACCAAGTGGTATATTATTTTTTATGAAGCAAAAATCAGTAAGGGGAATCACTAAACAAAATATTCAGAAACAAGTAAGTAATGATATTGAAAAGGAATACATGGATATACCTGTATTTAAAAAACAGAAGAAATTAAAAAAGAAAAGGGATCCAGATAACCATCAGGATATCATTAATACATGGAAAGAACTAAATGGTTCTCAAATAAAGAAATTTAAAAAATTACGTAAAGGTGATAGAGATTTACTAGATGTGATTAAAGATGAACAGACTAATACATTACAATTGCGAGCAAAATGTTTTTGTAGTGAAATATCAGTTCAGTCCTATAAAGCCAATGATTCATCAGTTTGTAAAGCACAACCTGCTTCAAAATTATCAGATTCACGTTTTAAGATAAATGCAAATTTTTTAAATGCTAGGATAGCAAAAAAGAAAAAGGCAAAATTACGTAAAAAACAAAATCTTAAATTAGCTAATATAACAAAAAGTTTACAGGCCGTTCATTTTAATAGTGAAAGTGAAAATAGTAGTAGAGAAAAATAAAAGATGATAATTATCATAAAAGTTTTTAAACAAATACTTATTAAACATTTATAACATTATTTGTATATAAATATGAAGTAATAAATAAAATAAAGTCTATTATGTATGAAACAAAAATTTACTATAAATACCATTAATTTAAAAGGGAGAAATAAGAGTATTTTTTTTTAACAATTGTTTCCTTTTCTTTTGTTATACGATTTATTAATGAACATAAATTTTGTAACAATCAGTAGGCGCATATGACAAATTAGTTACACAACATATGTATATGAATTTGTAGAGATAAATATATCATTAAAATTTCATATTTACGGGCATCGTATATACTTGAATAAGAAACAACAAGTGTAATATTTTTAATACAAAATTTTTTTATCAAAATCCATCAGTTTTCTTTTAAAAAATACATTCTTGTTATGCAAAACTTTATGTTAATAAAAATCAAAGAATGATCTGTACAAAAGTATATACATACAACGAACATACAATTAATTGTTATGTTGCACCAAATTTCGTAACATACTAGAGAAACTTCGAAATTCAATTTTTAGAGCAATATAGTTATATAAAATAAAACGAGATTCCTAAGGCCATTAGAATAAATCTCACTCGGCAAGCTTAATGAGTATGATTTCGTATTATTTAATTGAGCTAATAATTGATTTTAACATTGACATACTAATGATGTATTTTGCAATAGGATTAGTAAGGAATGTAGACCTTTACTTATAATCATTAAAATATCGTATAAAATAGTAGTTAATTCAACGATTTTGTCCACTAAAAATATGATAATCATAGTATTTATTATTAGTATTAATTGATATATCAGATCTATATTGTGGATAATTAAATAAATATTGTGGTACAGCTATAGCTGTGTAGTATTTTGCACAGAATTCTTTCGCTAAAGAATTGGATGGATGAATTTGTTATTTTATTATAACTAGTTTAAACTAAATTTATTAAGTTTTCATGTATGCTATCGTTTATTGATACAATGTTATAGGCAATAAATAATATGCACAAATGTGAAAACTTGAAAATATTGTCCTTGAAATAACTATAATATTTAAATGTGAAAAAATAACGTTTCGTGATGTTGAATACACAAGCTTTAAACAAAATAAACTTTTTTAATGAAATAACTATCAAAAACTACTGACAATATGTTCAAATAGCAAAATATATGCGTATATATGTTTTTATAACGATTCTCCTAGAATTGTGAGAAAGTCAAATATATATTTCAGAAAAATCCTTTTTCTATTTAGGCAATAAATATAATGTAATATATTTACGTATATGTAATACATAACGTATTTTATATTTTTAAAATTATTAAATCTAAATTTTTTATAAAATATTAACATTAATAATAGTAATAATAATAATATGATTAATAATCAAAATAAAATATCACCATATTTTAAAAACATTAATATTAAATAATATCGAGATTCATGTAATTCGAAATAAAGTAAAATAAAGTTGTAAAAAACATGATTAATTTATCATACAAAATCTGATATGTTAAATTATCGTCGCTATTCAGTGTTAATATCTTATATTTTTTATAGATCAAGGAAGCAACTGATCAAATTAAAAATATTCAAAATTTGAAATAAGTTAAAAAGAATCATAACCTTTCTATTTTCAATCTTCAATCTTCTTAACTAAAAGTTTTCTATAAGTAGGCAAGGAAGATAACTCACACAGTAAATCTAATTGACAATGTTTTCTTAAATGCTATTGCTATTCAAATGGAAAAATAGTCTGTAAAACCTTCATTCAAACATTAATCACAAATCTCTCTTTTCATAATTAAAAAGAATGTTTCCATTCATTAATAATTTCAGTATGATTTTATTTTTTGATTATTATAAGAGAATATTTAGTGAAATAATTCTTAGTATTATTTATTTTATAACAAACATTAAATCAATAAAGATCTAGTTAATTTAAACACATTTGTTAATATTTTTTCTTTTAACTATATAATAGCCAATATTTCTACCATTTCTGCTTAATGTAACTGATCTTCTGTCACTATGAGAATGCTTACTACAAGAGAGATTTGTATCACTTAATTTGCTCCATATTACATGCATACTAGATACATTAACTTTATGTGTTGTAATGGAATTTCTTAATGTGCAAGATTCCAATTTACGTGGAATATAACTAAACCCAGAATGATTTATAGGTCGTATTTTTGCATATTTTGCACAAAGACCAGTAATATAAACATCTTCCAAATGAAGTAATGGTGTTCTTAATGCTGCATGGTACAGTTTATATGCCACATCTAAACTCATGATATATCCAGTACCAGATAAATAATTAGGATATATTTTTTCTGAATACATGTATTTTGGTGTATACCTAATCAGACATATTTGTTTGGACTACATCTACACATTCTTATCTCACATTTATGTTGTTGAATAAACGTTACTTACCACTTATTATTTGGATCTAAGATAGGTTTGGCATTACAGATAAGAGAACCTAATAATGTATTAGTAGATTGTGATCTTGATTGTAAAGTTTTCATTAAAGCAGGAATATTTACAAACATATCATCATCTGTTTTCATAAGATATTTTACTTTGCCACAATTTGATGTTACCCATTTTAACATCATTACAGATTTTAATGTTAAATTATTATATGTGTCATAAAATTTTTCCTGTATAATATCATTATACTGATGACTTTCTTCAGTTATTATATTCTGTAATATATATAATTTATTATTGGTTAGTTAATGTAACATTCATTTAATGAATTTCATATGTAGATACATACATTAAGTGTATCATTTTCACTTTGTCCCAGAAGAAATGTTACCTTTACAGTTGAATTGTATATACTATCTAAAGTACTTTTATTAGCCCAAGTATTCCTTATAGCTGTTCTAGCTTCTAGATTTGGAACAGCTGAACAAATAACTATGAGAAGATATGGCGACGGGAAACATATACCACTAGGGTTTAAAACTGAAGTTGTATTTTCTGGGTGAATATATATACAAAGATCTCTTGAAGTATTATAAGTCCATCCTGGCAACTGTGCTGTAAATCACACATAAAAAATACTTTATTAAAATTTTTTTTCTCAAACTCCAATTTAATGGACCCTAATAAAATTTTATAATCATTTTACGTTTGAATTAATTAAGCAATCTACAACAAATAGGTTGAAGAATGAAAATTAAATTACACTGCTAATGTTTAATCTATTATTTAGATTTATTCTTTTTTTTATTAATTTTAATACACATTCCTAGTAATATACAACTGAATAAATTGCCTATATTTATGTATTACTTCACTTTCTGGCGTATTGGAGATTTAATATATAACATGTAATATATAACATGTTTTTTATATAAGCTACACTTATTTATCTAATTTTTATGAAAATTTTAAAGCTTACATTAGTATATCCATAAAATTTAAATTTGATGTTGATTGATAATTATAAAGAGGAAAGTGAAAGCAGATTTTCATATCAAGAATTGTTAGTTTATATTGCACCAAAGACTCGAGCAATGTTAGCGGATGCATACCTACTGAGGCTACCAAATGTGTAACACCAATATGCTTTGCAGGAGAAGTCTCACCTAAGCCTAAAACTGGACCTTGTGCAGAATGGTATGCTGGTACATACAATAAACCTAATGTAGCTAAAATTACAAATCCTACTGCTAATCTTCGAACAAATGATATCTTTCCTTTAACTGTCACATTATTATTTATATTGGTGGCTGATGGCAATTCCAATGGCAAGAGTCGTAATCTATCCATCTAAAAGCAGATAATATATAATCCTCTTATATTAATATTTTATATAGATTTAATTTATTGTTTACCAACAATTAAAATAATTTTCATCTAAAATGTATTATTTGAAAAAAATATAGTAATTACTTTTAAATATAAATATCTTATAATAAAATTAGATAAATAATATTTGTCATAATGTTATGAAATGTTAAAGCGTATATTTTAAAGTTAAGTACTAAAAAGAGTTTTATAACTTATGCCAAGATATTTAGTGTTAATTCTATAGAACTGCTAATGTTTTTGTTTGTTACTCTGAATTTCATCAGCTAAGAACTGACATGATAGTTTAATTCAATTACAGGCAAATCAACAATATATCATGGTAAATAAATTTATTCTGTGATAAGTTTACATAATAAATATGTATTATTTATTATGTGAAAGTATACAAAATTTAATTTTGTAAATTATAATATATAATACTAGACGTTGATATAAAAAATTCAATTGTTAATTTAAATACATTGTAAACAATTTTACCTTTGAAATGTAATGATTATGTTACGTTGCATTTGACAGCTTTCCATTTAGCTCTTTCATAAGATTTTACTTACAATCTATTAAAACATATCCAAGAAATTTGACGACATTTACAAATAGATAATATGAAAATAAAAGAAAGAAAAGTATTCCAGTCTTCGTGTTTTCAAGTGTACAAATTGTATTGAAGTGATCTGTCAGATATATCATTATACGAGTGCAGTACCACCTATGATCGGGCCGGTAAAAGAAGGAAGATGCATGAATTTACCTCTTCCACCAGTTCAACGTTACAGAAACCTTCCATAACTCTTCGTCTAATAATCATATTCCCCTCTTGGCGTGATCGTCGGATTTTGGATTGGACAGTAAGCGCCCTCCAATAGAAGGATGTATAAGTTTCTTAAGGTACATAAGATACATTTAGGAATTTCGTTGTTATTATTTTCTTAGAAACTGCATGAATATATATAATTTAATATTTATCTAAGAATTAATGCTTGAGTATCATTTCTTACTTTATTTGAATAATTATACTTATTTAAACCATACTATATTCTATTTTCAGTATTGAAAAGCTTTTTTAACGTGTTAAAGACGCTAAACAATTGCTGGATTAGATTACCATATTATTTCATTACCTGTCATTAAAAAAATTGTATATTTAATGGGAAAGTGTATGTTAGGACATCTACTGTGACGAAAGAAAGCATTCTACCTTTCGGTAATATGTAGTTGAACGTTTGCATGCGTCTGATTTTTGCTTAGGAAGGGAGTAAACAGGAGTGCTGGGTAGGAGTAATACCATTAGGTTTTTACTCCCACTGCTAATGCACCTTCTTGTTCACTAGTTCGACTTTAGTGTTGATTATTCAGATTTCATTCTTTATTGGGTAGTAACAGTTTGGTGTTCACATGGACTGAGAAACAGTTAATTGGAGAGTCTGATATGATTTCAGTTCATCGTATGTGGTTACTATAATTTCTAAGATATTCTTATTAGATTTAGATTAGTGTTAATAGTTGGTGTAATGTTACGTTGTTGAGAAAAAGAGACTAAAGAAGATAAAAAATAGAATGCAAGGGCTATGAAAAGTCTAAGTACAATGACAAAATGATATATTTATTTGCTTAAGTCTTAACACTAAATGTCAGTCAAGTGATTGTTATAATTTTTTTGGATGATAGGGTATTTAAGAATAACTTTTGTTTTATAAAATATACATATGTTTGATATTTAAATTTGTAAAATTTATACATACAAATGAACATTTATTTCTGCAAGAAAATTATAGTTTATCTGTTTAATTGATTATTAGTCATGATTAAGGCTATTTTAGTATTCAATAATCATGGAAAACCTAGACTTTCAAAGTTTTATCAATATTTTGTAAGTATAAGAATAATTAATATTTTATAATTAAAATCATTATAACATTCAGTACAATTTTTGTTTTTTTCTTTAGAATGAGGACATGCAACAACAAATAATAAAAGAAACATTTCAATTAGTTTCAAAGAGGGATGATAATGTTTGTAATTTTTTAGAAGGTGGAAGTTTAATTGGTGGATCTGATTATAAGTTGATTTATCGGCATTATGCTACACTATATTTTGTATTCTGTGTTGACAGTTCAGAATCAGAATTGGGAATTTTAGATTTAATACAAGTTTTTGTTGAAACTTTGGATAAATGTTTTGAGAATGTATGTGAACTTGACCTTATCTTTCATGTAGACAAAGTTCATTATATACTTAATGAACTAGTGATGGGTGGAATGGTTTTAGAAACCAATATGACTGAAATACTTACAAGAATTGAAGATCAAAATAAACTGGAAAAACAAGAGGTAAGTTACATTTGTAATTAATGTTAAAGAGTACATTGAAATAAAATATGTGTTGTATGTTTAAGCTTTAATTGTATAATTTAAGGATATTAAAGATAACAGATCATGTATTGTAATATAGCTGTGCACTGTGATATAGTTTAACTTGCAAAGTCACAATTGTGATGACTAATTTATGCAAACATCCCTTAACTTATTGGGCCCAATTAAATTTTAATTTTTAGAAATTTTAGAGTAATAAAACAAAATTATAGAAAAGAGTCATTCAGTTATATTAAAATAGTCTTCTGGGCTTATAGAAGTTGACAACCTATAGCAGTTTATTCATTAGCTGTGCATGCATTGGAATGTTTTGTAGAGCAATTTCATATGGTGGCAGAACTGATTGACCTAACATGAATTTTAGGAAACTTACAAATCAGGACGATCTTGCTCACCTCGTCTGTTTGTCCTTCTGGGGCCCCCTCCCTAAGTAAATCAGCAGTAAAAAATCCAGATCATTTGATATACACTCATTCCTTTATATAATTTATCTGTGATCTTTTTTTTACCAAGAATTTTAAAACAAATCCGTAGCTTTATAAAGTGAATACTCATAACACGCATGAGGGTGCTATTTGTAAATGCTGCTCGATAACAGTGCCTTAATGCAAATGTATACGTCGCTATGCTCTAAGAATAAAATATGTACTGCGTAGCTATTCATTTGTCTTTACTTCTACTAATTAACTTAAATTCAAAGATCCTTGAAATTTTTCCATTTTCCACTTTTTCCATCCATATGGTATGTGCAGGCAGGAATCACAGCAGCGCCGGCGCGTGCTGTTTCTGCTGTCAAGAATATGAACATACCGCAACAGATAAAGGACATGAAGCTGCCTGATTTACCACAGGCTATAAAAGATCTCAAATTCTGACCAGCCATTACTTCGTTGGCTCCAAGCTGACTGGTTTCAACCTCAATTCCAAGTGCAAGTGATTCTACAAGGGTATTTCTCCCTTCCCTTCAAGCAAATGAGAGTGCACCAATACTGTCCACAAATTCTTCATATATTTCATCTCAGTGGTATCAGAATTGAGCAATGAAAATGTTTTCTCAATGAAGAGGATTTGTATCATAAGACTTAAAATATTATATATTTGGTTTTAATAACAAGAAATCAATTAAAGAATATCCAAAATAACACAGTGTATTGAAAATGCTAAAAAATTTAGAAATATTGACATTTTTTAAAGCAAATTGCATTATCATTCCTATATAATTCATATTATATTAATGAAATTGCATTTCTTTCGTTATGTCTAAACCAGTACTTTAAGTATTATTTCATTTGTGAACATTTTTGTTTATTTATCGTCAATAATAATGTTGTATTGTATCAAACAAATATGTAATAAATATTATAATAATTCATAATATTTTTTTATTTCTACATTATTAAATAATCATAGGCATACCTTATTGTTATTTTTACATATCACATATTTCATGTACATAAAAAAGCAACTAAACTACTAAATTTACAAAATAAAAATTTATTTTTTAGATGTAGCAATTTCATTTCTAAGTGTAGTCCATATGTATCCAGTACCTCTTTCCATAAGTGGTGGAGGATATGGTGTATTTTTTAGCTTGTAATAATCTGATGGAGCATGCATTACAAATTCCATACATTCCAGTTTGCGTGGTAGATCTTCTTCTGGTCCTATAATATATGTCTCAGGACTAAATCCTTCTTCAGGTGGTAGACTAAACATAAATATATAATTTAATACTTTTGATAATTCAAGAATAATAGATAAACTAACATGTTTTTATAGCTTACCTTGCAGTGGTAGGTAAAAGCCAAGTAACAGCTGCACTTTTTTCACAGTATTGATCTGTGAGTAAACCACGAATTTGAGCATAATAGATTCCTCCATCAATATCTTGCATTGAAACTATATCACCTATTTGAAAATAAGTTCCTCTATAGAATACATAATTACTTGTAATTGGAGTTGCTGTAGCTGTTGGAGCTTTAACTGGCTAAAAATAAAAAAAGATATGAAAACGACATATAATTTTCTGTTCCAACAATCTAAACATTAGAGAACATACAGTTTTTTTAAATAAATTTCTTCGTCCCTTCCCTTTGGGTACAATTTTATGAGGAACTGATTTAGAATTACAATATCTTGTAATTCTTGTACTTCTTCTAGTGGGCTTTAACAATCCTCCTTTATCTTCATCTTCATTTTTTACATTTGGAAAAGTCTCACAATTTCTCTCTTCTTCCAGACAAGCATTGCAAAGGTTACCGGCCTCGGTTGAATGCCAAAGTGGGGTGTCTCGAGTCCCACACTTGACACATTCAGGTTTGCTGCCAAGAGGCATCGAATTTTAACTAATTCGATTTTTTTAATTATTAATTCATCGATAGTTATTCGTCAATTATTCTTTTCAATCTACTTCTCGACTGCTTTGTCGAGAATCACTTAGATTTCATTAAAAATCATTTTTATTATACACTACATAATATTAATTAAAAAATTCAGTCTCATTTATATAAATATAATAAAACCAAAAGCTACCACAACATTTGCACAGACCTTTATATATTTCATATTACACAATATATATGCAATACACGACTGTTTATAATACTTGCAAATACAAAGTACTGCAGTATAGGAATTTTAGTACCCGTTAAGAAGATAAAGTTATGCAGTGTGTGCAGTATACAAAATCCCTAGTGGGTCAATAAAATTTGTTAAATTTATTAACAATTTAATAAATGTAGACGAATTTTATTGTTATAGATATAATATTTATTTCTGATGACATAAATAACAACATATAATATGCAAAAACAATTTTTATTAAAATCTGATTGGTCTTTCACATAGTGATATAGCATACTAGTATAATTCATTAGTATTCAATTTTTCCTCCCATATAAATGTATATTTTTATATTGCCATTCATTTACTGTATAAAGAGGGTGTAAGTGTGATATTACATAAGACTGTATTAAAATTTTTTAAAATCTGAAAACACACATCTGCTTAGATACAACTACACAGTGATGATTCATGAGAATATGTAAATATATGCTTTTCTTTTAATTTCTTTTTTCTATTGGTTTCCTTCTAATCGTTTTATTTCCTTTGAGATTTCAATTTTTCTTGCTAATTTATCAAGTATTTCTTTTTCTGGATTTTTTAACAAACCAGTTTTTATCTTTTCTTCTAATATTTCAATTTCTCTGATCTTTTTTCTTAAATTTTTCAATCTTTTTTGTGGATCTGATACTGAATTTTCAGAGTGACTTAAAATATTTGGCTTAGATATTGAAATTTGATTGATAGATGCCTTTGTATTAGACTGTGATTTATTAATATGTGATAATGATTCTTTCTTTTGTTCTAATTCTGATAATGTAGTTTTAGCTAGTTCTTCTGTTATACGTTCAGCTGTTTTGTTTTTATTTTTTTTCTTTTTCTTTTTAACCTCTGTTTTAACCTGAGCACCAGGAATAGCTTTAGATTTTGCTGCTAATAATGCTTCTTGTTTAGCTTGATGCTCTGCTATGAATTCCGGACTTGCACCTACTGGGTACATTGGTTTATTTTTACTTTGTTTACCTTTACTCTCATATCTGGAAAGAAAATAACTATATTATATGATACTAAGATGCGACATAGGCTGATAAGTCATTACATACAGTGGTACTTCTTCTTGTGGTATATAACCATCTTTGACACGGCGTGGTTTACGCCATGTACCATCTGGACGTTGACTTGCAGGGATGAATGTTCCACCTATGAAAAATTGCAATTAGAGTTATAAATATTCAATAAATCAATATGACTGGATCTTTCAAATATTCTCATTAAATTACTTATATTCATTTTTATTTAAAGCATTAAATGTGTTTAATTGTAAGCATTTTTATACTTCTTAATAATTTCAAGACAAATAGATAACAAACCTTGGTTTAAATTTTGTATAATAGGAGTTGTTTACATGTTACAGGTTATAAATAATACACTGTTTAATACACCAATTAAGTGGAATGAAACCTGTTACCTTGTTCATCTTTAATATAAGCCGACGCCATTGTTATTCAGCACGATTGTTCGCCCTGAATATTTTTTATTATATTTCTTAATAATTCTTACTATCCGCGTGCCATTTTGCGACCGCGAGGACCTCAACCCCTCAGAAATACCCCATGTCTTTCAATTAACAATAGATAAGCAATTCTATACGATTGCAAGATGTCGCTAGTATAAGAATATTTTAATAACAGTTTTATAGTAAATACTAATTTAAAACATTGCTAATTCTTCTTTGGTTGGATATTAATTCAACATTAGTAACTTACTGTTACAAATTTTTAAGGACAGCATTATTAGATTAAGAAAAGTTCACTTAAAAGGATACATTACCATTTTAACATCATTTTCAATGTTACCGATTAAGATTCAGAGACAATATGTATTACACAAACAGTGATTGAATTCATCCAACTAGATTTAATTATAACGTTATGGTTAAAGTACAGGGCAGAATATCTCAATATTATATAAATGTCTATAAATTGATTATAAAAAGTTGGTGATTACAAAAATTACATTACTCCGGTGAATGTACGGTAGAATTACAATTGTTGGAAATAATAAAAAGACATAAATAGTTTAAAAAATAAAGATAATGATATAAAAAGATAAAAAAAAATTTTTTGAATTATCCATCTAATAGAGGAATCTTCCAAAGAAACTACTTATTATAAATAAGGTAGTAACAGAATAAAACGGTTCAAACTGTTAACGAAGTAGTTTGTTTATTTACCGTGTAGGTGGAGCCGTTATATCTTTCTTCTCTGTCTCTATTTATTGTTGGTAAACATGTGCGAGTTGTTTACGGATTTCTTTGATAGGTGGCAGGCCTCATCAAAGTCCGTTACCACTTTTGTTTACTTGTCGATAAATGTTTATCACCAGTTTGGACGCTTTCTGGAGAGATGGCGCTACGAACGTTATTAAAATGTTTTAGATATGCGGGAAACTTTTAAATGATTTTATATATTGTAAAAAGATAAATTGTATAATTATTGTATGTACGTGTATATATGTGCTCCTTTAAACGCTGTAAGACTTGCCGAAGATGCTCTTTGTGCTCCGTTTGCTTAGTGGAGGCAATAAGAATATCGTCTATATAACAAAAAGCGAAATTTAGACCTCGGAGAACTACGTTCATGTATCGCTGGAAGGTCTGTGCGGCGTTTTTGAGACCAAATCTAGAGACCTAAATCCAAATTGAGTAACAGGTGCGATAAAGAAAGTAATCGAGACATCCTGTTTTCGTGAGTTACTGCATACAAAATTCTATTTTTCCCCGTAAATGCTGCAAGGTATGCTTTATCTGAGACATCCTGTAAGATGCATCTGCATAACACTTTGTTTATCGCAGAAAAGATATATCGTAGAATTGTTCTTAATGCTTGCAATTATTTAATAAATCATTCATGACGGTTACGAAACGAAATCACGCAAGCGAAATTTGTATAAAGATTTACAGATTCATTGCAAACTATTAATTTATGCATATTTGTTAAGTAACAAATGATGTATGAACCACCATGGTAATGAAGTAATTGTTAAAGGATTAAATTAACAATTATTTGTTAAAACTTAAACTTAGGAGGCAAAGTAAGTTATATGTTATAATTAATTTCGATCAATATTCGATTAGGTTTTAATGAATAAAAGAATAAGTTTCGTAGAATATTTTTCATTTGCTGTTAGAAGTTTAATGTTAAAAAACCTTACATTAAGCATTGAAAATAATTACGAAATGTTTAAAAATCATAGAAACATAAATAATTTAGTGGCACTTCGTTGAGCACAAAAAGAATGAAGGAATAACTACTTTGTGTTAAAAATTGGCTATATTTGCAAACTAATAATTAATTAAACAATGAGGGTCACTAGATACTGTAACAATTTATTGCACGAACAATTAAAATGTAATAAATTATTCGTGTGTTTAAAGATATCATAAATTTACGATTCTAAAACATCGTTAATTGTTAAAAGAACATGTTCTGTATAATATTCTTGGTATTTATTATTAATATTTTTACAAAATATAATAAATTTTATATAAACTATTGCAAATACTATCGAAATGTTTAAAAACTATGAAGAATTTAGTTGCAGTTCATTAAGTACGAAGAAATTGAAGAATAACTCTGTTTAACGTAAAATACCGCTATATTCGCATAATAAATGATAATTAAACAATAAAAAACAACGCGTGCAGTGATAATTTATTGCGTAAACAATAAAAATTTGGTAAATTATTATTAATATAGCAAAATAAATGTTCATATTCATGATCATACTTCATTCAGTGATGATCAATGGTATGCTACGGAGCATGCACTATTGCGCATGTCGCTCAACTGCGCAACTCGTGGGTAATATACTGCTCATTCATTGGCAACACGTCAGTTGTCGGCTGACCTTCCTACCGACGACGTCTCTGTGTCGGTGTGTTATCGAACACATGTTGACACATTGCTCCGTGACGTCACGGGTACGCGCGTACTCTCGCTAGCGTTTCTTCGTGCACTTCCGCACATTATCACACGTGTTCGCTATCTATTATAGCGATTCTTAGCACGTGTTTTCTTCTGACTATCGCGAGTTTTCGCGAGCGTTTTCAATCGATCATTACGATCTTTCGAACGTGTTTTCTTCTGACTATCGCGAGTTTTCGCGAGCCTTTTCGGTCGATCGTTACGATCTTTCGGGCGTATTTTCTTCTGACTATCGCGAGTTTTCGCGAGCCTTTTCGATCGATCGTTGCGATTTAACAGCAACATGATAACCGAGTAGCCGTGCAGTGCCACTATATATCTCGCAATTTAGATAGTAGTGTTGCGAACATTTAATCGCGTTTCCGAAAATTGGTTCTATTACGTGAATACTATTTGAGGGGATTAGTGTTAGGTTAGTAGTTCGCGTTAGGGGGTTAAGGGTAGGGGGGTTTTCTAACAGTTAGGGGGTTTTGGGTAAGGGGTAATCGGGGCGCGTCGGTTATGGGTGGTGGGTTGGGGGGGGTTCGCTCGTGGGTTATCCGTCCGTGGGGTATATGTGGTGCGGTGGGTTTTTAGGGTGGGAAGGTGCGGGGGTAGGGGGGGAACTAGCACAAGGATCTGGCACCGTCGGTCTCATGGGGCCCTCCGGCTGACACCGGAGCTTATGTGTACCTATGTACGGTCATCTGCCTTGTGGTAGTTCAGGGGTGTTTGGGCGGGTGGGTTTCGCGAGGGGTAGGGAGTTGGGTCGCGTCGCGGGGGTAGGGGGTACGGTGGGGAAGTAGCACAAGGATCTGGGGCCGTCGGTCTCATGGGGCCCTCCGGCTAACACCGGAGCTTATGTTACCTATGTACGGACATCTGCCTTGTGGTATTTCAGGGGTATATTTGGGGGGAAGGGAGTTGTAGTTGGGGGAACGGGTTGGGAGAACTAGCACAGGGATCTGGCTTCGTCGGTTTCATGGGGCCCTCCGGCTAACACCGGAGCTTATGTCACCTATGTACGAACATCTGCCCTGTGGTAGTTCTGTTTTCCGTGTGGGTGGATTAGATGGCGGGGGTTGGGAGGGTCGCGAGTTAGGCGGTGGGGTTTTTAGAATCGGTGTAGGATATGGGGTGGTTTTTGGGGGCTATGGGGTGTAGATTAGCAATAGGGGGTTTTGGGGTACGCGTTAAGGGTTAAGGGAAAGGGGTGGGAAGTACAAATAGTATTCGCGTTATCGAGCCAAATGTTTATCAGCTTTTTTAAAACAAACTTTGGTAAATTTATACCAACTTAATCATAATACGAGATATTCATGGCATTGTACTGCTACTTGGAAATCTTTTGCTCTCAGTTTTTCGTTGCATATTCCAATTCGTCTTAAGTGGCAGCTCGCGAGCTCGTTGGTTTTAGTGTTGGGTTTTTGAAGGCGCCTTCATATTGTTGTATTGTATTTTGTTGTATTGTTAAGTGTGTTTCCGGCGGGTCTCTAACAAGGAGAATCTCAGAATAAATCCTCTCATAATGTGTTGAAATTTGGTAGGCTTATAGGTGTATGTGTACAGTAATTGTAACCGGAAGTATAATCGTAGATGAGCAGCCATTCGCAAAAAAGTGAATGCAAAGTTTGTGGAACCCACTTATTTGGGTATATTTAAGTAATAAGGACTCGTAATAGTTTTTCTCTGGTTCAAATCTCGTCACACTTTCTTCATAAATATTTTTTAGTTAACCATAAGTTAACATATAATAATTGTTAACTAAAAAACAATTTATGACAACAAGTGACATGATTTGAATCAGAGACAAAGTATTACGTGTTTTTATTATTTAAATACTCCCGAATAAGCAGTTTTCCCAAATTTTACACTCATTTTTCTTGAGAATGATTGCCCATCTGCAGTTGTAATTCTGATTGCAATTATTGTGCGCTACAAGCCTACCACCAAATCGGAGAGGATAAGCCCTGAGATTCTCCTTGTAAGCGTAGTCACCTCCTCGTGGTGAGACCTGGTAATTGGTATCGTTTTCAAAAGTATAAATCTTTAGAAAACGATACCAAGCTAAGAACTACGCATACCTGTAGTCCAGTCTATTTGATTAAAACATGCAAATCGTAGACTGGTCTACAGGTAAGAATTTTATGGCACTCTAAAAACTATATCACATAACACACTATCTTTATAATATCTCTCTCTTACAGTGAGGAAATAAAAATCTTTTGATAACATTATCAACCGTGGAAGCTGGATTAAGCATATTTTTTATATTGCAAACACGTTTCCTTAAAAAGTGATGATTTGATCGATTTATGGGCAGTGAAACACTATCACCACATAGCGGTGAAGGGGTGGAACTAATTTTCGTCTGCCTGTCACTTACAACCTAGTAAAAATATTAAAATCTTTCACCTTAAACACAAGCTATTTAGATGATTGGCGGCTCAAATTAAAGGTAAACATCTCCGTAACTAGAGATTAATCATATGGTATCAAAAGCATGTGAGACTTTGTAGAAATAAGATTTAAGTAATAAGGTAAACGAAGAAAGTGATTTTAAATTTTCGCGCATAAATTAAGTAACTTTAGTTTGTGGCTCCATCTATTGAATAACGGTTCAAACTGTTAACGAAATAGTTTGTTTATTTACCGCGTAGGTGGAGCCGTTATGTCTTTCTTCTGTGTCTGTTTTTATTGTTGGTAAACATGTGCGAGTTGTTTACAGGTTTCTTTCATAGGTGGCTGGCCTCATCAAAGTCCGTTACCACTTTTGTTTACTTGTCGATAAATGTTTGTCACCAGTTTCAGCCCTTTTTGGAGAGATGGCGCTATCAACGTGTTTAAAATGTTTTAGTTATGCGGGGAATTTAAAAGTGATATTATATATTGCAAAAGATTAATTGTGTAATTATTGTATGCCACTATTTGTTGCTAATGCTTAATCGTATGTGTATGTATGCATACATGTATTGAACGGCAACGTGTAAAAACGTAAAGCAGTAGTTAAAAAGAAATAATAAAGAGGTATGATATAACATTCGTAAATTAATTTGTTAACTTTTATAGCTGTTAAATAAATATTGTTACAGAACTCATCTAGACCTGGAAATGAACAACGTGACGACTCCCAGCATCGGAAATCTCCAGAAGAAATTACATACATATTACAAAATCAGATTATTTATTGTATGATTATTTTGTACGATGTATTTTACAAAAATCATAATAAATCAGATTAATTTAACAGTATTACAATGCTTTATCATTTATTCCCTCTCCTATCTTATCTAAGATAATAATAAACAATATCCTGCAAAAATTAAAAATAAGATTTTAAAAAACTAGTAAAAAGCGCGAAATAATAAAAAAAGTAACGAAATCGGGTCAAAAATTATGAGAAATGACGTCAAATTCCGAGACGAATCGTTGGTTGTCACGAATTCCCGGAATTAGGACGTCACTTCCAAAAAATTTCGGGCACGAGAGATACGATATTTCCTTTTGGAGGTATGGCAAAATTTGAAATTTTGTATCAGGAGAACATAACACGGGAAGAGGTGGCACAAATTTCCCGCGCTTTCGAATTCTCGGAACTTGACGTCATTTCTTGGAATTTCGCGATTTCTTGGAGCGTGACGTCATTTCTTCGAATTTCTAAATTTATCGGAATTTGACGTCATTTCTCAGAATTTCTCGGGCTCGCAATTTTCGAAACGTAACCGAACTTTGCTCCGAAAATTAAGATTTGGTATCAGGAGAACATAACAACCGAGGAGGTAGCACGAAAGATTTTTCTTGGAACGTGACGTCATTTCTTGGAATTTCTCGATTTCTTGGAACGTGACGTCATTTCTTGGAATTTCCCGATTTCTTGGAACGTGACGTCATTTCTTGGAATTTCCCGATTTCTTGGAACGTGACGTCATTTCTTGGAATTTTGCGATTTTCTGGAACGTGACGTCATTTCTTGGAATTTCGCGATTTCTTGGAGCTTAACGTCATTTCCCAGAATTTTTGAATCGGAACTGAACTTTACTGCGAAAATCGAGATTTTGTATCAGGAGAACATAACAATCGAGGAGGTAGCACGGAATATTTTTCTTGGAACGTGACGTCATTTCTCAGAATTTCTCGAGCGCGGAATTTTCGAATCGGAACTGAACTTTACTGCGAAAATCGAGATTTTGTATCAGGAGAACATAACAATCGAGGAGGTGGCACAGAATATTTTGCTTGGAATTTGTCGTCATTTCTTGGAATTTCCCAATTTCTAGGAACTTGCAATTTCGCGATTTTTCGGAATGCGACGTCATTTCTCGGAATTTTTCACTAGATTTCGTAACTCTTTTTATTTTTTCGCAGTTGTTTACTAATTTTTTCAAACCTTATTTTTAATTTTTGCAAGATATTGTTTATTATTATCTTAGATAAGATGGGAGAGGGAGTAAATGATAAAACATTGTAATAATGTTAACTTAATATGATTTATTATGATTGTTGTAAAATACATAGTATAAAATAATTTTACAATAAATAATCTGATTTCGAAATATGTGTGTTATTTCTTCTGGAGATTTCCGATACTGGGAGTTGTTCCGTTGTTCATTTCCAGGTCCAGACGAGTTCAGTAACAATATAGAAATCCAGAACATAACTATATAAAATGAAATAGTCGCCAAGACAATACCAATTCACTGTAAGAGAGAGATATTATAAAGATAGTGTGTTATGTGATATAGTTTTTAGAGTGCCATAAAATTCTTACCTGTAGACCAGTCTACGATTTGCATGTTTTAATCAAATAGACTGGACTACAGGTATGCGTAGTTCTTAGCTTGGTATCGTTTTCTAAAGATTTATACTTTTGAAAACCATACCAATTACCAGGTCTCACCACGAGGAGGTGACTACGCTTACAAGGAGAATCTCAGGGCTTATCCTCTCCGATTTGGTGGTAGGCTTGTAGCGCACAATAATTGCAATCAGAATTACAACTGCAGATGGGCAATCATTCTCAAGAAAAATGAGTGTAAAATTTGGGAAAACTGCTTATTCGGGAGTATTTAAGTAATAAAAACACGTAATACCTTGTCTCTGATTCAAATCATGTCACTTGTTATAAATTCTTTTTTAGTTAATAATTATTATATATATGTTAAACTGTAATAAATTATATTACATATGTTAATTTATGGTTAACTAAAAAATATTTGTGAAAAAAGTGTGACGAGATTTGAATCAGAGAAAAACTGTTACGAGTCTTTATTACTTAAATATACCCAAATAAGTGGGCTCCACAACTTTTGCATTCACTTTTTTGCGAATGGCTGCTCATCTACGGCTATACTTCGGGTTACAATTACTGTACACATACGCCTATAAGCCTACCAAATTTCAACACATTATGAGAGGATTTATCCTGAGATTCTCCTTGTTAAAGACCCGCCGGAAACACACTTAACAATACAACAAAATACAATAGAACAATATGAAGGCGCCTTCAAAAACCCAACACTAAAACCAACGAGTTCGCGAGCTGCCACTTAAGACGCTTTGGAATATGCAACGAAAAACAGATAGCAAAAGATTTCCAAGTAGCAGTACAATGCCATGAATATCTCGTATTATGATTAAGTTGGTATAAATTTACCAAAGTTTGTTTTAGAAAAACTGATAAATATTTGGCTCGATAACGCGAATACTATTTGTACTTCCCAACCCTTTCCCTTAACCCTTAACGCGTACCCCAAAACCCCCTATCGCTAATCTACACCCCATAACCCCCAAAAACCACCCCATATCCTACACCGATTCTAAAAACCCCACCGCCTAACTCGCGACCCTCCCAACCCCCGCCATCTAATCCACCCTCTCGGAAAACAGAACTACCACAGGGCAGATGTTCGTACATAGGTGACATAAGCTCCGGTGTTAGCCGGAGGGCCCCATGAAACCGACAAAGCCAGATCCCTGTGCTAGTTCTCCCAACCCGTTCCCCCAACTACAACTCCCGAACCCCCCAAATATACCCCTGAAATACCACAAGGCAGATGTCCGTACATAGGTAACATAAGCTCCGGTGTTAGCCGGAGGGCCCCATGAGACCGACGGCCCCAGATCCTTGTGCTACTTCCCCACCGTACCCCCTACCCCCGCGACGCGACCCAACTCCCTACCCCTCGCGAAACCCACCCGCCCAAACACCCCTGAACTACCACAAGGCAGATGACCGTACATAGGTACACATAAGCTCCGGTGTCAGCCGGAGGGCCCCATGAGACCGACGGTGCCAGATCCTTGTGCTAGTTCCCCCCCTACCCCCGCACCTTCCCACCCACAAACCCACCGCACCACATCTACCCCACGGACGGATAACCCACGAGCGAACCCCCCCAACCCACCACCCATAACCGACGCGCCCCGATTACCCCTTACCCAAAACCCCCTAACTGTTAGAAAACCCCCCTACCCTTAACCCCCTAACGCGAACTACTAACCTAACACTAATCCCCTCAAATAGTATTCACGTAATAGAACCAATTTTCGGAAACGCGATTAAATGTTCGCAACACTACTATCTAAATCGCGAGATATATAGTGGCACTGTACGGCTACTCGGTTATCATGTTGCTGTTAAACCGCAACGATCGATCGAAAAGGTTCGCGAAAACTCGCGATAGTCAGAAGAAAATACGCTCGAAGGATCGAAACGATTGACCGAAAAGGCTCGCGAAAACTCGCGATAGTCAGAAGAAAAGACACGCGAGAGATCGTAACAATCAATAGAAGAAGCTCGCGATAGTCAGAAGAAAATACGTGCGAAGAATCGCAATAGTCGATAGCGAACTCGGGTAATAATATGCGGTAACGCATGAAGAAAAGGTCGCGAGAGTACGCGCGTACCCGTGACGTCACGGCTCGATATGTCAACATGTGTTCGGAAACACAACCGACACAGAGACGTCGTCGGTAAGAAGGTCAACGGACGACTGACGTGTTGCCAATGAATGAGCAGTATATCACCCACGAGTTGCGCAGTTGTGCGACATGCGCAATAGTGCATGCTCCGTGGCATACCATTGATCATCACTGAATGAAGTATGATCATGAATATGAACATTTATTTTGCTATATTAATAATAATTTACCAAATTTTTATTGTTTACGCAATAAATTATCACTGCACCCGTTGTTTTTTATTGCTTAATTATCATTTATTATGCGAATATAGCGGTATTTTACGTTAAACAGAGTTATTCTTAAATTTCTTCGTACTTAATGAACTGCAACTAAATTCTTCATAGTTTTTAAACATTTCGATAGTATTTGCAATAGTTTATATAAAATTTATTACATTTTGTAAAAATATTAATAATAAATACCAAGAATATTATACAGAACATATTCTTTTAACAATTAACGATGTTTTAGAATCGTAAATTTATGATATCTTTAAACATACGAATAATTTATTAAGTTTTAATTGTTCATGCAATAAATTATTACAGTATCAGGTGACCAGTATTGTTTAATTAGTTATTAGTTTACAAATATAGGCAATTTTTAACGCAAAGTAGTTATTCCTAAATTCTTTTTGCGCTCAACGAAGTGCCACTAAGTTATTTATGTTTTTATGATTTTTAAACATTTTGTAACTATTTTCAATGCTTAATGTGAGAGTTTTTAATATTTTATTAAACTTCTAATAGCAAATGAAAAATATTCTACGAAACTTATTCCTTTATTCATTAAAACCTAATCGAATATTGATTGAAATTAATTATAACATATAACTTACTTTGCCTCCTAAGTTTAAGTTTTAACAAATAATTGTTAATTTAATCCTTTAACAATTACTTCATTACCATGGTGGTTCATACATCATTTGTTACTTAACAAATATGCATAAATTAATAGTTTGCAATGAATCTGTAAATCTTTATACAAATTTCGCTTGCGTGATTTCGTTTCGTAACCGTCATGAATGATTTATTAAATAATTGCAAGCATTAAGAACAATTCTACGATATATCTTTTCTGCGATAAACAAAGTGTTATGCAGATGCATCTTACAGGATGTCTCAGATAAAGCATACCTTGCAGCATTTACGGGGAAAAATAGAATTTTGTATGCAGTAACTCACGAAAACAGGATGTCTCGATTACTTTCTTTATCGCACCTGTTACTCAATTTGGATTTAGGTCTCTAGATTTGGTCTCAAAAACGCCGCACAGACCTTCCAGCGATACATGAACGTAGTTCTCCGAGGTCTAAATTTCGCTTTTTGTTATATAGACGATATTCTTATTGCCTCCACTAGGCAAACGGAGCACAAAGAGCATCTTCGGCAAGTCTTACAGCGTTTAAAGGAGCACATATATACACGTACATACAATAATTACATCATTTATCATTTTACAGTATATAAAATCATTTAAAAATTTCCGGCATATCTAAAACGTTTTAATAACGTTCGTGGCGCCCTCTCCCCAGATAGCGTTCAAACTGGTGATAAACATTTATCGACAAGTAAACAAAAGTGGTAACGGACTTTGATGACGCCTGCCACCTATCAAAGAAACCCGTAAACAACTCGCACTTGTTTACCAACAATAAAAAGGGACACAGTTGAAAGACATAACGGCTCCACCAGCACGGTAAATAAACAAACTATTTCGTTAACAGTTTGAACCGTTATTCAATAGATGGAGCCACAAACTAAAGCTACTTGATTTATGCGCGAAAATTTAAAATCACTTTCTTCGTTTACCTTATTACTTAATTCTTATTTCTACAAAGTCTCACATGCTTTTGATACCATATGAGTAATCTCTAGTTACGGAGATCTTTACCTTTAATTTGAGCCCTCAATCATCTAAATAGCTTGACTTTAAGTTGAAAGATTTTAATATTTTTACTAGGTTGTAAGTGACAGGCAGACGAAAATTAGTTCCACCCGTTCACCGCTATGTGGTGATAGTGTTTCAGTGCCCATAAATCGATCAAATCTTCACTTTTTAAGAGAACGTGTTTGCAATATAAAAAATATGCTTCATCCAGCTTCCACGGTTGATAAAGTTATCAAAAGATTTTTATTTCTTCACTGTAAGAGAGAGATATTATAAAGATAGTGTGTTATATGATATAGTTTTTGAGTGCCATAAAATTCTTACCTGTAGACCAGTCTACGATTTGCATGTTTTAATCAAATAGACTGGACTACAGGTATGCGTAGTTCTTAGCTTGGTATCGTTTTCTAAAGATTTATACTTTTGAAAACGATACCAATTACCAGGTCTCACCACGAGGAGGTGACTACGCTTACAAGGAGAATCTCAGGGCTTATCCTCTCCGATTTGGTGGTAGGCTTGTAGCGCACAATAATTGCAATCAGAATTAAAACTGCAGATGGGCAATCATTCTCAAGAAAAATGAGTGTAAAATTTGGGAAAACTGCTAATTCGGGAGTATTTAAATAATAAAAACACGTAATACTTTGTCTCTGATTCAAAACATGTCACTTGTTGTCATAAATTGTTTTTTAGTTAACAATTATTATATGTTAACTTATGGTTAACTAAAAAATATTTATGAAGAAAGTGTGACGAGATTTGAACCAGAGAAAAACTATTACGAGTCCTTATTACTTAAATATACCCAAATAAGCGGGTTCCACAACCTTTGCATTCACTTTTTTGCGAATGGCTGCTCATCTACGATTATACTTCCGGTTACAATTACTGTACACATACACCTATAAGCCTACCAAATTTCAACACATTATGAGAGGATTTATTCTGAGATTCTCCTTGTTAGAGACCCGCCGGAAACACACTTAACAATACAACAAAATACAATACAACAATATAAAGGCGCCTTCAAAAACCCAACACTAAAACCAACGAGCTCGCGAGCTGCCACTTAAGACGCTTTGGAATATGCAACGAAAAACTGAGAGCAAAAGATTTCCAAGTAGCAGTACAATGCCATGAATATCTCGTATTATGATTAAGTTGGTATAAATTTACCAAAGTTTGTTTTAAAAAAGCTGATAAACATTTGGCTCGATAACGCGAATACTATTTGTACTTCCCACCCCTTTCCCTTAACCCTTAACGCGTACCCCAAAACCCCCTATCGCTAATCTACACCCCATAGCCCCCAAAAACCACCCCATATCCTACACCGATTCTAAAAACCCCACCGCCTAACTCGCGACCCTCCCAACCCCCGCCATCTAATCCACCCACACGGAAAACAGAACTACCACAGGGCAGATGTTCGTACATAGGTGACATAAGCTCCGGTGTAGCCGGAGGGCCCCATGAAACCGACGGCCCCAGATCCTTGTGCTACTTCCCCACCGTACCCCCGCACCTTCCCACCCACAAACCCACCGCACCACATATACCCCACGGACGGATAACCCACGAGCGAACCCCCCCAACCAACCACCCAAACCGATTATATATTTCATGGAATAGTAAACAAGGCGAAAACAAAGGTAGTTCACTCTTCAATACTTGCAATGAATTGAAAAATATGTTATACAGTTGCAAAGAAAATTGAGCAAATTCTTTATAATAAATTCATTTTCAAAAGACCCCACCTCTTAATAGAAAATTCACAAAAGCCTTGAAAAATAATACAACGAAAGTATTCCATAAATATTTGTCAAATTACAAACTATACAGTAACAATAACATTTCTAGATTAATAAAGTAGTATCACCATGTAAGCATTAAGAGGTAAATGCAGCTGGAAATATGTTTTAATCGTAAAACAGCATTGTCTTTTAGATATCTTTTGAATGTTTCCTATAAATAATTTAATAAAATGTTAAAGGAATCGCATAAAATTTTAAAATAAGATAAATAGTTTAAAAACCATACAAAACTTTTGATAATGTAATTACAATCCATTGAACACAACGTATTATAGTAATGCCTTTATTTAGCGTTAAGAATCATTCGTATTTGCATAATTAAAGATGATTAAACAATACCAGGTAATCGGTATTACAATTATTTATTGCAAAAGCAATCAAAATTACATAAATTATTTAATATAAAGGGCATTAGAGAATCTCTAATCCAAAGAGATTGAATAATTATTAAAAGACCACACTGTATGCAATATTGTTTTCATTTATTATTAAAATTCTAATAAAGGATTAAAATTATTACAAAAGCAACTGCAAGTATTGACTAATTGTTTAAAAATTAGAAGAAATTCTTAACTAATTGTATTTCATTAGGTACCATGAAATCTAAAAGAATTCTATTTTTCACCAGCAATTTGCTATATTTGCTTATTAAAAAATGAAAAAAACGATGAAGGCTAGTAGGTACTATAATAATTTATTGCATAAACAATTAATATTTAATAAATTATTATTAATAAAGAGAAATAATTCTTAACTAATTTAATTGTATTTCATTAAGTATCATGAAATTTAAAAGAATTCTATTTTTCACCAGAAATTTGCTATATTTGCTTATTAAAAAATGAAAAAAACGATGAAGGCTAGTAGGTACTATAATAATTTATTGCATAAACAATTAATATTTAATAAATTATTATTAATAAAGAGAAATAAGGAAATACTGTATTTAAATGAATAGTAAACAAGTCCATAAGAAACGGTAGTTTATGCTTCAGTGCACTTTGCGCTAAAGTACACTGCGCAACTTGGAGAAGACGTCCCAGCACATCAGTTGTTGTCCGACCGTCTTACCGTGCATGTCAACATGTCAATATGTTACCGAGCATATTTTGACACATCGCGCGTATAGTAACGGGTTCGCGCGCGTACCCGCGGGTATCCGCGAGTGTTTTATCGTTTTTTAACGCGTGTGCTCGCGAGTGGTCACCAGCATTTCCACCTCTGTCTCCTGTGTCCAGGGATAGTCATCGATGGACCCTAGTGCCGGTTAGTGAATATGTTCACGCATGGATTACTGCATGTTTTAAGAGTGTCTACTTATTAATTAGTGAATATTCCGCGAGTGCTTCTTAATTAATTATCGCGAGCTTTCACGGATGTTTTTTTCGATTAATGCATGCTTACGTGAATCTTTTTCTTCGATTAATTTACGTTTTCGCGAGTGCTTCTTTATTAATTATCACGAGTTTTCACGAATGTTTTTCTTCGATTAACTTACGTTTTCGCGAGTGCTTCCTAATGAATTATCGCGAGATTTCACGAATGTTTTTTTCGATTAATGCTTGCTTACGCGAATCTTTTTTTTCGATTAATTTACGTTATCGCGAGTGTTTCCTAATTAATTTTCGCGAGTTTTCACGAATGTTTTTTTCGATTAATGCATGCTTACGCGAATCTTTTTTTTCGATTAATTTACGTTATCGCGAGTGTTTCCTATTTAATTATCGCGAGTTTTCACGAATGTTTTTTTCGATTAATGCATGCTTACGCGAATCTTTTTTTTCGATTAATTTACGTTTTCGCGAGTGCTTCTTTATTAATTATCGCGAGTTTTCACGAATGTTTTTTTCGATTAATGCATGCTTACGCGAATCTTTTTCTTCGATTAATTTACGTTTTCGCGAGTGCTTCTTTATTAATTATCGCGAGTTTTCACGAATGTTTTTTTCGATTAATGCATGCTTACGCGAATCTTTTTTTCGATTAATTTACGTTATCGCGAGTGCTTCTTTATTAATTATCGCGAGTTTTCACGAATGTTTTTTTCGATTAACTTACGTTTTCGCGAGTGTTTCCTAATTAATTATCGCGAGTTTTCACGAATGTTTTTTTCGATTAATGCATGCTTACGCGAATCATTTTTTTCGATTAACTTACGTTTTCGCGAGTGCTTCCTAATTAATTATCGCGAGTTTTCACGAATGTTTTTTCGATTAATGCATGCTTACGCGAATCTTTTTTTTCGATTAATTTACGTTATCGCGAGTGTTTCCTAATTAATTATCGCGAGTTTTCACGAATGTTTTTTTCGATTAATGCATGCTTACGCGAATCTTTTTTTTTCGATTAATTTACGTTATCGCGAGTATTTCCTAATTAATTATCGCGAGTTTTCACGAATTTTTTTTTCTCGATTAATGCTTGTTCTCGCAAATGCTTTAACGATTTAACTTTCGAATTTTTGCATGCTATATTGTATACGTGTTCGCGTGTATTTCTGTAATTACACACGTAATATTTTCTAAATTCTCGAGTACAATTGCATCTGTTTGTGTATGTTGTTTGCAAAATCTTCTATATCCTCTTTTAAAACGAATCCCACTAAAGCTTTTGATTAAATATTTACAGAACGCTATGCAAAGAAGGATGACGGCCCGGTGAATTTGAACGAGAAACTACATTTTGGTGCCAGAACTAGAGGAGGCACGAGGATTGCTGCCGATTTCGAGCTGTTTCGGGGTGCCATAGCAGATTCTGCGATCGGTGAGTCGCATGCTTTACGATTCCTCCGGTCTCCAATCATGTCGTAGGATGAAAGGTCCGAAACGACACGGGGGCCGGTTGTATTTTATCACTTTTTAAGCGAGCATAGTGATCACGAATGTTATTGTACTTTAGTACAATAGCAATCGTAAATGTTACATTTTTATGGTACATTTCTTAGCTTAGAGTAGGGCTTTCTTGCACTTCACGCGTTACAATTTTAATGTAACGTAAACAAAAGCTTAAAAAATTAAATGAGAAGCCAGGTTTTCGAAATTTTGCTTATTATCAACTTTCATTTGCTTTCCTTGACCATCCGTAAAAACTTAAAGAAGTGCAAGAACGTATTGAGCGACAAGTAGATTCGAAAATCAAAGTATTAAATTGAATGAAACGCTTTGATATTCTTCGAGAATTTACTTTGATCTTCGAATCTCTTGATATTTAAATAAAATATTGCTCCGCTTATCGGAGTTGAATATTGAATTAGATTTTTCTTTCTTTTTTCATTTTAACTTCATTTCTAAATTTTTCATATTAAAACAAATTTATTCAATCGAGTCAATTGAAAGATAGGGTCAAGTTAGGATGTTAATTTCTATTAATCACTTTTCTTTGCAAAATTTTCAGCCAGCGCGAAGAAAATAAGGTGGTATATAATAGTTGTTATACTATTTTATCACTATGCTCGCTAATTGTAATTGTCCATTGCATGCTTTGTGTTAAAATCGAAATATGTGAGTGGCATCTGCAAAATTCTGCGCTAAATATTAAATAATATAAATAATTTTGAACAACTAATATCGATTTTAGAAATGATGGCACTCGCACATATCGATTTTTGCATGTTTTGCGTGTGTGCAACGTAATATATACAAACTGAACGCACAACGTTCGGGGATCTATCAGTATCCCTCAAACACAATTTTATGTTGCGATCGGGAATTAAAAATTTATTTCGCTTTGCAACAAAACTAAAAACTTGGAGTTGCGAAATATAAGTATATTAAATAAATTAATCGTAGTAACGAAAACCTCGATTTAACTCTACATCTTAACATCATCTGAAAAAGAAATCTGTATCCAGATCTTTAATAGTTTCGAATCGACAAAAATCGAACAGCATACTCGATAAATGCTGTAATCGATATTCCATATATCGTTTTAATCAGACTATTTGACAAACTTAATGAATTTAGGCTGCAAACATATAAACTCTCATTGTTTAATTTTACTTTTCTGTATTCTATTGTATTTTATTCCAGTACATTCCAGCTACCTCATCTTATTCCATTCTGTAATATTCCATTATACCCTCTTTTGTATTATATTAAATTAACCTAATATATTTTACTTTGTTACGCTGCGAATCTAATAGCTTTCCATTCAATTATGAGCCACGAAGATTTCATCGAAATCTCTTTTTCGAAGTCTTCGATCAAGTTCTTTCATTCGTAATTCATTTGGTTTTATTTCGTGCTCATTCAATTTATTTTGGGACCTCAACACTTACTTCACTCAGCCTTTTAATAATCTTGCAAATTACATATTAAGTATTATAAAACATGCATATAAATTATTATTAAACAATCGAATGCATTTCAGACGAGTCTCGCTCGTTGCGTAGCCACCTCCCCTAGGTGAGACTCGGTAATTGACGTCGGTTTCCAAAGAACATGCATTCTTTGGAAATCTACGTCAAGCTAAGAGCTACGCATGGTTCGCGATTCAATTTAGAGTTTGCATATTTTTGCTCCCGGTCTTAAACCGATTGGAGATTGACTGAAATATTAGAATCTTTTTAACTTTTGTAGAATCACTAGCTTTTGTTCGTACTCCGTCCGTCGCGTTCTATGATACCGTCAAATAACTTATTCGCACTATTGGATTGATCCATTAGTGCGAATGAGTTATCGCGTAATATACTAACTTTCATGTTGCAGGTATTTAACTAACTAACTAATTTAATTTCATCCTAATGCTAATATAATTTTATCTCCCTGATATACCCCGCTCGAAACTTATGCCGTTCGCCATTTTGTCGCATTTCATTATATTCCATTCTGATTTCGCATCGGGGCTCGCTCGTCCATATGCTTCTTGTTCTAATCCGTTCCGAGGGTTCTTGTTCCTTCAACTCTTTTCCTATGCGTCTTTGCATTTCGAGATCAACCCAAATCAATGCATTGCCCACAACCCCTTCCCCTTCCCCCTAACCCCCATTTATTTTTCACATCTAGCTTTACAGCACTTAATTCTACGTATAAGCGTTTCCAGTACACCACACAGGACAGCGAGGGATGCGTGCGACTCGGTTTAAGTTAGCTATAAGGTAGCATAAGCATGTAAATTTTGGTGTAGGCGATTTTCGCACAAGGAAATCTTGTCCAACTTAAAGCGGAAAGATTCACTTTCACTCGATCCCCGTCGTCGTATCGCAAAGAACAATTCAGTGTTCTCGCGCGTATATAGTTTCGCAATCGTTCGGTGTCGGAGGGCTTTGCATGGCGCACTCGTTCGCCGCCGTGGTGCGACATGCGCTTTTTAATTGCATGCTTCTGTAAGACGCTCTCGCGAGTCTTCTCCAATCTCACTCGTTGCACGATATTCCATGTTCGCGCCGCGGTTGTTGGGGCGGCGTCATGGCGATGCGACTACCGGTGTCCAGTCGGGGAACTGCGGCGCTGTGTTGGATGGAGCGGTGGTTGCTCTCGACCAGGGTTAGGTCCTGCAGGTGGACGGGTCTCGGCGCTACGCGTTGGGGACAGCGGCATGCTCCTTCCACTGGTCGCCGTTGTAGGGCGTTCCGCCAGTTTGTGGAGCGTTCCCGCATCCGTTAGTCGACAGGGGTGGTCTGTTGCATCCATCTGTAGGGCCGTGCTCGAACCCTAGCTGGGCCCCGTGAGTTTTATCGCCATGGCGTCGCCCCAGCGACCGCGTAAGTCGCGGCATGGATGCCGTGACACGGTTGAAGGCGGGGGCGGCTCGCGAGAGCGCATTTGGCATGCAATTATTAAGTGCATGAGAGTGCGTTGTGCACTGTTCGACGATGTTGGCCAGCGATTGCGAACTCGGTAGTTTCGGTCGCGCCGCGATTTTTAATTGCTCGCGTTTATTACCGAACACCCACTTTGGGTGGTTTTCGGATCATTTTTTAATGATCAATCGATCATTGCATATAGCTTAGTGTTGCGATATTAGAGTCCCACCTTAGTTTTCCGTATCGAAATCCCTTTGCAATGCACGACAATTTTCAAGTGCATATTAGCTTCACTTTCTTGCACTCGCTTTAAGTTGAACAAGCGTATCCTCGAATGCGATATCCGCCACTTAGAATTGCTCGCCATTGTAATTTCATGTGAATCCGAAGTTCATTCTACACTTTATTAAACAATTTCAACCACTTATCATTTGTTTAACGTTAGAGTCGTAAATTACAGACACGTAGAATGAATTTCGGACGAGTCTCGCTCGTTGCGTAGCCACCTCCCCTAGGTGAGACTCGGTAATTGACGTCGGTTTCCAAAGAACAAGCATTCTTTGGAAATCTACGTCAAGCTAAGAGCTACGCATGGTTCGCGATTCAATTTAGAGTTTGCATATATTTGCTCCCGGTCTTAAACCGATTGGAGATTGACTGAAATATTAGAATCTTTTAACTTTTGTAGAATCACTAGCTTTTGTTCGTACTCCGTCCGTCGCGTTCAATGATACCGTCAAATAACTTATTCGCACTATTGGATTGATCCATTAGTGCGAATGAGTTATCGCGTAATATACTAACTTTCATGTTGCAGGTATTTAACTAACTAACTAATTTAATTTCATCCTAATGCTAATATAATTTTATTTATCTGATATACCCCGCTCGAAACTTATGTCCGTTCGCCATTTTGTCGCATTTCATTATATTCCATTCTGATATCGCATCGGGGCTCGCTCGTCCATATGCTTCTTGTTCTAATCCGTTCCGAGGGTTCTTGTTCCTTCAACTCTTTTCCTATGCGCTGTTGCATTTCGAGATCAACCCAAATCAATGCATTGCCCACAACCCCTTCCCCCTAACCCCCATTTATTTTTCACATCCAGCTTTCCAGCCCTTAATTCTACGTATAAGCGTTTCCAGTACACCACACAGGACAACGAGGGATGCGTGCGACTCGGTTTAAGTTAGCTATAAGGTAGTATAAGCATGTACATTTTAGTGTAGGCGATTTTCGCACAAGGAAATCTTGTCCAACTTAAAGCGGAAAGATTCACTTTCACTCGATCCCCGTCGTCGTATCGTAAAGAACAATTCAGTGTTCTCGCGCGTATATAGTTTCGCAATCGTTCGGTGTCGGAGGGCTTTGCATGGCGCACTCGTTCGCCGCCGTGGTGCGACATGCGCTTTTTAATTGCATGCTTCTGTAAGACGCTCTCGAGAGTCTTCTCCAATCTCAATCGTTGCACGATATTCCATGTTCGCGCCGCGATCGTTGGGGCGGCGTCATGGCGATGCGACTACCGGTGTCCAGTCGGGGAACTGCGGCGCTGTGTTGGATGGAGCGGTGGTTGCTCTCGACCAGGGTTAGGTCCTGCAGGTGGACGGGTCTCGGCGCTACGCGTTGGGGACAGCGGCATGCTCCTACCACTGGTCGCCGTTGTGGGGCGTTCTGCCAGTTTGTGGAGCGTTCCTACATCCGTTAGTCGGCAGGGGGGGACTGCTGCATCCATCTGTAGGCCCGTGCTCGAACCCTAGCTGGGCCCCGTGAGTTTTATCGCCATGGCGTCGCCCCAGCGACCGCGTAAGTCGCGGCATGGATGCCGTGACACGGTTGAAGGCGGGGGCGGCTCGCGAGAGCGCATTTGGCATGCAATTATTAAGTGCATGAGAGTGCGTTGTGCACTGTTCGACGATGTTGGCCAGCGATTGCGAACTCGGTAGTTTCGGTCGCGCCGCGATTTTTCATTGCTCGCGTTTATTACCGAACACCCACTTTGGGTGGTTTTCGGATCATTTTTTAATGATCAATCGATCATTGCATATAGCTTAGTGTTGCGATATTAGAGTCCCACCTTAGTTTTCCGTATCGAAATCCCTTTGCAATGCACGACAATTTTCAAGTGCATATTAGCTTCACTTTCTTGCACTCGCTTTAAGTTGAACAAGCGTATCCTCGAATGCGATATCCGCCACTTAGAATTGCTCGCAAATTGTAATTTCATGTGAATCCGAAGTTCATTCTACACTTTATTAAACACTTTCAACCACTTATCATTTGTTTAACGTTAGAGTCGTAAATTATAGACACGTAGAATGAATTTCGGACGAGTCTCGCTCGTTGCGTAGCCACCTCCCCTAGGTGAGACTCGGTAATTGACGTCGGTTTCCAAAGAACATGCATTCTTTGGAAATCTACGTCAAGCTAAGAGCTACGCATGGTTCGCGATTCGATTTAGAGTTTGCATATATTTGCTCCCGGTCTTAAACCGATTGGAGATTGACTGAAATATTAGAATCTTTTTAACTTTTGTAGAATCACTAGCTTTTGTTCGTACTCCGTCCGTCGCGTTCTATGATACCGTCAAATAACTTATTCGCACTATTGGATCGATACATTAGTGCGAATAAGTTATCGCGTAATATATTAACTTTCATGTTGCAGGTATTTAACTAACTAACTAATTTAATTTCATCCTAATGCTAATATAATTTCATTTCTCTGATATACCCCGCTCGAAACTTATGCCGTTCGCCATTTTGTCGCATTTCATTATATTCCATTCTGATTTCGCATCGGGGCTCGCTCGTCCATATGCTTCTTGTTCTAATCCGTTCCGAGGGTTCTTGTTCCTTCAACTCTTTTCCTATGCGTTTTTGCATTTCGAGATCAACCCAAATCAATGCATTGCCCACAACCCCTTCCCCCTAACCCCCATTTATTGTTCACATCCAGCTTTCCAGCCCTTAATTCTACGTATAAGCGTTTCCAGTACACCACACAGGACAACGAGGGATGCGTGCGACTCGGTTTAAGTTAGCTATAAGGTAGTATAAGCATGTACATTTTAGTGTAGGCGATTTTCGCACAAGGAAATCTTGTCCAACTTAAAGCGGAAAGATTCACTTTCACTCGATCCCCGTCGTCGTATCGTAAAGAACAATTCAGTGTTCTCGCGCGTATATAGTTTCGCAATCGTTCGGTGTCGGAGGGCTTTGCATGGCGCACTCGTTCGCCGCCGTGGTGCGACATGCGCTTTTTAATTGCATGCTTCTGTAAGACGCTCTCGCGAGTCTTCTCCAATCTCACTCGTTGCACGATATTCCATGTTCGCGCCGCGGTTGTTGGGGCGGCGTCATGGCGATGCGACTACCGGTGTCCAGTCGGGGAACTGCGGCGCTGTGTTGGATGGAGCGGTGGTTGCTCTCGACCAGGGTTAGGTCCTGCAGGTGGACGGGTCTCGGCGCTACGCGTTGGGGACAGCGGCATGCTCCTTCCACTGGTCGCCGTTGTTGGGCGCGCCGCCAGTTTGTGGAGCGTTCCTTCATCCGTTAGTCGGCAGGGGTGGACTGTTGCATCCATTGTAGGCCCGTGCTCGAACCCTAGCTGGGCCCCGTGAGTTTTATCGCCATGGCGTCGCCCCAGCGACCGCGTAAGTCGCGGCATGGATGCCGTGACACGGTTGAAGGCGGGGGCGGCTCGCGAGAGCGCATTTGGCATGCAATTATTAAGTGCATGAGAGTGCGTTGTGCACTGTTCGACGATGTTGGCCAGCGATTGCGAACTCGGTAGTTTCGGTCGCGCCGCGATTTTTCATTGCTCGCGTTTATTACCGAACACCCACTTTGGGTGGTTTTCGGATCATTTTTTAATGATCAATCGATCATTGCATATAGTTTAGTGTTGCGATATTAGAGTCCCACCTTAGTTTTCCGTATCGAAATCCCTTTGCAATGCACGACAATTTTCAAGTGCATATTAGCTTCACTTTCTTGCACTCGCTTTAAGTTGAACAAGCGTATCCTCGAATGCGATATCCGCCACTTAGAATTGCTCGCCATTGTAATTTCATGTGAATCCGAAGTTCATTCTACACTTTATTAAACACTTTCAACCACTTATCATTTGTTTAACGTTAGAGTCGTAAATTATAGACACGTAGAATGAATTTCGGACGAGTCTCGCTCGTTGCGTAGCCACCTCCCCTAGGTGAGACTCGGTAATTGACGTCGGTTTCCAAAGAACATGCATTCTTTGGAAATCTACGTCAAGCTAAGAGCTACGCATGGTTCGCGATTCAATTTAGAGTTTGCATATTTTGCTCCCGGTCTTAAACCGATTGGAGATTGACTGAAATATTAGAATCTTTTTAACTTTTGTAGAATCACTAGCTTTTGTTCGTACTCCGTCCGTCGCGTTCTATGATACCGTCAAATAACTTATTCGCACTATTGGATTGATCCATTAGTGCGAATGAGTTATCGCGTAATATACTAACTTTCATGTTGCAGGTATTTAACTAACTAACTAATTTAATTTCATCCTAATGCTAATATAATTTTATTTATCTGATATACCCCGCTCGAAACTTATGCCGTTCGCCATTTTGTCGCATTTCATTATATTCCATTCTGATTTCGCATCGGGGCTCGCTCGTCCATATGCTTCTTGTTCTAATCCGTTCCGAGGGTTCTTGTTCCTTCAACTCTTTTCCTATGCGTTTTTGCATTTCGAGATCAACCCAAATCAATGCATTGCCCACAACCCCTTCCCCCTAAACCCCATTTATTTTTCACATCTAGCTTTCCAGCCCTTAATTCTACGTATAAGCGTTTCCAGTACACCACACAGGACAGCGAGGGATGCGTGCGACTCGGTTTAAGTTAGCTATAAGGTAGCATAAGCATGTACATTTTAGTGTAGGCGATTTTCGCACAAGGAAATCTTGTCCAACTTAAAGCGGAAAGATTCACTTTCACTCGATCCCCGTCGTCGTATCGCAAAGAACAATTCAGTGTTCTCGCGCGTATATAGTTTCGCAATCGTTCGGTGTCGGAGGGCTTTGCATGGCGCACTCGTTCGCCGCCGTGGTGCGACATGCGCTTTTTAATTGCATGCTTCTGTAAGACGCTCTCGCGAGTCTTCTCCAATCTCAATCGTTGCACGATATTCCATGTTCGCGCCGCGGTTGTTGGGGCGGCGTCATGGCGATGCGACTACCGGTGTCCAGTCGGGGAACTGCGGCGCTGTGTCGGATGGAGCGGTGGTTGCTCTCGACCAGGGTTAGGTCCTGCAGGTGGACGGGTCTCGGCGCTACGCGTTGGGGACAGCGGCATGCTCCTTCCACTGGTCGCCGTTGTGGGGCGTTCCGCCAGTTTGTGGAGCGTTCCTGCATCCGTTAGTCGGCAGGGGTGGTCTGTTGCATCCATCTGTAGGGCCGTGCTCGAACCCTTGCTGGGCCCCGTGAGTTTTATCGCCATGGCGTCGCCCCAGCGACCGCGTAAGTCGCGGCATGGATGCCGTGACACGGTTGAAGGCGGGGGCGGCTCTCGAGAGCGCATTTGGCATGCAATTATTAAGTGCATGAGAGTGCGTTGTGCACTGTTCGACGATGTTGGCCAGCGATTGCGAACTCGGTAGTTTCGGTCGCGCCGCGATTTTTAATTGCTCGCGTTTATTACCGAACACCCACTTTGGGTGGTTTTCGGATCATTTTTTAATGATCAATCGATCATTGCATATAGTTTAGTGTTGCGATATTAGAGTCCCACCTTAGTTTTCCGTATCGAAATCCCTTTGCAATGCACGACAATTTTCAAGTGCATATTAGCTTCACTTTCTTGCACTCGCTTTAAGTTGAACAAGCGTATCCTCGAATGCGATATCCGCCACTTAGAATTGTCGCCATTGTAATTTCATGTGAATCCGAAGTTCATTCTACACTTTATTAAACACTTTCATCCACTAATCATTTGTTTAACGTTAGAGTCGTAAATTATAGACACGTAGAATGAATTTCGGACGAGTCTCGCTCGTTGCGTAGCCACCTCCCCTAGGTGAGACTCGGTAATTGACGTCGGTTTCCAAAGAACATGTTCTTTGGAAATCTACGTCAAGCTAAGAGCTACGCATGGTCGCGATTCAATTTAGAGTTTGCATATTTTTGCTCCCGGTCTTAAACCGATTGGAGATTGACTTGAAATATTAGAATCTTTTAACTTTTGTAGAATCACTAGCTTTTGTTCGTACTCCGTCCGTCGCGTTCTATGATACCGTCAAATAACTTATTCGCACTATTGGATTGATCCATTAGTGCGAATGAGTTATCGCGTAATATACTAACTTTCATGTTTCAGGTATTTAACTAACTAATTTAATTTCATCCTAATGCTAATATAATTTTATTTATCTGATATACCCCGCTCGAAACTTATGTCTCGTTCGCCATTTTGTCGCATTTCATTATATTCCATTCTGATATCGCATCGGGGCTCGCTCGTCCATATGCACCTTGTTCTAATCCGCTCCGAGGGTTCTTGTTCCTTCAACTCTTTTCCTATGCGCTGTTGCATTTCGAGATCAACCCAAATCAATGCATTGCCCACAACC